>JAMJEY010000020.1:0-1200000 GCA_024713865.1 Morchella sp. 2016-72
AACTCCTAACTAACCCTAACTAACCCTAACTAACCCTAACTAACCCTAACTAACCCTAACTAACCCTAACTAACCCTAACTAACCCTAACTAACCCTAACTAACCCTAACTAACCCTAACTAACCCTAACTATGTCCCAGACACGATGAGCAAATATTCCCATCCTTATTAGGCGCTATAGAGGCGTTGAAGCCTAGTAACTAGTCATGGGGAAAAACTTTGTTACTATGGAAGACAGCCTTTTCATATAGTTAATATGAATAAAATAATACCTGACAGACCTTTCCTTATATACTGAGCAAAGATCTAACCTTCTCTCCATCGAGAAATATGTACCTTTTGCTAAATTAGTATACATAGTAGAACCTTGACCCACCCCTCAAATTTTCGCCGGTTTAACAATGTCGTGGTGGTAATTAAGGAGTAGATTTGGTAAATAGTACCTTGTACAGGACAATATACTCTCAGCGAGGCAATCTTTATTGACCTTTTACTAGTCTGGTATTAAGGGGTGTTTATATACATACCGATAACCCACAAATAAACTACAACCCCCGTATTTGTATGTGGTAAGTCTGGGCCAGGGCAAATTGGCTAGTCAAACGTCACTGATTTGTGTAGATACACACGTCTTCTTGCCCGGGATTAGGATTTAACGAGGGAGAAATAGTGGGTTTTATGGGGAATTATGGTATAAGCCCTGCTACTGCATTTACTACTGCACCTGTGTTTACCACAACCTGCGCGACAGCCCGTATGACTGCCTACACTCAACTATCCTATCTGCAAAGGTTGTCAATACAATGATTCCATGGGGTGTAACATTAGATGTGGATTTGGAGGTAAACTCTATGTAGGATTATTTATTTATTTATTTATTACTTCATACATGCATGGAGCCTTCCGGCTATGGCAACCATCTTCCCCCTCCTCTCAGGGTTGATGCGTCCCCCCTCCCCGCCCAAAAGTAAAAACTCACAAGAAAACCTCCGCAACACTAGTCAACCGGGCGCGCTCACTATCTCGAGCCTCATCATTCATCCGGCAAGCCCCCAAAAGAAAGAAAAAGAAGAAGAGAAAACTTCAATACCCATCCATGTCAATTTCAAATATCGCTTCTACCCCTCCTTTTCCGTACAGTCTTGTTTCGTCTATCCAATACCGCCGATGTCATAGGATCCTGAAGTAAAATTCTGCCTCGTCAAATCTGAATTTGCCCGCCCGTGTTCCTTTCATGTCTATTTCCCCCAAGTCTGTTTCTCTTGCAAATCTTCCCAGCACCGGGAGAATAAAAAAAGCCGTAGTTTCAATGTGCTTGAACCATGCCTATTCTTTGACCGTATACTTCTCTGCTGGATTCGCTGCGTTCCATTTTTCCTTCCCCTGTTGCATGTATTGCAGTCTAACACTGTCCGCTGGTATTGCTATAATCTTCGTCTTCTCTACCGGCGTACGACTCAGGTAAGAGGGGACCGATGTCTTGCGTCTCTCAGGCGGGTTGGAATTATTTGTAATATTATCAGTGGGTGTGGCGGTGGTGTGGGTGGGGTAGGCTCTGGGGCTTGTGGGTGATGGGGTGGCGATAATGATGGTGGCTGTAGCGTCTCTTCTGCTTCCTCCATAGTGCAATCGGATCCCTGGTTTTCTTCTTCGCTTACTCCTTCCTCTTCTATCTCCTCCTCGCTTGCAATTTCTCCCGTGTTTGAAATCGATAAAGGCCTTTCTGCCTCAGCTTGTGGTCTCGTCTCTGTAGGTACCCTCGGAGGAGGGTATTGCTGTAATCTTCTCACGAGATCATGAACTTGCCGCGTTATCACGGCGTAGAGCGCACTTGGCGATGTTGCGGGAAGAGGGATTAGTCAGGGGTTTTCTTCTATGTTCTTGGGGTTTCGGTAGCAGGGGTTCGGTTCGGCAATAAGGGCATGGTTTTAGGAGATAAGGGTAGGTGCGGGGTTACGGGTCTTGGGAGATTCTATGGGATTCTGTACAGAGTTACTCGGATGAGTCATCGGGCTGGCATGCAGTGTATATATAGGGGTTCTGCTTTCGTCTGTAGATAGTTTCTTTCCTTTCCTCTTCACGCAACCTTCCTATCTCTAGGAGCTTGTAGTCTTTAGAAATACATTCCTTCGACTCTTCGTTTCGACGGTTCACTTATCCTCACAGGACGAGTCAATCCCCATAGTCTCGCTTCGTCTCGCTTCGCCTCGTCTTCTCTCGTCTCGTACTTCGTCGCTCGTCCTCCCCTTCTCATCTTGTCTACTCATCGTTCTTCGTCATCCTGCCTCGGTTGTAGATCTTGGCTAACGCATCGCCTGTCTCGGTGTGACCCCGTGATACGTGTAAATTCATTGTCCTTCTTCGCCAAACTGCTGATATTCCGTCTAAGCCTTGTAATCTGCTCAACCTGCTGAATTTGCAGGTCCGACTGACTAGCCATGAGTTTCTAGATACTCATGGCTTTGGTTTCTCTCCAGTTGGTTGACATGTGCGTCTTCATAGTGCCTGTCTGCTCGCTGTATCTCATGGTGAAGCCAAAGAGATTTGTGAAAGGAGTCTTCTGATTGGGGGAAAACTCGAAAGAGGGGTATCTCCTGGTGTTGAGGAAAATATGTGTCGACTTTTGATTGGTCGGTTCGTCCTACACGTTGGTTGTCAAGGGAGAGCTCTCTATGTAGGATTAGGAGTCTAGATAGCGACTAGTATAGGAGTCAGAATATCTAAGTAGAGAGATACCCACAATGCAAATAAACGTACAGGTTATGGTAGAGGTATTAGGGGGTGGAAGGGGCGAGAACAGGGTTGAAGAGACTGTTAAGAGCCCAAAACAAGGCCAGAAGCGTTGTAATTTGCCTGCACTATTTATAATCTGGTGTAGATCTTACAAATACATATATTTTTTGCCATAACTAATTCGGTAATAAGCTTATGTTTGAATGGTGTCAAAGGTGACATCAGCGAAAAGTCCACTACTGATCTGTAACAAGCTCTGTGGTCAGCACTTGTTCGATTATTCGGATGATGGTTTGTCATTTACCTCTGCGCTCGGTATAAACCAACATCTTTCATGATCATCTGACCATCACGGACCGTTTACCCTCATCCCATCCACAGCCACAACGGTTCTGGAAATGGATTGTCTTGTAAGAATTAGACACTGTTGGTATCAATTGCTGCGTGGCGAGGGGTGCTTAGAGAAGACATTCTATCCGCAGGTTGACTAGTGATATCTTGAGACCTATGTATACTTACCTTTCTAAGAATATTACTTTTATTAAAGTCAGAGACGCCACATACACTAGAAAAATATTCTCAGTGCCTCTCAAGCTACCAGAATCAATTCAACCAACTCGTGCAGGATCTTCCATACATCGGAAGCAATCATGAGTTTGGTAAAGTTAACAGCTTCATAACATCTTGAAGGCAAAGAGTCCCACGTAGCCCTAGTCATCCTCGTTCACACCCAAAAAACCACGGGTTTATCATGTTCTGATTCTGATTAAACTTCTGAATCACCTCAGTCTACCTTTCACAAAATTATGACCCAAAATGTCGCTAATGCCGCTGCTACTGCCAAAATTAAAATTAAAGTGTCCGCAACAGGGCAGTCCATCGGTCCCGGAGGTCAGGACTGGACCGGCTACCAACTATGCGGGTTAGGGCTACCGGCTATAGTCTTGATTATAAGGTTGCAGCTTGGCACAGACTATAATGTTGCCCTATAGATATCAATGGTCCTGCATAGACATCTACAGCCTCTCCCCAAAATCTACAGATGTCTGCTGTCCCGGTAGCTATCTATAGTCTGTAAGGCTCGACGGTTTTCCAACACACGATTTACATATACTTGCGGTGCGATTGAGTTATTGTCCGAACTACTTATTGCGCTAGCAACCATTCAACCCCACCAGACTTGAGACCCTGGAGAATCACAATCACTAGCTTAATCCAAGTGTAATAAACCCAAACTACGGTCTTTTCTACACCCAAAAACAATTATATCCCACTTTCGCCATCCTGGTGAGGTCGGTTGCTATCATGCGCGAGAGACAAAACTTAAATCTACCGCTAGTATAAGCCCGATATCTCGCCACCATAGCCGTGAGGCTGCATGCGAGTATGAATTCAGACGCCGAGGCACCCTTCAGCACGTTGCGGGTGGAGATCCTGGCAGGGGCTCCTGGGTGTTGCGACTTTCTCGACAGACCGGAAGTAGTCTGGTGTCTGAGTGAAATCTCCTGCCACCCTTGAATGAGAACTGGTTCGACCTAGAGCGTTCGGTTACTTGTGTTTGCAGTATTATTGCGCGCCCATACATTTTTTAGGATGGGTATGTCGGCGCTGAATTCCTCACGGATGAGATGGTATCATGATGGTCGCAGCCTAATAGCCGGTAACTTTCATCAAGCACCCCTCTCTCCAGTATGCCTACACTCGCAAAGGTCAGATTGGTGCCGATAGCTTCTTGCCAAATCTGTCGTCGCTGATAATGTGCGGGGGTGCTCCAATCCCAGAGACATTCCTCTACAATTCAGTTAGATTGTTGGACATGAGATAATGGCGCTTTGCCGGCATACAACTAAAGAGCCACGAGCGTACACTTCATCATGCCTAGTCCCAACACGAAAGCGGCGTCAGAGCACTCTTAATTGATCTATTCCAAATCTAGCATAAGTATATGAACCATGCCCTAGCGCGCTAAGGGACCCTTTAGGGCTTCTCCTAAACTGGCTTGTTTCTCTAACTGCAGTGCTGTATGATTTAACACAATAGCGGCTCCCTTTAGGGTACCAACGGAATGTGAATCTCCTCTTCGTTCTGGGGCCCTTTTGTCAACTCGCTAACTCCACTATATGTATGTACCAAGTGAAATGATTGCGTCAAACATGGTCTCGCCATTTCATCCACGGTCTCGACCATGGCATTCAACCATATTCCTCAAGAAACACCACTGGATCTAATAGAAATATATAGGCACGTAGGGACTATACAGATGATAAATACATGACTATCATTAAGTATGTCCCCTTTGCTGCCATGCACCCTCAAACCCTTTTGCGACTTATCCAACTTTGACTGAGGAACCGCCCACCGCTCTTTTTCTGCGCTCAGAAAAAGTTCACCTCCGCTGTGAGGACATCTTTCTTTAGAACACCGCGGGAATTGTTAGAAGTTGCAAGAGGACATATAGGGATAAGAACTCGAAGGACTGGGGGGCTAGTACATTTTCCTTCCTTTTCTTTTATCTTTTAGTGTTTTAGGGAGGGGGAGGGAGAGGGCCGGAGTGCAGTTAGTTAATAGTAGTGCCATAACCATGAGGTTGCATGGGCGTGGTAAATAAAGGAAAAAAAAATAAAATGATGTTAGTATCCAGGCTAGGTTTGCTTACACACCACCCCCCCGCAACCATCGCCTGCACCAGCAACAACCTCAAAAACACCTCCTCGATTCCGAACTCGCCGAACCCTCCGACCCAGGCATACTCATGCCCCCACCTGGTCCCCCAACATCCATAACCCCCTCCAAGCGCTGCCGGCCCACCGTAATCTCTACCTCTCCACCAAACGTACCAGCGAATCACTTTTTCACCCTCCCCGTACCTTCCCCTCTTGGTCTCACCATACCCGCTCGTAGGACTTTATCCCTCCCAGATTTTCTTTCATCTCAATTGCTCCTCCTAAAACCCTCCACCCAAACACTCTACGAGCGCGCGATAGACCGGCTAAAACCAGAACTTACGCCCAGTCTAATTTTAACCCATGAAGAAGGATGTTGAAATATTGAAGTTGAAGATACAGACTTGGGTACCGAGATTGACTAAGATGTTTAGTAGCTATAACAAATATATCCATTATTTCACTTATACGAATAAGCAGATCCCACCCCCCACCTGTAAGGTTAAAGCTAGATGGATCCAATCGATCCTCGAAAACAATAGATCTTTCAATTGCTGGTCCTAGGTAAAGAAAACGATGACGCATATCATGAGTACTATTCCATCTTATATGCATATCAAGTTTTAGTTTGAGCTCTTTCGATTTCGCAGCAGTTGCTTGTGCAGAGAGAGCTTCAGAGAGAAAATTTGAGGATCTGATTTTTGAAATGATTCGTCGAGTCATACAGAGGACACCAGCTGGAGCAGGATCCCGTGATGCAAACTCTTCCTCTGCTAGGTAAACCTCATCATCTTGTGATTCCGCTTTAAGGGTTTGAAGGATCTTTTGTGCCGCTAAATTGATTATGTGTGCCATACAACGTATATGTCCATCCCCCAACCAATAATATCTCTCTCAACAATGTCGAGCATTTTTCTGTTTACACCCGCATTATCCGCTGTGATACCAAGAAAGCGATCACCAATACAATAAGTATTGAGAACTGATCTGAAGACAGTTACAAGATTTCAGCTGTATGTGATTTTTCTCAATCTTTCAAACCCTAATACACATTTCTTGACACCAAATTCAGTATCCATCCAATGACCGGTAATCCACAAGTATGGTATTTCGCTACTAGAGGTCCGAGCATCTAATGCAAGGTCGCAGGTTCGAATACTGTAGGGGCATGGTGACTCAGGGGATTTTAATCGTGGTTACCTTTCCTGGCTTGGCATGCGGGATGGTTTCTGCCTCCATGAGGAGGAGTTTTCCAGGTACCCGGCGCCCAAATGGGGCATGCGGAAATGTGGAGGAGTGTGGTTAAGTGGAAATGGCGGGATTCAGTTCTCGGTTGGGGTATTCCATTAGGTCCTTAGCCCTCCAAGTGAAACTTAGATTGTAGTACGCCGCCATAGCCCAAGAGCTGGATGGGAGTATGAAGTAAACAAAAAAAAAAAAAATCTGAGCGTCTAATGTCATATGAATCTTTTGTCAGATAGTAGGTGCTTTGCAATTTTAGCCTGCATTAATATGACTGATATAACTTTTTGATATCTCGGGCTACTATTTGATGTGAAAGGGTTGGTGCTACGGATGCAGTACAGTACTGGATCAAATCATTGAATCCTGGTCTTTCTAAAAAGAGAAATTGCTGGCTATTATCATCAATGATAGGAGCTTCCGGTACTTATCTTTTAAAAACCGTTCCCCAAAGGCCCTACCCGCTTTTGCTTCACTTGAAATTGTCCATGGAACATTGCTGTGTGCTGCTTTTGATATTGCCCGTAACATCATAGTTTCATCTTTTTCTGTGGCAGGCAGTCGTTTATGTCTATCCCGGAAATGACTGATAAAAGCGCTGGTTGTTGTATTGATGCTCTGGACCCCGTATCTTCGAACAATGACAGCATTTTACTATCTGCTGAACGTCTGATTTATTAGGATAGTAAACGATGGGTTTACTCTCATCTCGTTAACCCCCTCTCTATCGCTTACTCCTATCAAGGTTTGTGTATTAGTTGCTGTGTGCTGGTCAAGGTTGTTTTCTATTATCTCTTGTACTATCATTCTTCTGTCGTAGAGATATGCTGTGAATTTGTTATCCATTACTGCACTTCCTGTCAGTCTGCAAACTGTCCTTTGATTTTGATTTTATGCTTTTACCATTAACCGGAATGCCTTAGACAAAAGTTGGACAGTTCATCAAGTGAAAGTCCATGATCGTTGACGGCATCCATGTCTCTGTTGCTTTCTTAGCAAAAGGATGTTTTTGTATATATAAGACTAGCGGATTTCCTGGATATTAAATACATTGCATGCTCAATCTCTTTTCTTTATCTTCTACTAGGAATATTCGGGACAGAAGAAGGAGCCTAAGTATATCTTCTAGTACTATCCGTTACGTACTGGCTAGCTAATGCAAGTTATAATGTACCCTCTACAAAAAACGGGCCACTGCTCATACTCTAGTCCCATCCATTGTGTTCTATACTACAACTATAATATTATTTTTCACAAGCCGGCTCAAGACAAGCCTGCACCTGGGCTCGAGCCAGCTTGACCTATCTTAATTTGGGCTTGTATAGGCTTGGGACATTGACTCAAGCCGAAAGCTCAAGCTGGCTCGTCTCATGGATCACACTATGTCGGAGTATCTGGGGTTCAACTCTACCTGAAATGGGTTTTAGGCACTACGGTGGATAATTGGGGGGCTCAAAGGTGCGCCATATTGTCTGCACAGAATGGATAGCTGCTATACCATAGAGTGAGAGGGTGGTCCGACTTACTATACCATGAACCTATCCCTCTAGAGGTAAAGGCATAAGACACTAGCTCTTTATCCATTAGCCTTATTCCACATTATACAAGAGCGGGGCCACGAAAAGGACGAACAGGAGAGATGAAGAAGATAAGATAAGGTTAATCAAGGGCACAGTCTGAGCTATGAAGAAGCAAAGGCAGAGAGCAAAGCCATGGAGCGAAGGGCAGGAAAAGTCAAGACCGGTAAGGTACTCGAATAACTATTCGATTATTCGTAAGTAACCAACGAGCGCAAGAAATACCTATTGTGAATATAGTAGAGACTATAGATGTGGACTAGAGATAGGAATATATCTTTTATATACAAGAATAATAGGAAGATGAATTAGGGAAGAAAGGGAAGGATCAAAGAACATCTCTAAGCCTGTAACGGGGTGGGAACAACATGTGGAAATGGTGGCAATGGTGCGGACAAGGATGGAGACTGGGACAGATTCGGCTCAGGACATGCCGGAGTCAGGAGAAATTCAGATTCAGATTCACGTTCAGGAACAGAAGGCCAAAAGACAATATTGCGTAGAGCAGAGAAAAAGATGGAAAAATTCAGGACTTTATATAGACACCCATACCTCTAATAGTCTTCTAATACCAAAGAAACCTATAGGACCCAATACACTATCCTCAATACCGATAATATGGGTACCGATATTAACCCCAATATCTCTAGCACTTAGAATTTTTTCTCGAGCCTCCTTGCTAATTCAGTATCACATCCCTGACATTTATCAATCTCATCTAACAACTCTATTCAGAAATTGTCTTAGAGGTAGATGGGATGCGCTGTACTACTCAATTATAAGACCTAATATTTATACCCATTTATTTCCGATCTAATATGACTCATAACTCGTGTAATGGAAATCCATAAAAACACATATTACTCAAACTCTCGCATATCAAAAGTTTTAATTCCTGCAAGGACCATTACAAATATATCGGAACGCAGAAACCCCTAGAATCTTTTAGAATATCATTTAATACTCTCTTTAGTATCTATTTTACTATTTGTATATGTGTTTTCTCCTGAAGCTGCCTCGTCTGTGCCTTTCTTAGTCACAGTTTGAGGTTGTGCCACTTATAAGTTGGGCTTTTGGGTTCTAGGAAGAATTTCTCTCACTCTTGTTTTATCACAGCTCAGCCCCGGCCTCGAGATCTTCCATTAAAGTAACTTTGGACATGGTTGTTGGATAAACTTGGTCCATATCGAAGTTACGAGGCCTGGTTATATCAGTAAGATTACAGCTCTGTCCTGATATGTTCTGGGCCTCTGGAAACTCGGGAGACTCTTGGGAGACTTAGGAGACACCCAGGAATCTCAAGAGACTGTGAGGAGAGTCAGGAGACTCGAAACATATATGGTAAAAGTTGCTGATATGGGAAGAAGGTTCAGAGGAGAATTGTAGGTACTAAGGATGTTTGAGTTGTCAAAATCTGCCGGGACGAAGTTGGGTTCGAGGGTAGAAGCGAGGACAAGGACGGGGACAAAGACCAGGACGGAGATGTGGACGGGGTCGAGTCGGGATAAACTGGAGTCAGGACAGGTTCGGGTGCAGATTCAGGGATGGAAGGTTAAAGACCAAGGATATAAATTGCTAACAGAAAGAAGATGTTGCGTAGAGAAGCCAGATAGGCAAGAGAATACAGGACCCTATATACTACCTTAGTTAACTCCGTAATAATGGTTGAGCTGTACATCTGTAGGGATTGGCTCTTCTCCCTAACATGAGTACCCGTTCTGCATGTCTCCTCTCTTCTTCTCCTGAACTTACCTGGAAACGCAGTATGAGAGCGTTTGATAAATTGAAATCACCCATGTCAATCACCAAGAAGCACTCGTCCTGTACTAAATTAGTGCAAGAATTGCACCACGGAGCCTTTTACATTTTCCAAAACCGACCGGATATCGTGTCGCTCATCATACGTCTATGGCGCATAGAAGGGGCGGTATTCGGTTAGCGAGGAGTCTGCGGGATGAACGACGTAGACCTTTGACGAACACAGATGTCAGAGGATGATGGTAATGGAAGTTGGGGGGGGGGGGGTCGCCTGGAGTCGGTGCTCGACTGGCATATGTAGACAAGAAGTGAAAGATAGGTGACGCGTGATGAGCAATGCAGACCTTCTAAGAACGCAAAGACCAGGGGGTGGTGGATATAAAAGAACATTAACACCCTATTCGGCAAAACTGCGGTATGAATATGGCGAGGTTGCAATCTGAGAAGATTGTAATCAAATATGTGATTGCCATTTGGTGTGTTCGGTTGTAACCATAGATTGGGACGTTGGGGTGTTGAGCCGCTAAATCTAGTGGTGCTATTTCAGATATTTTGGTTGGAGCAGGAGCGATATTGGGCAGATATCAGATTGGGAAGTTGACATTATGTGGTTGCCAGAACACTACCACCAGCAAGGATATTGCATATTTTCTCAATATCACGATATTGAGCAAAATGGTGTTGCCGAACGGAGCGTTAGCTTTTGCCTTCGCATGCGGAGGTGGGATGCAGCTCTGGCCACTCATCGGCCTTGAGATCATGATAATGAGTCAAGAAGCCTCTCCCGCTCTCTCCACGTTAGGATTACGAGCACAAACATATTATTTTTCCTGAGGCTATCTTACACAGTTGGCAGTTATGGAACACTACTGTCGCCCTCCGCTAATTAGCGGGATAATATAGAGAGAGATCGTACCCTTTCTGAGAAGGGGAAACTACGTATGATACATGTCGTTTCTGTTGCCATAGCCGGCTGCATGCATGTATGAAGTAATAAATAAATAAATAAAATAAATGTCGTTTCTAAACAAACCGAGTGATATCCTATGTCAAGGATTCAACAGAGGCACTTTATATCTATGACACGACCGTGGCACCCGAGACTGGAGTCTGGATAGCGGGTTGGTTTTGTGTGGGTGGGTTAGAATCCTAGAGCAATTAATATAGGGCTCTTCTTTTCCGTAATGAATAAGTATTTGGTGCGGCGCGCCTTAAAGGTGACATAGGTTGCGCTGCGAATAACCTTTCAACCGGACAGGATATCAAAAATCTATGAAGCCAAATTGTAGGTATAGGTATGGTAAAGATTTTGGCTTCATAGATTTTTGATATCTTGTCTTGTTGAAAAGTTATTAGCGATGCCATTTACCTGTTTTTGTATGCAAAAAGCGCCAAGACCTGGTGAAGTGGAACTGTATTATACCCATTTTATACCCCTTCATTACAGAGTTGCGGCTAAGATGTGGCTTCCAGCCATAAAGTGGCTGGATTACAATGCTCTAATTGGTTCAAAAGCATTCGGAGTAGCCAAGATTGTTCCAGCTGAAATACCTTTAAGACGCGCCGCACCATATCTCCTCTACGTGAGATTTTGGGTAAACCCACAACACATCAAGAAATGCAAGAGTCGATAAAATGATATCGACTAAAGAAAAGCATAAATGAATATATCATTCAAAGAAAAGTAAAGCCAATCGGAGAGGGCAATTTTGCTGATCAACCTCTCAGCCCTGGCCAATCAAAACCTTTAAGTAACACATAGCATATCGGTATAAATACTTTACCGCCCGACCGTATAGGAATATCAGTTTGATTTCAGCCCGATATCAAGCTTTTATGATTTTATGACTGATATTATAGGTCAGGACTTAATTAGACTATGATTTCGCTAAAGCTGATATTTTGTGAAGATTATGGTATATGATAATGCCGATATAAAATTGATTTTATTCACTGAAGGGCGCAGGTAGGCCAGTACTAACGCTCCTTCTGGCATAGGTGAATTTCACAAAAAAAAACTCTAGATTATTTCTCGATTTAATATGTACATTTGTCTAACTATCTTCACTGCAGCCGCCTGCCTGCCTGCCTGCCTGCCTACCTACCTACCTACCTACCTACCGTGCCTGCTTAATTCACTACCTGATCCCGTCTGTATGTACGTGCGATAGTACGTACGGTGCTTGATTCAGTGCTCTCAGGTACAGTGATTCCGTGCTTTCAGGTACGGTGCAGTGCGGTGCAGTGCTTGATCCCAGGCTCGTTTGGATTCACTACTGAGTTCACCAATTAGCTTATGTATAATTAATCAAGGTAGGGGGATAGGAAGGGGTTGTGTAGAGATAAGGGTATAGAGGTGAAGGTGTAGAGGAGATGAAGGTGTAGTAGAGAGCAGTAGAGAGCGCAGTAGAGATATATCTCAAAGTCCACAACCCTAACCCTTATCCTGCTGAGAGTTTTTGATAATCTGATTTTATTCGCGCATGCTATTCTCCAGGAAGAGCCTGATCGAGCTTTATTCGGCTCTAATTAGGCACCAAATATCAAGATTATCGCCTAAACAGGCCGAAATACGGCATATCCTATAGATAAAGCATATATCAAGCTATTATCAGCTCTAGGTCTCCAAATCAGGCTAATATTTATATACGTTCGGGCGTAGTCCCGTACCTATCCCCTACCAGCAGCTAGCATGCTGCTGGTACGAGCCTAGTTCGGGCGGTAAAGTATGTATATATATATACCCATTAGATACGACACCTCTTTTGTATTCAATGTTAATTGGTATGATAACGAAGTCTTATACAATTACTAATTAAATCTCAAAAGCCTTTGTTCTAATGCGTGTTACTCTTTTTTTTTGTTATGTTTAACCAATTAATTGCATAATGCGTGTTGTTAATCCCGTGCCCGTGACAACTACCGTGCCTAGGATTATAACCCAGTATATATGAGGCCGAATTAAATTTTATAGCAGGTGATGAACTATCTTTCATCGAGGATAAGAAACTACTAACCAAAAAACTCCACCCAGAATCACTGTGGAGAGGACTAAACGTATATTGTTTCGGCGGGCTTGCCTAGCTGTTGCTTGCACCACGGGTTTCTGTGGCATCCAAGAGATCACTTTCATAATCATATTAGAAGCAAAATAAATCCTCCTTTCTACGGTCTTTGCGACAAAGAGAATAAAAAATAATATAGGTATCAACCACCCCACCCAGAGGGTGATTATCTCAAACGAGGGGTAAATGGTGGGTGTGTTTCTATTGCAGTATAAATGTCGATAGAAAAGGGGGATAAGGGTCTGGATCTTTTGCATCCGATGCTCGCCGTACCCGCAGAATGAAAATCGTATTTACACTAAAGAAATTGGATCGTAGGGCTGTGTAATAAATAGAAGAATATATAAGTCGCAAAGAAAGAGACAATCTTGAGAGAAAAGATATGATAAAAGAAACAAGAGATATGAGAGGCAGTAACCCTCTGAGGTAGTGATGGGCGTGTTCTTCGTAAACGGTCCGGTATCGAATCACATCTGGTCAACTAGCCGCAAGCGAGGCTGAGGTACGCCCCTCTACCAGGAGCCTATCCACTTAGGGGGGAGGGGGAGAAAGAGGAGGAAGAGAAGGATGAATAGGGGAATGATCTGCTCTTGCTTGACATAACCCCCGGCATTAGGTGGGGAGATTTCCGGTAGCTCGCTAGATCGCTTCCCCCCTTTCTGACGGATCATTGCTGCCATAATTTCCGATATTTCACTTTCGGGCCGGTCCAGTAGAGTGTCAAGTGGAGTTTTCCCTGATGTGCTCCTAGGATTGACCAGGATGTCTCTTCTGTCGAGCAAAAGCTCAAGTATTTCGACTGATCCCTCTTCGGCGCGGGCAGCCCAGTGTAGTGGTGTATATTCGTCAATATCGGGTGCCAAATTGACATTTATATCCGTATTGTTGAGCAAAAGCTTGACCAGATCCACTCTATTGCGCATAATCGCATGAATGAGCGGAGTCATCCTCAAATCAAAACGGTGGTCGATGGAATTAACGTCTAAACCCTTCCCCCTTAGTAACTCACGGGCGACTGTTTCCTTATTATTAACCACCGCAAAGGACAGCGCTGTGGAACCCGGTTCTTTGAAGTTGTAAATGTTTCCACCGCTTAACTCGTTTACTCGAATATCGCCTCGAGCAAGAAGTAGCCGCACGATACCCTCATGGCCTCGGATTGATGCGGCACTGAGCGGTGTTATACTGCATGCGTGCGTATTGACGTTAACATCTTTGCTTTCTAGAAGCAGTTCTATGATGGCCTGCTGATTGTGGTATGCGGCGACTAGGCATGCCGCTTCTGGTATTCCCTTTTTGGATTTTTCCAAATGTTTTCTCATGATATCCGGCATTCCAAACATGCAAGTCGCCAGTAATTGGGAGGAGCCGCTGGGAGGGACGCTGGACGGTGAAATTAGTTTATTAATTTGATCATCAAGATCCCCCTCCGGACCGTTCGACACCCGGGACCGCGACCCGAGGCGATAAGCTGAGGAGATTCGCCAGGCGTCAAAGATCGGACCACTATCAAGAAAGATTTTCTGCCGAATCTCATAACTTGGGAAAAGTTCTTTACCGGAGAGGTGAAAGTGCCTATCCCAGTTCGAGGAGGCATATTCTTGAAACTCCCAATTTTTGGCAGCTTTTGTATTGTGACCTTGATCCCCTTGAGTAATCCCTGATATCACCAAGTACAAAAGGCATGTATTGGTGAGAGCAGCATGATGTTTCTCCGGTTGCGAAAATGAGAATTTCCCCTCGTGTAGGCCTAGCAAGTACTCTTTTGCGGTGAAATGAATGAATTGGACATTCCAGTCGCCGGAAGAGCTACCCTCGGTTTTTCGTATTTCAATGAGTGAACCACATGTCTCTATAAGCGTTGTAAACATCTCAGCTAGCTTGTCGTCATTGGCAGGTAATACGTCCTCCTGAAAGCCTCTTGAACTCCCTTCCATATCATGCATGTAATCATTGATTTCAAGCGCGTGAATCAATTCCTTCAGCTTTAGAGGTCGTAATGAGAAAAGGACCAAGCGCAATATTGCTATCGCCCTGTTCTGATCGTATTCGACCTTGCTCATAATTGCTTTCAGGTTGCGTTCATATGAACGATCTAATCCCGGTGGTGAATCGGCGAGGATTGTGCGTAGCCGTTGGGGCGTAATTCCCGGTTTCAGTCCATCACTACAAAGTCGGGCCCAGAGAAACATTCCCTCCGAACTTGTTGATAGTTGTTTGCATATTGTAGTTTTCTCCTTATCCCCGAGCCCCGCTTTCTTGGCACGAATCATCAAAAACGATTCAATATCCTCTTGGTTATCGCTATGAAGGATTTTATATTCCTTAAATACCGGAGAGACAGGGGCCAGTCCGTTGAATACCGATCTTAATTCCACTATGTCACGGCTGACTATAAGGAGCTTCACCCCAGTTGAGCAAGTCGAAGATACCAAGCCCTTCAGGAAGATTTCCATTTCATCCTTTTTCTGACCCTGTGACGCAGGATCAATATCGAGACATTCGTCAAGACCATCAAGAACGAGATAGCAAGAGCCCAGCTCCTTCAGTATCTCTCTGAAGATATTCCATAGGACCGTTGCAACTGCTTCATTGTTTGACTTCTTGGACTTGCGGATGATCGCGAGCGCATTAGCATGTTGCTTCGCTAACTGGAATATCCAGGACTTGATTATGGATAATGTTTGGTTCTTTTTGGAGTTGGAGTGGGTACAAAAGAAGAAAGCAGTTGGACAAGAAAAATGTTCTTGTAAATATTCGACGACTTCTGCTGAGATAAATGTCTTCCCCATCCCGGGCCTGCCATGAATCCATAGGAGACGGGATGTATTTATGCCCTCTGAAGGACACAACCAATTCATGAACTCTTCATTTGCAAAGATCCATTCACAGGTTCCAGGGGAAATCTTGCACTTTGATTCATCGTATTCCACTTCAGTCGAAATTGCCCCTATCCATTTTAAAGCCTTATGATTTTCCTTGTCTGGGAAGAAAGATCAGTATGATTATCTTCAGGGTTATGAGTAGCTATCCTACTTTCAATATAGAACTCTACCATTTGGTGATGTTTCTGCTGCTTAACCGTTTCTTCCGCTGATCCCCGGTCTCTTTCTGCGCCAGTTTAGCTACGCCCTGAGAATTATTAAACAAGTTGGTATTACATACCATCAAGATTAGCTTTCAATACCGCCAGTTTCTTGTTTATCTCTTCCTGACCAAACCGGGGGTCGCTCTCCGGTGGCACTATCGCTGAGAGCTTTTCCACCAGTGTAGCAATATCCTTGACTTGGCGATCAAAGTTATTTTTGTCGCGTACTGCCCACACATACTTTCGCCCGAATGATATATCCTCTTTGCTGACTAGCCTATACTTCTTACAAATGCTATCCCCACTACTCAAAATAGATTCAAGGCTTTGGAGGATTCCCCGAATCACAGGGTACTCAGGCGAGCCTGGCTTTAGAAAACGATGAAAGTCGGACACCTTTTCGATGCCGACCTTTCTACCCCATGCTCGCAAGAGCCATCTCTCTGCTTCGAAGAGCGTATAGGACGTTTGTGAGTCGTTGGGGAAATTGTTGATGTCGTTGATCTGCTCCATCGTCTGCAGGCATACGCTATATAGACCTGCTAAGCCTATGACCGTGCCAACGGAAAATGAAATGGGTTCCATGGTTCGAGTCGACAAGGGTGGGGGCGTGGAAGCTCTAGGCTGGTGTAGATGTTTATCTATCCTTGAATGAGGTAGGTACCTTAGTTCTTGCACTGCCGTTTTATGGTTGTAAATAGGTACAGGACCATACCTGAACCGTCAAGAAGTCCCAAATGTATACCTCGTATGCAGACTCGCGAATAATAGGAATAGGCTGATGAGGCCGGAAGACCTTGTAAGTAATGTAGAGGCGAAATTCCGAGCCTGATAAGTTCGATAAATACTTAGAAACGGGTTTGAGAGTTTGATAACTCTACAGTGCTTGACGTGTTCGTCGTATTGAAGGACTGGATGATGGCTGTCCAATCTTGTGAAGATAGTAGCGCGGCCAATGGAGTGCCGTGGAAAATGATTTAGATGCGATCTATGGGTATACTTAGGCGTTTAGTGAAAATTTGCCCAGTTTTCACGTGGATCATATGTATATAGATTAGCCGTGCCTCCCGATTACTGCATATTCGGGACTTTGCACAAATTGAGCCGGCTCCATTTTTCGGTAACTTGACTGGTGCTGATTCCAATGCCTGCCAATCAGAAAAAATATCACCCCTTAAAGGATGAGATCAGAGCCAACACTCTTGGCAACCGTCCGATTTTGCGGTGGCTCCATCTGCCCGCGGTTCCATTAATTACTCACAGCGATGGGGAAAGTTATTGTAGAAACAGGGGCCTAAAAACAGGGTTTAGGTGCTGCCAATAGGACTCGTACCATACCTCTACACTAATTCTCCCCATCGCTGTACGTCGCAGACCTCGAAGGCCTGTCTGTGGTTATGTGATAAAGAAGATGACAGGTCACCTTTTTTCGCACTCCTGAGTCTGCTTGTCGTCCAAAATGTGACCCACTATGCAGGTTAGGTGGAGAAAGGATTCATTTCCCGATTCGTTTCCTTGAGCTATTAGAGGGATTCTGCAACTTCCGTGAAAGAAATACCGCCAAACCTGGCGAGTACGCCCATGGGCTTAATGCAAAGTGGTGTGCGGAAGAGTTGGAAATAATAGCTGCTGATTGGCTGAAGCAACGGGCAAATGTATGCAATGCCACAGATTGGTCTATTGGGAGTCCGTACTTGTTGAAGTTAACCTAGGTTTTCTTAAGGGAATCCGTTGAGGTTGAACTTTGGTTTTTCTAAAGTACGCTTACTTTACTCTATCTCGGCTGTATTTTCTTCTAGTAAATCATTGCTATCTATATATTCTCCATCAATCAAATCCTCTAATTGGTTCTGAGAGTATTCTGCTACTATCGGGTCTAGTAAATCATTTTCCAAATCCCATTGAAGCTCACCAGCTCCAGTTTTTCCTAGGCGCTTGAGGTTGCAATCGAGTCCACCCTCCTTCCAATCCCCTACCTCTAGATTCTCGAGCCCTTTAATTTTTATTTCAGAATCTTGTGAACCATCAATTGGCAACGATATCCCAACCTTTTGATTTATATAAGTGACTGTCTGAAAATTGTATTAGAAGAGTACTGACCTGCCGGAATGATTTAATAATTAAATCTTTCTTTTCTTTATGCAACCAATCCCATGCTTCTCCAACAGCCCAAGTCATTAAAATCCGTCTATCACCAATGGTGAATTGCCCTTCTTCCCATAGATCTCTATTTTTATCCATCTCTTCGTCAAGCAAATCTGATATCTTTGATTTTAGGGTTTTGTTGATAGAGGTATCGAGGGGTTGAACTAAACCAGTACAACCTTCCGGAATAAATGATGTGACAGTATTTGACTGACGGAAGGCAGATAGTACGGTTGCTGTCTTTTGACCTGCAAAAACATCTAGGGCCAAAAATCTTGGTTTTTCAGGAAATGCGCATGATGGAATCAAATCATGCTCAAGCCAATTAAGTGTGACAGCCTCATTACTATATCCTTTAGGATTAAATATTGCGCGTATTCGGGAATCATATTTTAATGCTTCAAGCAAAAGAGGCTTGGTTTCGCCGGTACCTCGAAATATCAAAAGTGGTTTAACTCTTTTTTCTCCATCAGCGCAAATTGTAATTTGAAGTGTTGCTTGTCGCTTCCCCCAGCTCGATCTCAATGCACGCTCCCAAATTGTTGTATTTCCTTTGAAATCGTAGGTACGTCCAGTTAGAAACTCGAATGGAAATGGTGTTTGATCCATATTGAACATGTTTCCAAGGGGATATCTTCCAACTTCCTCCTCTTTCTCTCCTTCATGAACCTGTGAGTTCCGCCGGTTGAACTTGCAAAAAAGAATAATCTTAGGACGGTAATCCTCTGGTGTTTTAGAAGCGACATTTGTTTTACACCTCCATGATATGTTCCAACGTTGTCTGAAACCAGAAAACCAACCGTTGGAAAATGCGCAATCAAAAGCCACTTTTCCATCTTCTCTAAATTCCACCTGTTCTGGATACAGATCTGCAAAAATTGTTTTTCCCCGTCTCTCAAACCATTTATGATTAACTGACCGGCCTATCTTCCGCATCTCTTTAAACTGTAAATGAAGTTCAACCTCCATTTCCGGCCATTTTGCAAGGCTGATACGCTGAACTTGGCGGGATCCTTTAAGTGACTGGAGTATCTTTTCTTCATCCCTTTTCCAATCGCGTAGTTGTTTAGGAGATAAATGTAATAAAGTAGCGGCATGGTTTTGTGAAATCCGTTCCCATTCTGGACCATTATAGGCAATCATTGACTCTTTTCTTATTGGCTTAATAACGACCCCAACTCTCAGAAGAGTTAAAGCTTTGAGTTTATACTCTCGAGGATAAGATTTCCTTGTCTGTTTTTGAATTTTTACAGACCGATCCACTGACTCCTGAAACTGCCGCCATTCCTCAAATAGTTGCACTATTTCATCTAGTGATTCTGTAGTTGATGGGATCGTACCCCATCTAGGAGCGAGGTCTGTTTTTTTCTGGGACTTTTTGGGACTTTTAGGTGTACCGTTAAGCCTAGTAATAGGAACTGGTTGAGATTGACTTGAGGATAAAGAGTGTTGAGATCGCCTATCAAAAAGAACAATATCCTGTGAGAAGTTTAAGGAACGAAGTCCTACAGGTTTTAGGGGTTCCCTTTTTGCAGCTAGACCCGGTCTAGTCTTCGCCATTGTTGTGTTCTGTGTTTCTTAGAAGTTGCTCGTCACTATCTTTAGAGAAAGCAAACCCCGCTCCAGTTTGGTGGCTAGTTTGTGGGGCTGAAATCATTTCTACCAATCAGCAACTGTTATTTCACAACTCTTCCACGCACCACTTTGCATTAAGCCCATGGGCGTACTCACCAGGTTTGGCGGTACTCGCAACTTCATAGCGTTTCTGAACACAACCGCTATTACATGCCATACAAAAACGTAGTCTTGGCGGTTTTTTGTGTGTATGCAATATTAGTCGTGTTCAAAAACGCTATGAAGTTGCGAGTAGAAGCCCAAGATGTATGTAGGCGGAAATAGCGGACCGTGAATAAAGGAAAGTGTCGGCAAAGAACAAGCAGTTGACAAACCACAATCAGAAGCCTACTGGTTTATGTATTGAAGATTCAGAAAGACCTCATAGTCATGTATTCCCAACCGGACGTTGGTGGTTGAGGTTTGAACCACCACAATCTTGAGAATGTTATGTTGCATGATTGGTTGCTAGAACACTACCACTAGAAAAAATCTTGCATATTTTCCGGATATCATGATATTGAGGTAGAGTAGGTACTAGTACTTAGACGGCGACCGGAACGATTTACGGAAAAACAGGGGGAGTGGAATTGTATGGCGAAATATCTTTGCATCATATAATTGGTTGTTCCATAGATCACTTCTATCGCGTACTTGACGCATTTAATTGTCGGATGCCAAAGAAACGAAACCTCAGTTTGCTTGTTTATTTTCGCAGCCTGTAGGCGCACCTCCTGTCTGATCGAATGCTGCGAAACCTCTCTACTATTTACCTGTCCCGAGTACACTGGCACACCATGCCCTCTCTGCAGCTCCAGTACCGCAAAGTCTCTGGGAGTTGCCAAGGCTGTGTTCTGTGTGCTAAAACTCAGCACGCTGCCCCTGCTGCGGTTCTCCAACTGGATTACCTGCTCTCTCGGATGGGACATTTTTTAAAGTCATTTGAATTCGTTTCTAGGTATAAATGATCGAATGCAGTTAAAACTATAGCGTAATCTCGAATGGGATATTATTACTGACTTGTTATTACACAAGTGGCCAGGAAGTAGATCAACCAGCGCAACTCGAAGGGACATATCCAACGGATGCGTTGTAGACTGCTGTCTTTCTCCGATGCTAATCACGGGCAGGTTCATCTTCACCTCCAGATGGCACTACGGTACAGCGACCATAGCTTAGTACCCTCCAGGCCTCAGCATCTCTCTTTACGACAGCTATTCACAGTTCTGATGCCAGGGCTCAGCATGTCTTTACGGCGGCTGTTCACAGTCCTGAATTCCCAGGCCACAGCTCGTCTTTAGGACCGTTGGTGCCAGTCGTGGGGCGTTACCTCTCCCTGGCCCCAGTCTGTCATTAAGGCGGTTGGTTTTGATCCCGGGTGTCCGCGTGGGCCCGGATAGTGTCTAAGGTGCGCCGTACAAGGCCCAGTTTATCCTATCGGTGCACTGGTCTTAGTCCCTAACCTTTTCATAAAGGCCCTAGTCTTTCTACTCGGTATGCTGGTCTCAGTCCTGAGCTTCGCGAGCGGCCCTAGACGCCCAAAAGGTGGCTCCCAGCCTCGCTACAACAGCCTTCAACGGGGGCTCATACTCTCCTCTGGCCGGGGATAGGCACCGGAACCAATGGTCCATTCACTCCCCTATTTCTTTCTTTTATTGTCGGTATTCCAGTACTTCGGTCATTAAACGTAGTCTCAATAGGACAAATCTCCTAGCTCATCGCCTCGCCACCACTACCAATATTGTCTCCCTACTGTTTCCAGTATAAAGCATTACTCAGTCCCCACGCTTTCATGGTGATAAAACTCCCAAGGGTGGACAATGCGGCAGGTTCGAATCATGAAGTGATGAAACCCAGGGATATTACCCGTGTTTCCTTTCATTACATGGTATTTGTAGGTGGGTTTCTGCTTCGAAGAGAGTTTTCCCCGCATCTTGGGCATGAGGATCTGTGGTAGAGTGGTGGAGTGGTAGAGTCTCATAGAACCTTATGACAGGAAAATATAGTGACACTTAGGGCTTCACTCCGACGGCTTCGCGTTGTTCTCTTCTGGGTCTACTTTGTTTTTGTGGATGTGTTATGTTAATTTATGAAACTGAATTGGCCTATTTCCTTTATTCAATATATATATTTTTATGTATTTTACTTCCCTTTTAAAATTGTATTTCTTGAGCCTAGAGTTTCAACCTGCCACAACGAATACAGCAGAATATAATCTCCAAGGCCCGTGGCTATAGAAGACAGCGGAATCTAGCGGGACGCAGAAGAATGTAACAGAACACAGCTGAATACAGCGGGACACCAAATTGCAAATAGACCAAGAGGCAGCAAGCAATTAACAGAAAGGCAACGGAACACAGGGGAAGCGAAAAGTCTAAAAGATAAACAGCACAACACAGCAACATGGTCCATCATATAAACCATGATCGCTAGGTGCGATCGCATAACAAGCCTGCCTGTCAGTGTGCTGAGTCCTCCTATCGACCTACGCCTGTTGGTTGTTGTTAGGGGACTACTCTGTGACAGCGGGAAGCGCTTGGCTTCATGATAGCAGCAGAGGAGGCAGCAGAGCTAGCAGAGTCAGCCGTGGGGTGTGAAGGATTGAATTAAGTATGATTAGCTATAATGTTTATACGTATATCTTATTCGATAGGTAGTCTTGCAATGCTGGAGATATTGTGGAAGAATGTGGCGGTGCAGGCGCCAAAGAGAGGTTGGAGTTATTATTATAAATGTTATTATTGTATTCAATCTTTTGCATATACTGTGCCCGCTTATCCTTGTGTGAAATTAAAGTAATCACAGACTTTTCAAGGACACGATCGCTCTCACCGATGAATCCTGTGAAATATGCGACCTACTGACATATTTGATAGCTTTTCAAGCGGGATTTCAATCTAATGCATTTGAACCCTTTATGGTAACATGATAGTTTGTTACTGCTGGTGTAACCCACACTCCTGCCGATCCTTGACCTCCATTGCAGGTCCCGCAGAGCTGATCCGGGTTTGTATGCAGAGCATGCGGATCTCACTATGGTACGGCTGTTGTGGGTTCCGATTCGCGACTAGTAAGAAAAATAAGATATGAATCAAAGATATCATGGAAATGTTACAGCTTGTTGCTGGCCTCCTCCACCCCTACTGGCCCCCCCTCAACCCGGCCAACACTCGCCTCCCTCTCCCTTCTCCTCTGGTTGATGCTGCCGCCTGCAACACCGACCCACTCAGAGCTGCCCTCATTTGTCGTCTGGGTAGCCGGCAGACGCGTTGAGATGCAGTATGCGCGCAAACACAGTATACGTATGCACCTGCAGCAGCAACGGGTTTCAAATACATTTGGCTTATAGCTCAATAAGCAATTCAGATAGAGACAGACCGGCTATGGATTAAGATTCTACGCAGCTTTTAGGCCCAGGGCTATATTCAACAACTTTAATATACCATTTATTGCTGGTTTTTTTCATGGTATTTGATATTTTTTGTACAGGTAATTCTAGAAAAATCGGTTTCATTTTATCTATATTTTAACTATCTATCATAGAGCAAAACCGTTTATATATTAAGATTCTACGCATTTTTTGATCTAGGAGCAACAATCAAAGTCCTAGTTATGGTGCTGTAAACGTGTCAAAAGTGATTTTACCAACGGTCGTAAATTATTTTACCACCGGTGGTGAAAATAATACCAGCATTTATACCTTAAAATGGATAACAGCGCATGCACAGTATATATGAACATTGTCTACGGGTGTGGAATTTCACTACTAGTGGTAGGTTATTTTATCACCGTGCGAAACTGTTGGTATTAATCATAATGCAGAATAAGGACTGAAAGTAACCATTTATACTGGAACAAGGACTGAAATCCAGTGCTTCTACCTCGTTGGTAAAATTACTTTTGACACATTTACCGCTCCATACCTAGTATTATGTCATTTCTTCATAGTGTTGTTCTAGGTTTTGATATTCCCCGATACTGTTCCAAAGAATTTTCGCTTTCATATTACACAATAATTCAACAACCATTCATGGCAGGATGAAGCGCGCTTTAATTCAGAATTCTACACATTTTGCTAATCTAGAACACATACCAACAGCCCTTGATATATGATTTCCTCTTGATCTCATATAATTCACTGCGGAGTTCCTATACAATTAACGATGTAAACGAAAAAAAACTGTAGCGTTCCTAACGGTAACACAAATTTTTTAGAGAAACAAACTATATTCACCTAAGGACAGGACATCTTCATTAAAATAATATAGTTTATCCAGGTTTTAAACTCCGGGCGTCATCACTTGCGACCTAAAATATATTTCTTGGCTTCAGTTGACTCTAATATCTAACGTTGCGCTAACCTGTATGGTATAGCCGCTCACGACTTGAAGACGGACACTGAGCGTTGACGAGGAAGGATTCTAAACCATGGGTGAAAAGCAGCCAAGCTTCTTTTTAATATCGGAAAAACTCAAAAAAATTGGCTAGCTCCTAGAGACCAAACAACCCCTATGGGAAACTTCTGATACAGATCGATGCCGTTCAACCAATTGCTCAAGCAATGAACCCTGGCCGGAGATAGCCATTTTTCGAGTTTTTACGGTATTTCTTACTCGTTAAAATCCCCCCATCCATGAACGACCGTACCCGTTACTGAAACAAATGCGGACGCAGCCTGCAGCAGGCGGGCCGGAGTACTGGTAAAGGAAAATAACTCCCGGCATCAAAGAAAACTCAAGGCCCAAGCCACCAACCCACTTGTCCATGACATTCCGTGGAACAGGTTCAAGAGTTTCCATTTATTACCTCTTCGGGGGACATTACCGTAATAAAGCGTGGCGAGTCGTTTTCGTGATAGCGATCGTTGTAGTCTTCGGCACGGGGGTTTGTATAAAGCGGAAGACCACCACTAATTGAACCTTGAGACCGGGTATATTCTCGAGACATGTAGTTGCCGTGCATTAATAAAGGAGAGGGGAACGAGTACTGGTTTGGAATGTGTTCCTAAGCTTGATGATGATAGTAAGCCTGTCATCTGCGGAGAGGTTAAGAGGATAGATGGTCTTTTATGCCCTTGGTTTTCCGCGACGGAGAAAGTGAAAGACTAGAACAACGAACCCTATACCTCCACCCATAGGATCAACGTGTGGATTCCGGTGGGTGGGGAGAGAGTACCTCTGGAGAAAACGATATCAAAAGTTCGCCTTCGTCGTGTGATGACCTATCTGTCTAGCATGCTCGCCTGCTGAAACTGGAGACAGTAAGCTAGTGGATGAAGGAATCACGCTGGCTGGCGCTGCCTTCCAGATGGCGGGCTTCCGACATATTGTGGCGTGTGGAGCGGTTGCAGAGAGTTTCTACTAGAATGTGAATGCTGTTGTGAAGGCCAGAGGTAAGGGGAGGAAGTGCAGACGGGGAAGGTGCTGTATTGGGCACCGTTTATACACAATGGGGAGTAGGTGTTTGATTGCTGGCCTATTTTTATTCACTTATTTTCTTTGATCGTCATGTTAGTGATGAACTGTATCAGCCTATAGCTAGCTAGCTCGGAGCAGCCTCACCTCCGAGTCGATGCATCTCGTGAGAAAAGCGCCACCTGGTAAATTAAAGTAAATGGCCATGCACAGGTGTCAGGGAAAGACACCGCTGATGAATTTCGATCTCGGCGCGGATTCAGAGTAATGAGCGCATGTACTTGCCAGATTTTTTATTCTGTCCGATCCCAATCCGGAAAGTGTGCGAAGTTCGTTGAAAAGCAGCCTTTTCCCCAACTCCAATTGGCCAACCGAATGAGGAATCGGACAGAATAAAAAATCTGGCAAGTACAGCTTTGTTGATTACATACTTAAGCTTAGGTACATGTACATAGAATACATGTATATATACGGTGCGCGGCTCGGTAAGGATGGCGCTGGGCATGCCTGCCCCGCACTACCCCGAGCTGCAGGTCCGGCTGCATGTACATGTGGCGGGACTCTCTCTATGCAGGTACAGGTGGTGTGCAAATACAACTTAATGCCATGCAGAGGGTGTATGTAGGTGGTTTATTTAGGGACGCAGTACAGCAACACCTTGGTTTGTGTTTTTGATAGTTTCTTATATATGTAAGTATATAGCGAGTGAGATTTTGCAGAGTCCTTTCTTATAGCTAGGTTTTTCTTATAGCGTCGAGGTTCATTATGTTATTGCATACATACATCAACATCACCCCTCTTGATCTTAATCTCATCCATCCTTCCCACACCAAGCACTCCAAACACCAGAATCCCTTCGCCACTCCCCATAAACAACACTGAGAGTGAGAAACTAACTCCTAGACACTACTAACATAGTCCAGCATGCAGCACCCCCACCAACGTTCCTCCCCCGAACCCCTCCCCCCCAGTGGATGGATTATCTAGCGCGTATGGTATCCGCCAGCCACGCCACAACATCAGGCAACCCGAAGGGTAGAGGTGAAGCGGACTATTTGTATCTGGTGGGGGAGGGGTGGGGGTTGTGTCCTCGTATTAGGGTCGCAGGAGTGGCGGCGAAGGTCTGGCACTGGTGTGGGTGTTTTGTTTCTTCGTGCCACGGTCATCTCATTCCCCTTGCCGCTCCGCTGACCTCTCACTTTGCCTCCAGCGATGTTCACCTTAGTCCCTGACTCAGCTACCGCGTCGCCCCGCTCCTTAAGGCTTCGCCTTCCCCATACATAGTATGAATTCCCAATGTACATAAAGATAAATATAATTCAATGCACTTCAAAGAAATCAGTAATGCTGGCCCCGCCGAGAACTCAGTATATGTAAATGCAAGAAGGGGCCATTTATCATTCAATGCGCCCAACCATTCCAAAGGTGACAAACCCTAATCCCAACCCCGGGAAAACACAAAGAAATGCCAGTCATTCTCGTCTCCAACCACCGAACGGGAAAGGAAAACCCCTATCCAGACACAAAGGCTGCTAACCTCCACCGACAATAGAGAGTATTTATCAAGTGCCAAAACCGACAATATATACTTCGCCACATTAAAGAAGTGGTTGACCAAATTCCCAAGGTGGGGACGTAGCTTCCCCCCCCCCCTCCATACATGCCCTCCCTCTACACCATCCAGGACTCTGCCTTCATGCAAGACCAGTACTGGTCTGGAATGAAGGGGGAGTCGGACCGGTGAAGAGGGAGGGGCGGGGCCACAAGCTGCATGTATTGGGGGGAGGGGCGAAATAAATGAGGGGGTCGCCGGCAGCCTCCCCCCCCCCCCCAACCACAGCCCATATTTCCCTGAATACGCCTGGGGGTGTTTACTATACTGCGTGTAGTTTATATTATATTCTGCCTGCGTATTTCACAGTAAGCGTGAAGATTATTTAGATACAGAGTTTCTCCTATCACACCTTCCTGGTGTGATTAATTAGGTTACTGAGGGGAACTATCAGTTTTGCCTCCCGTAACCGTTGTCAGTTGTCGGATCTGACACTGAATAAATACTCACTAATCACTAATAGGATACCAAACCAAGTTATTAAGTAAGCCGATGTATTGTAGGGTGACAAAAGTTCTCGTGATTTCTGCATAGCAACCAGCAGTAATAGGGACTTCAGCCTAGATACTATGTTCTATCAACCTTGAGCTCTCTAACAATACTAATATCTTCTTTACATCTCTTGTGGTCGCCAGGTTATAGTCGGTTCATGGCCCACCCTTTTACAAAATCACGGGAACTTTTGTCACCCTACAAGACTTGATGAACCGTCATTTCCGATCGCCAACACTATCATCAGCGGGTAAACCCAGCTGGCCGAGGAGGGCGTTGAGCTCGGGGCCTACCACAGCGATCAGATTAAATGATTTACCACCGACATAGAGTGCTTACCAGTAAGTGCTCTGATATCAGCACTTGTTCCCTTGAACTGGCTGATTGTTCAAGCCATATACAACTCCAAGACAGGTGCCGGAACGGTTGACCGAAGAATTGAGCAGTCTTGCAAAATTGTTATGTTCCCTGAACCCCTTCAACATCAGTCACTGGACCCTCAAAACAAAGAAGTAGACTTACGAGCGGGAGATCATTTGATGGATCTGTACCAGTTGCTGGCCATGCTGCCGCATTGTTTGTTGCATTTCCTGGAGGCTCTGCTGAATCTGTAGCAGTTGTCCCCGATGTTCACCGCAGGGAGGTTTGGCATCAATGCAAGTTGTTGCGAAGCAGCTGCTGCATCGGAAAGAATCTGGAAGTCTGGTTGAGCCATTCCCCGGAGGTATGCTGAACCCGCTGCTGAATATGCTTGATAAAGGTCGAGCACTCCCCGATAGTGTCGTGGTGTTGCTTGCTGCTGGAAGCTCTGCTCGCTACTTCTCGGGGGTTTCGGGACGCACAGCCACCGCTACGCCTCTAGCTCTGACTACAACGCTCGCTCCGCTCACTTATATAATTAAGGTTTCGCCCCCTCCATCGCTTCGTTCTAGGGGTCCCCTTCAATTATAATAATGATATGAATGGGGAAAAAATAATAATCTTCTCGATTATCTAAAAATTGGATGATCTAGACTTAAATTCTGAGCAATGCAAATAATAGCCAGCCGATCGCGCCCTACAACCTCTATTATCAGCCGAAGAAAGGCCAAACGCCACAGAAAACTTACCTCTATCCCTTAGTCTGTCAATGCTGACCCCTATAATAGAGGAATTAAATTTGTATGGAAGATCTATTATTTGATAAGGGAGATAACGGGATCTGTTAGTAAAGCCACACAAAATTTGCTTCTTCTTCTTGGGGGGGTCAGCATTTTACTGACAGACTAAGGGATAAACCCGTTCTATGCAACCATTGAAAACACAAACCCATTTAGTTTCGCACACCTCCGGAAGAACAAGAGAAACCCCCAGACACTGAGTCATAGCACCACAGAGTCCCAAAGCCGATTAGCACCTCGGAGTGATCTTAATTCCCCTTACACTTCTTTCCGAACACGCCTGCAGAGTTCGCGATGTCAAAGCCGCCCTCGAGGATAGACTAGCATAGCATACCTATCAGTCACTCTGTAGATAGCTTTTTTAATAAAATATCTTACCACGCCAACGAGCAACATCATCCAACTTTCAGTCCTCTTGAATCCATCCTTCATGTCATCAAATCCTTTGTCGACCTTCTCGGTTGGATGCTCAATTCCCAACTTGAGCACCTCGTGGTCCTGGCAACCCGTCAGCATAATCTCCAATGAGAGCAGGATTGCTTGTTTTACCTGTTTGAGCTTGATAACCTGCCCGGCAACCGAGTCTTCGCTGGGAAGTTTCGGCTCGGCATCACCAGTCTTCAAATTGGAATATTCGGCATCTCCGTATTTATGCTAACTCGCCCAGTCAGTATACATCAGCAACCCCCGCTAAGACCAGTCAAAGCTCACCCTGGTGGTGTTGAAGTATTTAAAGTGCCGAACGTGTACGAACGGCGGCTGCCAGTGTTGAACGCCAACATTGCTATCAGTTGTCAGCCAGTCTCAGATTAGCTGTTCGGCTGGAGCACTCACTCAGGGGATCTCTTTTGTCTCCGTCGTGGTGTTGCTTGTTGCTGCTGGATGTTCCTCTGCTCGCTGCTTCTCAAATGGTGGGGTTGAATCGACTTTGATGCTCCTAAACCAAGTGCAGGGGATAAGTTAGCCACCTTATTGGGCGATTTTGCGCCGCTGGTTGACGGTTTCCGTCTGTCCCACAGTTTTGTGTGGTGAGCCACCGATTGCCACAGGTCCTGAAATACAGACGAAGACATTAATGAAATCGCAAGAGAGTCCTCCACCAAGAAGAGAAAACCCCACCCTTCTCGCCACATCCCCCTTTCATGACTGTGACGTCACGATTATGAATAAGCCACCCTCCCGTTTATAAAGCCACATACAAAACTTCAGACGAAGGGATAAAGCCCCAAATCACGGTGTCCTAGCCAGGTCGGGTTAGTATTGATACTAGCGTTGCCAAGTAGAGCACTGCCAAGACCCAATCCTGCCTTCGCCAAGTCTCGCTTATCTCCCTTCGTCAGGTAGGAAACCCTGGTCCTACTTCTCCTTCGCAACACACCTATACATGGCTAAAATACGGCACCATCAACTTCCGGTGGGGCAAGAACCTGTCTGTAATCTCCAATCGTGCCTCTGAGAGCCTGGAGCGAAGGACACGGGCCAGGGGACTGCTGAATGCGGGGAGGCACAGATGTGATGGAAGACAGGGGTGTCACTGGGAGCATTCTCGGCAGGGAGCTGGGCGCTGATCTTGCTGGAGGAAAGCGGAGGCTGGTCGACAAGGGAGGCGGAAGGGGCTGTGGGGGGGGGTGCGTCCATGGTATCGTAGTCGGGGGTGGAATATAGCCAAGACAGTTTTTTCACGGAATACACTGTCGATTCCAGTCCACTAATAAGTAATACAGTAAAATATCACGCAGCCCGATAATCACCCGAACGATATGGCACAAATATCGTACCGATATGTACCATTGAAAACCCTGGGTAGCTGGTGCCAGAGTCATTGGAGTCAGTGGAATCGCTGGAGTCGCTGGACCCACCGGTACTGGGGTAGCAGGTGCTAGAGTAGCTAGTGCCAGAGATACTGGAGTCGCTGGATTCAATGGAAGTGGTTCCGTAAGACAAAGCATTTTGCGATAGTGTGTCAGGTTATGTGAAAAGAATGCTTAGGACGAGCGGTAAGTATATGTACGATAGGAAAAAGAATGGGGAATGGGGAGATGGCCTCCCGTATTGGGGGAGAAGAGAAACGCAATCGAACAATATAATGATAGGATAAGGAGGATTCTAGTTAGAATCTTGTATGACAGGTACTAGATTTGAAATACTTGTATATCACAGGGGTTAAATACAGATAGGGGACTAAAAAAGAAAAGAAACTAGTAGAAAGTGAATCTATGACACTTATGTATGACTAATCATAAAGTGTCACTCGCATTTCCCACTTGATCATGAGGAATCACTCATGTTTACTAGGCGATCATGAAAAATCACTCACCTTCAATTGGTCATGAAATATCACTCGTATTGCCCGGTCACGCCCCCGTCCATTTTATTATTTATTACCTCATATATGTATGTAGCCTTCCGGCTATGGCAACACACCCCTGTCTAAACACTGTGCGCGAGAAATGCCAGGGTAGAACCGATCAGTGATTCTGGGGCTGTTGCCAAGACGACTGAAGCTGATCCTTAAATGATTGAGCATTTCTCCTCTGTTTAGTTTACTGTTCCTTCTCACTCATCTGTGGCTTCCAGCCAGAGAGCCTGCCCACAAGGCCGCTAGAGGATGGGTGATCAGATGTTATTGAATTGTGTTTCCCCCGCTCATTACCCTGATGCTTAGCCGGTAACTCAATATCTTAATCGCTTTCGGAAATGGGCTCTGAGTTTACGGAACGCAGGTCGGCACTCTGCAAGTTTCCTTAAAGCGTCTAACGCGGGCGATCTTTGGTGCGGGTTCATTTGCGGGTGCAGTGGCAGCTGGTATTCTTAGTGCGATCCGCTTATTCCTCCGCGGACGGTAGGGCTGGGTGGCTGTTTTGACTGACTTGGCCGGAGTGAAAAAGGTAGAACCTCCACAGTACCGTGCTTGTCTTCTTTTCTTGTCGGCCTAATTCTTTGAATCCAGCGGGGTCGTGAGTCAACATGCTATATTGAGAAGGGTTGGTTATCTCGTTATCCATGGTGACGGATGGGGCAGTAGTGGGACCTCAGGCGGCCTAGGCCCGACTAATTCATCCATTGTTAGTACCCCTAACCTGGGTGAATGGCACCGGCAAAATCTTTGTGGCTGACAGCCCGAGCTATCAGCTCGGGGGACTTAGGAGATGTGGGCATGTCCTCAGACCCTAAATGAAATATCAGTCTCCGGTACGTATGATGAGAAGCTTGACCGAATTTTAATTGCATCCGTGTCTTTCGTCGCCAGCTTCATAGCCGGGGGGAGGTCTAGGGGCAAACTCTCGGTTAATTAGGGTGTCATGTCCGTGTAGTTCCGCCGCAGGAGTTTTGCCTCCCGACTGCTGTGGGTCTAGAGCGCCGGAAGGATAACGAGGCGAATCAGAGAGGGGAACCCCAGCATAAATGAGGGATATAGGATTCTTCGACTTCTACCTTGAGGGTGCGGCCCCACTCAGTTTACCCTAACTGAATCTGCATTGCTATGGCGAGTTCCATAGAGTTGAGGGGGTGTTGGGCACTCAAATTGCACGACTTTTCCTTCTTCATGTTCTCGCACATCGCCATCTCCTTCTTCCTGATCCTCGCTATGATCCCTACCCCCTCGTCCTCTTCACTCTCTTCGTCCTCGTCCTTGTCCCCGTCCTTGTCCTTTAAATATTTATTACTAAATAAAATATTTTGTATTATTTGAAGTAATAATTATTTACTACTCTCCATGATTTGAACTCAGAGTTCGCATAATGAGACAGACAATATGGGCAGTTTCAGTATACCGGATAATTTGTACTTACATGCTGATCGGTAATAGAGGCTAATGGTGATATAAAGTGAGGTCATCATATCAACGAATGAGCGCCCTTGGTTGATACTGGGATGCGGTGAGTGCAAGGAAACCAAGTAATATTATACCCAAATTAAGTAGATCCGCCATAACAGGAGAAAATCTTTTAAAAAGACAACCACGACTAATAAAAAATCAATAAGACCGTTTACTCTTCATGATTATTCTAGACTTTTATTTTGACAGATATTGTGTTTATAAGCTATGTATATACAAGTATCCCTAAGACGGAGAGCACCAAACAGTTCACGAAGTCATTCCGGCCCGAACCTCTCCCCACCCATAAGTCCTTCTTCCCTCTGGAAACTTACCTCCCTTTATTAAAAGCCAGTTAGAGTATAAGGAGAACCAAAGATGGAGACTAGGCTTGATGGCTAAGATGGGTCTGGGACGCGTAGACAAATTTAAAGGTATTACGACGAAGTACCACGCCACTTCGCATCTTTCCGCTAATTATTGAAAGTTCACAGTAGCATCTTGTCCGATATTACCAGTGTCCCCCGACTGCTTAGGAGATTGGCACCCGGAAGCCAACTCTATATCTAGGTAACAGGACTGGGTTCCTTACGATTTTCAGAACCTGTCTTGATGGTTGCCCAGAAGGATTATATCTCGAGAACTGGCTAGTGATATACGATAAGATAGATCGGGGACTGATGGGAGTAGGAAATTTTATGATCCCCAAGACCTCAAACCCCGTAGCAAAAGTGCTTTGGAGACCAGAAAGACTATTGGTCAATGACTATCACCGCTCACCCACCGGAATGCGATCCTGGATTAGCTGGTGTGTCTTGATGCTCAGTGTGTTGACTTAACCGACAGTATTTCTTCCAAATATAAACAACCATTCCAATACAAACGTATCTATCTCTCTCACCGTCTTCCACTCTCCGGCCAGTAACTATGCCCCATTTCTGAACCTTGTATCCTTGAGAGTTTACTCTCTAAATTAGTGACCCCTGTTTTGTGCCCGATGCTCCCTACCCAATTTGTTTTACCTTCATTTTCCGGCCTAAAATTGGTATAGTCTGAGCTTCTCTGCCGCAGTACCATGCCCAACCATCAATGCACCGGATTGATACCATCAACCTCAACAAGAGCTCTTTAAATCAAGACTCGATCATTAGCTTCGCCATTCTCAAGCACTCAAGAATCAGGCTACGTACTAGAAAATCCAACTTTAATCCTCGGCCTTGGAAAAGCCCCTATTTCTACAGATCAGCTCGTGCCCAGGGAACCGTTCTTGCGTTTGGTTGCCTTCCTCAAGCAGGCGATATGAATATTCATTTTCAATTGTCCAGCCCCTGGCTTCGTCAAGCTCAAGGTTCCAATAGTCGTGTGCTTTATATTCACCCTTTCCGGAAGCCCCAACAGTCGAGGAATCATCACTTTTAACGTGCGATACTCCACCCGTAAGCCTGTTCTTGATAACCCATCCTATACTAGCAGCTGAACTCAAGAAACAGGTATGCCGAATTCTGATAAAGGACCATTGAGTCCCCCATGATTCGCGATATTGAGGGGGTTGCTGAGCTGGCGAAGGTATAAGAGTAGGCGGGCTCGTGTTGTAGTGGTGACAAAGAGCGTGCCCTGTCGAGCTGTTGAGAATCCGAACCCAGCCAGGAGGAATGGCAACAACGGGCTTGAGAAGTTGCCAATGCTGAGTATACTGATCGGTGTCAGGATAAGAGGTGATCAGATGGGGTCCCTCGCTAAGAATAGGCTCACTATCTAGCGCAGTTCCATCCCCAACGCTGGTTATGCTGTAGGATATACTACGTTTTGCCAATGCACCGTCAGCATATTAGATCAAATTATAGCGAATAAGGAAGTATTATAGATCGATTCAAGAAATATACCTCGAGTCGAATTATATTACGAGACATAAGCACCTTCCATAATTATCATCTTCAATGAACCTCTCAATCTTCCACCTCTGCCCTATCCTGCCAAGATCCCCGGAAAGCACAAGCTTTCCGTTAATGCGGTCACTGCCTGATCCCCCGATGACCTCCAGGTTCCTCCCAGTGTGGGTGTTGGTAATCGTATATGCGTTACTATCCTCGTAGTAAGGAATGGGTTCGAACCACCATATCTGCTTGTTGTAAAATGTGCTTTCATCCCGCCTATGTACTACCACCTCCAACCCCCGGGCCCCCCCAGAATCAATAGTTTTTTCATGAAGCACGAGGCGAGAACATTTGTTGCGTAATATGTAAGCTCCTGTCCGGAGTTTTTCCGACATTGTTGATGTATCACGGTGGTGTGGTAGAAGTAAATCTTCGTTACTCGTTCAGGCGGCTGAATTTTGTCAAATCCGGAACCTGGACCGTGCACCAGCCAAGAATATCTCAGCTAATGTCTCAGGCTGACTTCGATCAGTAGGGTCCTTCCATATCCCACCCAACAAAGATACGGTGGTGTCGGCAAGGTTTTGCTCCATGCAATTAATGATATATATATAAATAAAATTAAAAGTCAAGGTTTTTCTCACGGCAGTACAAATGGTAAGTGAAGTTATTGCGCGGGGTTAATGTGGGGGGGAACTATATCGCCCTATGCTGGCCCCGTAACTACCATGATGCTGAAGCACTCTTAGTAGGGGGCAGTAAGGTTGGCAAAGGTTCTATATCAGTAACCAATGTGCTATCAGTGCTACACATCTGACTGTTCTGCTGTCAATCACCCAGTTCTTTCCGCATGTGAGTGTTGAGTAAGGTGGAATCTCATATGCGAGCAAGGCCGGGAATATGTATGTCCGAGTTAAAGATGTAGAGAGTAGAAAAGACTTGTCATTGCAAACTATCGGGGGAAACAGCCCCATATTTATACAAAAATATCGTAGTACAAAGGAAATATAATGAGCGTTGATATACCCATACAATGTGACTCATCGTAATCTTCATGACTAACGTGAGTAAGATAATTTCGTCATAACCCCTCATACTATTGCTCATTCACAAGCGCATACTATTTCAAGACTTCCCCTCGGGAGTGACAATGAAGAATAGTAGAAAATAAAACATGCTTTCCTTTTTCCAATCCCTTAGTAAATAAATCGGCAGCATTTTCCGATGTGGAAACATATTCAAGACTAAACAATTTTTCCTCAAATTTTTCCCTAACAAAGTGAAAGTATACATCGATATGTTTTGATCGTTTATGAAAAACAGGATTTCGAATTAAAGAAAGAGAGCCGTTATTGTCCCCACGAAGTATGAAAGAAATTCTTGGTCGTTCCAATTCGTGTAGTGCATTACGTAACCAAATCATTTGTCGACTGGTATCCGAGAGTGCCATGTATTCCGCTTCTGTTGTGGAGGTTGCGACGGAGCGTTGTTTGTAAGATTGCCAGGAGATGAGGGCTTCCCCTAGCATAAAGCAGTGGCCTGTGAATGATCGCCGATCATCGACGTCTGAGGCATAGCTAGCATCGCTGTAACCAATAAGGGCGGTAGGTCGTGTTTTGCTGTAGTGTAGGCACCAATCTAGGGTTCCTTTGAGATAGCGTAGAACACGTTTGACGGCAATGAGGTGGATTTCGGTAGGACATGATGAGTATTGGGAGAGCATCGTGACTGTGTAGGCGAGATCAGGTCTGGTTCCGATGACAGCGTACATTAGGGATCCGATGATTGACTGATAGAGTATTGGATCGTCAATTTGTTCTTCTGGTGTCCCTTTCTGGAGTGTGACGTTATGGTCGATCGGTGTGGCCATGAGTCGTGAGTCGGCAAATCCGTATTTGATTAGCACACGCTTGAGGTAGGCTTCCTGTGATAGTATGATGCCGGTCTTGGTGTGGATCAGGTGGATTCCGAGAGTCCAACTGGCAGTTCCAGCTTCAGTCATTTCGAATTCGGCGTGGAGTTGCAGACTGATTTGGTTTTTACGTTCGGTGTTCCAGTAGAAGATCAGGATGTCGTCCACGTAGATGGCTATGACCACTTTCCCTGTTTTGTGTATGAAGACACAAGGGTCGAAGTCCGCTTTTCTGAATCCCATTTTGATTAGCGCGGAGGAGAGTTTGGCATACCATTCCCTTGATGATTGCTTGAGGCCATAGATGCATTTGATAAGTTTGCATGCTTTGCCGATTGGTTGGTATCCTGGAGGAGGTCTCATGTAGATGTCCTCTTTGAGTTCTCCATATAAGAACACACTGGTGACGTCCATCTGATCGCATTTTCCGCCGGTTTGAAGTGAGCGGGCGAGGAGGAGTCTTATTGTTTCGTAGCGGGAGACAGGAGCGAAGGTTTGGTCGAAATCTTGGCCTGGTATTTGGGAGAATCCTTTTGCGACAAGCCGAGCTTTGTATCTGATCAGGTTGCCATCTGGACCGAGTTTGATCTTGTATACCCATTTGGAGTCAACGAGTTTTCTGTTCTCGGGCACCTGAACCATCTTCCATGTGTTGTTGCGGGCTAGTGAGTCGAGTTCGATTTTCATGGCTTATTTCCATTTATCGGAGTCGAGACCAGTAATCGCTTGATGGTAAGTGGTTGGTTCGTTGAGAGGAGATTGGTCGCTGATGATGTTGTGCCCGTATCTTTCAGGTGCTTTGCGTTCCCGTGTTGGGTTACGTCTTGGTTGATTAGTAATTATTTCTTCTTCTTCTGTCGGGAGACTTTCAGTAGTGGGCCTCGTAATGCCGGCCCCCACTTTACTTGCGTGCTCTTTAGTTTCCTCCTCATCTTCCTCATCTTCCGAAAAGTATTCGTGGGTTTCGCGTAGTATTTGTAGTTGTATATCATCGTCGTCATATATGTCTTCATTGTTAGTATCAGAATCAGAATGCGTGACCGGGGGACGTTCGGTATCGGGCCTCGTCAAGGCGGTCCCCACCATACTTGCTTCATCCTTATAGAAATCTTTCTTTGGTGGGTCTTGTGGTTCGATTTTGATTTTGGGGTGCTTTGTGGGTGTATCTGTGGCTACTGGTATGTTTATTTCTTCCCCTACAGATGGACCCTTAAAGCGAAAGTGACGCGATAAGACAACTTTTCTTTGTGATGGTATATAGACGCGGCAGATTTTGTCGGAGTCTCCGCATCCGCAGAATTAACCTGTCATAGCTCTGGCATCCAGTTTGGATCCGGCTGTTCTTGCTTCTACGGGAGTGTGGACGAACATGGTTTCACCAAAGATGCGAAGGTGCCCAATGAAGGGTTTTCTTCCATGAAATGCTTCATATGGTGTCATGTTGGTGAGTGCCGAGTGTGGGAGTCTATTTTTGACGTGTACCATCATGTTGATTGCTTCTGCCCAGAGTGATTTCGGTAGTTCTCGTTCCAAGAGGGCACATCGAGCCATATTGGCTATTGTTCGGTTAAATCGTTCAGCGATCCCATTTGATTCATGTGAGTAGGGGACCGTGAGTTCGTGTTTGATGCCTTTAGAGAGAAAGAAGTTTTTGAGGTTCTGAGGAATGTACTCGCCACCATTGTCGCTTCGAAACCGTTTGATTGTCGTATCCATTTGATTTTCCATGTATGCGATGTACCGTTTTATGGCGTCTGCTGCATCGGACTTTGATTTGAGAAAGTAAACGTGCGCAAATCTGGTATGATCGTCGATGAAAGTGATGTAGTAACTGAATCCGTCTAGAGAGGTAGTGGAAAATTTGCCGCTGAGGTCGGAGTGGATCAGTTCTAGTGGTTTTTTGGATCGAGGTTCGGTGAGGGAGGCGAGGTTGTTTTTGGTGGATTTGGCGAGTTCACAGGTGTTACACGTTTCCATGTTACCTGTTTTGGGAAGTGACTTGGGGTCGGCGACCATGTTCCTTAACCGTAGCAGGGACGAGGCAGGCATGTGACTGAGACGTTGGTGCCAATCAAAGAAGGTAGTAGCGACGGTGTTGTGGGCGGTTGCATCCTTTGTTTCAAAGATGTAAAGACCCGAACCGTTGGCGTTGGCCTTTCCGATGATGTCGTTGCCGGAATGCGTAAATGGTGAAGCGTTTCGTTCCCAATCGTTGTGAATCGCTATGCGGCGATGCATGGCCAAGACATTAGGTTCACATGGCCATTTCGGGGATGACAAACACATTTTCCAAAGTTTTTGGCCCGTATGACCCGTTGGCGTGGACGCTACCTATTCCGGTTACCTTGAGTTTGCGTCCACCCGATGCGTGTGTATGGTGCGGGGTTTAAAACTTGAGTTCCGGTCATATGGTTGGTAGCGCCAGGGTCAAAGATCCATGCAGAAGAGTCAGATGGTGTGGTGCCAGAGGTGAAAGCATACGCGTCAGTCATGTCAACATCAGGGAGGCTTGTGAGTTCATCCTCTTCGAGGACGAGTGGTTCTGAGAGTTTTGTCAGGTAGGAAGATTTGACCATGTGACGAAAGCAGTTCCTGATGCGACGTTGCCGGAGGCAGCGGATTTCTCCTTATCTCTGAAAGCTTTGAGTTTCCGGCATTCTCTGTGTGTGTATCCTTTAGCGTAGTCACCGTTCTTGGTACACCAAGTGCAGATGTTGTCTGACTTGTTCTGGTTGGAGGCGTGGCGTGGTTTGGATTGTCGTTTGGATTTGTTGTAAGGGTTCGGTCGTCCTGTTCTCATGTTGTATGCTTCTCCACCAATTAGCTCATTTGAGCGTCGTCCGTCAAGGTCCATTAGTTTTTCATAGATCTCTTCGTATGTTATGTTTTCTTTTGATTGGAAGTTGTCGATGACGTGTTCGAGGGATTGGTGGCGCAGTGAGAGGAGGAGGAAGGAGGCCTTAATTTGCGAGACGCGAGCGATTGAATGAAAATGGTAACCGAGGGCGTCTTTGGTCACGTCGGTCGAGGCAGAGGTGCATAGTTGTAGTGTGGACCAAAGAGTGGTGAATTCGGTTAGATGGTCTTTCATGCTCTTGTCTGGGCTGTATTGTATTGTGGTGATGTTCGCTAACAAGGAATGGAGCGAAGCTATCGTTTTGCGATCGAATCTTTTTTCAAGCTGAGTCCAGAGTTCGTTGGCAGTAGTCGAGGGAGATAGTGTGACGATTAGATCAAATTCAAGGTTGTTTTTGAGGAAGACCTTTGCTAAGGTGTCCTTCTTGTCCCAATCTAGTATCTCCTCTAAGTTATCGCTTGTAACTGCTGGGTCTTCTTTGTCGTCCGTTGTTGTTGCTGGACCTAGGGCTACCGTCACCGCCGGTGCCGAGGTAGTTGTTTCTGTGAATGTCGGACGACGGCTACTTCCATCGACAACTTTCCAAAGATCGTAGACCTTCAACATGTCTGAGGCAAGGTCCCTTCAAACCGTATAGTGAGCCTGACCAGCAAGTTTACATGGTAAGGCGGGAAGTTTGTAACCTTCAGAAGACATTTTAGGTGGATGATGAAATGTACTAGTGTGTAGGATGTGTGTGAAGTAGTGTTGTTTAGATTAAATGGCTTGGCCGGGCTCATAACCTAAAGATGTAGAGAGTAGAGAAGACTTGTCATTGCAAACTATCAGGGGAAACAGCCCCATATTTATACAAAAATATCGTAGTACAAAGGAAATATAATGAGCGTTGATATACCCATACAATGTGACTCATCGTAATCTTCATGACTAACGTGAGTAAGATAATTTCGTCATAACCCCTCATACTATTGCTCATTCGCGAGCGCATACTATTTCAAGACGAGTCTGAGCTGAAATTAGTGGGAAAGAAAAAGGAGATGCCGTAGTCGGACTTCCCACCTACTGTATTCGGGCCGCGGGCATCGGGGCTCTAATATATATAATACCGGCTAATATCTTCAGCTTAAGCAGGTATATATATAGGGAGTTCTACCACCGGGCGGGTGTTTTGTGACCTTTTTCCCGCCCTCAATCTCACGAACTTATAATTAGTGGTGTTGATAGATTGGGCCCTACTGGCTAGTCAATCAATTAGGTACTCGATATTGTAGTATTAGAACTAGAAAATACTCGCATTTTCTAATTCTTCTTATGGTAACTATATGTAGCCAAGTGTATCTTCTCTAGCCAAATAAATGAAAGCTTCCTCGCGGATCCACTAAACCTGAGGCGCAGGTTGTCATGTAAGTAGATGTTGGCAAGTAGGATATCTACATAGCCAATGATCATATTTCCCTTCCCAGACTAATAAGTAGTAGTGATGGATTAAGTACCCATGCGATGCGTGTACCCAACCAAATCTGATTCAACCACGAGTTAACTAACTACGCATTGTAATTATTATCGCCCTTTACATTAAGGCGTTTGGACATGATACTAGGAAGTTTTCCAACTTCCTTATTGATGTCTTCAATAGTAGTCACTTCCTATGCCTCCTGTAAGCAACTTTTGTGTCCCCTATTCTAGTAATCCTTTACGCATCCTGGAGTCTTCCAATTCTTTGTCAAATTCCAGATCCGCTCAATAGGGTTAAAATCAGGCGAATATGAAGGCCAATCTACTTTAGCAACTCTCAATTCTCCACGCTCACTAGTAGTATACTTATAACTGTGAGGTGAATTAAGCGTTGCCTTCCACCAAAACAAAGTTGACATTTTCCTCCACCGTTTCTAAACATTCTGGCCATAAACTCGGTCTTCCTATGTGTTTAACATGCTCGCCTGGGAGGGTGTTTATTGCGGCAACCGCACCGAAATCATAGACTTTATTTTTTGCGAGTATCTCCATGCATCAACTCCACGGTTTTTTCCCCTACTCAATGTATCCACTTTAAACCCTTTATCCACCCGGATTGTCTGATTTTAACTGCCCTGCCGCGGGACTGGTCAATAAACGTCTCAAAATATATTTGGATTTGTTTGATTATACCTTAGCTTCTGCACGTAGGCGTCTTGCTGTTGCAAGCTCCTCAACGTTCAGATCAATAGCGAACTCCGGTGAAGCCTTTCATCCCGCCCTTTTGATCGCGGCAGCTGCTTCCTTTTCCGCGTTCAATAAAGCAAGTTCAGCTTTAACTATCCTCTTTCCCTTGACTGACTAGACCTATAATGGTCCTTTCCATCCCCACATGATCATTCCCCAACACATTACTGACAGCTCTTGTTAACGTTTTTCTCAATGCTTTCTCATGTCTTACGTTGAGCACTGTCTGTTTAGACAGATAGCTGAATCCCGCCGCACTTTGCAGTTGCTGTAAATTCATATGCCGTGTTTCCCAATTTCTTTCAATAACACTTATCAAGTGATTCTTATCTGCATCAGTCATCGCATGGGGTCTTCCAGTGCGAGGTGATGGATCAATATTCTCTGGTAAAGGCAATATAGCCAAAGGTACATACCTCTTCATCTGTTGCAAAATTGCGCCGAGTATGTTTTACTATCTGATGGCAGGTTTGGGCCTTGACATTAAACACACTGGAGATCTTAATGTATGGAACACGTTGTGCTGTCCCATAAACTGTCTGGTGTCGCATGCATGGTAACTATCCCCGCACGAACTCTGGGGCGCTAGTCTAAACACCCGATCATAGGTATTAAATATTCTGTACCATGCGCGCGGCATCATTTAGGGATCTTATTTGGCACAGTTTTGAACGGACAGAAAGTGGTATTGGCTGTGGTTCTGAGGGTTCTGAGGTTGGCTGGATCTGCGCATGTGGGGAGGGTAGCAGTATATATTCCTCAAGTCATTTTGTATAGGTGTTGTCGATGTGTACCTCTAACTAGAAGTGCCCACCTCGCGGCGCGCGAGTTGCTTGCTACCTTTGGATGGATATCAAGTCCTCAAAAAATTGGGCCTCGGCCCTTCCTCCCCCCCACCTCCATCCCACTCCAACCAATATTGGGGGACCTTTTGGTCCCTGTGCATGTGGTTTTTGTTATGCAGGGTTAGGGTTCCACGCTCTCGACCAATCAGAGTGAAAACTCCGGAGAATTGTATTTCAGCCAGGGTCCCGTGAGGTACTGGAGGCCGTGTTTTAAACAGGGCAAAATACTCAAGCTGGTGGAAACTGGTGTTTATAACTACATGATATTCCGAATGTAAGCCAAAAATGCGGGTGCGTCTTCTGTCCACAAGTGCGCCAGGGGACCCGTTCCCCACTACTCCTCTTCCTACCTATGTCACTACCTAATAACCCTAACCCTACCATAGTATCTTACTCCCTCTCTTTTTTTTTTTTGTTTACATCATTAATTGTATAATATCACACTGCCCCGGCTACCCTCTCTTCCGCCGCCATCTTCAAAATTGTTAGGTACACCACGATACACTGATTTTAAATATTCTGTCTGTCCCATCCCCTTGCTTCCTTATCCTTTACCCCTTCTCCAGGTCTCCCCACCCCAAATTAAGTTCTCGTTCTTCCGCCACCTCCTCTGCATCCTTTTCTCCTTTCTCCCGCCAATGCTCCCCCCACTGCTTCCAAATATCAATGGCCTCCTTGATCCCCCTCTCAGTCCATGGTCCATAGGAGTTGCTTGATCGTTTTATCCTCCGTCCCTCCTCCTCTGCTCTTCTGCGTTCGTGGGCACTCGGTGAGGGTGTGCTCTCCTACTCCCTCTCAACCAGACCTGAGTTTATAACCGGTTTATAACCGTGTTTCCTGCTCCCAGTATCTTACCCTTGTATATTTGATGAGACCCTAATTTCAGTAGTACTTTCCCTTGCCCCGACGGTACCCATGATCATCATCAATATACATCATCCCCCTGTTGGCCGAAACTAGAATTGTTTTCATTCGTATCGTCGAAGGAGAAGAGATAGTTCACAATAAGCGGCCAAAAACGTCTGGTTCTAGCTGTGGTATCACATAAAGGCCTGCTTACATATGTATGTATTGATTCTTATATATATAAGATTGAACTTGTATCTTTCTACTATGTCCCATTTGCAAAATCACTTTTGAGACATTTACCGAACCATGCCGGGCACGTATTCGTTCTGGTAGAATCATATTCTTACTCATTGAATACTAGCTAATGCTGTATTATGTAGGCTATTCTGAACCTACAAATTAATCATTCTACTGGGGCATCCTGTAAACAGATTAAATTGCCTTGCCCAGGATATATAATAAACGATGAGATTTCTCTCAATATGAATCACCCAATCAATCAATCAACCCATCACTTCTTTTTTTCACCCAGACCCCAACTCTGCTTCCCCGTGACTCTTTTAGCTTGTATACATAACCAACCACCCAGCTAGCTCAAAATTGTTTAATTGACAACCTTTTATCGGTTCACCTGGCACTGATATACGTCTTTAGGATACAAGCGAAGCTAAGGGAAAAGATGACTTGCTCAGGTTACTTAATGAGGCCAGGCCGATAATTCAAACCCTCCGGCTCTGCGGGTTACCGCTTTCAACAACCCCTAGCCCAATATATAGATGGCGCAGTTCCACTGCATTTACTATTTGATCAATCACTCGGGATTTCAGTTAATCGCCTGTTTTATCTTAATCCCATTCCTTTTATGACAGCTCAATTAATATTTCTTCGATTTAATTATCATATGTCTGAGACCCGCAGATAAGTATCAAAATATCCCTATAGTACACGGGTGATCTATATGGGTATATATATATATTCACTCAATGTTACGGTGTGCCATGTGGGAAGTAGAATATATGCGGAAATCTTTGGCTTTTTTAACTCGCTAGTTCCTTGACTTATATTGACTTAAGTTATAAATTTGGTATGAGGCAGATAGACTACCTCTCACTTGATCTAAATGATTGCATTTCCCAGGCTGGTACAGTAAGCCCAACACAACCCGCTGTAATGTGTGTTGCTTCCGAGCACAGTCAAACATTGTACCAGCTAACACTTTATATAGCGGTACACATACATATATAACTATCTTATATGCCTATATAAGACACCTCCTTTGTATACCCAATGTTAAATAAGTAACGAAGTCTATTATACATTTCTTGACTATATATTTCCTCCACTACTCGCGTGCTAATTAAGAATATTGTGAGCCCGTTGCTACCAAGAATTCTCAGGACTTATATATATATATATAATACGTGGATATATCTCAAAGCAACTCACAGGGGAGGGCGACTACCATTACCTACGGGTTGCATGCATAAGATATACATAAATAAACAGATAAACGGCTCAACTGTAGAATTGCATACAAGTAATGTACTAAGCAAAAAAAGAAAAAGAAAAAAAAAACTCACACCTAACGAACCGAGTGATAATCTATGATTCCGCTTCCCCATGAGTACCCACAGCCCAAGTCAATTCCTGTTCACCCCACCACTAAAGAACAAGTTTTCTCTACCTTTAGAGCATCTGCCTTGGCCTTGCTGGTCTGTACTTAGATATTCTTAGATTAGCTGTGGGTTTTTTCATTGTGATTGAATAACGAGTTTTATTCATCCCTTTAACGTGGGATCATTATATATGGACGCTCAAGGGTAGGGCGCGAGTGCGCTTGCTACAGGATATTAAGGCCAACAACGCGGATCGATACCTTATAACATTAACATATTAACCCCCCCTCCCCCAACCACCAACACACAAATTAGCGAAAAAGGTGTCTAAGTACGTCTTAACTCGCAGCCGACGGCTGATCGCAACCCAGATACACAAAGGACTGGATGTATACGATGAGAAAGTGTGATGATGAGTGTAAATTGGTGGTTAGATAGGTTTAGTCCTACGAATACGGATGTAGTCTTGACGCCAAGCTTCAAGACTACAGTGACATGTAGATACAGTACAAGTGCCAATAGTAACCCTGACACTGACATGACCCCCATACCACACGGCCACCGCGTGACTGGACCCTAAATACTGTGTGGGACAGTATACGTGACTGTAAATTACTATAAGTAAGGGTATTCAAAGTTCGGGAACGTGAGGTTTTGTAAGTTACGGGTGGGTGCCGAACTGAGCTCTTTATATCTATCTGGCTTTCCAGGCTGTGTCGGATTGGATATGTAAACGGTACCAATATAAATTCAAGCAAAGGGCCATCCTATCACGGCGAAACGTACTTCAATCGTAAGAAAGAGTCTGCTAACAATGTACAAGGAATTTTTAAGGTAGATAGACGGTTTACCTACATATCGATATATATCCTGCCTCCGTCGGCGAGCCGCTGTCTTTTAGGGGACCGAATCTTTTGAGGTTAGCTTGTGTAGAATAATTCAGCTAGGAAAATTTGGAGAACTCAAAGTTTTAACTATTTACGTATAATGTTATGTGGCTTGAAAAACTTGCCCCTAGCTATATATAGAGGAATTATATATAAACATGATTTATTCATTGCTCTTCTCGGTTGTCTCCTCCTAGATCCTCGGACTGATAAATACGCATATATATCCCTACAGTATTTACCAGTAGAATCTCCCACCTTAATCCTTCTTACCTAGCCCTAAATCTGTAGTTCGATCCTACTACAGTACTACAATATCAGAGCTCCAGCTTCCCCCAAAATTCAGGGTCTGTAACTGAGGTGTACTTGTACAGCGGTAGGTAATAAGTGATGGAACACAGTGATGCCTGTTTTGGTAAAACGCCACCAACATTTGGTGTTTGTACCTCAGGGCGTTCCATCACTTATTACCTGTGGCTGTACAGTCGAATATATCACCCTATAAGGATACAAAGTCGTACCCCTTATATATACGGCGTACGTCTACCCTTATATACAAGGGACTTTGTATCTGTGAAGGCTATTATAGCCGGCCGAGAGGTACCTATACTATCATGAGCGGAATACACTTATATGAGGTACTCTTATAGGGTGATTCGACTGTTGCATGACCTAATGGAGACCGTGAGATTGAACTTGCTTTCTAATGCATACAACTTTCTAGGCAGGTATATGAGCGCACAATAGAAATTGGCTCATGTTGATTGGGTGCCAAGAGAAGCACTTCGCGGGCTAGACATCCGTGTTTGGGGATTTGTTTGGAAAGAAATACCATAAAAATGGACCCACAGGATTGAATAGTACGCCCAGTTAGACGGACCCTAAAGATAATGGTTTGTTCAGGGGTACGAGACTATTGGAAGAATGGCCATAGCCGAAAGACTAGGACCACAAATAGGCCACGCGCTAAGGACAAAGGAACGGTCGCACTACCGAGTTACTAGAAGTAGGAGAGAGCCACATGGAGACATAATTATATAAGGAGATGCGTATATATTCCTGTTGCGTAAATGAATATTACAATATGACCAACCACCATTTGATCTAGCTAATCTGGAAAATACGAGACACCACAGGACTAATTAACCGCCCTTCCCCCAACAAAACCCTTTCCAACCGGAGAAGTATATTATATTAGAGATAAGAGAAAGTGGCAAGTATAGACACCTCTATTAATTGATGCTCCTTTCGAGGCTCGAAAACTTAAGGTTAATAGGCAATACCAACAGTAGTGATGGAATAGGAAACGATATATATATATGTCAGGACACCGTGACTCTACTTAAAGTATAGATAGAGGTACCCGCGTGTCTTCTACGCCAAAGACAGGATAGTCACATATTGATCGGAAGACTGCCTCCAGTAGTATTAGTAATATTGTGACTAATCTAATCCCAGCAGCAGTGGTTAGAAGGCACTCTTTCAGGGGTACCAGTCTTGCTGTTAATTCTAGTTTTACCAACGGTGGTAAAATAATTCACCATCGGTGGTAAAATTACATACCACACTATACTATTCGTAGGTAAGGATCAATGCCAAGTTCAGAAACTTCCGTAAGTTCCTTGCGGTACTCTGCGTGATCAATTAAACTTCTACCCGAATGGGGATATATTTTTGGCTTTTGGTTTCCGAGGCGTTAGAAGGTTGCGGTCACATTCCTTATAGTTATAGTACCTGGGAGTCTAGTAATTTAATAGTGTCTAGGGGCCTTGTGCAGCATACATGTCATATATAGCCAGGCTTGAAGACATGGTAACAGTCAAGCCAGAGAGCACGGTATACTCGAATCTATGTAGCTAGGGAATGCCAAATCCCATATAGTCAACTAATTGGGTTCCGTACTGCCTACTCCTGCATCCAAAAATAACTAACAAAATTAACAATTATTAAACCGTATGAAGTATCAATCAATCAATCAATCAACAATTATTAAAACTATATATGGGTCGAGTGATTGGTTATGACCGGGTGGTGCGGCGCGGGTCTGGACTCTTCATCAAATATTTACATTGATTTCTCCGGCCATGATAGCTTGTCTATCTAACTCGGGCTTCCCATGGTCTTCTGGTAGGGTCTATTGATCAACCTTGAGTCTCTACGCCGCGTGCCCCCTGGAAAAAGTGAAAGATAAAGCAAATAAAAATAATGAAAGAGAGAATCGATGATTATACAATACATGACTCAAATTGTTACTTCTCCGGTTTTTACGGAGTTTTGATGGTTCCTGTCTGGTTATATATTGGACTTGCCTCACGACGCTTTGGCCGAACCCCATCATACTCAGGAAATACCAGCGATCCCTTCCTATTATGGAGCATTCGAGATTTCTTTAAAAATGGCAGTCCCACCAATGCGTTGTGAGAGAAATGAGTCATCACAACAAACTCCACTTCCTCAAAAGTCTTATCCTGGCTGTCAAATTTCCAGGTGAAGTTCATATAGGGCATAGAACTTGACACCGTGCCATCAACATTGAGTATCTTTTGCTGGCGCTCAGGGACTGAAATAACCTCGATACCGTGCTCCTCAAGCCATGATTTCTTGACCACGTTTAGGGTTCCTCCCGTATCGATTATGGGCTTCACCCGTACCCCGTTCAGCTCCCCAGGGAAAAACAGAAAATCGTCATCCTCGCCGTCCTCGCCGTCCTCGCCGTCCTTCTTCTCTGGCTGCTCGGAAGGGGGAGAGGTATCTGGTACCGCGGGAGGCGGAGCACCGGACCCAAACAACTCAGGCTTGTGACATTGTCAGGTGTTTGTCAAGAGCTTTTATAGAGACCAGACCACCTACCCGCAAAGCCATATTCCTGTTCCTTAGTTCCGCAGCGGCAGCTAATCCCAATTTTCTCGCGCCCTGGCAAGACGCCACACGTTCCAGGACACGTTTGTCATATGCGGCCGCTGAGCCCAAAAGATATTCACGGGTACAGTCCAGAAGCTTGTCATTATGGTCTCCAATTAGATCATGTAGTCCCTGGAGAGTATCATTCTGATCAGGTTCGGTGATTTTTTGTAGAAACTCTATTAACTTGTCCCAGAATTCGCACGCTTCCGCAAGAAGGGTCTCTTGGCCGATCTCGGTGAATTGCCTGTAGACCGAAGTATACAACCCAAGGTCCTGGTCGTATATGAGGAATCTAATGAGTTCGCTTAAGGAATTTTTGCTTTGGACGAATTGCTTTGGGTGAGATAAACCGTGTCAGTTAATGGCTTCTACTACGTCGGCAGTCTTCTATACGGACCTCATCTCCCGTCTCCTCCAACACCCCCGAAATTCGGCCAACAAGAGCCGAGAGCTGTTCAAAGCCTTTCTCCGGAAGTTTAAACTCTACATGTGAAGGATGAAGTCCACTCGTAAGAGACAGAAGCGAATCGTTGATGACATTTAGGTCGCTCATTTTGGCCGGGGCTCCCAAAAGAGGATCGATGTGGTGTTCTAGTATTGCAATTGTATGATAGCCCAAAGGCCCCTTGACATAATATACCTTCAAAACAGGATCTGGGACCCAAGTATCATCTTATGTTATGCTGGATTTTCTCGCGATCGATGCAAATATAGTTAGATAGCTGGTAACACCAACAAATCCTCCCCATATTTCCTTTTTCAGACCGGGTCAATAAGTGGGGCATGAGATGGAGGGAAAATTGGAATATAGTAGCGCTCGCAGAGCCGACGAATAGCTGACATGCCTCGTAACGAAAGCGGGGAAATGAGAAACAATGAGGTTATCTAGTGCTTTGCTTTTAAATCCATGCGGACCCAGCGCATAACACGCTGAGGCACAAAAGATGAAGACCTCAACCAACTAGCTACGGGGTCAATGGAAAGAGGGAGGACCAAGTAGACGAGATGGGCAGTCGGGCCACAATTGTTGCCAATTTGTTGGGCGTTTGTCCTCTACACTACGCAATAGGGGAGTCTTGCTATGCTTATAGAGTTACAGAAACTCGCGAAGCCCCATTAGCCACGGCGCGATTTTCAGGATTACACCTACAACCCTCGCAAAATCTTTTTATAATATACAAGGCTTCATACCACTCAAAATATGGTGGTATACTACTCGCGACAGGTAACAAGTACCCGAAAATGCAGCTGCACTGAATTGGTGTATTTTCCTCTCCTAATCCAATAGAAATTGCATCTCAAGACTTGCATATTCGGGTACCTCTTACCTGCTGCGAGTAGGAACATGGCCATGCATGGTGTTGATGATATATATCTGACCAAGACCTTGACCTACAACATACATCCATTTCAACAGGTATTTCATCCCTAGACTTCCGATATATTGGATACGTATATATGTACACTGTACAGGGAAAGTTGTTGGTCAATGACTAGAGAGCATATTGGTTCTACGCTCTGCGCGTTTGTAGACTGGACCGACATTGCATGCATAGTACCATATAAAATTGCATTTTTTATATGTTACGCAATAGTAGTCCAGTTGAAAACGTCAGGAAGGATACTAGCAAGGATGAATAGACACGTCACTCCCTCAAACACAAGTAAACCTTCAGCTGAACAATAGAAATATGGGGGGGTGTAGGTACTTGGGAAGGTAAGAAGAACCCGGAAACCACTTTAAAGGTAACAGCCTCTGATACGCGACTAGGAAAATACTACACCAAATTGGGTCCCTGCTTTGTAGCTTGCATTTACAGGTTCTTATTTCCTGCCCCGAGTACCTATACCACGTTTCGTAGTGAAATTCGAAAGCTTCCAGACACTCATAGCAAATATACATAGGTTGAGCCTTGCTTTAGAATAACCTCATGTAGGCCCATTTTAGAAATATTATCCTCGCAAGAGTATTCCAACGCCAAGAGTTAACTCAGTTTGGTGGGCTCGTACAGCATTAGATTTCATCGTTTTATATTTGACCTCACTGCTCATCCAGATCACTTCCTCCGCACTATAGTAGCTACCTAGCCTCCTCCCATTACATCTGCAGCTGTCGAACTTCTATTGATCGTAACCATGACCAGCACACCGGCGCCAGCTTTCAACGTAAAGAACTCCATGCTACGGCAATCTTCCATCGCTGTGTGTGGAATTTGGCCTACTAGTACACACGATATTTTCTTTCAAGATAATTGCGGACGGATCCGTTGTATCACCTCAAATGAGTACAAGAAGTACGAAGGGGGGGATGAAGGTAGCAGAATTTTCATCGCGAACAACGCAAAGTGGCATACCCCCCTCGCTGCGGTTGCATATGGCACAGCATGCCCGAACCACAAATACGTCCATATCAAAGATAAAAGAGTTAGTTAGACCTGATCCTTCGCAGTTCAGGACAAAATTATGCTAATATATAGAGCAGATCCATCTGTTCTACTTGAACTCGGAGAACCTTATTCGATGTAATGTTAGACCATGAAACTAGTATGGAGTTGGGCACATCTCTAATATAGCGATCTGTTCAGGCATTAGGTTTGATGGGGAGCAGTGGGTGGCAGTTGTGGAATTCCACAAACTTAACATTGCTGTCCATCCAAGTTCTTCTCTTTCAGCCGTGGTTCTTGAGGAAGGGTCAAAGATCCTACTTTACTACCAGGGACTTGATAACAACATATACGAGCGCATCTTTACCCTGAGATCCACCATGTGGTCAGGAGAGCGTCGTGTCGCCTTGGCCATCCCAGGCTCTCATATATCGGCAGTAGCCCACATTGTTAACGGGGTGATAAAAATCTGTGTCTTAAATCAACAGAAGGCCCTGGATATCATTTGTACGTCTAGAGACATTGAGACGTCTACTTTCTCTGGTGAGATCACCCCAGATTCCGACCAACTTTTGCTCAAATATTCAAGGCTAATTCTCCAAATCTCAAGAAACTACCACATCTACTACACTGCTCCCACATCAGCCTTTCAACGCAACATTTGCCCCAGGAAAAAAGCTTAACCATATGCTGACCTCCATCGATAAGGAGCAATGTATCGTCTGGTCCGAGGGGCAATACTTTAAAGGCCGCGCTGCAGCACCAGAGGCCGATGCGCTCATTTATAGCGGATGTGCGGCTGTGTCTATTCTTGCAGAGACACTTCCTTCAGGCGAGGAAGATGTGAAGTTCCATGTATTCTATCAGGGATCAAAGTTACAGCTACGATCAGCTGTATACCAATATCCAAGTGGAAAATGGATTGATGGGGTAAGTGATTTACCAACGGGTCAAGAGAAATAAAGAGCACCTCCTCCTTGTTTCAGTACTGTGAGGGTCTAGTGGAGGCTTAAATATTTCTTTGGTCCTTATTTCTCGTGTAGATAGGCAAGCAAATGACACTTCAATTATAAGTAAATATAAAAAAGAAATTTAAATTAAGCTCAATTCCACTCTCTTCCACTTATAGCTTATCCTTCAAGCTTCACAAGAAACCTTTTCCAATCCCCGCCTAACTATATCTATACAGCTCAATGTTTAAGGAAATATTACCTGGTCTTAACGCCTTTGTACTCCTTAAGTGAATTCCATGTTATGGGTTTTCAATTTGCGTACACGTTACTTTCATCCTTGGAAGTGGAGAAAATGAATTCAAAACTATCAAAGAAACACTCGGTGGTGTCCTGACCATTCCGGGCCAATAATCCAGCCGCCAGGATACCACAGTAACGAATGGGGTCGGAATACTATACTCTCAGGGTCAAGACCAAGAAAATATCCTCCTTCTGTAGTCGTTACTGAGGCTCAATGAGGAAATGCTATGGTCTCAACACTATTTCGTTCGCTACATGCCTGTATATATACCCCCTATCCCAGAGGTGCCTATCGAATTGTGCCCTCTCAAAGCTGACCCCGGCGCGGGTTCCGGCGCGCAAGTATTTTGACCTAGGTAAATTTGAGCCTTAGGACTAGCTCCTCTACGAAAAACTAGCCGCTGGGCTAGCAACATAGAAATATCTAGACTCCCAGCTGTTTTCCGAAGAACGGGGTGGTGATAGACACAATCTTAACAATCTCACCGCCGACAACCTTCCTTAGCCGAGACTAATTTTTTGTATATAATGGTAAGCCACAGATTTCTACAAGTCCTAAATACACGATCGTAGACATACCATGGTAAGGGTCCTATCGAGTTATTCGTTGCGCCTCAGCAGGGATATATATATTGACCAACCAGAGCAGTATTTGCACTTCAATATGTGGGTTTTATCCCTGTTGCAGGACAGCAGATAATAGAACACCCCCCGGAGTACTGATAACAACAACGATACGATCAGTCGTACATTCACGAGCACTGGTGGGATTATAAAAAGAGGCTTGTCTATTTCGCGCCATCCATGTATGTACGTCAATGTCAGTGCCAGTGCCAGTGCCAGTGCCAGTAAACGACTGTATCTAGTACATGATATGATACCTACAGCTACCCCGCACTGAAATGCATACATGCGCATATGCACATTTATAAAGTGCGCACCTCGTGGCGCTAGTAGAGTAGCCATAGGCTTCGCGCTGGATATTCTGCGCACCCATGGCCAAACTACTGATATGCAAGGTTGGCTGTCTCTGTCTGGGAGTTAATTCTCATAATCTGATCGATGCGTACCCTAGGAGGGGGGGGGGGCATGTAGGATGATACTTAGGGAATAGTTTACTACCGCAAAAACTCGAAAAATTGGCTATCTCCGGCCAGGGATTACCTCCTTCACGATTGGCTGTAGGGCGTAGATCAGGTCTGCTTATATATAGTAATTTTGATCTCATATGCATAGCCAATTTTTCGAGTAATGGCGGTACATTGCAATATTGTCAATCACTAGAACCCCACACCACCCAACCAAAAACGAACAAACTCGTCCTCTTTTTATATACAGTCTACCTCTGCTATACCGAAATCTGCTATTACGAACAGGTTCTGGTGATCCGAGTCCCAATCTCACATAGAAAATGGTGAAATTTTATCTGCTGTACTGAATAATCTGCTGTATCGATGGAAAATGCAGGTTCGTTATAGCGGATGGAGACCGTAGGTATGTACCTATCCTACAAGTGTTTTAGATTGACTCCAGCTGCAGGTCATGGAGGTATGTATGTATATAGACTTGTCATACCCGATCGATCATATTAACGTGAGCGACTGGCCGGCCTTAGATAAACATCTCAGATTTTCATAATATCAGCTCAGTTCAGTTATCTAGCCTGAGATAATCACGCGCAGCACCCTGAAAGCAAAAGCTGAATTAAGTCAATTCTCGTACGGACCTAACTACACACAAGCTTCGGTTTATACATAACACAATAAAGAACGATGCCAGACTGGAATACCGCTCACTCGCACCATATAAATTGGCCAATTAACATTAATATTGATTCGTTGCAAATGCATTGATTCGTTGCAATGCACGACTAACTGGCATCTCCTGAGGCTCTACGCAAGAAGCACCCTGCGGTCTCAGCCCGGCCCCGTTCGCAACTCCGAAGGTGCCTGCATATATTAGCCAATGTCAAGAGCAGGGCATGTGGTGAGAGACACATTCAAATCACTGCGCGTGATGCAGACCTTGCTTTAAATTTACGTAGGGTAGATCACCAATAGTTGGTGATCCTATTATCTCTCTTATCTACTTTATATTAGAGTGGAAAGTAGTTTTAATATCACGGTAGTCAATTAATTGTTTACCAACGGGAGTAAGCACTAAATTTCAGTCTTTGCAGAATCATTTCCCGCCGGTGATATCGCCTGGCAGGCCGAGACATGTTCAGAATCTGGTGAACTGCATATTATACAAACCCGGCTCTTGATTTGCTATATAGGGTAATGATAGAATTTAGATTACAATAGAAATATTAATTACCTCAAACAGGGGTTTTTTTTTTTTGGCGTAAGGTTGCCAAGTCTGTAGTGTATCAGATTCTGAGCATGTCTCGGCCCAGGAGACTCAACCCTTATGTAGTAGTATAAGTTAATGTTGAATCATTAAGCCAATTGAATTTGGTACATCTGGTCATGGAATGCTTGCATGGATACATGTATTAAGTGCCCACTGTAGATAGTTCCTGTCAGGTCCATGTGTATTATCAGGTCTCAATCTACGTATAATATCATTCGCGTAACTTCAAATGGCTTAAACCAAATTTGAAACACAACTACTAACTGGACTCAAGAGACGGACGGATTCGTGGTATGAGTATTTTACATCTGCGATTTAATTTACGTCATGGCCACGCCGGGTCGAAAGGTACACATCCCATAGCATAGCAGTTATATACTCTTGGTACGCCACAAAGCTACATCGAGGAATGAAATAGCAAAAACGAATACTCCCGGATTCAACTTTACTCCAATCTGTTGTGTACAGCAGCTGCAATCCTCGGGTACCCTTAGTCTGCCAGTGCTAACCCCCCACCCCCTTAGCTAATAGTAGCTAGAGGAATTAGACTTGTATGGAAAATCCGTTATATTTTGATAAGGGGTCCTCCTGCAAGTAAAGCAACTTCAAGACTGGCCAGTACGATATATTTGGGGAAGCACTGGCAGGAAGCGAGGTCCGTAATATAATGCCCAGTTGGGCTAATAATACCGCCTGTCCATAGTACCCAGGGGATTGTACGGTTGGTATACTCATCCTTATTCTGAGAGCTGGTATCGTCGACTTTCTCCTTCTTGGTCAGAATATCGGGTTGGGGACGGCGGCGGACGGGCAATTCGGTTCTGCGAACCGTCAGTGGATATTCAGACGAGCGAGGCGCAACTTCCTACAACCGCCTCTACCCGTAGTACCATCGATACCTTCTGCCTTTTGGAGCTTTAGTCCACCTGATACTGCGCAACAGCCCGCCAGCTACCTGGCGGAACAAGTCCCCACCCAGATCAATATCATCGGAAGATGTAACGACTCACTCAAGGAACCTACCCGGGATCTCCTCTTGGACCTCCAGTCTCTTTTGACGCTACAGCCCTAAGAAAAATAAAGTTACGCAAGGGCCCGTCGGCCTGGGTGTTGGTGCTGATCCTGCGCTAGAGATAGAGATTTGGCTTTAAAGGTATACATACCTGCTCCAGCACGAGAATTCTGGCACCAAACTGACAACCCTTCAAGCCTTACTTCTTTGGCGCCCCCCATACATCAGGTTCCATGGAGAGAGCCAAGCCCGCGTCTGCTGGTGGGAGATCACAAGAAAATGACAGCGGTCGGTTCCTGAGATTTGCTGGGAGGATGGAAGGGGTATTGGTAAAGCCCATAACTGAATTCGAAGCAGCAGCAGCCATGAATATTGTAAAGGGGTCATGATTCAATTTGAGCGAGCTCGAGGGCATGTGAAGTACATCAACAATCCTGATGGGACGACATCCTCTGAGAAGCCTTGCATGACCTTCAGTACCTGGAAGTCCAAAGATAGGGATAAGATCTGGGAGGAGGATGTGGATTTGATGATGCATTCCTTGAACTTCCATTTTTGAAAAAGCCAGAGACTCTTCATAATAAGTGAGGAAAGCTAGCCCCCGAGTCCGACGGTGCTCGACCAGCCAACGGACAGCAAGGGGAAGCCAACATGTAATTCCAAGGAAGCAAATGTTAAACCTCCTAGCTAGTCCTAAGCCCAGGGCTCCTCCAAAAAATTTGATATTTTGAACGGCAATCCCTATGGTACAATCGTTTTGGTATAAACGGGATAAGTCATCCTTGTTTTAGGGATAAGAAATGGTGAAATCACATGATTCTGGGCAAAAAGATAAGTTACCTGGAATATCAGGATATCTCAGAAAACTTATCCAGCTGGTAGGATAAGTGTCGAGTATCATGGAATCCCATGATAATATTTCTCCCCCCTATCCGAATATCATTAGATACATCAATCAATAACTAATTCTATCAATAACATCTTCAAATTACCTCTTCCATCAGTGGGGTTGTAAAAGTTGGGGAATACAATTGTTCAAAGCAGAGTATGCACATAAATCTGGAAGATGCGGGCATACATGTCCGCATTTATCTTATCATAATAATGAAGATCATGATGCTGATGATGATAATGATGATACTAGGTGGGTTTTGAGACTTAGAGGTTTTTAGTTCTATGCCGTCCTGCACCCAGACTAGCACAGCCACAGTCCCTATGCCGTGTCCGCCCTATATACCGTGCCCACCCTATGCCGTACCCATTTTGTGTGGCACCCCACACTACCTATCCCCGCCCCTGCCACCCCCTGCCGCCTCCTGTCGCCTCTTGCCGCGTCCTGCCACCTCCTCTTGCCGTCTACTACTGCCTCCTAATATAACTTATCCTTCCTCACCGATATCGCTCCAGTTTACCGCAAAACATGGATAACTAAGGTCGTTCTAAAGGATATCTCAATATGGGACGACTTATCCTCATCTCTTGGTAAGTCACCTTTTTCCAATTGTACCGTAGGGCAATGTTACCTAGATTTTTTTTTTCTTCCTTTTTTTTTGGCGATTAAGTCAATTAGTAAATATTCACTTGTGTGATCATGCCTACCGTACCTGCACACGCCTTCCCTGACCGACTACATGGCCCAGGGTTGTTAGGAGTGATCATTCAGTTACATATTTGAGAAAGCTGTGGGCTGAGGTACTGTGGGAAGGGTTAAGACGTTATACAGGGTTGCGTCATTCGCCAGCAACTGTCTCTACATATATAATTATAAATAAGTAAGTATATATCTAGATCTGATCGTTCGTGCTAATTGATTTTGGTAAAGTGGGTATGACTGACGAGAGATACAGAATCTAGTATTGAAATCACACTGTGGCCCATATTCTTTGTATAGAGTTTACGTACTATAATTGGTAAGTACGGACCTCTATAGCTAGGCCAGGCCATACCTGGGGTACATATTTATTCACAAGGTGAAAAGTATTGATAGGAAAGAATATCAAACCGAGTCTAGTGTCTTCACCTGAGATAGCCTCAAAGAGTCAGCGTAGGTAATGACTGGGGGTTATAACGACTCTTCTTGGGGTCGGGGTCATATTAACGACTGGTCGTTATGGGCGGTGGCCATTAACAACAATGCTTGAAAGAGTTTATGAAAGATTGAATATATATATGCTACATGTATGTTTGGGGGGGTTGGTGAACCCTCGCTATATAACCTACTCCTGAAGGCAGCCCAACTAACCGAACCATCAATCAGTAAAAGGATCTCAGCTTTGAATCCCTCAGTAGCAAAATATTGGGGAAACTACCTCTATTACTAGCTTGATCTTTTTTTTTTTTTTTTTTTTTTTAACTCATAATTTCATTGTATTCCAGGTTACAAGAATGTCGCATACAGGGAAACCCTATGGCGTAAACAAAACCTATCCCTAAACCCGGCATAAAGAAAGCAAAAACACGCAAAACAAAAAGCAGAAACATGATAAATGAAAATCATAATCATGGCGAGCGGGCCGCGATTGAGGGCGCGATGAAAGAAGCGACGTTATTACAACCGAACATTTGTGACGAGAACCCGCAGAAGACGACAATGACGACGCAGGTATGACCGGCGAACACAGCCAACAACGGCGACACCAACGAAGCGAGGTATTGGGGCGGTGCCACAGCAGCGCAGCGCAAAGATCAAAACAAGGGCGAGGGCAAGAGACAGGGGAAGTGAGGACCGGATAGACCTCAACGAGAACGATGATGATAGCTTTAATAGATTCCGAGGCTAGGTTCTGGGATCTCAGGAACTATGGCTAGAGGATAGAAGTATATTCCTATATACCGAGAAGACAGGAAGACGAGATAGAGAGAGAAGAAAGAAAGAACTAAAGAAAAGATCCTCCCGCTCTATTTAACACATTCCTCCGTTAGCCCGCTATGACTCATACCTCCATTCATAGAACTCCATAGAAACCGACCGTAACCACACCTTGTATTCCTCCCCACCATTTCTTCTATTTGCATTACAAATCCATCACACCATCGAACCTCCCAGAATCCAATGACGTCACCATCACTCCATCTCCGCCCATCCTCGCCTAATATTGCTCCTTCCGCTGCATTCCTATTTCCGCTACCGAACCCTCGGAACCGATGCCAAGACGCCGGGACAACATTATCAGAGCGGGGTACCCCCTCCAGTGGTTTAGTATAGATGCACAAGTTGACCCAAGTAGGAAGGTGCTGAATTTACTTGAATGAACAGTTCCTCAACTGACTATGAGGCCTGGAGGGATCCAGTTGCAATCCGAAGAAGGGAGCCCAGAAGGAGAAGAGAGTTGAAAACAATCCCCTTGCTAAAGGGAGAAAGAATCGTGATGGTGGGTTGGCTTTTGGGGCCGTGGAGAGTGGGTTTTTCGTTAAACACGCCGTTGTAAGAACTCGCCCTTAGGGGCTACCGCAAGAACACGTTCGTTGACACACAATGGTAGTGTATCACGGCGTAGAGCGCACTTAGCGCTGTTGCGGGAAGAGGGATTAGTCAGGGGATTCGTTTATGTTCTTCGGGTTTCGGTAACAGGGGTTCGGTTCGGAATTAGGGATTCGGGTATAGGAGATAGGGATAGGTTCGGAGTTACGGGTCTTAAGGGTTTTCTATGGGATTCTATACAGGGTTATGTGGATGAATTATCGGGCTAGAATGTGGTGTGTATATATGAGTTTTGTTCTCGCTTGTAGATAGCTCTTTCTTTCCTCTTCACACAACCTTCCTATCTTCTAGTCAATACAATACTTTAGGATCTTTAGTCACCTGCCAAGCTGACCCTTCTGCCCTCTAGAGGACAGAAGGAACGCTCTTCGTCTCGTCTCGTTTCTCGTATCCTCAGGTCTCTCAGTTTTGCCTAGTCTCGTCCCTTTCGTCTCATCTCACTTTTCGCTTCGTATCCTCGTCTCACCTTGCCTTCACCTTGGTAGTGTACCTTGTCTTCTACGTCGTCCTCATCTCTGCCTTGCTCCGTGATATAGTGGAATGGAAGGTCCGCCTTGAATTCCCCCCCCCAAGAGGAAGACTAAGCATCAGCAAACTCAACTTCTGACTGCAGTCTCCCAACAGTCTCCCAAGTCTCAAGAGAATCTCCTGACACTCCTGGATACATTTTGAGTCTCCTGAGGCTCAGGAGACCTCAGGAGACAAATCAAGTCTTGCTGATGAGGTTGGGATCCTGAGTCGCCAAAACCTCATCAGCAAGACTTGATTTGTCTCCTGAGGTCTCCTGAACCTCAGGAGACTCAAAATGTATCCAGGAGTGTCAGGAGATTCTCTTGAGACTTGGGAGACTGTTGAGAGACTGCAGTCAGAAGTTGAGTTTGCTGATGCTGGTGGCCACCGGCACCACAGAGAGTGAAGAAGCAACATCCATAGAGAGAGGAACGTCGGAGTGAGATAGAGAGAAGATTCAAACATTTCCAAAGACCTGAAGCCTAAGTAAAGTCTGTGTGTGTGTGAGTAAACCCCCCTATTCCCAACTCTTGGCGGAGTTGAGAACGAGGTTGCAAGGAGCAAGAGGGTTCGATCACTAGCTTGATCTACGGTACGGTAGCTTATAGCAGGGCTTGGTAGCGTCTTTTTGTAAAGGAGGGCAAAAGCTTAGACTAGCTACGTAACGTTAGTAATAAATTATGTAGGATAATATCCCAAATGCACTGTCGCTCAGGGGTATGTGATGATAGATACTGTACTGGGTATTGACGGATCCCACCAAAAAGATCTCTTACTGGCCAAAAAGCCCCTGTGAGTGATAGTACCTACTACCGAGTTTTTGAGGTATAGTACATATATCAGTTTTTGTTTGTGCGGATGGCTGGCCGGAGATCATGCAGGCGGTCTGTACTCTACTCAATGTGGGGGGTATATACTCGTTTTTCGCTGACGTTTTTGAACTGGGCCACTATTGCATACACCCAAAATCATGAGCTTGGCGTATTTTTGTATGGCATGCAATATCAGTCACGTCCACAAACGTCAGCGAAATACGAGTACTTGAGACATGCAACATCGCGATACCCAAGACCTGCATATTCGTGTAGGTACATGTCACTCAAGTAGGTACTCGTAGTGCCCCGACGTTTTTGAACTCGGCTGCTATTGCATACACCCAAAATCAGGAGCTTGGCGTATTTTTGTATAGTATGCAATATCATTCGCGTTCAAAAACGTCAGGACACTACGAGTACTCGCTATCTGAAAATGCAGGTGCCAATATTTGTATGGCCAAGACGATTCTCCATACAAATTATCCCTGTCTTTGCAATTTGTCACTTGCATTTTCAGGTTCTTATGGTGGATAGCGAGTAGGTTTTATCATAGCTACATCTGTAGAGTAGTACAGATTCAATGCTAGTGTGATATACCGCAAAAACTGGACAATAACGAACGGGGCCGGACTGAAATCGCAGGGTGAATACTGCCTTCTTATTTGTCGAAGGGGTGTTGATCATCAATTGAGCCTCAACCACAACCGCCAAAAGAGTAAGTTTGCATGATTCTAGCCAGTGAGAGCACAGGATTCCAGCCCGGCCCCGTTCGTTATTGTCCAGTTTGTGCGGTACCTGCCGCTGCGTTTAAGCCCTCTCTCTAGATCTGTTTGAAAGCTATTGTGAATGCTATATGTATAACATATACCAAGTTGTATCCGAAATATCAAAGTAGTGGGTGCCGTGCATGTCCAGTTTCTTAACTTGTTTAGCACAGCTTGACACGAAGCTCAGGATGACAACAACCCCTCAAAAAACACATGACTGCAGCTTATAATTATACAGCACTGATAAATGATAATTTTACTAACCCACCAACGAATGTGTGCTACTGATGCGCACAAGTGAGTTTCAGCCTCATCAGTTTAACACTTAGAGGTAATAATATTAGATGTATGCATGGTTAACGCGCTTGGGTTTGAAACACGTCAGCAAAGTTCCTACATAGGATCTACTAGTCCTGTATGGATGGTATCGATCACGGACTACATATACTAATAACTAGCCCTCAGTTTCCTCAACTCCCTCCATATTCTGCTGTTACATACCTACACAAAACCACCTTCTTCTTCTTCTTCTTCTTTTCACGTAGTTCATAATATATACTCCTCACAGAAATGGAAGCTGTTGGCTTGTCCCTCGGCGTAGGATCCCTTGTTGCCCAGTTCGCTACCTATGGCATCCAGCTTCACGACCTTTACAGGACTGCGGGCAATGCTGGGGAACGAATCGCCACATTAAATACAGCATTGCAATTGGAGCTACAGGTATTGAAAAACTGGACCATTGAAACAGGTCTGGATAAAAAAAAACCCACGAGGCCCACCGATGAGAATTATTTCATGATACTCAGGATCCTTGCAGTAATTGTGAAGCTCCTCACCGATATAGCTCAGATAAAAGCACAGTTTGGTGACGTTAGTCATAACCCCCAACCTCCTCAACGCGTACAGCCAGGGCCATCGAAGGCCCGGGGACGGATGTTAGTGGCCGTGGTACCCGAGTTTTTGAGAAAGCGCAGCCGAACTCCCTCGACGGGGCCCGGAAGAGACGTCGTTCAAGAGCATTTTAAGGAGCTGGGCATAGATCACTCACGCTCCGTACAGGAACAACTGGACGCTCTACACGACCTAGCTCGGAAAACCCAAGAGGCACTTCCGACCCTCGTAAAGGCGAAATGGGCTTGGTCGGACAAGGACAAATTAGAGGGTCTTATTGCAGAGTTGAAAGTGTGGAATGAAAACCTTAAGCGTATCCCATTACGGAGAACGGGTATGCAAACAATGATAGCCCCCTGATTGGGTTAATTCGTTTCATTCTAACGAAATAGCAGATGAGAGTGGGGAGTTTCTGGTCAAGTTTGGCCTCGCTTATCCCCAAAATCCGTTTTTTTGTGGGAGGAAAGATATCCTTCAGAAAATAGGCCTGACTTTTTGGCCTGGCGGAACTATCTTAAATGCCTCAGGGGCGGAACGTAGTATTGTTTTGCTACACGGTCTTGGGGGAATTGGGAAATCACAAATTGCCCTAGAATACGCTTACAGATACGAGGGTGAATATTTCTCGAGACTTTGGATTAATGCTGATAATCCTGCGGAAGTTCATAAGAGTTGCTTCAACGCGTTGAAAACAATAGCCAGCTTGTATTCCGACTTACGGCCCAATTGGACGCCCCGGCAGATTGCGAATGCACTATCCGTTTGCGCTAAAGTTGAGAGTCAGGAAGAACTGATGGATGCTTTGTCAAAGGAGCCTTTGGAGTCCCTTAAGGTGTGGCTTGCAAGACCTGACAACAACCGGTGGTTGGTCGTGATTGACAATTACAATGATATCAAATCCCTCGACCTCCACCAGCTTCTGCAGGGAAATGGTTCTGGGCATGTACTTATCACCACCAGGGATAAAAACATAGCTATAGGCGGCAAATATAAGAAAATCGAGGTTTTAGAGTTTGATAGCGCTAAGGGTATTAAGTTTCTCATCGACCGCTCTCGGAAGGGACAAGTTGACAATTTGGGTTTGTTCTCACAGTCAATCATAAATGTACCAAACAGATGCTAACATATTGATACCCAACTAGAAAATGAACATGCTGGCAGTATCGTCGACCTAGTCGGTGGACTTCCACTCGCCCTTGAACAAGCGGCGGCGTATATAGAGGCGTCTGGATGCACTTTCAAAGTGTATGAAAATCTTTTGAGAGCGGATCGGAACCGTCCTCTATTTCAGAACCGAACAGAAAATTGTGTGTTCTCCACAACCCAATATACCATAAACACGGTCTGGAAGTTGTCTTTCGGGAGGCTTGACCACAATGCAACCAAACTACTGAAACTATGCTCATTTATCTCGAACAGAGGCATCAAGCATCAGATGATAAAGCGCGGCAAAGTTGAACTTGATTGGATAAAAGGTATATTAGCTATGAAATTCTTATACCGACTCTATTATATTACTGAGGTCTAAAACTGTCTAGGCAACCCCCCCAATAAGGAAAACGAGGAGGAGGCTATTCTCCAGAAAGCGTTCCATGATCTAGTCATCCTTTCATTCATGACGCGCGAGGAGGGGGAGGAACAATATGGGATCCATCCGCTCGTTCATAGTTGGGTCAGAAATGTGGTGTCCATTGGGTCACGCGACCCGCAGCCGGAAGACATTTGTATAGATTCAAACCAGAGCCAAGCGAACGGAACAATCTCCAAACATCCAGATTCGAAGGAGGCAAAAGAGTACTCTCAATTAGCCCTTTTTGTTGTCACCTCCAATTTTCAGCTTCACGAGCGCCGAGCCATGGAAGAATGGACTTATGAACTCTCGCTCGAGCCGCATGTGGACTGCTGCCACGAGAACTTTAAGGATCGATCCATTCCAGATCTAGAGAAGGGTCTAGAGAAGGATCTCAACTATGAAAAAATCCACACCTCCCTCTATGTCCTGGCTCAAGTTTTCGCACGCTTTGGACGGCTTGATACGGCTCACGACATCTACTTCAAGATCTTCAGTAGTTCAAAAAAGGACTCGCTGGAACTAGCTGATTTGGATATGATGGATAAGTTTGGGAAAAACCTATTCCTACGCGGCAATAATGACGAGGCACTCGAGTGGTACATGCAGGCGCTTTCCGGCAAGGAAAAAAAACTTGGTGAAGATGATACATCCACGCTCGACACCCGTCGCAATATGGCCGAAGTCTACAGGGTGCAGGGGATGTTTGATAGGGCTTTGGACGAGTACAGAGTTATATTCAGGGAACAGAGTTCAAAGGACCAGCCTGGTCATCCTTCTATAGCTACTCTGGAAACTAAGCAGAGCATTGGCGTATTGCAGAAGAGCCGTGGGAATTTTATGGAGGCATTGACTATTCTCGATGAGGTGCTTAAAGAAAAGGAAAAGATACACCAAGGGTCGCCTAACCATCCTTCAATACTCGAAACCCTACATGAAGTTGCGATGGTGCACGACATGAATGGTGAATATAAGACGGCCAATCAAGTATACACTAGAGTGCTTGAGGCACAAGAGGCGGCTCTCGGGAAGGATCACTATATAACCATCGACACAGTTCATAGTCTTGCTGGTGTCTATGACAGACAAGGTCAGTACAAGGCGGCCTTGTCTTTGTATAGGAGGGCTTTGGAGGGGTTTGAGAAGGCGTTCGGAAGAACCCACCCGTGGACGCTCATGGCTGTTAGCGGAATAGCGGATATCCTCGAAAAAGAAGCGCAATACGATTCCGCACTCAAAAATTACCACGAGGTTTACGAAGGATTGGAACATAGGGGTGTAATAGATACTAGGCTATATATGACCGCCTCCGATATCGGCAAAGCGTATGCCAAGCTGGGAAAATACGGCAAAGCCCTGGAATGGTATGAAACATCTGTGAATGGTTACAAGGGGGTATTGGGCTTGGGGGAGGATCACGCACTGGTAATCTCATCAGAGTTCGGCATTGCTAGCGTCCGGGAGCACCAGGGCGAATACAACAAGGCATACCGTTCATATACCAAAGTTCTCGAGGGATATCAGAAGGCTATAGGAGACGACCACGATGCAACATGGACCGCGAAACAATTCATAGCTGGCGTGCTACGAAACAAGGGACAGTACGCTGAAGCACTGAAATATTATCTTGAATCAGAGAAGTTTTTCAAAGAAAAACATGGCGAGGACCATGTATTAACCTTGAAGTCGGCCGCTGGAGCGGCCGGTGTCTATGATGACCTCGGAAACTATAAGGATGCTGTGAAACTTTACGAGCGAGCAAGAAAAGGACTGGAGAAGTTATTTGAGAAAGACCATCCCGTGACACTGCAAGTTGTTTGCGGAATGGGTCTTGCGCTGGAGCATCAGGAGAAATACGCTGAAGCTGAAGCGGAATACAACTTTGCTTACGATGGATGGAAAAAGAGGTTCGATGACAAACACCCTTCTACGCTGCTTGCACTTTACAGAATTGGAAATGTCCAAAAGAAAAAAAAGCTGTACGAGGAGGCACTCTCACAATACAACAAGGCACTACATCCCCCGGTAAAAGCTCATGACGAGGTACCAGTCGTTGTTGGCATAAATCACCCTTTCAGGTACCAAATACTCTGCGGCATTGGAAGTGTTCTCAAGAAGCAAGGCCATTATATCAAGGCCCTAGCCCATTATCAAGAAGCAAGGGAAGGACTAGAAAAGTTAATAGGCCCGGAGCATCCATTAACTCTCACCGCGGTCCACGGTATGGCTGGGGCACTTGAGAAGCAGAAGAGGTATCTCGGGGCTTCGGAACAGTATAAAAAAGCCTGGGAAGGACGTGAAAAAGCGCTTGGTACAAAGCACCCAAAAACCGTACTCAGCAAGAAAAAATATACAAGCTCGAAGTCATGGTATAAGAATTTCCTACGACGAGAGCAGCCTTAATAGACAGGTGAGATTACCTTGAAGTACAAGGATCTGCTTAAATTGTACTAACGTACCTGCAATATGTAGCATTCTAGATGCGCCACCACGCTCGATCACCAAGAACATGGTTCTTTTTATTTCAACCTAGTCGATTACTATATACATGTATATATAGCTATCCCCACTAACATCACCGATAATACATGTGTGGTGGCCACCATACGTGTATCGTCAAGATCAACTATATCACTACCCTCTAGTTCTTTTAAACATCTTATTGTCATATTCCTAGCTTGCTTCTAGTAATCATGTCTTGCCATTTCTTATATACCATTTCCTATGTTTATTCCCGGATGTATGTTTTAAATTTTTGGAATGTCTAGTCTAATTAAATTCGGCGTATATCAACTTCACTTTTTTGTCCCTTCCGCACAATAATTAATATAGTGATTGATTGCTCTGCCGATTACCATTAAGCGATGAGAACCGGAGATTCGGTTGAACTTTGAGTCTACAACGTCGGAATTGATATTGGGGATCGATGATATCAATACCTGCAGGGATTCGTGCCAGACATTGAGCCGCACTTTATCTACACGTCGGCCCCCTCAAGTACCTACATGTATGTTGACGGATCACACCAACGAGAAACAACCAAGCTCCTATTTAATTAAACATGACAGTGCCCGTCAACTAATACCCAATGAGTGATAGTACGTGATGGCCATATTAGGACCTTATGTACAGCGACACCTCGCTATAAGAAACGCCAAGGTGGCGGAGGTTTTTGTTTCTTATAGCAAAAATCCCCCCCCCCCCCCCAAAAAATTTCTTATAGCAAGATTTTGGTGCAGAGTCCTTAGCGTGTACCTGTGTGTTGTTTCTTACAGCAAGGTTTTTTCTTATGGCGAGGTTTCTTATAGCGAGGTATGACTGTACCTACGTTCCTACTCGCTACAGCTCAGCTAGAGTAGTTGGTCTTTTTCTTTCCCTTTTTTTTTTTTTTGTGTGTGTGTGTGTGTGCTTTTGCGTTGGCATGAAGCATTCAAGATCTATCGGAAAGCGGGGTAAATATAATTTTAAGGCACCAACAGGGCCCATATCTTCCACCTACATACTCGATGTACGAGCGAGAGACCATGCACGCTAGAAGCCAATATTAAATATCTTCTAACACCTTGATTCAACTCTGCTTTTCAGAATATGGCCAACTCATCACGATCCTTAGGACTCGGTGGTTACAGGTGATCATATTGGCTCAGCCCCGTCTGCACCCCGGGGCCTTTTGAAATTGTTTCAGCCTTGTTGACATGTTCATGTATGTACCTATGTACCTAAACAATTGGTTTTATCTGGCTAATCGTTGAAGATGCCCCAAACCTCCAACGTATCTGTTGTCGTTGGTGTGAGGAATCCTTTATCCCAATCAGGCCAAGAATCAGAACCGTCAGAACCTACATCAGTCTAAGCCAATCAATCCGAAGTTGATATTCTTTCCGGTACATGCTAGCTAGGTAGTTCACTTTTCGGCTTGGCATTGTCTAAGTATGTACATACATAGCCTTTCAAAACGACACATACAATATCACATCACTCCATGCCTAGCAAGGCCGTAATTACGGTTCTATCCCTATTATTCGTCCACTTGACCACCGCCAGCACAGCGGCCACAAATGCAACAGATTCAAATGTGTCCTGGAGAGCCGAGCCCAAAGAATGAGGGTCGTTGGGAATTCTTCCGAGCTTTCTCTCCACCCCCACTGCCTGCACCTGGATAGTGGTCCGCGATGATGTTATCCTGAACGGCACACCATTCTCGCGGCTTCTGGCTAAGGTTCAATGGATGTTGTACAGTTATTGGGTCCGCATATATTCAAAGTAAGCAAGCAAAAAAAAAAAAAAAAAAACTTCATAAGGTGTTCTGCGAGAAGCGGAAAGTCGGTCGAGCTAGTGCGGGTGATCCATTTGGCCTCGAGGGCGCCTTTTTTGTGGTCATGGGAGGCTTCTCGGAAAGGCCGATGGATTACGACTGTGAATAGGCACTCGGACTTGATAGATACCCAAAAGTTCATGCAATTAGTACCAGCGAGTGGCCCATTGCCCAACGGGGTTAACAGAAGACTAATATCGGATGCGCTCATACTTTCTCTAGTGGCGCAAGCCTCAGGGAGTTATCGAACCAATCCCGCTATCTTCCCAGCGTCCACTCTGTGCGAGTCAATTCTTGACTTACACTGGGCAGAGTCATAGTCTCCGACTTCTCCCAGTCAGCGCCTAAGAGACGGTAGTTTGGGAAAGGATCTGGCCCCATCTATAAGGATTGTTGGATCTGATGGTGGGATTGGGGGGGGGGGGGGTATGAGGCGCAATTTGGAATTACTACATAGGATAAGAGGTTTATATGATTGCCGTGCTTTTTCTAGGGACAATTTTCAATGTAACAATCACATTATATAATGATGCGGCTCCCCAAACCCCTCACTCCGCAGCGGCCTAATTGTGAATCAGACAAAGCCTTTATCACTCCATCCTTCTCCTCACACAACATGACCAACATCCCCGAGCCGTAGAGTACATTCGCCGGCCCAGCTTGCTCCCGGATAGCTCAGAGGTCTGCTCTCTCCCTCTCCACTCTATGCGCTGAAAACTCACAGAATAACGTACGCAACATCCGTCCCAGCCGAAGGGCCTCCCCGGAGCCAAAAGCTCGTTCCCCGCCATGCTCTGTTATTCCGGCTTGGAGGAACGGCTGAAGAATGCTCACTGGCGCAGCTTGAGTGCCTGAATGGGCTTCTTGTTCAGAAGTTATAGGAGCTCTCGGTCAACCTCCGGGATACCCCAGCACACGAGCAATTCCCAGCTAGACCTCCGTGTCCAGAAGGTACGATTTAGACGGATGGTAATTAGGGTATTTGAGGGTCATGAGTACTTCGAAAAGGCATACACTCGAGATATCATAACAAACATTCAGGATCGGTCTCGAGGCTTCCCATCCTAATCCTAACACAATCCACGGCACCCGACTCCACCAATTAATCCAAAACAGCCTACCAGTGCCCCATAGCAACAATGAGCACCGTGACGACCCCTTACGACGTTTTCTTCACCACCTAAAACAGGATGGACACTACCTTGACCGGGGGCTCTGAGGTTTACCTCCGGAAGTCTCATCGGACAGCTACCGCCTACGATACCCGCAGACTCCTCCTCAGGCCGTACAGATCGGTGCCAGTAGCCCCCTCTCGGTACCCCCGTAAGTGTTTATGTATATTCTGACCCTCTCTCTCTCTCACTCTCTCCCCTCTCTCTGGTCCATTGCAGGCAACGAAAGCAGGCAACGAAAGCAGCGACGGAGTAGTCACCTACACGGTTAGCCCAACCTTTACGCTCAAGTTCCTGCGCACCTCATCCGAGCGCTCGGCATCAGCTTTACCCGGTAGCGCCGTCTTGGCCGAAGTTTCGGGATATAACCGCCTCATTGCTTGGTGCCCCCCGTTGACCTTTTACCTGGTGGACTCTCACTGGAGTGCGTGATGGCTTCTTATGCCGTTAATCGAGAATAGAGGGCTGTGTTTGCAGTAGAGTGCGGAGATGTATATATGCTTCTTTGGGCGCCTGTCCCTTTCTTTCCCCGCCTTGTTGCTCGCCCGTCATGCTTTCAGTGCAAAGTAGGTTATCCATTGGCTTGAAAATTGAACATCCCTATCGTGCAGAATGTGATATTGTCATCGCGAAATGAGCTCAGTTAGACCCCAACGCTCCCACAAACGTTGACTGCTCAACTGAATAGAGCAAGAAATCCCACCGTCACCAGCACCCCTAACCCTACCAAACCTAACCCACTCCACCTCGGCATCCCCGGAAAACATGACAACGAGTGATGTCCGGTGACCACCGCCATTCACCTGGCGAGCGGAACGTGGGTCCTGACGCTGCCTGGGATTGAAAACTCATTTCGTCCGAGATCGCCCCGCGCGACCGAGTTTAGGCAGAACGGGTGGATGTGGATATATGATCATGGATGCCATGGCGGGGTGCAGATATGGCGGAGGTGCCAAGGTCGGTGCAGGTACGAGATGGAGATTAGCCTATGGATATGCGCAGGGGTGATGTATATAGAGAGCGGTTTCATAGAATCTCGTAGTAGAGGAGGTTTCTAGGTTGGTATTTCTTGCTGTAGGGCGGGGTTGTGTAAAGGTGGCAGTATACTACCAAGAATATGTGTAGCAAGTGGTGGAGTTTAATTTGTTGGCACAGAGGAGAAGAAGAAGAACTGAAGAAGGAGAAGAGGAAGACAGTCCTTATAACAGCTGGTGGGGGAGCAGAATTAAGACAGTTAACCTCATTTATTTATCTATTTTGTCATTGGATTCTATTACAGCTTGAAGTCGCATCTACCCAGAGTGAATTTAACAGATAAGTACATCTAACTGCCAGTATATACATCATGAAGTATATATCTACAGGACTATTATCAATAATGTAGTAGAGTAACCACATCTCTAGCTATAGCATGGGAACATTCAGGGAAGATTCTCTGACTATTTCCCATTTATCCATACGAGTTCATAATCCCCGGAACTGTACATACAAAGGAAGGCATTAACGCGAAACAAACAGTTCCTCAGCTGGGCCCATGGAATTAATATAATTCCCCTATAATACTCCGAATCCTGGGGAATAAGGTTATTCCTTTTATCCACGCGAGTATGGGAATCAAGAATCAGTACCGGCCATTCGCCAAGTATCTATGCCGGCAAAAATCGTTACAGAGAGGCCCCATCTCGGTTATCACCCCGGAGTCGACAGTTAGGGTTACCAAGGTTCAAGGGTCAGAACCCAGGTACCGGTTAAGCTTATGCTTGCAATCCAGCAAATATGTATATATCATCATTTCTCTCAAGATCTCCGACTCCCACCCCGCCTACAGTCCGCTCCGATACTCCGAAACTCTCGGTCCAATTTCCTCCTTCACACATGATATAAGTCAGCCCTTCCCCGTTCACCATGGATTTCTTTCCTTCTCACCGTCAATCGCCGCCGTCGCCGCCCCCGTCGCTATGCAGCTTCTCACCTTCTTCACGGCCGCCCTTGCTGGCCTGTCCTCTGTCGTCAGCGCCGCCAGCTTCACAAATCCACTCAAAAACCCCAATGGTAGTGACCCGCACATTGTCTATACTGGCGGTTATTACTACCTCACGACCACCACATGGACCAACATCCAACTGACGCGTGCCACTACAATCGCCGGCCTCAGGACCGCCACTCCCACCGTCGTATGGACCGACAGCACGACCAGCAGAGCCGGAAACTTCTGGGCGCCTGGTAAGTAGCTAGACAGTACTACTTCAATTTGGTATGGTTGAAAGGATATCTCGCTGACAGAGAAGGTAGAGCTCCACTGGATCGACAACAAGTGGTGGATCTACTATACCGCTGGTACCGCCGCCTGCTGTGACAACCAGCGCCAGCACGTCCTTGAGGGCGGTACCACCCCGCTCTCAGGTTACGCCTACAGGGCGCGTCTCTCTGCTGAATGGGGCATTGACGGAACTATTCTCCGTGTGGGAACAAGCATGTACCTTGTCTGGAGTCGCTTCAGTCCTGCCGGTCTGCAGAGTTTGTACATTGCCCTCATGAGCAATGCATACACCATTGGAACACCGTACCTGTTGAGTGAGCCGACAAACGGCTGGGAGGTTGTGGGTGGAGCCGTTAATGAAGGGCCTGCAGCCATGTATTGTAAGCTATCTCTGGCCATGGTCCTTTTTGATACTTGTGGGTTAGGAGTAGGATTAGGACATAGCTAATTACGGGTGGTTTGTTTCATAGACGGTGGAAAGACATACCTTGCCTTCAGTGCTAGTTACTGCTGGACCGCCAGCTACCAGCTTGGCCTGCTCACATGGAACGGCGGTGACCCGCTGCTGGCAAGCAGCTGGGCAAAGACAGGCCCAGTCTTTAGCAGCGCCAATGGCAACTACGGTACTGGCCACAATGGGTATGCATAAACTCTCTCGCTCGTTGCATGAACAGAAACTGACTCGATTGCCTGACATAGATTCTTCGTGAGCCCCGACGGAAGTGAGATCTGGAACGTCTACCACGCAACCTCTGCGAGTGGGGGAGCGTGTGATGGAAACAGGTACACCATGGCACAGAAGGTCAACTGGAGTAACAACGTCCCTGTCTTTGGCTCCGCACCGAGCTTGTCCACCACCATTACTGGACCCTCGGGCGAGTAGATTGTATATAACTTATATTAGCGGTTGAAATTACACATTTTTCTCTCTCTCTCGATGAGCTAGGTCGTAGTGTGCTTGCAGTAGTTACTCGGAAGAGTATCCTTGAACTATCTGTGGGGGTGGAATGCGAGTGATGTCTATGACGAGTTATCTCTTGGTTGTCCTAGTAATCCTCTAGTTGTATAATAATATGAACAGTACTTGCATCGATGACCAAAACTATCAGAGGGGGGATATATGCCTTCTTCTCTAAATACGCTCTTCTGAGTTGGCATGATGGCCTTACTGCGTAGTATTCTCATAACAGGATACATATACTACTTGCACTAGCTGTAGTTGCCGGTAAAATGAATTACATGTAGTAAGTATATGGATTTATCTTTGCAGGAGAAGGCTTCGGAGGTCCCGAAGTAATCCACTTCCCAAGCCATGTAGTGCACATGTCCGCAGTAACTACCAGCAAATATGCGTCTGCGTCTGCAATAAGGGTCAAAATTCTGTTTTTATCAAACCATTAATCGTATGCACCCCTAGGCTATAACGAAATAAGTAAATAGAAAGAAAGAAAAAACCTCTAAACATATTTCTGGTCAAAAGACATCAATATATACGCACCACTTAATAACCCTCTCCGACTCGATATCCTCCAAGCTATATATATACCCTCAACACATACAATGTATATACGTGTACCCACGCCTAGCCGCACCTCCGGCCACATTGTTGGTAAAGACACATGCATGTACCCCTATACGTATCTATAGCTTAAAGCATATTACCATCGCCTATATCGTTCCGCCCTGGTTTCACGAAAAGGGTCAGGTGTGGGCGATGCATAAGAGGGATCCATACGTACAGGTAGTTAATATATACAATATAGAGTACATCGATATCCCACACAGTCCCACAGATCATCACCAACGAGTTATGAACATTTATCAACTATTCTCGTCACGCCTTCACTTCCCCCACGTCGCCCCCCTTACAAAAAAGAAGCCAAGAAGTGAAATCGTCTCACAGGACAGCAACAATAGAACGAAATTTACGTCATAGATCATCACTCGGTCACTTCAATACATTGCTTGCTCCCAACCCTGTAGCAAAGGAGGCGAGAGGCCAGGAGACGAGAGGAGAGGAGTAAACACCAACGAGATGTTTGGTAGCTAGTAGAATCTACTCTATCGACAAGAAGCGGCAACAACACGACATATCATCAAACTACATATGCAGCACAAAAGAAACTTGATCACGCCCGCTAAAATACACTAATTACCGCCCATACCTAATCGCAACAAACAACCCATTACCTCCCTCCCCACCTCCACTTCCTCCACCTCCCCATTTCCAACAACCTCTCCCTCCCCCACCCCACCACTCTCCCCAGCGCCGCCACGGCCTCCCGATCCCCCCGTCTTCTCATCCACACCCAGAGAATACCCCACACAAGCACCTCCACCAAGACATGGCGTCCCAGCACTCCCAACGCCCACCAACACCACCCACGCAGCCTCCACCGCCGACGCGCCGCCGCATCGTCCTCCATACGCTCACGCAGCGCCGTCACCTCCGTGGACATCTTGGCGAGCGCCTGCTCGACACGCCGTCGCCACTTGCGCTGGTCCGCATCGACGCCAGATTCCTCATCCTCCTCCTCACCAAAGGGGTTGGGAGAGACGAGGCCGAGGGTGGGGGGGTAAGTCTGGTGCGGCGGAGAGGCAGAGAGGGAGCTGTGATTGGACCTGATTTGGTCCCAGACGAATTCTAGCTCTGCGACGAGGTCACGGGCTTCACTGAGGGGGGAGCGTTAGCTACGGGGTATAAACACAACGATGGCAGGGGGGAGACTCACGGGGTAGCCGAGGCGTAGCGGTGCATAGTCTGTTCATATCAGAAGAATTAGCTATTATGGGGTTCCAGACGGAATGAGGAGCAGAGTGTGTGCTACGCTGACCGGGGCTGGTAGAAAAAGAGAACGGACCGCAAACCTCTATCAGCGTCGCAATGTACAGTCTTTTCGCCTCTGTCTTTGACAGACCGCTCTGGGCATTCCACGCATCCCTAACCAGAAGCACATCCATCAGACTCCATAGCAATAGCAATAATAACAGGCAGAGTAGGAGAATAGTAACTCACCACTTTTCAATCTCTGGCCTCGACTCTGGTCCGTAACTGGTCGGCCTATCCATCACTCCCTTAACATCGCCCTCTGTATTTCCATAATCAGCCCCACAACCAAGCGCAACCGCACCACACACACCCTTCCCCGGAATCAAAGAAACTAACCCATACTCTGCTTATACAGACCATAGAGCCTGAGCCTATCATCCGCTGGTGGACGCGCGCTCCCCGTCTTTGGAATCTTCCTGACCGTCTGCAGCGCGTGTGCAAAGACCCGGTCTGTGAGGCGCTCGCAGCTGTTAGTAACAGCTCTAGGTGGCGAAGCGTAGGAGTAGGAGTAGGAGTAGTAAGATGGGAGAGGAGGGAGGAGGGGGAGGATCTTCGTACCAACTGAGTCGGACATTGCTGTGGGGGGAGGGGGAGGAAGAGGATGTCGAGGGGAAGAAGGACGTTGCGGTGATGGTTGTGGTGGTTGTGGTGAGTGGATGGATGGATGGATGGGTGGATGGATGGATGGATGGTGATTGTTGATATGTAGTCCTGTGTATATTGTATATGTGTATGTGTGTATGTCGTGTGTGTGTGTGTGGTGGATGTTGTGGGGGGGATTGATTGGGTTGGGTGGTTGTGGTGAGATTGGATTGGATGGTTGGGATGTCTGGGGGAGAGGGTACACAGAGACCACAGGTACCACAGAGAAGAGAGAAGGAAACTATTAGTTCCTTCCTTCGGTGTGAGAGTGTATATGTGGGTACATCGTGAAGGAGCCTCGGCACGTGTACCTTAGAGAATGAGTATATTGTATTATATGTAGGTTATGCATAAGTGCATGTATGGTAAGGGGTCACTGTACTGTATGCACGGGTGACTAAGCCACCCACCCATAACTCTTCCCTCCAATAGATTCTCAGCGAGTACTTTGGAATAAAACGAATCGAACCAATAGCTTCATATACATGTAGGTACATACATGTAGATCGTTGATCATCAGATCAAATCCAACGGGCGGGAGGGAGGGAGGGAGGGAGAGGGGACAGAGAGTGGGGTCGATCGAGGAGAGTGGGGGAGGGATTATATCATGTCACCTGGGCCACAACCGACAGGACAGGATTTCGATTCTATCTATACACAGCAGCAGTCGCGTTCATATATCGTTCTCGTTACCCCCACCCTCCTCCTCCTACACAGTTACTACTACTCCTACTGCTACATGCTACACGTACCCAGGGTACATGTGTACATGGATTCTCACTGGGAACCCAAACACGACGACATCCCAAATACTCATAAAACACGCCGCACAATCATTGACACTCGCTAGCTCCACCGACCCCACGGACCTGAACGTGGCACCTGCGTCTGCCCGCAATTAATCCCACTCCATTCCACTCCACTGGGAGATTTATGCCTAGGCTGTGCAGTACCAGGGATAAGCTTAATTTACGGTAGAGAACATCACTCCATCTCCAATACCAGCCCCCAGCCGTCATATCACCAAACTTTCACTCCCACTCACAGATCAACCTCACCTTAAAATACCCTTAGCCCTTGTTCTAGGGCCCAGACCATATATATATTCATGTATGTACACACCACCCCATGAACAAAGCTCGACCCTCCATGTGAAACCTCCTCACTCCCCCATTCCACATGTGCATGACGACTCTTAAGCTTAGTAAAACACAACATCCAAAACCACCCCACGATATGAGACAAAGGCGCCCGGACACTGGCAAGATCGTCCTGCACACACACACTCCTTACCTGGGACCTGCATACGCACGGCGCCCCCTCCCCCCCCCCGGACGGGCATTACCGTTCGAGACATGCTTCAGAGCACCTACCTTGATACTACTACAATTAAAACAAAGATACAGTACACATCTACCCATATCATAACTGTCCATTTCATTGACAATCGTCACTACTTTTTTTAAAAACTAAACTCATCCCCTTCATTACCTCACATTACTCCATAACACATCAGATACCATACCCTGTACACCAATGCCCGTGCTCCCACCACGTTACCAAGAGACAAATCGAATCGAACAAAGGGAATAGGCCAACACACACACAAGGAAACAAAATAACGCTTACAGGACCACCAGTAACCCCCCCCCCCCCTCTCCACACACACCATCACCACCGTCTAACTAAATCCACCTACCTACCATACCTACCAACCCACCAGCACCTCCCCACTCAGGGAGATCCTTCATGCGCGCCACTCCTCTTCCTAAAGTTGAAGCCCCAGTCCCCCTCCCCCTTCGCCTCTGGCTGCAAAGAACTACTCGTACTTCTCACCATCTCCGCCGCTGGGGGCGCACCGTACAAACTGCTCGCGCCACTATCTATCCTCTTCGGCAGCGACGGCGCCTTCAGATTCCCCCAAGTCTTCTTCCCCCTACGCACGCTCCTAACGCTATCGCCGCTGCTCTCGACCGTGGCCGTCGCAGGCTTCTTCGTCTCTGTTGGCAGTGACGGTGGTGCATCGTAGACGGGTCCACCGGCGGGATACAGATGACCGGTTGCTGGGTAGAGGCTGTGGCGTGCAGTCTTGGAGGGTACAGGGACGTTGGTGTAGTATGCCGAGTCGCGAACGGAGAGGTCCGAATTGCGGGTAGTTAGGAAGGGGACGGCTTTGGAGATCTCGGGCATGGAGGGGGCTGCAGCGTTCGCTGTGGGGTCGCTCAACCGCTTGTTGAGGGGTGTGTAAGCAGCCGATTCCTTCTCGTCTACGAGGAAGGGGTTCTGGTCGGCGGAGAGGGAGGCAAGGTGGCGGAAGACGCGGATGAGGTAGAGAGTGACGAGGAGAGAGAAGATGGCGAGGCCACTGGAAGGAAGGGGGGGTGTTAGTTGCTGATGAGATTGGGGGTGTGGGGATGGGAGAGAGCTTACCCGGAGATGCAGGCGACGAGGAAGACCGTCATGAAAATCTTGGAGGCGGCGTCACTGTTGTTGAAGATTGTGTCCCATGCTCCACTGGTGACGCCTTGGTGCTGTCTGTAGCTGAGGATTGCGATGAAGGAGTAGAACGAGATAATGGCAATGTCCACGACCGAGGCAAAGAGGAAGTAGCTCACACTTGACTTTGGTGTACGGACGCGGTCACTACAAGCTACATGGTAGATGTAGTAGACGATATGGAAGATGGCCACCGCCGGCTGTAGCGGAAACATCATGCATCCGGTTAGTTTAATTCTTGCTGCTGCTGCAAATGGAAGGGATGGAACACATACCGGAACACGACAAACCCACCCCGTGATATCATCCAGCTTCCTTACAAACATCATACACAACAGCAATCCCATCGCCCCGAGCAATTGAAACGCCCTCAGCGCTATGGCCAACACACGAACCCCCAATAGCGCCCTCCGAGAGATGGTATCTGCGTTTGCACGTTCTGCCCGAGCGATCTTTGCGTTTGTGCTCTGGTCGAGCTGGACATAGGGAGCTGCAGGCTTAGGTTTAGCGATCATTGGAGACTCTGATTGCTGTGAGAAACGCTTTGGGTTGAAGCTATTGAGGTCCTCGACGCTGTTGAGGCCTGGGTTATTGTAGGGGAGGAATGGACGCGTGGGGGGATTCATGGTATAGGATACACGAGTTACCTGCCCTAAGTGGTTGGCTGGCTATTGTGTTTTTATTTTTTAATTTTTTTTTGTTTTTTGTTTTTGTTTTTGTTTTGTTTGGTTCCTGTGGTGGTGATGGTGGTGATGGTGGTAGTGATGGGTGGACTATATCAGGGGTGGATGCGGCGCAAGTGTGTGTATTTAATGGGCAGAGGGAGATGCATGTTTGTTTTTGGCGTGATGGTCCGTTGTCGTTGTTACAGCAACCCCCTGTCACGGACTTGGTCTCGCGTCCTGGGTATGTACCAGCAGCAAGCATTAAAGGTAGAGAGAGTAACTACAACTACATGTAACTACGTGATGGCCAAACAGGTCTGTTCCTTGGTTGGCGTTTACAATCAGGACTAGAAAGCGTCAAATCAGGTAAGCCGATTCACCGGGATTATTTCCACTTGAGATGTCTCGCGTGTAAACGACTGGAGATAGAGGACCGTACCTACTGTATGTAATCCCTACCTGTTCCCCTCCCCCGAGAATGTTACTATGTATAAGATGTCTAGAGTACCTACAGCTGTACTTACATGTACTCTAACACAGGAGGTTGCAGCTTGCAGTAACTACAGTCCATACCACTGTAGACATGTATTCAATCCGAGTAAATTAGAAAAGAAAGAAAAAAAGAATAAAAAGAAAGAATAAAACACATCTCGAATTATATTTCATCGTCAGGAAGTACAACATCGGAGGGGGAAGAAGGCTTCATATAAGGGGCTGCAAATCATGCCGCATAGTGTGGTGCGGGTCGGTCGTGAATCTGTCTCACATGCGTGTTCCTGTCTCCCAGAATCGATCACAATTTCCATGTATGTACTCTACCATGTATAGTACCTAGTAGGTACATGTACTATGCTTTACGAGGGGGTACATAACCGAGTCAATTAGTGCCGTGGGATCCCGGGATGGACGGCATGTTCTTGAAGGAATAATACCTACATACTTGGTATTTCCCCGAGTCCTGGGAATGGCTGACATCATGATCGAGTTTCTTGGGAAAACAATACTCTGTATCCCCCCCCCCCCCCTGGACCAAATGTTGGTGGGGTTATATCGTATATAATATCACGCAGCTCAATTGGAGATTCGCAATATTAGAAATGCTTCATCATCATATGCATGCAGCAGTTGCTACGTACGCATCCAATACCGACTTACAATTTTGCGTGTCAAGATAAGAGCCTCGCAGAGCCGCGCGTCCTTGGCACTCGCTTAAGTTTATGCTTATAATTATGTTTGGAAGGGGCATCGCGTTAATCGAGATCGAGATGACCGCGTGGGAAAAATTAAAATTCACTAATTTAAGAACTTATCCCAGGAACTTAAAATAAAGCTTAACTTTACTCCGGAATCTCTCATCATTGGAGGAAGTGTCCGCCTGCTCTGAAAATACCCATAACTACTCATCTATATATTATGTGTATAATACATCAATATACTCGTTTGCCACGAAAAGAACCAGAAAATTCAGTTGCTCAGGGCAAGGATAGTTTGTATGGGCTGGCGATGATCTCCCCTACAAATCATCCCTGTTTCAGTCGCTTGCATTTTCTGGTTCTTTTCGTGGTAAACGAGTATATATATATACATGTAAGTATGTAAGTATGTAGCTGTTCCAATCCCTGTGGCCCAATCTTTTGTCCCCAGATATGATATTCCCACGACCCCTATGGTATTTAGCACAGGCTGCGGGGAGGATTTGTACCCTGGGTACATCCTGGCCTGCCTCCAAAGGGTTGGAGAGTCGTACAGACATTTCGTGGGTAACAGTCAAAATTTATATCGCCTCCGAGCTGTCTGGAAAGTAGCAAGTATCTCTGAGGGTTTGGGTAGCATCTATCCTCATTATATATATAAAATGTGTTTATCTGTAGGTACATGTAGCTTCGAAAAAAAACTGTCTGTTGAACTGTTCGTTAAGGTGGGTGTAGTAACTAGAAAACCTAACCCATACAAATAAATCTTGATGTCAGAAGCGAAGACTTACTCGTAAAGCTGACGCCTCCCCGGTCATATCACCCCTCTCTCATCTCCCATCATCCCTCATCCCACCCCCACCCCCCCAAACTTTCACACTGGACTAGCTTACCTCATTCAATTCATACATACTTTCCACTAGGAATCCCTACTCTTGCAATGGGTACCTGTACTGCCCTCCATATCCACAACAATTCGCACTGTACAGAGCCTGCCACCAACGTCAATGGCAAATTCTGCAAGTTTCACGCCCACCAAGTACAGGGTCTCTACGAAGGGTACAAACGAAGATCCCTAGAGCTTGAAACACTAGAGAAGGAGACACCGAAATGCTTGCCAAAGAATTTTGGGAATACAGACTTCTCGGTGGTCAAGACTCTACCACAGCTGAAAGATATCTATGCGTATATGCTGAAGAGGTACAATTTGGTGACGAGATGTATCATGGCAAGGGACTTTCATCACTCTCACTTCTATGCAGACACTTCGGGTTTGTGCTCCATGGTGCCCACAGAACTTGCCTGAGGTCTGAAATTGATGTTTGTTCTTGCTAGATTTCGGGCATCAGGTGTACCTTGAACGACTGCGATCCACACGTGCACTTTTGACTACTACGCTCGGCCGAATCGAGAAGCGTACACTTGATATGCAGTATTCAAATACACAATGGTACAACTGGGTTGAATCTTTCCAGGCAGAGATGGATGCCAAATCCGAAGCCGAGAAGAAAAAGATCAAAGCCGAGGCGGCACTATTCAAGGCCCACAAGGAAAACGTATCAAAGCTACGCGATGAAGAGGAGGCGAAACGTCGTCTCCAAGCCGAGAAGGATGAGGTTTGGGATCCAATCGAAGAGATTATAGAGGATGCAAGGGCAGGATATGTTGCACTTATCCGAGTGCTCATCAACGCCGAAGGGGTCGAGGAGGAAGAGATGAAGATTGCGCTAAAAAGAGCGAAGGAGATCAATGCAGCTGCTACTGGGGAATTGGGCGCGCGTATGGCTGAGTCCAAGGCAGATAGGTTGTTGGTAAAAAGACGGAGACATATGGAGGCGTTCCTCATGAAGGAGCCTGGTGGAACCCAGCCTCCACATGGCCTGCGTGTGCAATCACATGAGCAATGCGTGAGGGATGAGCTGGAGAGAAGAAACAGAAAGTTACTGAGTGAAATGGACAAGGTTAAACCTGAGGGAGGTTCAGGAGAGGAAGAACCAAAGAAAGAGCAGCCAAAAAAGAAGGGGAAAAAAGGAAAAAAGAATCGCACTAGCGAGAAATTTCCGGCACCTACGGTGGAGAGTGACCACGGCCAACTAATTAAAGCCGTGGAAAGGATTCAAGAGGCTTCCGATAGCGAAGACGACCTTCTGGACCCAATTCAGGACAAAGCTATGAAGGAAATTATCCAGAGTATAACAGACCTTGTTATAGCAAACCAGCCGGCGCTGGAGATCAATGTCGACAGCGAGAGTGGTCCAGGAAATGTCCGTGCGGAAGTGCGAGCTATTCATGAATACCTTCTGCTCCGCGCAATCATTGCCTCGCCTTCATTACTATCCGCCGCTATTCTTAGTTCCTCCATCGACGAGTTCTTACACGATACTGTACACGTGCGGAATACGGATCTAAGGGATCTCGCTCTAGAGCTTTCTAAGCCTTCAGATGACTCGATACGTGATGCGTGCGCAGACTATTGGGTTGGGGCCAAGATGGGCGATTTGGAGAGCACCGGAGATGATGAGCTATCCAACGAGTTAGTTGTGCATCGACCTGAGCCGAAGAACAATGACAAAGAAAAGAAGAAAGGGAAAAAGAGACGATCGAAGCCTACGGTCCAAACACCCGAAAAAGGTGGAAAGATGGATCGTGTAAAGATCTGTGGGAAGTGGATATACAACTACCCTGCTGAAACAAAAATGCCGCGGCGAGGCTGGTTCCAATTTGCGATTCTTACTGGAACGTCATTCTTTACCGCTGCTAACCTATGCAAGTCCTGGCAGGAATTCTATGAATTGAATATTCTCTCCTTAAACGGCTATTTTCGAGGGCTGAAGAACGGGTGGGATACCACTCGAGAGTCACCTCCACTAGCCCATCTACGACGGATTGGCTTTATACCCTATGCGCTTTCTCATAATTCTGTTCATGCATCTGGGTTTTCGCAAACTTCCCGACAGAGCGGTTCTTCTGTCCGTTTACATGCTGCGACTGAGGCACGAAACTACATCGCTGCCAATATGTCTCGAGATGACCCACGGGTTTATAGATTTATCGAGATTCTCAAGACCCATTGCTCCGACCTGCTCGTGTATATCAAGGACTGTAAAACTGGCGAGGTTCTAGTTGACCCACCTATCGATGAAAGGTGGATAATTCGAGATAAGATTGGAGCAGGCAGGCTCCATCGGGGCAAATGGAGGACCAGACTACATTTTGATAAAGTTTTTAAGGCAACACTAGAGCGTGAGAGATTGTGGAAGTCCTTTAGAGATTGTCTTGATGTGGTTATCTGGGATCGTCTACCTGCGAGGCCTACGGAGCATCTTCAATACACACTCATGAAGGTACATTCCTATTTCCTTAAAGGGGCCTCGGTTTTCTAATGAAATTAGTTATTACACAAAGCATTTAAGTTCACGGATCATATCTCAGTCCTCGAATCTACTCTAGAGGTATACTATCGAACCGCAAAAGAGGAAGAAGGCAAAGAAGGTTCTATGGCAGCCAGGGTGAGGGACATCAAAATGGCAACTCGGGAATACCGCCGCAAGTCAGATGCCGACGGTGGAAAGAAAGATAAGATAAAACGGAGGCGATTCTTGTTCTACGACAGTGTAGACGAGGATGTTGATAAGGATTATCCCTACGACTCCCACGCCGCTCGAAAAATTAAAAAAAGCCTGAAAGGCGATGCGGAACTGAGGGAGTTAGCTCAGCAGCGTAGGTCTGCTACAGATGCAAAAGAGGCTGAAAGGTTGGAAAAGATACTTATTGAAACAATGATGAGGAAAATCGAGGAGGAGATGCCGAAGGAGAGAGAACCAACAATTGATGATGATCTCGAGGATCAGGAAGATGATTGGGAAGATGCATCTGATTCCTATTGGGGCGACGGCGAAGATCGTCATGTGGAGTTTGTTGATATCTGGGATCAGGCGAAAGAAGAGAATGGGGAGCTTTACGACCAGGCTGAAGGTAGTTTGCCACCTGGAGTCGATGGACGATGCTGACATTATAAAGGATTTAGTAGTGCTATGTTTGACCAGCAAGTCAAGAGGTTTCCCGGCAAAGAGCATCGTTATCATGAACAACGAAAGTTTTTGAACGATGTTGGCCGCCGGCAAAACAATATGAACAGTAGAACCCGTCAGAAGCTCGAGAGAAGAGAGCAAGAAAGTAAGCAATTGATAGAGCCTAGATTATAACAGAGGCCTTATTGACACTAAACAGTTATGACTGGAACCCCGTTTATTCCCCAGAATTTCATGAGATGTCAGTACATCATCGAGCGTCTGTGGGGAGAAAGCCCGGAGGTCTCCAAAAAGGATCTCAGGGAATATCAGAAAGAATTTGAGGCTTTAAACGACAAAGAGCGTCGTGCAAAGTCTCCTCCCCCTCGACGTCCGCCCAAAGTCCCACAATATGCGCTTGATGAATGGGATAAACTTCGTCCAAAGAGGGGTGAAAGCATGAATGACTATGACATACCCCGGGAGTGGGAACATGCCATCCAAAAGCACATCACTCGTTGTATGTACTCATCCTAATAAGCAAACTTGATACTTTCTAACATCGCTGCAGTATGGAATAGAGGCTTGATCCAGCCTTCTTGGTCGATGTCATGTGTACCCATATTTGTTGGGCGTGAAGGAGCTCATAAACCATTATATCTCTACTCTGATTACCGCGGTCTTGTGACTAGTGGAATGATATTGTGTCCGACTACTGGTAACCCAGACATGCAGATACCACCTAGACCCGGTAGGCATTTTGTCCCAGTAAATGACAGTGATATTACTAATTACCTTTTAGGTTACCTACGGGAGGAAATGGAGAAGCACGAGAAAAAATACCCAGGCTCCACTTATAGTCTACTGCGAGTGGCATCCGAACCGGATTGCTGGCCATCTGAAATGTGCGAGGAAGATTCTCTGCATACAGCGATTTTTGATCGTGAGGGTAGAATATGGGAATGTAAGTTTCTCTTAAATCCATGAACCGTGAAGCACACAACCTAACAGCAGGAACCTTCAGGGATACAAACACCCAAGGACCTGCCTTGGTCGGATTATGTGATGCATGACAACGTCCGCTTTCTCCTCAGAGATCCGCCTTCTCTCAATCCCCCCAGGGAGCACTCGGTAACCACCTATGTCCGTCATAGAGTCGATACAATCCTCATCATGGGGAACGAGGATAAGTGTAAGCAGTGGTCTACTCTATGCCTCGGATATGTGAGGAAACAGCCTCACTCTTATGAAATTGATCTTGCCAGGAGCTTTTTGAGAGTGAATGCAAAGTTCTTGAGGGACCTGCAAGAGTGTTGGTGGGAGTAGGGCCTTTTACGCTTTGTGATGTATGAATACTTGCTGTATTTGTGATTTACGGTCTGGCATGGTTTAATTATACCTATTCACAGAGCCTGCAGTATTCATTTCAAAGCGTATAGTTGACCTAGTCTAGAGCTCCTCTCTTTCATTTCCCTAGATGACCGTGCTCGAACATAGTTTTATTTGATGTAATAACTGAGAGGATTGGCGCGCAGGTACCTGATCCAGCCTCCTGTGATCTTTGAGGGTGGAGTTGGAACAGATATTATTTATACTCTACTTAGGGGCAGGAAATACTGGTACAGATTATGCACACGTAGATATCATCTACCTTCAACTTTATAGAGCAACTACATATATGTCAAGTAAGTACTTACATGTATATATCTAACCAAAAGCCAGACCTGGTACAGTCACCCTCCGTTATAACAAACCTGCATATTCTACAATTTCAACTTCTCACCTCGATAATAGGAATTTTGCCAGTTTCAGCAGAAGCACGGACCAGGTCACGATTTTGACCATCTTATCCTCCTAAGGGATAATAGAAGGTCGGTGTTTGTATGATTTGAATAAGGGAGATAACAAGATCTGTTGGCAACTTTTGTTTTCCTAGGTGGTCAGCATAATTATAAGGCACAATTGGTAACACCATGCACGAAGGTAGGTCCTCATCTACCTACTTAGATATATATACATGTAGTCTCGTACCCATCCCCTACCAGCAGCTAGCATGCTCACCGTAGGGTCTGGAGCATTAACTTTTTGACAAAAATATCATGTACTGCGCCGGTGACCTAAACGAAGCCCAACGCATCCAATTTACTATGTTGCAGACCCAAATGAAGCTCAACACTCCCAATTTGGTATGTCGGTGATCCAAATGAAGCCCGACAGTGCTAAACGTGGTTAGTTCCGGTGTTGGAAAGTTAAATAAAGCCCGACGGGGACTAAAAAAAGTTAATTTTCCTGTCGGAGATCTAAATGATACCTGCCGGGGGCTAAAAAAACCTTATTTTTGTATGTAAACAGCCCTCCAACAGCCCTCTGACAGTCAGAGAGCCCCCAATGCTCCCGCAAAAAGATCTCACCAAAGGTCAGAACGATAATGCTCTAGCCCCTCCGGTAGGAGGGCTGGGTACGAGCCTAATATACATGTAACTAAAGTACATGTGCTCTGTAGTACTTAGGGCTAAAAAATACAGATGCCCCATTTCTGCGGCAAAGCAGTGCCACTCCACAGGTGCTGTCTAATTGGTACCCGTTATTCTTAAGGCACCCGACACACAAACAGAACCGGCGCAACTCAATTAATGCTGCTATGTTTAAATTTAACCTATATAGAACCGATACTGTAGGTTAGAATCTCTAGAGCTAAAAGAGTTGAAAGAATAACAGCCTTCTAATATTTCGCCCGTCGAAATCAACACTAAAAACACCACAAGCACAGAGAACCCAACCATCTCGCAATGCCCACTCTACATGGCTCGTCCGGGTGGGCTAAGGGAGAGATGACTTCACAAATAATTTTACTTCTGATCTAGACCCATTATTATCGCTGTTCGGAGGGCAGGCCGCAAAACGGTTCATGAACGAGTCAATGGGATGGGCTGACAGCATTATTTTCGCGATGGGCCATTTAGGTATCATCACTGCAATTGTTGGCGCAATAAGGGTTGGTGGGCCAAAGCGATTATTGGAAGGGCTCGGGAGAATCGAGCAGTTGCAGAAGTGGTGCTAATGTCCTCAACCTCACATGAAGTTTGTGAAGTATGGAATGGGCAACAAATACTGAGGATCATGAGGTCACCTGAAACCATCGAGTTGATACACATCTGTGGAGAGGATGAGGAGCTAAGATCCATAAATTGCGGTGGTATACCGATGTATACGTTGGAGCTGTCAAAGAGTAGGGGTCTGGTTTTAAAGATAGTAGGTAAGCCCCCAGTTCTTATTTTTCTGCTCAGAGGAGCTCTTGAGTAACAATAACCACAGAGGAGAGTTATTTACCTGGTACCTGCTAACATGCCTCAAATTGCGTAAGCTACATAACCAGGTTCCGGAACCTGTACCGTATGTACACAGCTGGAATGTTCTAGTACCGAGATATCACGGGTGGTATCAGCTGCTGAACTAGTAACGAAACGCGTTGAGTCTCAGATCATGCTTCTACTGAGCCAGACATTGAAGGCCCAAAGCCTGAAGGTTCAACGCCCGAATATTTCCGAACCCTCGGGGGTTCGCAGATTTTTGAAGCCGGCTCACAGTCACTGGTAATTCGCAGGTCCATGTAGCTTCCGCTAAAGGCTCTTCCCGACATCCCGCCGAAAAAAGCGCTCCGAATGTATCTTTAAATATTCATGACCACAATGAAAGGCGTGAATTACATACCGTAACACTCATTGGAGAAGTATTGCAGGTATTTATGATATATGGTGGTTTATCACCCACGATTCAGATATCAGAAAGAAGGCTCCCCTATATCTACATGTATGCATTTCCTCTGACATCTATTGGTACTTTGCTCTTGGCGCTCGGGCTATTGATTTGTTCACATGTCATAGAGCGCAGCACGACAGAGGAAATTACCAGGTAAATGGAGTAGGTGCTCGTGTTATATGGCTGTAAAGAACGCAACAGTGGGGATCAGGAGTTCGAATTTTATGCTATTTTTGCAAAAGATAGGCGGAATATCATTACAAGTACATCCCACCGGAATCACGAAAAGACCCATCCGATCCTTCCAGAAATAGTAGTTGAGGTAGCTCAGAATTCCTCGTCGTTACAGGAACCGTGGTCACTCTCTGCGGTTTCTTTGGGTAGTTCATAGGCCTTCGTGCTATGCATTGTTCTATGGAATTTACGCAACTTGGAGTAACTCTTGGAATGGTCATCCGAGGGCGTGGGCAAGAAGGGGGCCTGCAAAGCGTTCCTACATTCAATTACTACCCCCCAAAGCATGAAATTGACTGGCTCGCCATGAGGGTCACTCACCCCGGCGATCAGCTTTGGAGGCAACCAGTATCTTCGTCGCTTCCTTCTTGGAGGAAATGGTGGTATAAAATATCCAAACGGCAAACACAACCTAGGATTATAAAAAGGTTCCGTTTTGGAGCACACAATGTTTTGGTTGTGAAATATATAGTTCCGGGATATAAGCGGATATAAACCCTTAGACGCCGGCGGGATAATGCATAATATTGTGCAAACCCGGAAAGAGCTTGGGTGGTTAACCAGGTGGCCCGGCTCGGGACTTGCACTTGACTATGCAACTTCGGCCGCGGCTCCCATGAATACTCTAATTTAGCAATGAGCTCTCTTAGACTATGAGCTGTCTAAGGGATGAGGTGACCCGTTTTAAACTCTAACGCTTAGGTCAGGGGGGTATGGAGTGCTGAAACCGAGGCTAGAATTGGTGAGTGATTGATCGTGATCAAGGTCGACGTAATCACTATCTAGTATTTGATCGATGAGGGGGACTAGGAGGCCTTTTCTAAGAATTTAAGGCTAGATGAACAGCAAATAATAATGCTTATTGTTCTAGCACAACTAATGAATTAACAATCACTCATCGTTCTATTTTCTTACAAGAGTCTGTTGGCTGTGTCTGCATCAGCAAACTTCCCTCGCATACGAAATGAGACGTCGGCACAACTGACCGCATCGAGTTCTCCTTACAACATAAAACCAACTAGTATCAGTCTAGACATAAGCAAAAAAAAAAAAAAAATATAGGCGGATTGGGACTTGAACCCAAATCTCTTCATTCCTCTGACTTCCAATCGCTATCTAACGCTCAATCAATGTATCAACCACATACATAATCAATCGCTACCTAACGCCGTCCCTACCCAGCACGATTTTACGGCCTCCGAGGGCGGGAATCGAACGTGCGAAGTAATCGAAAAGTGAAGCGCTCTACCATTGAGCTATCCGCCCATGCTACTGCAGACTGAATACTGTTTCTTGACTCACCTCCAAGGCTGCCACTGCGAAATTCAGCTACGTCCTAAGCCGTACATGTATATCTTAGTATGTACATAATGCTGAGCCCACTTGCTGTAGTCACGTACATCACATGAATGGGTTTATAGCCGCCAGGTTGAGGGCACAAAGGCACAGGTACCTACATGTATAATAAGCAGATGGATATGTATATGATGTATGTATTGTGGTTACATGTACCTACCACTTAGTACGGCCATGGCCACTAGACTTTACCTCCCACTGTCTTGCCCTTTAAGCCTCGGCTACGAGGATACACACTTACAAGTAGAAACATCCTCTTCACCGAATTACTTAATCACCTATGGGTCTATGAAGCATATATCCTAAAAACACCACATACTTTACTCTAAAATTGTCTTACATGAGCCGCGGATAACTCACGGTTTCCTCTGTATCATAAACATCTCTGGAAAGTCATGTTTACCTAAAGTGCCCTAAAATCGCCTGATTCCCCATATACGTACGCACTTGAACGAGTTAACAATTCTCATGAAATGTCACTCGGAGCTTTATGTCTGGTAAGGATCTTAATCTCGGACATCGCGCGCGCACCCATGAGCCTTTTCGATAACGGGACCACCTATAACGTACGAAGAGGGTTACTAAGAGCCTGTGTGCTAATTATAAGCTTTTAAGTAAGTACTTAAACCTGTTGGCTGTGTCATTCCCCAAGATCGCCGAAGGCGTTACGCCCATATACATAACTTAATTTGGGGAGACTTAACATCCTAAAAAGATTACTAGATTGAAGTATCCCTATTTGTTTTATAAAGAGAGATATCAAACTTTGCCTCTCCCAGTTTACATGTGTTTACTGGGTAAGACCAAGCTAGGAGAAAATTTACAGGGTTTAAGGTACAGCTGGTGGTTTGGTAGGTTAGATTTCAGTGGACAAAAGGTCTGCATCGCTAAAGTACGTGCAACGTCTGGTCTTGTATCTTTCCTTCTCGTTCCTCACCAACGCCGAGCTTGGTTATGTATAAGGGCTAAATCCAAATTATTACTTTATGGAACCGTACTTTCACAACACCACTTCACGACACTCCAGTCCATACATACATATATGTATATACTTACTACAGTGGTTGGTTAAGTTGCAATCAGTGTTGTTCGATACCTCGAAAATCCTCCGGAACAGTGCTTGTAGGCTTGCCACGCCTAGGTTCGACTATCGATAGACCTGTATATAGATCGATCGTAGCTACATGTGGTCAATATACACCCAGCTAGAACACTTTGGTGTGATTGATCGATCGAAGATTTCCCTATCTCTATATCATGAGGCTCTAGTGGGACAACACCTCGAGCTCGCTCCACATGGCAACACCCGTCCAATTGCGTATTAAATTCTAATATTAGCGGGAGGCCTTAAATTAAGGCGCAAAACTTTCTTTTGCGATAAGTATATATATACTTATAAACGACTACCCCTCTTTTGATCAACCTCGAGAAGTCTCAACGCAGACATACGGCAAAACCGAATAATGGCACAAACAACACCGCAGATGGAGGACTCAGTTGAGTAGTAAGTATATCGATAATCCTTTGTCACAAGCGGGCTACTGACCAGCTACAGCTTGGGCTCATTCCAAGCATGGTGTGGTATAGCCTTAACATCGATATCAATCGGCATAGCCTTACCATTATTCATATTCGGGGTTGGGGCTTATATTATTCTCGCTGTTGATGTATGGGAAATATCGAAGGCGGATCGAATGAGGACGAGTGATGTGAAGGCAGGCCAGGTGAAGGCAAGCTGATACGTCCCATCGTCAGTCGGGTGAGCTGCCGGTACTAACGATAAACTCCATTGAAGACGCCACCAACACAGGTACCGACTCAGTGCCCGTTCAGCAAGCTCCCTTTTCTAGCGAAGATAGAATCTATTTTGACTTGGAGTTGGATCCTGGGGTGAGCCCATATACTGAAAACCTGAATTCATTGTCTCATGGGAAAGTTGGCGTCCAAAGAGGATCTGATCTTAAGTGCGAGATAGGAGGCATTCTCTACATCTCTATTCCTTTGATTCCTTCAGAAAAATTCAATTTTTATAATGTATACTTTGTTTATTTGCAAAACGTTGAAACATTCTTATCCCGGGTGTCAAATCCTTTGATCATGAAGCAAGATATCATCGCCCCGGATTCAAGAGTGGTTATGTACTAGGCACTTTGGGGAAAATTATTACCGCAACAGTTTTGGGGCCATTCCCGGATCCAGTTGCTCGGGAACCTCTAGAAATCTTTTGCCTGTTGGGTACGCGTAAACGATCCCACCTACAAGGTTGGGCCCCCGGATAAAATGCCAGATGTAGAAAACCACGGCCCTCATCACATCTGATGGGAACAAGGGACTGCGTTCCTATGTGTGCAGCACGGAGAGACAAATGCATGTTCCTGCTTATTCATATCGCCCTGTAAAGTATGTATGTACCAATTAATAATTCGACTTAGTATCCGATAGAAAGGCTACATGTATACACCCTCAAGTGTTGCATTTCAGTACAAACAGGATACAAGCTGCCCGTACGTACAATAAGTAAGATGAAGCCCTGATTTAGCATATTAGTGAGTACAAGGATGTATCCATGCACACGAACCAGTACCGCCATTACTCGAAAAATTGGCTATGCGTATGAGATCAAAATTACTATAAGCAGACCTGATCTGCGCCCTTCAGCCAGTCGTGAAGGAGGTAATCCCTGGCCGGAGATAGCCAATTTTCCGAGTTTTTGCGGTACGCTGAATTGATGCGTCATATATATGTGGCCGCAGCGCCCTCTGAAAATCACCACTAGTCACTCGGCACATAAGCGCGTGCAGGTTCGGCCACTTTGTCTCCTCAAGACATTCCTATGTACTATAAGCATTTGCATGACATCAGATAGCCTTGTGTTGAAGCCTCGATCGCACTCGCCTGATAAATAGTTTATGTAAAGTAAGTACATGTATATATGTAGCGTATCTCTTTACCTACAGATATATACTGCCACTCGATCAGCCAGTCATCGATACTCAGGTTGGGACTAGAATCCAGTAATACAGTAAGTAGGACTGATTTATCTTACTTCTCCTTCAATTGGTCAAGGGTCCTTTGAGCTGCCCTGCCTCGTTGCATATCTTCACTCATGTACGAACGCTTTGACGTATATATAACAGAACTTGGCAAGGCTGTTTATTGGTCAGTTAATAGACTCCGGAGAACCACGCGGTTGGGCCGAGATGCCACTGGTATGGTTGCGGCTGTTTAAGGATCGTTCCGCAGCATTATTTTCTGGGATCAGTGAGCTGCTGCTACTGAGACAAGCACTCAAGACTACCGTACCGAGCGGTTATTTGGGGTAGACACGGATCTTCTCTTCCTAGGACCCCCCTATATAAATCTATGGCTCCTCCCCTAGTTTTTTTTGTCCAACACGCTAACCCTAGCTTAAACTTCATAACTAAACATCACGTTAGCTATAGCTTGGCCCTGACTACAGAACTGTAGCCCACAACTATGATGGAATCCCCCTTTCAAAGGTCTTCAAACACTACCCAGATGATGTCTCAACAACGGCACGACACTATTACCGCTTTCGAGGACTCCCAAGGCACTATTAAAAAGTCAAATCTAGACAGGCTTCCTACAGAGATATTGTTGCAGATTTTTGAAAGTTTACGCAAATCGGACCTAAGTTCGTTGACGTCTGTGAACCGTCGTTGGAATGCTCTCGTACTTCCGGTGCTTTACAAAACCTTTACCATCGGCACTTACGGTAGCAGTGCGGCTCGGTCAGAGGCAGTTCTTCGACATGCCAATAACGTTACATTTTCCAAGAAGTAAATCCCTTCCTCTACCCTTAGTGTATTCAAGTAACTCATACTTTAAACGTGGGCAGGGCCAGGGGGCTTCATAGAGTCAAACTTGTCCAACATATAAAATTCTATACCTCTGCTCACTACTTTTCGCCAAAGAATATCACCATACACGAATTCACAAATCTCAAGACTCTGGCCTTACTTTCTCTAGACCGCAACTGTCACCAGGAATCTTATTACCGGACATTATACTCTATCCTAATGCCAAATTTACAAAGCTTACACATAGGATTACGGTGTGAAGCAGCCGAGCTTCAATTTCCGGTACTGTTAAGTGCAAGCTGTGTACTTCGAGGCCTTCCAAAACTTGGAGTAATCAGGTACAGCCGCTTGAGAACAAAGAGTGAATTTGCAAGAATGGGAGAAGCCCCTGATGAAGAGGTAGTTATTGAAGATGCGCTTGGTGGCGGTACATTGGTCGGTAAATACGACGGGACTATGACATCCTGTCAGCTCTTTGTAAGAGACTTACTCGGCTTTCTATTACCAAGCTAGTGACTTACTTACTACAATATTATAGTCAACTTATATTCACCACATCTCAACTCTACCCCGCCTCAAAACCATAGATCTGGACCTCGGCATTACCACCGATTCATTTGTTGATCTTCGGGGCAGCTTACCTAACAGTTTCAGGGTTATCTCCGATTTTCTCGATACAAGGAGAGCTCGAAACATAAATAATACTCGCGAGAAAAAACTGATGCTTCTCTCGAAAACTCAGTTTGATGAGCTCATCACGGACTTCACTGACGAAATCACCCGCCGAAATACTCTCTCTGCAGATGGTCTTCCTTTGACAAGCTATCTTGAGCCCGTTGACGAATACTCCTACAAGCGAAACCAGGTGCGTGCGAAGTTTGCGACTATTCAACAACAAGCCTTCGAGGAACTTGCAGCCGATGTGCATGAGCAAATGCTCAGGTCATACCCACAATTGTCGATTCCGGGGTATAAACATCTTTTTGAACCAACTCCACCCTTTGGAAGCCATTCTTTTGGAAATGTAACATGCTTGAACAAGGTTGAACAGGTGCGATTATTACGAGTGGTACCGAAAGAAAATCGCAACGAGGCGCTGATGCAGACCCTTCGTGACATGCAAACATACTGTGCTCCCCTGATGTATGAGTGTCTGGCCGAATATGGCATGAATAATATCGAAAAGATTCGTATCAGGATGCCCCTTGATGGGCCGTGGATGGAGGTTCTGATTAGTCGAGACGAGGCAAATTCTAAAGTGGAGGTTGTGTCATTGTTTCCAGATCTGGTTCTTTCGGGAAAGCTGGCGAGTTTACTGGCTAATGGGCAGAGATGGGGTTGTTATGTGATCTATCAGAATAACAAGCGGAGAGTTGACAACTGTGCTTTGCTGGAGTTTAGGGGAAGAAAATGGTGTCCTGTTGCCCACATTTAGCGTTGCATGTAAATTCATACATACTATAAAATTGGCCGGTCGAGTGATAGCAAATGTTTGTTGCAGATCATTTTAGCCTCAATTACGTCCCGTAGTAGCATACTTGTCTTCTGTACCTCTGCTTCCATCGGCCTCAAGAACCGCAAACCATCCCTTTACACAATGGCTAGATCATCATTTGAAACTGAAGTCTGCTCCTGGGGCTTCAAGGATGTATTCACATGGACCGACTTACCGTAAATCCCCTCCGTCATATCTTACCGGCTCGATGAAATTTGTTAACAACGTACAGAAACTACCATTACCCCCCACATAAACATAACGCGCTAACTACCCATCTAATCGTCAGCGGAAAACTTACGATTCGCTACCCGGAAGACCCTCAAACACCCAATAAGAAGGAGACCTTCGGTCCTGGTGGTAGAATCGATGTAGGGAGAGGCGTGGTGCACGAAGTTTGGATAGGAGAAGAAGGCTGTACCTACGTCATCGGTGAATGAGCGGGGACAATACCCAGGATAACAGAATTATGTAGCATAGGAGGGCTTTACTACATAGTCTTGTTCCCGGACCTTTATCAACTCTATCGATGGCAGGACCTCGTTCTTGTGCTATAAATAACACCGTAGACTAGGAACGAGAACAAGGGTGACTCTTTTGAAATGGCTTTTACAATTATTAACTGTGGTTTATGATTATGGTTTTTTACTATCCACTTTACTATATTTTCTAAATAACCGGATGTGTACTAGGTGGATTGGTTAGTGTGGTATTTAATAGGTGCAGCGTTCTAAATCCAGAACGCCGAGGGGCTTTGATGGGGAGCCTTTCGCACGCATACGGGATCCTCCTTTTCACTTTGTTTTTATTCTCGGTTGCGCCGAGACATTCAGTTTGTGGGATTAAGGTTTTTCAAATCCATGTATGTCTCAACTAACCAAATAATGCTTACCCCCGAGCTGGGGCGTCCATCCACAAACTGCAGGCATGTTTTACCAGGTGACTTACATGAAATCACTCATATCATGCCAAAAAACGACGGCTGGAAGCCAATTCTCGAGACAGATGAACACCACTGTCTTGTCGACAGCTGATACACGTCGCTACTTTGTACCTCTTTGTCTTGGAGTTCGTAGCCACTCGAAGCCGGGAAACGTATCGCGTATCTCGTCTCTGGAACTTTATTGCAGAGCATAAAGCATAGTCATTGGCGGGAAAGGAACCTGCATTCCACCCACGGTGGTATTTATCCATCTAAAGTACCTTGTGCCTTTACCCCACATAGATGTAGCTTCGTAGCAGAGATTTACATGTATGTACCCTCTTATTCCAGCACTTTCGTAGAGCTACCAGCCCTGCCAAGTGTCGTGTCTGGCAGTAATAATATGTCGGGGTCATCTCGGCCACTTTAACATATGTAGGTTTGAAAAAAAGGGACAGACGGGTCCCATGGTAACCTGGCCTGTACTGACCCTGTACTGAAATACGGCAATCAGATAAGTACATGTAGATACATGTACTCTACTCTACGGAGCTCGCTAGCTCATGCCCATAATCCCCAGACTGCCAAGATAGGATGGTTGCCAAGCTCCACGCAACCACCTTCCTATGTTAATTTCAATAAAGCCGTTGAGTTTATGGAGAGACAGGTTATCTGCCAAGAAATAACCTCATCTAGGATGAGTATGTAGGTGGCTCAGCTCCCTCAGTTCAGAGCGGCTGGTCCCAGGGGTGTAGGGGTAAGTGAGAAGATACCAAGCTGCCATGTTTGCGTGGGGGGTGTCTTCTCACTTACCCCAACACCCGAAGTACTTTATCGTCATGGAACATCACTCGTCACCAGGGTTTGTTCACAAACTCTAGCTCTACGGGCCCTGTCACCAGAGACGTTGAGTGGTTTAAATCTATGCTTAGACTCCTTTCTGAATATTTAAGCCCACTCGGCGGTGTGTATATAAAACTTGAAAAAAATCTTATCCAAAGATAATTATATACAAACTAGAATCCGAGAAGACTGGGATACGATTCATGATTTAGCAGCAACAACAACATCGACCCTCCAGGACTAGGGCTTACAGCGGGACCGGCGCAGAGTACGTACATGTAGGCCATATATATACTACCAAAAGGCACGATATCTTTGAGCCTTTAACGCCTTGTTTTGTTTATTTATTTGTTTTTTCCCCAAAGACGCCAAAGTAGGTACCTCTAATCCAGCAACGGGCGAGGAGACATTGCTAGGTAGACATTAAGATCGCCAGTGAATAATATACATGTATGTTAGATGTAGTTAGATCATAGACACGCAGTCAAGGGCTTAAAGTGGAAATTACCACGAATTACGGCCTATGGCAAGGAAAGCATCAGATTACGGATATAGTATTTATCGCCTACTCTTACCCAGATGCCTTCCATGAGCGAGTCATCAACTATCCTTCTCTTTATAAACTCTTCTATTGGTCACTTGGTTCGAATTCAATGTGGGACAATGCACGGACTCAACTAGAATGCAAATTTTAAATCTGATCTTCCATTGCGATATTTCCAAAGCGAACTCTATGAAAATACATAAACCCTTCTACATGCCCAAAAACCAACCGACCCGCGATCTATCTAAACAAAAAGAAGAAGAAAAACACAAACAAAGCCAGCGCCGCCCCAATGAATGCATACACAATTTGTCACCAAAACCCACTCCTTAGGCTTTGAACTGTCTCGACCTCCTAACCTTTCCCCTTGTTGGGCTCTTCGACGCGCTTCTTGCGGAACCTGCTGCCCCTGACGACCCCTGAGGTAATAACTTTGGCGATGCCTTTGGTGATGCCTTTGGCGATGCCTTTGGCGAGCCCTTTGGCGCGGCCTTTGGCGAGCCCTTTGGCGAGCTCTTTGGCGAGCCTGGCGGGGTGGCGGGCATCCAGATCATGGTGTCTGGTTCCTGTCTCGAGATGGGGAGCCCAGTAACCTTGTATCTCGAGTCCTTGTAGACGATTCTACCACCCACACGCTCCCAGACGATGTACTCAAAATCTGGGTCATCGGGGTTCAGCACGTGCAGAGCCGTGACGCTGGGGTTAGCCAGCAAGGCGGGCTCCTCTGTCATCCTCCACACACCGGTAGGGCCGTTTCCTGCCAATTTATCCTCAAAGAGTCTGACGATGCCCGAGGCTCCCTCGGCGAATAGTTTTGACTCGGCGATCCCGGGCGACTTGGTCTTTGCCGCTGGAACCATGCTGATTGTCTTCAAACTTGAGTATTCGGGGCGGAGTGAAGCATATGGGGATGATTTTGCGCCCTTCGTGGCCCACATAAGGGCTTTTGTCCCTGTGGGCGTTCCTTTGCCATCCTCGCCGCAGTAGAAGACGGCGGTATTGGGTGCAGTTGCCCAAACATTTGCCTGTACTGCCGAAAAGAGAGTTGATAGGACGATGAATCCCTGGACGATGGTACCGAAAGAGGGAGCTGGAGCCAACATAGTGAATGATTGAAAGTAAAAGTGATGCAAGAGAAATATGGATTGGATTGGAAATGGAAGATGAAAGAGTGAATGAATGTGTTGATGAATAGTGTAGTGAGTGAATGTAGTGAGTGAATGTAGTGAGTGAAGACCGGCTTGCTGATTCGAAGTTGAGGGGACATTTACAGTTCTTAAATACACATTTTGTCCAGTATATTTTCTCGTCGTGGCGTAGACGTATATCTTCATTATCCTTCACCAGACTAAACCTACCGGAACACCGCCGTAGTATGTCGAAAAGCAGTATAGTAATGATTACAAAAAAAAAAAAAGTTTAGTTGGAGGTGTCCCGGTGACAGGGATGCCACGATATAGTTAATCTGCTTACAGTGTGCATGTGCAGAGTATTATATTGAACCAGGGTACTCATGCTCATGAACCCATCACAAATTGTGACCGTGCTTATTTTAACACCACCGCCGCCTCCGCCGCCTGTCATCTATAGGTCTGCATTCAACTTCACGACAAAACAGCATTAGCTCTTGCGTGATGACAATTAACCTTCTCGAGCAAGTAGGAAACGCCACCATACTCTTCGGATCAGGGTAGGATCAGGTCTATTGAGTTACTGTTTTCTACGTCGATTCAATCTCCATTAAACGATTTCGTCTCGCCAATCCCCACCCGACAGACATGCATAGAGTACTACGTAACTAATGGGAGCCAATTGGTGAACACGCTGATTGTATTGTCTCTCGCTAACCGCCTTGCCCGAAGACCAGGTTATACACCGTACACACTGGTCCCCAGCCTGACTCCTATGGGCGGTGTACTGCTGACTCGACTTACAGCACCAGGACCCTATAGCTAGATCACGGAGCAACAGTGCCGGCCGGTGGCTGCTCTTCACCGCTGCGGTGCGGCGCGGGGAGACCATGCATGGGGACCCGGCGGAGTGGTGCCTGTTCGCTAACCGCTATCCATCTAGATAGGGCCCGGGGGGGGGGGGGTTGAAATCTAAAAGAGAAGGTACATGTACCGAAGGTAGGTGATATCATTATAGGTTATAATTATGTATATAGGGCTGTATGTGGGTGACACTAATGGACTGTGGCTGGGGCATGTTAGTGGAGCATGGGCGAGCACTCGTTTTTGTTTGGAACAGTACCCCGGCCCACACCCTAATCATTTTATCCAAGAGTAAAATGTACTACCTCCCCGCCTCCCCCAAGAACTCTTCTGGACTCAAAAACAGTTTTCCTTGCAATTACGTGATTGAGTGACTGTCCAATCCGACCGGACTTGGGACCCATAGATAGTGTTAGGGGCCGGGGATGATATATCGATATCTATGTCTACATGTACTTACTCACACCTACAAGATCTCAAGACCTCGTGACACGCCCCCCGGCGTAGCATTCGGGTATTGACTTGGGGGAGAGAAAGGGGGTGGGGATAGGTACATTTATTTAGGTACTGAACTAACTACATAGAGCACAAGGATGATGCTATTTGCAGTATATCCGGCCGATTACCCCGACGGCGCCGCACAGGGGGGGCCAGATTATCTTATCGACAGAGTCTCTCGCCCGCAGTAGGTACATTATGCAACGCTATTTTAGCGAAAATGCGAGTAGCTCTCCTACGTTTTGGGAGGGGGGGGGGGGGGTTGCGGCTATGTGATGCCAGGGACAAGGGGTGCGGGATTTGAAAGTAGCTACATTATAGTGGTTAGGCTGATTACATGTACTCTATGTATCAAGGCGGCGTCATCATCCCCCTCGCCGCCCGTGCCTCCCTGAGCGGAGGTGTGTCATAATATCTCGGGTTGGAAATACCGTCGGTGGGGATTTGATCTTGACAAATCTATGCCCGTAGCACTAGAGCTAGTGTCGTGGATTGAACAATTACATGTAACTACATGTACATATTGGATAGAACGCCGGCCGAGTTTATTTTAAGTAGCGTAACTACATGTAGTACTACCGGTATTTGTAATATCGATTGATAATACATGTAGTGCTGAATACGCAAGTAGTATCGCTGCTGTGTTTTCCCAACTACAATCAGTTCACTGTCGCCTGCTCCTATGGTGGGGGGATATCATTGTAAGTAGTTGTTTGATCATAGGTTAGCACTCGATTCAGGGCTGTCCGTGTGTACCCAGGGTGCTGGAAAGTGACACATTTTGACATAACAACGCCTAAGTACACCACTGAAAATACTTTCTAGGTGGAGCTTTGAGCACACATTCCCTCATTATTACATGGAGTGTATCTAGAGATGTCTGGATACTAAATGTTTGCTTTATAGGGAAGAAGTCACTTCAAGGCAGTAAAAATACAGAAAAGAATTGACAACAGACTCTGGTCACAATATGTATCTCAACGCTCATATTAGGTAGGTACATGTACCCGCATACTACAAGTCATAGACGACAGGACGGGACTGACATCTACATGTAGAGTAGATCGATCTCTCTGTCTACATGTAATTACATCATGTACATACTTTGTTTAAGCATGTATGGCTTTGTGCCACGGTTCTATTATAAGCGAGCACTCGTTTTCAAATATTGTAGAACTGCCGATAATAAACACTTTATCCATCCCCTGCATGCAGCTCCTGTCGCACCTCAACATCCTTGCTGCCCTCGCCGCCAGCGCCATCTAGAATCTAAAATTAAAACAACAACCGGACACTACAATCGTGGGTTTTGCTCTTTGCTCTTTGAATATTGTCAATTGATGGCGACGTTAACTATGAAGGGCTACATCAAACCCTTCCGGCTATACATATATGGATTATTCTTAGTTTTTTGTTTAATTGTTATAATGGTTAATTCGTTGGATGGTTTGTTCCTAAGTACTTGAGCTAACCGCTCCTCGCCGGGATAGCTAGGTGCGATGCGATGCTTGGAAGGGTTTCCCCGGTGAATCCTCTCGATAATCTTTACCGACGCAGACTCAAAGCATGAGAAGAAGAAGAAGAAGAAGAAAAAGACAACTATATCTACCTGACTTATCACCACCTTGATCTTCAAATTATGCCGAAAATTGTACTCCCACGCGACATGTTCCAGCTACTTCCGGGAGAGATAATCGACGAAATCATTGCTTATTTGCTCCTACCCCAACACATTAACGTCGTCGAATCGCTCACACAGTCCTACGAGGATCAAACTTTAAGATCCTTAGCTACACTTTGCCGCGTCTCGAAAACCTTCTATGCCCATGCGGGACGACTCCTCTACGGCACCGTCACCATCGACGACCTCAACTCCCCTCTACTTGACTCGCTCGAAACCGTCAACGCAGATTGGGTCCGCTCGCTTATCATCCTTGAACACCGTCGGAGGCGAGTTATCGGGCATGAGCTAAGCCCATATACCGCGAAAGAGCTAGAGAGATGGGAGAAACTTGAAAATGCTGTTGAGCGGATGGAGAACCTCGAGAGCCTTATGTAAGTACCCAATGTATTCTTCTTCAGAGTTCATATACTGCTATAAAGCTTGGGGCGTTGGCCTTCGCGAGATTCCAGACTTAGCTGACCAGAGCAGCTATAAAGTGGACCATCATAGCCCTAGACTATCCGCAGCTATATCGAGACGCCCGTTTTTACGCCATCTAACAGCCGAAAATACTGTTCCGTTTATCCCAGGTCCGCCACCGGTCCAGTCACTAGCAGTCTATTGGCTCCCTCACCGATCACGTGAGCTCGACTCTTTGCAGTCGCTCGTTGCACGCTCCGCAAAGGAACTGCGGAAGCTCCACCTCTCTCTACACTTCGTTGACGAACCAGAGATCCTGGAGATACTCGCAACGGTTTTCACTGAGCCGTATCAACTTCCGCTGCTAGAGCTAGCTTTGGATCTACCATCCTTTACACCGGAAATAGTAAAGACACTCACCAGTGCAATCGACGTGTCGGGTCTGGTGCGATTGGATCTACAGAGCTCAAAGAATGCGGCTTGTTTGACAAGTGCGTTGACGGGCCAGGCCAAGAAGATACGGTGGCTGCGGGTTGAGGGTCCAGTGGCGCCATTCATAGCATCTTTCTCTGGACTCGAGTACCTTTCCTGGACTCACATGGAAGATGAGACTTTGGATGTCGATTTGCTAGTGCAACACGGGGCATCGCTCAAGAATTTATTCCTGTCGACCCGATATATTCTCAGCGCTGCAGATGTTCAGAAATTGACGGCGGCGTGCCAGAAGCTAGAAGGACTATATATCAACGTGGATTATACTGAACTCGTATGTGCCCCCCCCCCCCCTTTCCATGTTGACTTCTCCGTGGTGCTGAAGCATCTTCCTCCTCTTCTAGCAATCAATAGCAGAGTCTCTAGCAACTTTGAAGTCGTTGCAAGAACTTCGGATAGCGCCTCGGATGGACGATAATGTTCTCACCCTCCCCAATGGCCCGTTCTATGTCCGCCCCATCAGTTTCCGCGACAAAAGCCGCTTGCATCTCGAAGTATCAACCTATTTCCCCTTCCTCCCGTACCTCGTTGACGGCATTGACGCTACGCTTGGCCTGCTCCTAGTCAGCGGTGTTACGTGCCCCGACATCGGGATCGGGGGACTAGTCCCGCCGTACGAGGGAATATTCGACCATACGTTTGAATGGGGGCTCGCGGTTCCACGGTTCAAGCGCTGGGTTAAGAACGGGAGGGCCAGTGATGACGAGATCATGACGATCAACTATAGAGGGGGGAACATTGGCGACCGGTATCGCTGTGAGGGGGTGGAGGGGGAGTGGGAATTGATGGATCCATATCATGGCTTCGTTGATAGGAAGCCGACGCCATTGGGTAGTGATAGGGTGCCATATTGTTGCGCGAAGAAGCTGAGGCGTTGTAAGCCTAGACCGCTTACTCGTTAGTTATATTTTGCGATAATTTGACTAAATAAATTAGGCCCGAGGGCTTTCTTTCCTTTTCGAACTCCAAATATCAGCGAAGGCTACTATGGGCATTGATTTCTATGTAGTTTATGCCTAGAATATTAACTATAGCAGCGGGGTGCATGTAGGCTCTTGAGGGCATTTAGTAGCAATATATGTAATTATCTTGACAGAAGATAGTAATGACTTGATATAATGGTGGTCTAGACCCTGCCAATTATTACAGTGGGGATATACCCTCCCAGGCTCCCAATAATAAGTAATCCCAACATATCGGGCTGGAGGCCCATAACGGGTGACACTTTGTGATGCGAAATTTTTTCAATCTGCGCTAACTAGCGCTAGGAGGCTTATATCCACTTTTACTGCAAAAATACAAGCCTCGCTAGCTCAATCGGTAGAGCGTGAGACTCTTAGCGTAATCTCAAGGTTGCGGGTTCGACCCCCGCGTGGGGCTGTCTGTTTAGTAGGGCTTGCTCTTATCACATCTCTGTGGTAGGCAGCAATCCTTTTTATGGCAGGTTGAGTGTGGGTTTTCTTTTATATTTGTATATACCGAGTCAACGTTTTGAGGGTGTCACTGCGCCGTTTCATGCTAGAGATTGTAGGTGCGCCCTTCTATATATGTGGATAAAGCCACCACTAAAGCATATATTCCAACTCTGTGGGTCACTACTTTACATGCTCTCCTACTACCACTGCTTGCCTCATGTCTTTGCATCTATTCCCGAAGCCAAGCTACGGCCGGCCAGGGTATCATGACGATTGAGCAGTTCTAACTCCCGCGAGGCAGCGGAGTACCATAGAGAGCACACATACGAATAGGCAGTATTGCTAGGTGGAGGCTTATGACAGCACGGAGTTTGTTGCGCCCGTGGTGCGTGGACACTGTGAGCGGGTGGTTCAGGCGGTGCTGTGGGGATGTGAGGATTCCTAGATATGCCGGGACCGCGGAGCCCGAAAATCGCGGTCGTTCAATGATACGTCTTAGATCCAAGCACGGGGGGTGGTGGTTGGTGTCTTGTCGGTAGCGTAACTTAATCCATGATCCCGAGAACCTAAAATCGGTGTCCCTCCCGGCCCTAATTAATTCGGCGTGCGGAGAGCGGACTGCCATTGCATTAAGTTATGTAGGCATACGTACGTACCTCTTTCTTCCCGCTGCATAGCCCCCCAGTCGCGCCGCCGCGAGTAAATTTAGGTGTTTTTTTTTTGCAGGTACCGTATGTTTGCCTGTGCCAATGCGGGTTTTACCCGCCGTTGCTGTCGCAATTGTCCGTTTTAGATGCGCAAGGGCGGAGATGGGTATGTATGTGGAGAGAGGTAAGTACGTGTAGTGTGAGCGTGAGTGTGAGGGTGAGGGTGGTGCACTGTCCGTCCTAGCAGCGAGCCAGCTTGGGGTTGAATGTCAAGTTGTAGAGGGAGATCCAAGGGGCATTTAATTCCAAAAGTGCAAAAACCGTTTCACCTCTTTTTTTCTCCGCTGGCTGGTGGAAACGTGGACGTCGTCGTCGATCAGGTTCATATCCCTGTTTTCGCTCCGTTATTGGCGAAGTCAGCATGACGGAGGGATGTGTGTGTATGAATGATGAGTGTAGAAGAAGAAGTATGTAGCTTCCCTGTATATTTGTGTCTCAAGCAGGAAAGAAGGTGTGCATTGAGCTTTCTTTCTTTTCTCCTCTCTCTCCTCTTCCCGGGATGTTCTTACTCTCTCTCTCTCTCTCTCTCTCTCTCTTCGCTCTCTCTCTCTTCTTCCTTAGCATAGCACCGAGGAAACAAACAAGAAAATCGATTGCGAGTCTCGATTCCCAACCCACGTCGCTTACGTACCCCTTCTTAACCTAACCCTTACTGCATCGACATCTTTTGCTCGGTTTAAGCTTATCTCTAGCAATTGGTTAGCTGGTAACTTAGTCTACAAGCTATCCCCCTGGATATCCCCGATATACGTGCGACACCTCCAGAAAAACAAAACACCACACCACACCACACCACCCAACGCCACCCTAAAAGTCGGGGATGGCTTTCTCGCCCCCTTCCCCCCCGGCTCCTCTAGAGTCTCCTCGCTCTATATCAACCTCCCCTCCCCCGCCCCGCCGGTCGCGGGCAGGATCATTCCAGTCTCTAATCGACGCCAACCCTCACTACGGCTTTTGCGCAGCCACCGGTGACGCACTCTCTTCCGCACCGTCTCTGAAAGACCTTCGACGCAACAGCACGGGTAGCCGTACACCGATGGGCAGACGGAGAGGAAGTGTTGTTAGCGCTGCGAGTCCAGGTATCGGATTACCTAGAAATGAGAGCTTTCCGATCCAGGAGCATGAGGAGGAGGGTCTGAGGAACGTGGTCGACCCGGCTGGCAAGGCAAGCGGTGGTGGGAATGGCGATGGCAGTGGAGTGCCGCCCCCGCACGATAAGGAGGAGGAGCACGAGCATAATCCGGGATGGTGGGCAGTTACGGTGCAGGGCTTGATTGCTTTCTGGAAGTTTTTCAAGACTCCTATGGTCCGTTAGCGCTTTGTTACTTTTTTCCTCCCTTTCGGATGCTGACGGGTTGATGTTGATAGGGGTTCTGCATAACAATCTACATGTTGAATATTGTCGCATGGGGCGGGATGTTGTTCCTCTTGCTCTGCAATGCTGCACCGGCAATGTGCAAGCCCTCTTGCAATCACATCGATTCTCCCCGCCGTATCTGGATCGAGATCGACTCCCAGATCCTCAATGCCCTCTTCTGCGTGACAGGCTTTGGGCTGATTCCATGGCGTTTCCGGGATCTCTACTTCCTCCTCAAGTGGCGTATTGCTGGGAGAAAGTCAGCGTTGATGCGGCTAGCTGCAATCCATGATGGTTGGTTCAGGATTCCGGCGGAGGAGGGTGGCGTTGAAACGGGACCAAAGGAAACTGTGACCGGTGAGAGAGCGCCGCCGACCAAGAGTTGGAAAATGGACTTTGTCGTTTGGCTATATGTGTGGAACACCTTTCTGCAGGCCGTGTTGAGCGGGTTCATGTGGGGCATGAATCGCATTGAGAGGCCGAGCTGGAGTACAGGACTGTTTGTGGCACTAGCGTGTATTGTCGCCGGTATTGCAGGTGGGATGGTGTGGTGGGAGGGAAGAAAGGTGAAGAGAATCGAAGGCGTTGAAGAGAAGGACCAGGGGAAGGAAGGTGAGAAGAGAGCAGAGGAAATTGTTGAGGTGTAGAGATGTTTTCCCTCTCCTTTGTCAGCACCCATAACATACGGCGGGGTGAAAAAAAAGCTCCTTCACGCCCCCTTTACCCTATATACCCATTTCTATTATCTTGTTCTTTGGCCCACATATGCTGTTTAGTTAGTACACATATTCCATTCTTGCTTGTATTTTTCTTATATATATACCCTTCTTGTCCTTTTCTTTTGTATGTTATGGGATGAGTGCTATGGTTGAAAGGTAGTCCTGGATTTGGGTCGTGTAATGTATTTTTAGTTTCCTATTTACCTACTCGGTCAGGGAAGAGTTCCTGGGTATGGTTATGATATAGCTAGAGCAAGTTGGTGATGGCAGACAACAAAACAGCTGGATTCATTTATGAGAAAAACTTCTCTCCCCGGTTGGTGTGGCCTGTACCAGAGCATAGTTCAATTGTGCATTACCCAGTACACGGCCGAAGAAAAATAACCACCAACGCCCCCACCTTCCGCTGCGCGCACCCCCCATTCACCCCCGCAACTCCCCCTCCGCATGCACTGGGTATATGGTTGGGTACTGGAGGCCAATACCCTGCTGTCTTTGTAAAACGCCTGGGTGGGGCGGGGCGCTCGGCAGTTTATAGCTACATACATACATGTATGTTGCTAGCTGGAGGAGCAATAAAAACCCGTTGACCTGTGCCAAGAATTAGTACCGCACCCCCATATGGGGTAGTGGTGTGCTAACCAAACGGGGTGGCCGAGTGAGTTTTTGTGACGGTGGAGGTGTGCGTTCGGGTTGGGTATGCGGGTTTTGTGTCCAAAATCTGGTTTATGTGGTTTGTCGTGTAAAGGAATATATGGCAGGTGGGGGGATGGAGGGGATGGAGGGGGTGGAGGGAATGGAGGGAGGGCTAGGGGAGGGGAGGGGAGGAGAGCTGGAGGGGAGGAGGAGGAAGAGGAGAAGACGCGGAACCTAGAGGGAGGATCTTTCCGTGTGTCGTGCTGTGCAGATATAGTCTTCTTATCCGGTGCAGCGCACCTTTGACATTGCGCATCTTGACCCGTTCAAGACACCGCCCCTCAACATACCGCCGAGACCACTGTAACGCCGTCGACCTCTATGCCCGAAACCGACCGGGCCCGACCCAGGGTAGAGGCGAGTGCTACGATACTGAAACGGAGCCAAAGTAATATATCCTTAGAACCGCGTTGGGATGTTACCCCGGTACAAGTGGTCCTGGTGAATGAATGATCTCTACGTCCGTATATTGGTGGGATTATGAAGACATTCACTGCTGCCGTCTGCCATAATCACTTTGTCCATAATTGTGGGATCTAAGCAGCAGAATATTAACGCAGGTGCACCTTCTACTACACACCTGGCCTATAGAAGAAATAATTTACCGGATCCCTTAAAAGTCGACCGAGTGATAACCTGTGATTTAATTTCGGACGTGTAAGGCTAGAAACCCGCCGGTCGGATATCTGTAAACAGCAACCGATACATCCCAATGCGGTCTTAACTGAGTGATCGAAAGGTGTTTGTACTATTGGGAAGACCGCAGGCTAGGCTGGGTAAGAACAGCCTTTGTGAGAACATTGTGGTTATGGCCGGTCGATGGAGGGAAGAGGTCTCAAAAAAGGCGCACGCTTAAAGCTCATTATGAGATCTCCAGTTGTAGTGATTTGCACCATGTGTTGATCGAGTGAGGCCTTCTAGATCCATAGGTTATCATTTTTTTCTGAGTGGTTGGCTTTTCTGTGTGCGGGTTTAGTTCTGGTCAGTAACATCTACTACAACTGACACCCACTTTCTAGCTTTACATCTTGTTTTATACTTGTATATTTAGTAACATTCGATCCCAAAACCCCCGGCAAGGCTGTGCATAAACTGTAAATGCCCACTGCTTGAGTAAACTTAAACTCGCGAGATGTGGCCATTCTAGGCACGCCTAGCTAGCCATATATTGAATGATAAACTTTTACCTTTTGGGGAATGAAATAACATTATAGCATGGTTTACTATATTTGTGTGTGCACGCGATTAGAGGTTTACACTATGTGCTTAGATATAGAAGGTATTAACGTAATCTAGTTTGAGGTACTCTATATTACGGGGCAAAAGGGGTATTTACGAAAAGCTGTTAATTGTAGTGCTGGCTAGGATCTGAGATTGATTATAAATTAACTCTTTGATGTCTCTCTTCTCTTTTAGTTTTTATTTCGATCAGCGCACAGCTATACACAGCGGTACCGCCTACTTTCATGATTGGTGCTTGATGAGGTATCCGTGCAGGATACTACATGTAGTTCCAACCAGCGTGGATCGTAATTTGTGGCACCATTTAAGCTTTAACTTTCTCATCACCGTCAAAATACCACATCGAAAATGATTGGTACAAAATCTCAGGTTCTTTCATACTCAATCTCAGACCCGACCTCCTTATATGGGCTGTGATGAGTTTTTTTTTTTATCCAAGTCGCCCTCGAATGAGCAGTTGCGGTTCGTATGTACCCCTGCCCATAAAACACACAGAGAGTCTTCGAGCAGATATACGATCAATCACCCATCCACCCTCCGTTATCGAAACTGTCAGATAGTAGCTCTAACAACGCATACCTAGGGTTAATCAATCGACTGACGTGGCTCGGCCTATAAAACCCCCCATATATATTCCGGCCTATCTCGCGCCGCATTGTGAACGATGTATTCCGAACTCATTGGTGTTCCATGATAGTATCCGAGACAGTGAATGTTTTGAGACATGATAGTTCAGTATAGGATGTGACCGTTACTGTGTGAAATGCGTACGCAATGGATATGCGAGTGTGAGTGCGCCGGTAGATGCATTTATATATACAGACCTTGAGCATAAATTGCTGTGGGAGTTTGAAGTAAGTTCACAGTCAGTCAACCCTAGCTAATGGGGTAGAATGACGGTTAAATGCACATACTTAGAGTCGGTAGCCCCATTGTTTGTGCATGACTTAATCAAATGAGACTTAACATGGAAACACCTCCTCTTGTATAAGAACAATAATCTCCGACACAGGAGACAGGATATATTAGAGTAATCACCGTCAAGTAACCATTTAGCTCAGCGGTACTTCAACTTGTACTGCGCCACAGAGTCACAGCCACAGCAAAAGCTGCAACCCGCTCGCCCCAGGCCCCAGTTCCGTGAAAGTGGTACTCCTCAACCGAGGAAATCGAACCAGGGAACCTCAGTAAGGCACAGCTTACCATCCCACAACGGGTGGGGTCATAGCGCCAGGAGGGGACTTTGGCGTATACTCGAAACACTGGAATACTTTTGAAACTGATGGCGCGTGCATGGATTAGGCCGCACCGCACCGCGCTATGAATTCGATGCGATGAGGGATCCGGAATGCAAAAGTTCACTTTGGACTTCCCTTATCGACCACGCGCGGACTGTAAGGCAGGCCCTGCTTGGTTGTGAGCGCAAGGCTGGAAGCCCCCCCCGGCCGAAACAGAAAAACCGAAAGGCATTTCTAAAACCGACAGTGGGATACATAAGGTTCAGTATTGTTCGTGATGTACTGCGGCTGGATAACCGGATGGTAACTTTTCGGCGCCAAAATTCGGGGGTCGGGAATGCTATTACTCTACCTACCAAACTCGGTTACAGAGGAGTGGAAATGTTTCACCACTGACGTCCGAGCAGGTGTAGCCCGTCTTACGTACATGATGTAGGTACACCTCGTGGGTTACCTACATACATGTATGTATTTTTACTCCTGAGGTTGATCGGTAAACCTACATCTAGGATACGCCTTTATCTGCGAAGGGTGATAGGTGGGTAGATGTCTCAATTCTATCAGGAGGGTTTCGGCAGGCGCAAGTTGGTAATTCGAGATGAGGAATATTTTTGTTTACATGTACTTGATGTACTACAGACCCCGCGCGGTTAACTGATCAGAGCAGGAATATTGGCCTTAACCAATGGCGCCGTACCTACATACAACATACATACATGTACCTACATGTAGGTACATAAATTCGGTAGTTGCATACACCTGAGATTAAAGCTTGGCAACCAATCAACAACTGTAGCCAACCGGAGAATTTATGGCGTTGGCTGGCACTGACAGGTTTTTGTTCGGTCCGGAAAACGGAAAGTGTAAGAATAAGAGAATAGCAGTAGTATGGCGTCGGAGGCCCTGTTTCATCTCACAATCGTATGGCTAGGCAATCCATGCCACCTGGAATATTTGTTTACCTAAATAGTTATTGCCCTTTATGTACCAATTAAGCACCCCTCTCTCGGGCTCTCTGAGGGCTTAAACCATGTGCTTTCCCAGATACGATACTGTATATATAAACTTACTGCTTAATTAGCTAGGGGGCTACTACTCTAAACCCGAATTCGGAGTTCGAAGATCCTAGCTTCTAGTCACTTAGCGCTGGTAGCTAAATGCACTTGGAGATTACTGTGGTAAAACACCAGCACGGATACGATACGACTGGTGTAGGATGGTTTTTAGAACGGGGGCGCGAATATAAAAATTGACGCCTATTACTAGCTGAGAACTGAGGACCAATAGACGTACCCTACAGTGACAGCTGGTTGGCTGGGAGTGGAGATGGATGGTGGCAGGGATTCTCTTAGACCTGGTTCCTGCATCATGTAAGGGTAAAAGCTAGTACTATTTGGACCTCATAGTACGTATGGTCCTCCCAGTGAACTGTCAATATAAACTGTGAGAAGTCTCCCTAATATTTCAACCTCATTCACATCGCTACAAGCATTCGCCGTTGAACAGCAGCAGTAGTAGCAATTTCTTTGGGATTGACAGGTTCTCCCTTCTTCTTCTTTTAATAGTTTTTTTTTTTTTTTTTTTTTTTGTTTCTCCTTCTTCCTTTCTATTACCCTCGACGTCTGCTTGCAGCTCTTGCATTCCTTCTAAGAAGAAACAAACCAACCACCACCACATTCTCTCAACCACCTACAGCCTTCGCTGCATCATTTTTTCCCCCCTGGAAGCTGTGTCGATCGCTGTTTCTAATCTTATCTGAGATATTACCCCGCCATTCATTCTTCGCTGGTAATTTTTCACTAGGTGGGTTTCTCGTTGGTCTCTGCTTGATTTCGATACAATATTCCTAACGATATACAGGAATTATCTTCGTCTGAATATACTTTTTTTTTCTTCTTTTTGTGAATACGCTATAGTCCAATCCTACCAACCTCAAGATGAAATTCACCAGCGCTCTTCTTTCCGCTCTCTCTCTTGGTCTGTCCCTCGCTGCACCGCATGGAGGCCACTCAACACCAAATCAGAACACAACGACCACCGACAGCGTCAGCAAATCAGACACCGTCAGTATTCTTGATGAGACCCCCGGCTCTGGTGGCAGCTGGGACGTCATTATCGACGAAGATGACCCACGTACCCTGGATGACATGCTTGTAGCCATGAATCTCACTGTCGCAGACCTGACAAATGTCTACAATAATAGCGCCTTCAAAGGTTTCTCCGCTTCGCTGTCGAAGCACTGTGTTAACCAGTTGGAGGTCCTCTCTTCAGGTTGGAAGACGTACCAACCCCAGGTCCAAGTCAAACTTCACGACTCGACAAACGGAACATGGGGCCTGAAACGTGTCTCACAATCAAGCCAGGTTAAGGTCGCCTCAAGCCAGACCATCCGAGATTTCGACTTCACATCATACGAGTTTGATGGCTCTATTAATACTCTGGGTGCTGGCGTCGATATTTATATCGTTGATACTGGTGTCGATATCACACATGTCGACTTTGACGGCCGTGCCACCTTCGGCTTCAGCTTCGACGGCGCCGAAACCGACGACGTCGGCCACGGCACTCACTGCGCCGGAACAGCAGCATCTACAACCTTCGGGGTCGCTAAGGCCGCTAATATCATCGCCGTCCGCGTGCTCTCCGCCGAAACTGGAGACTCAAACAATATCCTTGCCGGCGTCGACTTCGTCATGAACCAGCATGACCAACGTAAGACTGATCCGAACTTCAAAGGGTCGGTCATAAGCATGAGTCTCGGCACGTCCGGCGTCAGTCAGGCCATCGACGAGGTCTTGAAGAAGGCGAGTGAGGGTGGAATTCACATCAGCGTTGCTGCAGGCAACGACGATGTTGACTCGTGTCTCACCAGCCCTGCACTTGCCAGTAACGGTACCGATATCTTGAGTGTGGGTGCAGTAGATATCAATGATGAGAGAGCCGTCTTTTCAAACTTTGGCGCTTGTGTCAGTGTTTATGGGCCTGGTGTTGATGTGACAAGCACTTGGATCCAGGATCCTTCACTTCCCAACATAATCAACCCAATCAATACCATCTCTGGTACCTCCATGGCTACACCACGTGAGTTATTCCCTAACTATAATTCCTCAAACAAATATCATTAGCTAACACAAGAGTTATAGACGTTACTGGCCTCATCGCCTACCACCTTGGTCTTAACCCATCCCTTGCGACTGATACAACGGCAATGAAGGCGCTTATCGTCTCAAGTGCCCTCCCGTTCCAATCCGACAAGAACGCTCCAGACCCAGCAATTCTTATCAACAATGGTATTCTGACTCAGTGATTTACTATTCATGCATTTATACATAGTTCTATTTCTGCTTGATCGGCATGGGCATTTGCTTCTTTAAACTTGAAAAATTTCATTGTGTTTTTGGGTTGTGGTATTACGGCATTTTGGGTGCGGGTTGCAATTGGAGCGTAAATTTCTTCGTTTTCTTCATTTTCTTCACTTCACTTCTCTTCTTTCGATATTCTTTTCTGTTTAGTGTACTATAGTTAGTCCGTGTTATGGGTTCAATTCTATCAGTTTTGTCTTGGTGATTTTCCTAACCTGTTTCAGCGCAGCGTTGTTATATGCATAGTCCTAGTTGGGAATTTATTGGATTGTGATATCCGGGAAAGAGTGAATATGTTCAATGGATAAAGTTAATGAGATAGTTGCATGCAGAGACAATTTCAGCCCGATTGACAAAAGAATCCCGTCCACCAGCCACCACCACCACCACCACCACCACCACCTCCATCTCCACCTCCACCTCCACCACTTATTCCTCCCTAGTAGCAATATGTCGACTGTACCGGTATTCATAAACTCATTCACTAAAACCCAGTCCTCCTCTATACTAAGTGTAGAATATACTCTGTCACTTCCCGTGTAGCCGTATTGACCAAAAAATAAAATAAAAGGAAAGGAAAGAGAGGGGGGGGCAATATTGGGCATCAATATGCGTAGGGGGTAGGATTAAGAAGATCTTAGCAGGCTGGGGTGATAGTCTTTGGCGGTATATGGCCGGATGTAATAGTGGATTGATTCTCGCGTTTCAAAGTCTCGAGTTCGGCCCTAGTTTCGTAATCGAGGTCTTCAATATTGGCACCAGCATCCAGGAGCCTGTTGACTATATCTAGATGACCGCCCCAAGCTACTGAACTCAACGCCCTCGAATTACCTGCCTTGGGATCGGCACCAGCGTCCAGGAGCCTGTTGACTATATCTAGATGACCGCTCCTAGCTGCTGAACTCAACGCCTCCGAATTACCTGTCTTGGGATCGGCACCAGCGTCTAGGAGCCTGTTGACTATATCTAGGTGACCGTTCCCAGCTGCTAGTGGCAACGCCCACGAATTACCTGCCTTAGGATCGGCACCAGCGCCCAGGAGGTTGTTGACTATATCTAGGTGACCGTGTCCAGCTGCATATATCAGCGGCCTCGAATCATCTGCCTTGGGATCGGCACCCTCGTCCAGAAACCTGTTGACTATACCTAGATGGCCGGTCTCAATTGCCCATATCAACGCCATCGGATCATCTGCCGTGGGACCGGCACCAGCGTCCAAGAGACTGTTGAATATATCTAGATGACCGCTCTCAGCTGCAGATATCAACGCCCCCAAACTACCCCCCTTGGGATCGGCACCAGCGTCCAGGAGCCTGTTGACTATATCTAAATGACTGCCCTCAGCTGCCCATATCAACGCCCTCGAATCACCTGCCTTGGGATCGGCACCAGCGCCCAGGAGCCTGTTGACTATATCTAGATGACCGCTCCCAGCTGCATATTTCAACGCGCTCGAATCATTTGCCTTGGGATCGCCACCAGCATCCAGGAGCCTGTTGACTATATCTAGATGACCGCTGTCAGCTGCCAAACCCAACGCCCACGAACCATCTGCCTTGGGATCGGCACCAGCGTCCAGGAGCCTGTTGACTATATCTAGATGACCGCTCCCAGTTGCAGATATCAACGCCCTCGAATTATCTCCCTTGGGATCGGCACCAGCATCCAGGAGCCTGTTGACTATATCTAGGTGACCGCTCCCAGCTGCTAGTGGCAACGCCCACGAATTACCTGCCTTGGGATCGGCACCAGCGTCCAGGAGCCTGTTGACTATATCTAGATGACCGCTGTCAGATGCCAAACTCAACGCCCACGAACCATCTGCCTTGGGATCGGCACCAGCGTCCAGGAGCCTGTTGACTATATCTAGATGACCGCCCCCAGCTGCCGAACTCAACGCCCTCGAATTACCTGCCTTGGGATTGGCACCAGCGTCCAGGAGCCTGTTGACTATATCTAGATGACCGCCCCCAGCTGCCGAACTCAACGCCCCCGATTTACCTGCCTTGGGACCGGCACCAGCGTCCAGGAGCCTGTTGACTATATCTAGATGACCGCCCCCAGCTGCCGAACTCAACGCCCTCGAATTACCTGCCTTGGGATCGGCGCCAGCGTCCAGGAGCCTGTTGACTATATCTAGATGACCGCCCCCAGCTGCCGAACTCAACGCCCCCAATTTACCTGCCTTGGGACGGGCACCAGCGTCTAGGAGCCTGTTGACTATATCTAGATGACCGCCCCCAGCTGCCGAACTCAACGCCCCCGAATCATCTGCCTTGGGATAGGCACCAGCGTCCAGGAGCCTGTTGACTATATCTAGGTGACCGCCCTCAGCTGCCGAACCCAACGCCCCCGAATCACCTGCCCTGGGACCGGCACCAGCGTCCAAGAGCCTGTTGACTATATCTAGATGACCGCCCCCAGCTGCCGAACTCAACGCCCCCGAATCATCTGCCTTGGGATCGGCACCAGCGTCCAGGAGCCTGTTGACTATATCTAGATGACCGCTCCCAGCTGCCAATTTCAACGCCCCCCCCGAACAATCTGTATTGGGGTTGGCGCCGGCCTCGATTAAGAAGTCTACTGCGGTAATAAACCCACTCTGAGATGCTGCCTCTAATGCGGTGCACCTCGAATTATCCGTTGCCTCTAGATCAACTCCGTTTTCGAAAGAGATTAACTTCACTAGTTCAATGTTCCTGCTACGTATAGCATCATGTAGAGATGCGCATGTAGTTAAACTGTCTTCGGTGAGGCGTACGGATTTCCCCTCCCCTAAAATGATGGCAATCGCATTGTACCCCCCCTTTAAACACCAAAGAAATAGAGATGAGTAACTCTCGGTGCCCCAAGAGGAACTCTCGGTGTCCCAAGAAAAACCCTCGGTGTCCCAAGAGTAGTGTCTCATGGGTCCATGCATTTCAATGAATTGATGCGCTAAATCGCTCGCTGCCCATCGTAATCTAGTGGGGTACCTTGCTCCAATGAGCCCTCTACCTTTAGACTTGTCTATCTCTAGATAAACCTCTTCGTCTTCAAGTAATCGCTCAACAACCTCTCTATAACTATTCTTGATGGAAAAGAGCAGAGTAAACGCCTGTAGCGTTTCTAGGTCCCTCTCGTTGAATTTACAAAAAAAGAGGTACTCCTGGGCGGCCTCCGAAATCGCGCATAGGTGATGCATATCTATTTTATGAAATTGTTAACTAAACCACCCCGCGAAAGGGAAAGAGCGAGCATAATACCTTGGGTTGTCGCGAATCTTATTTTTTGATCTCCAACCCGCATGATGTGCCTAAAAGGATCTGGATATGCCAGTGGGGTCTCATCCTTCGAAACTGTATGTACCATTCTATTAGTTGAGCACAATTGTACTGGTTTTCATCATGTCATGAGGAGATGGGAAAGGAGACATACCAGTGAATGTGGCCAATGTGAGCCAGCTCTGATCCCTCAAAACTATTTTAGCCTCCTTAATCTTCTTGTCCATTAGGAAAAGAACAATGCATGGCACTTCTACAGAGTAGTTATTTGTCTGATAATATACGAATCTAAAGATTTAGCAATAGTACCAGTTAGTGGGTATGAGGAAATACCGTTGAAATAGAACATATTCATTTTCTGTCATCCATGCCTGACGGCTTAAGCCTGTGCCCGATGTTTCTAAGTCAGGCTGTAAAGTGGGCTCTTTTACTTGTGTCTCCCATATTGATAAATCACAAGTACCCAATTCTGTGAGTGTTGGCCTTGCAAGGCCTGAAGTTGTAATGTTTTCAAGCTCCCTTCGTATTGTCTAGACCACAAGAGTTCTCAGTACTTTTGGAATACTAATATGAGGGTATTAGCGCCTACCTCTACTAGTAGCTTTACACCATACCCCGTGCTTGTCTCAAGATAGTCTAGTTGTGGGTGTTTAGTAATAATATCTATCAATATCCAGGCTGCCTTAATGAGGTCTGCATAGCCTTGCGAGGATACCTTGCGCTGTAGTGGCGACCCAGTATACAGGCCTATTTGCGACTAAATACATGGGCAGTCAGTAAGTGTCTGTGAAGACGGTAGAAGAACCTATATCGCATATAAACAGGTACCTTTAGTAGCCACCAACTCCCTGCTTGAATCCATTCATCGACTCCGATAGCACTCCATCCTCGTCCGTTCTCTGCATTTTTCATCAAGTCTCGGCTTAGCGCCACTGTGAAAATTGTATCGCCCTGTATAGCTGAGAGTGTGGGGGCTCCATCCACGGGACCCCGGATCATATTTTTGATACCATTGACCCCCTTCTCAACACCAGATGCTATTGTTTCTATTCGCTGTAGGGAGGAACTGCAACAAAATATGTACACGTTAATCCTTTTCCAGGCTCCCGGACGGGGAATTATTACTTTCCGCATGAGGTTAGGAGTAAACTGATAACCCCGTTGTGATAAACTAGCTAGGTTGCACATACGCATTAATGGCTTGGACAAGCTATAAAAGCTTTCTGATAAGAGTAGACTTTGTAAAGTGCCCCAAAGCACTCCTTAAGAAAATCTCAATATATCTACACAGGTATATATATAAATCTGTATACTGACCTTATTGCGTAGTGCGTCCAGGTCGGAGGCCTCGGCAGACCACTTCACCCCGGTCCACCATTTCCTTATACTGCTAGAATGGATTCTGCTCAAGTTTTCGTATTTCCTTAAATGTTTTTCCAACTCCTTAAGCGTGATATTAACCTGAGCCATAACCCTTTTCACCATCTCCACACGATCGCCTCCGGCACGCACCAAGATAGAGTTCTTGTCGTTGGCCTCGTCCCGAAGGAGCTTGACGGAGCTATGCAACATGTTGATCTCCTGTATTAGGCATTGAAAATCCTTGGGCGCGCCCTTGGCAATTTTGTAGCATTTTGTATAGAGGTTCCAGGCGAGCTCTATAGTGCCAACAAAGTGGCCGACACTAAAACCGAAGGACATTGTGTAGAGAAAGCGTGTGCCAGGTTGGTGATATTGATGTTACCAGAGGTGTGTTGGTGAGTATGATAGTGTTACCCCGCGCGCCCTGCGCGCTTGTGTAGACGCTGATAAGGCATGCAATGTATTTACCCAACAATAGCATTGTACTCTAGGCAGCCTCGTATCCTGCGTCTCGTAAAATAGATCCCTCGAGCAAACACAAAAGGTAGGAATTCCTGATTACGGGTTACCAATTTGATAATTATGCCGAGGACTCGAAGATCATGGAATATCACTCGGTAGATTGGTTAAATACATGTATGTTTTTCGAGGGAATTTAGCAGCCCTTTTATATTATACTAATAATTGCCTTAGCAAAGAAGCAGTAACAACATAATACAATATTAGTCTAGACCTTGCCACATGTATTTTCCCTGGCTCGCAATAATAATCTTAACATATATACTTGCCTCGAGAATAAGTTTCTGTCACCAACCCTGTCTTGCAACAGCGTTTTCTCACACAAACTTGGCGGAAAATTATTCTCGCCGCAAGTATGTTCATTGATTAATTGATGCTTCATATATATACACGCGCGCGTGTAACCCAAAGACTATAGCAAAAGCTCACCCCTTAGCCATTGGTTGAGTATGTTGGAAGTATTATATAGGTGCAAGCCTAGGGAACTATTCTCTGGCTGTAATATTAATAACCGCGGCGGATCTAGACCATTATTACCATGTCATTACTGCTTCTTTGGCAAGGCAGATATTGTTATAAAAGGGAGTATTATATATTAGAATAAGATGTGACAAGAGTGATAATTCCGCTGCTGCAGTCAGTATGTATTTTGGGTTTTCAATGATGTCGAGCCTAAGCAGCTGGGTATTCAGTGAGTATCGATACCTATCCTAGTAGTTTCTGTCCTGACATGATACCCGTCTTTTTCGTTCTATGGCTACATTGTGTAGTTCTTCTCCATTTACACCCTCTTCCACTTTACCCGCGCGAGCACAACGCCAATCTCGAAAACCACGAGAGAGCAAAGAGCTTTATGCAAGGCACGCATGCATTGCTAAAGCCTACAACGTACATCCACCCAACCCCGCACCCCCACGCGACCCCCGAGCCCGTCCACGGCCCACGACGGACCCCATTCTAGTCAAAACCCACACACGGGCCAGCCCTTCAGTCTATCTAGGGCGCCCGACCACCAATCCCCACAACCATAAAAGCACCGCTTTTCCGGCCCCCCCCCCCCACCCCTTCCTCCGGGAGACAACAAAGCTGGTGCGCTCCCTACAAGCGCGGGATACCACTACTAGCTTGGGGGGATGCCATACCCGTTTGTGCGTGGGGACATAGACCTACCGCCTAGCTATTCATTGCCACCGTTTCTCTATATAGGGGAGTACATAGCACGCACTCGAATATGCTACCACCGGGGATAGGATATGGTGCTGTCGAGGCTCGGTGGTACTTATAGTGTCCATGTCTCACCTCGTCCTATCGCGATCGGAAAGAGACCCGGTCGTCTCCAACCTAGAACGAAGCTCCACCTCCTAAGCTTGCGGGTGGCTGCAGCCCGATCGTCAGCGGGAGATATTGTAATATCTGGGGAACCTATCGGGGGGGATATACTCTATATATAGTTACATGTAGTTGTATGTGGTACGGCGGCGCAGGTGAGACTTCAGCTGGTGAGGGTCGCGATGTAATCGCACATGAGCTGAGCTGTGGTGGGAGTGGTAAAACCAACTAGCTATTACATTTCAAGAAGGAGTACCTGAGGTGTACCTACAATTCAATTTGCGGAATTCAATAAAAGTCCCCCAATCTCTCCTACGGGGTAAGATTTCCGTACTTGTGTCTAGCTGGCGATCCTCCTCCCAGTATCATTTCCGCATCGAGGAGGAGGGAGGGAGCCGTACGGCAGTGTAATGTGGTGGAACATTGCACGGCGTAGGTAGCTTCAATACATGATCCCTGAATCTCGACTCTCGAGATCTAGAGTACAGTACCAAGGGTACAGAAGCAGCTGAAGCATTGCTCCTTTCCGCATTTTTCTCTTTAGTCCCACTGTCAATTGCATCAATTGATATGGCCCCGTACCAAAATCTCGTATAAAGCCCCCTCCCCCCATCCCTCTCACCAGTGCTCACCACCCAATTGAACTCTCTACAAATCCAGCAACCCCCCAAGATGTATCTCCCCTTCCTCCCGCTCCTGCTCCTCCTCGCCAGCACCAGCACCGTCTCCGCCGACTGCACCGGCGGCGCAAGCACCTGGATCTCATACGTCACGACCAGCGGCAACCTCACGACGCCCGAGCGCCAGCTCTCCGCCTGGGGCGGCACCGTATACATCGGCAGCATCAAGTACAGCGGCAAGGTCGAGCCGCTGATCCTCAGCTACCCCGGGGGACGGCCCGGCGGCGGCGAGGGCGGCATGTCCTTCACAAACTACTTTAGCAGCATGACGGGGTGGAGGAACGCATATGTGTTTCCGGACCGGTATGCATGGCTGACCCTGGCTGCGGTGCGGTGTGCGGATGTGCTAATGTGTGGTAGGGCCGCGCCACTGGGGTTTACAACGCCGCATTCGGGGTATGTGCCGCGGGGGGCCGACACGCGCGGGTTCACGGTGGGGAGGGAGGACAGGCTGATGCGGTATATATGGGAGTCCTTGCTATAAGTTACTGGGTTGATGTGTGAATTAATGGCTGATGTGGTGTGTCTGTGGGCTAGGTACAAGAACTTTGACGGGTGGTATGCGTGCCCGGCTACGGACTATGAGCGCTCGTACGCGATCTACTATGTGGGGCAGGGCGTGGAGGCGCCGGGGGGGTGCGTCAAGATTGATATTCCGACGAGGGGTTATGGGGTCAATGATTGGACGGAGGAGGAGCTGGGGGCGGGGTCTGGGACGGCGGAGGGTTTTGTGTACTAGCTATATAGTAGGTACATATGAATAGTTGAGGAGGAGGGGGAGGAGGGGGAGGAGGGGGGTGAATGAATAATTATAAATTAATAAGTGAAAAGAAATGTTTGAGATTTGTCGATCGTGAAGGTACAAGTAGTTTTGTACATGTGGGACTTTTCGAACAACCTTAAACCGACTCCGCCGTATATCCGCTAAAATACAATTAATTCCCATCTATTCAGAATCAATAAATTGGTAGGCCATTCATTACAGTCCCATCTCTTTATTTAACCCCCACGCTCTTCTATATAACCCTCTAACCCAGCCTCCTTCACAGAATATCACTCAATGCCACATTCCTTCCTAACCCGATTCAACCCCACCCCCGCCCATCAACATGCACCCCATCAACACCGTCCCAACCACCACCTCGCCCGCCCCGTCACAACACAACCTCGGCCGTGGCGCTGACCGAGAGCACAGGCCGGGACCCGTACGTAGCGTCGACGACCGATCTCCGAGGAGGTTGGGGCCACAGGATCGATCTGGTGGTGGTGGTGGCTGGCACAGCTAGTTATTTAGTTAGGTAGGTATGGCCGTGGTGGTATACATAATCAAGGGCCCAGTCCGGTCCCACCCCAGAGTAGAGAGAGGTGCAGGGTTCGCAGCTTAGTCCCCCGATGTCACGGCGGACAGTGACCATGCCAAGATACCCACTGTATGTACTCAATACAAGCATAACCCAGCTAGCCAGTCGGTCGATGTCGATGTCGATACTGAACTCCCGAGGTTTGGGTCTCAGGTTTAATTCGCGCGCCTATAGATCGTACGTTTGATCCCCCACGTTTCACCCACTGGCCGCGAGCGTTCGGAGGAGTGGGTGGCGGTGGTACATACATGTGCTCAGTGCTCTACTTGCTTATAATTACTCCCAAAACCCCTGCCGACGCGCGCGACCCCAGAATCTCGCGCAAGATAATTATCGTGAACACAGCCAGAGTAGTATATGTACATACCCCGCGAATTGTGGGTTTTGCCGAGGTAGCGCCGGTATTGAGGCAGGCAGGGTAGGGTAGGGTAGGGGATTCTTTTGTAAGGGATAGCTAAAGCATGATTTCTCATGATTCGGGGTAATTATACCACGCTGATCCATGTGTGCTTGAACAAACCGACAAGTTACATAGACAGCTCCCATGGCTACGTACATCAAAGAAATAGCTACTATCGGACGAGTTTATCCGCCGCGATGATACGGGCGAGTACTCGAGTGTCGTCGTCGTCGAGAGAGAGATAAGTATTTGCAAGCTGGCTGGCTCCCGTGAAACGTTTGTTTCAGGGTGGGATATATCCTGTCATGTTCATAGACTAGATTGGCAGCTAATACCTCGTAGCTATCAAATCACATCGATACATCGTAATCAATTACCAACCTATAATGTCGCAACAGAGAGAATAAAAAATAAAAATAAAATATTTGAGCGAGCGATTTAGTTGATCTACACCCACCACCACCACCACCACCATCATGTGTGTATCAACAGCCAAGCGACACAAACGAAAGGGAGAAGGGGGAGAAAGAAAAGAAAAACTCTCGACGGGGGGACCGGAGGGCTCGAGCTTCCCAATCCGTGTCCACCATCGAACGACGATCTCTCCATCAGCGCGCAATGCGGCTGTTGTCGAGCTATCCGCTACTATCTATATTTTTTACCTACCAACTTATCTAGTCCTCTACAGCTCAGAATCCTCTAGCATGCACCAACGGGTGGTCCCTGGGAAGGATGGAAAGATGAGTTACATAACATATCGACGATCTCATGTAGAGTGTAGCACCTACAGTGCTGATCCCCATCAAACGTGCCATGTTAGATTGCAGCGTCGCCTGAGAAAATTCGAGGAAGGGCGCCTAGAAGCTAGGAGCGCTCCATACCGTAGAGAGGGGGGGTTGCTCACCGAGGTGATAGGTACCGCGCACCTAGGGTTATTCCGGTAGGCCGATGGATCGAGGGAAGGCATGGAATGTAGCTAGGTAGCTAGGGGGAGTAGGCAGGCAGGCAGATGGCACTCTATGGGTTCCCGACGGCCAGGTCTTTTGGAACGGGAACCTGGGTCTTGGATGACGAGAGGTAAGCCCGGCATTGGGGAGGACCACGGAAGTGGAAAGAGAAGCAATGGAAGAAAAAAACCAGATAGATACGATCTATGATATCATGAGGCCAGCCATGCCTACCACTATCTTTTGAAATTACCAAGCTACATGTAGTCTAGCTACTGCTATCTACCTTCTCGCAACTATTTCGACTTTACCCACGCCCTAACTGGTAATGGTGATACTCACAGCAATCACTCGACGCCAAGGTTCGGAACGGAAAAACCTTACAAAAAAAAATGCCTTTCGACCCTGAACGGTGACCGCTACCAACAAAACCTTCCGAGCCCCCTTTTCACCCGAGATGTCATTTCCAATCTATTGAAACCATTCCGTATGATTCTTTCTCTTCGAACATCTTTTTTGAGATTTCGTTGACTGATATTTCGCGCCCACCACTGCCGATCATTGGCCCACACGTGATCTCGGCAGGTAGGCCGAGTAAATAATAGGGTGCTTGTGAAAAAAAGCATTTTCTGCACGTTGGGGTGTTTGGATGCGGCTCACCTAGAGAACTGCCCTTTCGCCCTTCCTTCCCGTTTTGGTGGGCAAGTGATCTGCAGAGGTCCGAAACTCCCCTCGAAAAAGCTTTTTGGTGGCTTGAAGACAAGATGGGCGGCTCGAAGAAACATTACTCCATGGGGGTGTGAAAAAGGGTTGGCACAGCACATATGACGCTGTTTTTTTTTTTCCCCAACCTCCCCTGCACAAGCAGCCCTACATACCTACTCTACCATGGACAGGGTTCTGGGCGAAATCTCTTGTTTTACCCGAATCTCCCCTTGGGCACTGTGCATGTATTCAGGCAAGATTCACATGCTGTGGAGAGACGATAGATCGAGAGCAGAGGGAGAGCAAGCAAAAGCTAACTTTAAACCCTGGTGCCGCTGCATACCCGAAGCGCGCCAATGGAGTAGGTGCATAGAGTAGACCCTTTTTGCTGCTTGGCAACGCCGTAGCCGTGGAGGCGCACCGGGGTAGCGGTTTGGAATCTCAGTGAAGGAAGGAAGCACAGAGAAGCAGTTAGTTGCTCTCGTGGTCGTTGCCATCGGCGAACTCAAGAAGAGAAAGCCAGAAAGTAGACTACGATGACAGTCAGCACAAGCTAAGACAAGACACGGTGGATTTCCGAGCTTGAAACGTTTCTCCTCGAGGGGATGGATGGGATAGGTTTTCGTCTATGCTAAGTTCGGGTTAAGGTGACAGGATTTGGGGGTTATGACGTGGGCGTTGCCTCTCCCCGGGGAAATGTTTCTTACTGCAAGTGGACACGGACTATGCCAGATCTGGCGTACTGGTGATAGGTTACTTCATATGCCGAAGATCTTTTCCCCGTCATCCGCTGCAGTAAAGGACCATAGTTCAGACTCGGCAATGTCTCCGGCCTGGGGAGAGGTTTACTGGTGGGGTTGCAGGCACTGCTTCTTGCACCGACGATGTACGTGGGTTGTGTGCGTGTGGGGGGCCCGGGGGGGGGGTAGAGGTACTTTATGCGTTTTATGTATCTCAGGTATATCTATATAACCAGTCCCCTTTCCCCAGCTTTCTAGTGACATCAACAGCCCTTTTTCACCTTGGGAGTTGGGAGTTCTTTTTTTTTATTCAGTTAAAAAGAAAGGGAAAAATAATACCATACAGCATATCTTATTAGAGACGGAGACATATATACAGACCAATCATGGGTTTCGAGCTTCGGGGGAGATCCCTCCAGTTTGCTATAACAGTCATCTGTACTACTGGTTTCCTCCTCTTTGGATATGACCAAGGCAAGTTGTTACCTTGAACCACATATACGCCTCTCCGCACACAACAAAACATCTAACACAAATGCTCCTGCACAGGTGTCATGAGCGGTATCATCACCGCACCAGAGTTCAACCAGGCAATTCCCGAAACCGACGGGGACCCAACCATGCAGGGTCTCGTGACAGCAATTTATGAAATTGGTTGTTTGTTTGGTGCCATCTCAGTCTTGTTTATCGGAGAGAAGCTCGGGCGCAGACGGAGCATCATGAGTGGTGCCATTATCATGATTTTCGGTGTGGTAATCCAGGTGACGGCCTTTAACGGTCATCAGTCGTTGGTATGTGCTCGGAAGCTTTCCTCGATTGGTTCGTGGAGAATCAATCTTGAGCTTTCACTAATCTGGAAAAAAAACTAGGCCCAATTCATCATTGGTAGAGTGGTCACGGGGGTTGGTAATGGAATGAACACATCTTCAATCCCAACCTACCAGGCTGAGTGCGCAAAAACCAAGAATCGTGGACTTCTCATCTGTATCGAGGGAGGCTCCATCGCCTTTGGTACTCTCATCAGTTACTGGCTCAATTATGGCGTGTCGTACACCAATAGCGATTTTGTTTGGCGCTTCCCAATTGCGTTCCAGATTGTGTTTGCCATCGTCATGATTGTGGGGATGATGTTCCTCCCCGAGTCACCCCGTTGGTATGCAATACTTCACTTAGTCATTACTCGTGCATTTTGACTAACGACCTACGCAGGCTACTCTCCAAAGATCGGGATGAGGAGGGAACCAGTGTCATTGCCGCCCTTACTGGTGAGGATATCAACTCCGTAGTTGTCCAGGCGGAGAAGCGCGTTATTCTCGACTCCATGGCCGCCGCCGAAGTCGGCAACAAATCTAGCTATAGCGATCTATTTACCGGTGGCAAGACTCAACACTTCCGCCGTATGGTTATCGGAGCCTCTTCGCAACTCATGCAGCAGATCGGAGGGTATGTCGCCGCATTTTCACCCTTGATATATATTCCCCCCATAGAAAATAACTAACACCACACGCAGTTGCAATGCCGTCATCTACTACTTCCCAATTCTCTTCGAAGACTCTATCGGCCAAAGCCGCCACATGTCTCTCATTATGGGTGGTGTCAACATGGTTGTCTACTCCATCTTCGCCTCTACCTCCTGGTTCATCATCGAGCGTGCTGGTCGTCGCAAGATGTTCATGGCGGGCACCATCGGCCAGGCCCTCGCCATGACAATCACCTTCACCTGTCTTATTCCCGGCACGCAGACTGCAGCGCGTGGTGCCGCTGCTGGTCTCTTCTTGTACATTGCTACCTTCGGCGTCACCTGGCTCCCACTTCCATGGCTATACCCTGCTGAGATCAACCCTCTCCGCACCCGTGGAAAGGCTAATGCCGTATCGACCATCACTAATTGGCTCTTCAACTTTATGGTCGTTATGATCACGCCCATCATGATTGACCGCATCAAGTGGGGAACATATCTCTTCTTTGCCGCTGTCAATGCTGCTTTCATCCCGTTCATGTAAGGACCCCTCATAATCTTCTACATAGGCAGTCAACAACAAAAAAGGCTAACAATCAACAGCTACTTCTTCTACCCCGAGACTCGCCTCCGCTCCCTTGAAGAGATCGACTTCATCTTCGCCAAGGGTTTCGAAGAAAACATCTCGTACGTCCGCGCCGCCAAGGAGCTGCCACTCCTCTCCAGGGAGGACATCGAGGAGTATGCCATCCGCTACGGCTTTGCGCCTTCAGGTAGCACCGAGAAACCCACCGGTGACTACATGGATGATGACAGAGGCAATAAAACGGCCTAGATCATCGGGTTGGTGCAGGTTGATGAATGATGAGCGCATTACGTTGTTGTCCCTTTGGCCCATGTCCCCAGCTGGCTAGACGTTGTGCGCTGGATGCTGCATGCGTTTTGTTTATGTGGGTTTCGGGATGGGGGGGAATTTGTATTGTAAATATTTTATATTCGTTATCAGTGTTTATGTGTGTGTGGCCTCTAGAAGTTGAGATTGGCGGGATAGAATTTCATCTAGAATTCTTGTGATCTGGTTCATGTGAATACAGATCTCAATCACGTATGCTTGGTTCGCAAATAGACTTACTCAATGGCATCTCTCTTGTGAAACCGCATGTGCTCGCCCCTAAAGTCCGAGGGATCTGTAGAATAACATCTATCACATGTCTGCAACCACTACCGACAGACTGCCGTATACGAACTCCAACCCCTTCCATCACACATGACACCATAAGCTTCGCCAGTAATCAGACCGCTTCGCGCCGCCGACACGCACCAAAAACAATGTGTGCGTGTAATACCGTCGATATTAGAGTTGGCAGCCGCAGCGCAATCCCGTTATGCAGGCACTCTTGTAGATCTTTGTTAGCGATCGCCGGCACCAATTTCGTGAAATCGGATCATTGGCAGGTTGCAGATGGGCAGCGCTCGCTTGGACTTGACTGCTGGGTTTAGCTGTGTGTACTAGGGGCAGGGGTGCAGGGGTGCTTGGCTTTGCTAATAGGTAATGCTTTGCTGGGTTGGATATTAATTGTGAAGAGTGGATTGGTGCAGGAAGGGAAGGGAAGGGAAGGGGAGGGAGATGGTCCGGATCGATCGTTGCGGTGGGTACATGTATCTGGTAAGTCTGTAGAGCAGATGGTTTGAAGGTTTGGAAGCACGCATATCTAGAGGCTTGGCGTTATAATTTACATACATACTAGTATATTGATCAACAGTACAATAATTCCTGGCTAGGTAGCTCTAGACAGAATACGTCTAGGGCTTTTAATTTGGCGCGGGTAAATTGTCGCTGATTCCCTGAGCCTGGGAGGCTGGTAGTGTGTGTAGTTCAAGGAAGATTGTATGTTATTCCCACTCCCGGCGGTGTACCTCTGGTCATACGAGTTTCTGTTGTCTCCCGCCGTGGTTCGTTTGGCAACGATGCATGTATGTCGGGTTGCCGTTGGAGGTGAGGTGGGTTGTGTTCGAGACTCGGGGGTTGTTGTAAAGTAAATCGCTGGGGCTTATCGGCCAGTCTATGAGACAGCTATATGATAATACGGTCTAGTTAGCTAACCATCGATATAGTTTCTCCCTGGGGGAAACCTGGGTTCAACTTACCATACATGGTCGAAAGCACAATGATGTCATTTCATGGTAAATAGACGGCTGGAATAAACCAAGTTATCAATGAATCCATCCTAAAGCAAGTAGCTAGAACCCTCGTGCGTTGAAATGCGTGAAAGATTTCAAGCAATCATCCGCTAGTAGCATGGGTGATAAAGGACTGGAGATATCCGTGACTGCGTGGATACAAAGTTTACTGTGCAGGACTCCTTGTCCAGGTCAGTAGTTGTCCTTGCGTCTAGGGTCTATGCTTAATGTACGGCCCAAATATGTGAAGAGTTGCGAAGCTGTACTGTAGGTGGGGTTGATTGTTGCAACGGCGTATGAAGGGGCTATTGTGGCTAGTGACTGTGTTCGCAGAGCTAGAGACGTGAGGTGACATGCCCTATCATCACCAAAGATGTTTCCAGGGAAGGTCGACCAATGACTCTACTAGAAGCACCCACTGCTAGCAGTTGGAGAATGAGCCAGCCAATCCCCCGAGGCACCAGGGGCAACTTACTGATGCTAGCTAAGTAGTAATGGGCACGACACAAGACGAGACGAGACCTGGACAGGCCTTGTCTTGTTGATCCTAACCCCGAAACCCCCGGGACGCCTTGAAGAAAAGGACAGAAACAGCGAGTCGTGGGCTTCCTGCCAAACCCTAACCCTGATATGGAGGCTTGTGATATCAAATTGTATGATGGGAGAAAGTCAAAAGGTGAGACAGGTTTCGAGGTATCTATGACCAATCTTAGTTTGCAATTGCCTCGTCTTGTGGCCCCCAGGTCTTGTCTTGTTTTGACAAAAGGTCTCGAGACTTTGTACTTTGTCTCGGGGTGGCTGATCTCGTGCCCATCTCTAATCTCCGAATTATGTAAGAATTTGTTTCTTGTCTTTATATATGTCGAGAAATATAGTGCGTGTAATGGCCACACATGTCATCTCCTTGGCGCGCTCGGGGGGTGTGTGGTATTCGAGTGATTGTCCATGACCTAAATTCCGAGTCATTGAGTTTTTTTTTTTTTTTGTTTAATTCATTAATTCGAGTAATTGAGTGGTTGGCGGATTGACAACTTTTTGAACATTGACAGCCTAGATACTATGACATCTTAGATACTACTTCCTAGAGCTTTGTTCACTAGGTGGTTTGAATCCCTTGACTCTTCCATGGTTGTTTCTATGAGCCAAGGTATACGTGTAGAAGCCAACAGCTTCCGTGGACATAACATTCAATTCTGACGACAGGCTTCTGTTGTGGGGTAGAGTGCACCATAGCGATCGAGATAACTTTGGAGACGAAAAACCCGCACGGAGGGACGTGGTAATTAAGACTGCGTTGAATTCGTTGTATTAGTACGTATCCTATATACCATACGATAAAAGTTGAAGTTGAAGTTGAAGTTGAAGTTGAAGTTCTAACTTCATCAGCCTTCTAGTCCTTGACTGTGCTAGACCGACCTACAGGACGGCAGTGGACTACGACGGTCCGAATGCAGACAAAGGTTTTGGACTGTAGTCAAGACTATCAAGGACTGGCCTGAGGGTTACCGGGTAGTGTTTAAATTTTTAAATTTCCGAATTCTAGTCCAAATTGTCTGTCTAGTTTTTGGGTGGGCTGTCTTGGCCGCAAAGTCGTACCCTTATAAGTATAAAGATTAAGGGTTAGGGTTATGATAGAGGACTGTAGAGGAAACTCTCAAAAGTCACCTTATTAATCCCTAACCCTTCTTTTTCTATAAGGGTAATAATATAAAAAAACATTTCAATTCCTACAGTACCCTTATAGAGGATATTTTGTGATTTACCCTTAGGTTTACATACTAAAATGATCAGATGGTAACAATAAATAAACCCGAGTATTCCTAATATAAAGATGCTTGGACGGAGTTAAAACTATATCTAAATAGAATAGTCAGGTATCTCTGTCATCACGAAAGGTTTCAATTGGATGGGTAGCTGCCCTAGATTCCTGTGGCCTGGCGGGCTATAGCTGCTAGTAGACAAAGAACCGGGTGTGTTAAGGGAGACGGCATACATATACATTGGCAAACCTCAATCACTACATGTATATAATAACCCTCTGGCCGAGATCAATATTTCTTCTCTTCCAAAACTACAGCCTCACGCGAGCAAGGAGGGCCCAGCATGCCGCGCAGCGGCATGTGGCCCCGACTGCGTGCGGAGATGTTTATCCCACATCATTGAATAGGGCTGTGTTTTCTGGATCATTCAGTGTCGGTGGTTTCTCGAACTGACAATTATATATGCGGCCGGAGGCCGCTCCTCACTAGTAAGACTATAGAGATACGCATGAGAAGATCCAGGAAATCCATGCATGGGAAGTAAATACCTCTAGAGGTACCCGACCCCAGTACCTTCAAAGGGCGGTCAGTCCGTCTTGCAGGTCGAGACTAGATTCCCGGCGCGGCGTGGAATAGTCCGTCTAGTCCTTATAATAGGGTAGAGATAGGGCGGACTATAAGCCACCGTCTACCCTATAGGGTACCAAGGGCTACGGCCTTGGACCAAGGACTACAGTCTTAGCGGTCCTGCGCTAAGGACTGGAGCCCTAGTAGGGCCCGGCTATTATCTATGGTGACTTCTGGTCTGCCGTCTAAGACTATAAGGGCCCGTAGTCCTTGTAGTCCCCTACCGTAATTGTAGTCCCTAACATTCCGGCCCCGGACGTCGGACTGTGGACAATATTTCCACACTATTTGTGGGGTTAACATTTTTAGTACGTATCAAGCCTGAGCTTTTGGGATTTCAAAACACGTTACTTACACACCTTCTTATAATTGTTGGTGCAAATACTATAGCATTGACCTACCTCCGTCCGAATAGAACCTAAGATTCCCCAGAGCTCAGGCGCAAATAATGCAATTATGGGACTTCATTTGATTTTTGCCTACGGGTTACCCAAGAAGAGCTTTAGTATCTCTTAACTAGACTTACCATCTATCGATCCGTAATTGGTGCGGGCTGCTCTTCGAGTCGTGACGACTAACCATTTACTACCCTTATATATATCCACCATGGTCTCCCACAACCGTCCGACTTAACCCACATCAGACGCCCTCTAAGGCAGGTTATGCCACCAGAGCCGTTTCTGTCTGCCCGCTCATCCCACACCAGACCTGCCCCCAACAATTGCAAGAGTACAACTGCTACTCCCAAGGATCAGAAGAAGTACCGCACTGGGGTATCAGCGTCTGGATGTATATCCACGTCTGGCTGGCCCCAACGCAGCCCACACAACAAGAACACCGCAGCCACCGCCAACTACCCAGACACACGCACAGCACACCCGCGCTCTAGCCCTGATTCCCTCCCGGAGTCTAGCTTCAGATACGGCCCACTCTACCAAGCCTGGCTGCCCCGCCCCGCCGTAACGTTGAGCACCCCAGTTGCAGCCTATATAACGATGGCGGGACTGAAACTTCCCAGCGCCCAAGGGTTTTGAATAAACCTGATCGAACTAAATTCTGAAACGGACGTCTTCGGATTTACTCCAACGCTGGAGAATCCTCCGTAACAAGCACCCGGCTACCGGAAATCCGGGGAATGTAGCTAGGAGCGTCTGGGGCGCTAACAGACGGTCCCATAGCTGTACGGCCGGTGGTGTACGGAAGCTAGCACGCGGTCCTGGGCCAATGGCCCGCCCGGTTTGTCCTGTCAGGGCACTGTGGTGCAACTTGTAAAAGGTAATTTAGCTCCAGTTTAGCACACCCCAGCCAGCTTTGCCCGCGAAGCCAAATTCAAGCCAAAGGTGGCTTAAACTAAACCTCCCAAACGGCCTCACGGAAAATATAGACTTTTGCTAAACCAGATGCCAGGCTAAGGGCTCCTCCGCATGCTGAATCCGCCGCCCACACAGGTATGGGGACCCTTAGTGACCGCTCCGCCCGCTGCGTACCCTTGATTGATGGGTGCTCTGAAAGAGCGTTAGCTAGAGTTACTATTGCACGAGGCTGCGGGCATCCGACGAACACCTACCCGCGCCGATAAACCGCCGGCGGAGATCATGAAGCTCCATACCCAATACCCCAACCCTCTCTAGCAGCTGGGCTAGAACGGTAGGAACCAGATAAATGCTCAACTTGACCAAGATCCGGAGTTGTGCGTACGGATTATGTTTCTCGCCCGCGGGGGGGGGGGGGGGGGCGGCTAGTTATAATGACTGTGATTTCCTCACCCCGCAAGGCCTGGAAAAAGCAGAACACTCCGTATCGCGGGCGGATGGTCTCCATTAATAAGGCGAACTCCACAAGGGGGCGGGGGTCACCCGCAACCGGCGGAAGGAACCCGACCCAATATCGAGATTGTCCAACCCTGTCGAGTGATACCGAGTGATCCAAATAGCAAACTCCTTAGAGTACAATGAGATATCGTGAGGATGGTCCGTACCCTCCCTCCTGAAAAGAATCATGTCCCGCCATCACACAATTATATCCCTTTTTCACTTTTCTCCGGGGTCGTATTTTATGTACATGTCAAGATGCGGCGGGGGCGGGACAGGCTCTGCAGTGAGTGGGTATACCCGGCCAGCCCGACCCACCGAATAAAATTAAGGACCCGACCCAAGGTACATTACCCGGGCTATTTTACGTCTGCCTGGGTCTCTTAGCCCCAGGTTGTCCAATATAACGCCTATCCAAGCTGCTATAAGCCTTTATTTTGGGGGCAGTCAATTGGAGACCATCGATTTTCCGCCCATACAATAACATCTGGGTAAATTCTATACCCAGCCCAGGAAGAGAGAAACGAAAATAGGGGACCAGAGATGCCGGATCTGGCTCGGGCCGACCCAATTCAGGGAGAAGCCTAGGGCGGGAAGTTCGAAGGCCGGGGGTGGATTGTTGTAGGCACTTCCCTGGGCCGGAGTACAAGGATCTAAGTATAGAGACTGGCCCGAGCGTTTTATCTAGCCTTACGGAAATAATGATATTGCGGTTTCCGCCCCCATGTGGGGGCGGGGTCTCGTGGGTTTAAGGGTCTGGCCAGCCACATGAATCCGGGGGTTGCCCCAGAGGGTAGACTAGCTACATGTATATGCTAGATTATTTCGTGGTGAAAAGGTGCATAGTACTGGTCCGGACCCCACGCTTCATGTAAGCAATATATGGCATCTGCCCCTAGATTGAAGATAACAGCTGAAGTCCCCCTGGTTTGATGCAGGGACAACCCGCGTGGCTATCAGAAGTCTGGCGATACTGACTGCATCTTATGGAATGTCCGGCCCCAATTGCAGTCATGGGAGCTTACAGAAGGCCTCCATCGGTGTTTGAAGCCACGACTCATGCCAGCGCTGTACTCTATGGTAGGAAGAACAGACCTGGTCGGCTACCCGACCGGCGCAGTGCGCGTGATAAACCCGTATAGAGATACCCCCGCAGGTCACTTGAATTCTCCACTCTCATCTCGTGCTTGGAGGTGGGTTCCTGAAGTGCCAATGTGGCGTTTCATGATTCTTCCGCCCACGTTTGGGACGGCCCTTAGCTTAACCTCTGCGGAATGCTGGGAAATGATAAAGGGCTTTGGGGCTATGTTACATTCCCTTGGTTTTTGTTTTTTTGCTCCTGTACCTTAATCGAGCAGAAAACCCACGGCTGGTAATTGACGTCACAAAACCAAGTAGCTACCGATCACCGACGTCGCGAAAGAAAGAATGTTATGAACATGTGCAGACAGAAAAGATAAGATAGGCAGCCAATCAGTGCCGTACCCATAGCCAGCCGGCCATGAAATACCAGATAGCAGTCCAAACAGGAAACCTACCACGCCGATTCTTGTATAGATCTACGCCACGGGCCGTAATTAACGCCGAGTGATAATCGATGGTTACACGCACATGTATGTATGTAGCTACGGGTTAGTAATCCATTATCCAGCCATCGTACCCCTCACCTCCAAGCACAGCCCCAAAGTACATCGTGCTACAGCAGAACGGCCGCCACAACAAAAATGCTGAAGCACTGCCCCGGGTTTCGGATTTAAACACAGCTGCCGTGGGGGAGGGGCCGAGGAGGAAAAAAACGTACCTATGAATAGCTAGCGAAGGGGAGGAGGATTATATGCATAACTTCGGAAGTCGGGAGTAATAAGTTGTGATCGGATAGGCTTGATTCTGGAGGCTTCAGGGGTTGGGATCTGGAGTAGCTTAGGCCTCATATATGAGTATATATATACTTGTATATCTGTGGAGAGCACCAAGCTGTGTTCGCAGAGCAAGTCCCCAGACGAACGAACGCACGTTAACGAAGGAAGATGGAACGAATACACGTTATTGATCTCTCATCCAGCAGCCTGAACGGCGGCGCCCCAGTCCTCACAAACTACACAGCACTCCCACTGGGAGATAATCCCTATCCAGACAATCCCAGTATCAGAGTAGAGAGGTACATGGCCCTGACTCGCCCCCGTCGCTATGTAGTCAGTCAGTACTAACAGTCCGCAGCCCGCCCCTCGAAGTCTACGTTGGCCTTTCCCGCATCCACTTCACCGTCGCCCGCAATCTACTCCTCAAACACAGCGCCTACTGGCGCCACCACCTCACCCCGCAGATCCTCTCCCAGCCCGCAATAACACTAACGCTCCCACACGACCACCCAGGCACCTTCGACCTCGTACTACAGTTCCTCCAGCGCGGCACCTACAGCGTCCCGCCCGAGACCACATCGTCGCCGCCGATCTTCGTGCACACGGCCGTCTACCTCTTCGCCATAAAGTACCACATGTCGCTGCTCTCGGCGCACGCGCTCCAGCGGATATACAAGCTGCTCGTGTCGTACCACAGCGCGCGGTACAGCGCGTTCGCCGAGCGGCTGGAGCTGCCGGAGCGGGTGGAGCTGGTGCGCATGGTGTATGTCGGCACGGAGGGCTTCCCGGGCGACGAGCTGCGCGCCCTCGTGGTCAAGGACTTTGCGCGGCGGTGGGAGGAGTGGAGGGTCTGTGGCGGCGTCGAGGGCGTGTGGGGCATCGGCGGGTTCGTGAGGGATCTCATGGGCTGCTTGGGGAACGGGAGGGAGGAGCTGGAGGTGCCTGGCGGGGTGAAGATGAGTGCGAGGGGGGGGCCGGATACCGGGCGTATCTAGAGTATGGCGGGGGTGTCTTTTTCTTTTTCTTTTTCCTTTTTTCCTTTTTTTCCTCTGACGGCTGGGCGTTCTTGTTGGCAGGCGGGTTTGTACGTTCGTTAAACATATATTTTATAGTTCTACACATAGACATAGATTCATGAATGATAGGCAGGGTGTAATAAGTCAATCTCCATACCGGGTCACCACCCCTCTACAGAAGGCGAATACACCCTACACCCCCGGATCGCTAGATGTCGGGCCGAGGAACGGGGCGCCAAAGGGAGGGCCGCAATACGTTAACATCCTGACCGCCCACTTAGCCCATTATTCATAAGTAGGTACATACAAGTACATACCGGCACGACCACCAAGACAAATCACCCACCCCATGCTAACCCACAGCCAACAGGCCCACAACAAAGAAGCGGGGAACAAAGGAAGCTTAGCTCGCTGGGCGGAGGTCGACTGCAATTGCCTTTGTTCCCGCCCCCAAACAAACAAACACGGGTCCGGGCCGAGTGACGGCCCATGTCTCGAGCTGGTCCTAGACGACAGAATATCTGGACGTCCCTGCCTACGGCATTTATACCGGCCACCACCGCAATTAATTGCAACCCGCACCTGGGGAAATATATTACAGTGCCTCTACGCGTGACTCACCCGGCCGGGCAGAGTGCTTCTACGGTTGTATGTGCTTACCTGGGCCCGCGACGTACTGGTTATGCGGTTACATAATAAATAAATAAATTTAAACGGCATGGCCTGACTGCTGTCATAGAGTGAAGATGGGGGCTGTCACACCAGCAACTTGTTTTGTTTTGTACGGGTCGTAATGGTTTTGACATGTACATAGAGTATGTAATAGAGCCCAGGCGGGCGACTCACAGCAAAGAAAAAAATAAAATAAAAATAAATGCGTACGACATGGGTACCCCAGAACTCATCACGATTCGATGCAGAAGAGTTGTTTGTGCCCTGCGGTGTGCACGCAACGTCCGGGACGGGCCGTCAAGGTGTATTTTCTGTCACAAACGACCGACTCTCTCCATTACAAATTCTATCACAAGGCCGCGCCGAAACCTCTAGGCTAATTCCCTTTCCCCGACCATACATACAAAAGCAAAACCCAACATGGCCACACACCCATTAGTCAAAGAGAAATTGACCCCTCACAGGCCCATCCCATCTCATCTCACCGGCCAAAAAGGAGGAGACACAGCAGCTTCACCAATGAATGAAGCCCCACGCGGGGGTCGAACCCGCAACCTTGAGATTCCGCATAAGAGTCTCACGCTCTACCGATTGAGCTAGCGAGGCATGGGGGCTGACTGCCCCTTGTGTTTATTTACGGCTGGTAGGGTTGAAGATTTGTTGCTGCCGGCAATCATGCAAGGGTGGTTACAGGGGTCGTAAACAAAAACATAAACAAACGCGTTAAACTGCTGCAGAACATATCTTTGACAGCTACTTTACTTGCATACCTACATACTCTATGTTGCGGGTGGTGATCCTATGTTCCGACAGCTAGAAGCGATACCGACACTCCTAGCCGGCCTCTCCTCTTGCAATGGCCGTGCGCGCCAGGATCACTCAACTCGAGTCAACCCCAGATTCTCGCCCTGGCCGCTGAGCTAGCGCTATGTATTACCGGGGCTCAGATAACGCGGTCGCCTGAGCGTTTTCTCCCTTTCGCTCGTTCCTTCGCTCGCTCGGACACTGACTGTCAGGATTACTTGCTTATGTACTGACATGACAGACCGAACCGATATGCATGTATGTAGACAGAGAGACACAGACGATCACTCGAGGAGGATTTTTCTTCTTTTTGCGGGGGCGGCTCGATCGGCGCGGACTAACTGTGGTTAACCTTATCACGCGTTGGCTCTTCTTTTCTTATCGCTGGGGATGGGCAGATGGGGTGGGGTGGTGTAGGTACAGTACAATGGCTGTATGGAATGGAGGGGAGGGGTGGTTAAAGTACCCAGAGGCTAGAGGTGATCGGCGGTGCCAAGCATAGATAGTAAAGCTACATAGTAAGTGCATGTAGACGATATGGGGAATGTAGACGAGGGGAGAGGGATGGGGTATAGACCCCGAAGAAGAGGAAGAGAGTCGCTGTAAATACATAGGAATGGGGTGAGTGACATTAATATCGCCCGGCAGAAAGACAGATGTTCCCCGTATTACAATCGTGGTTTGACCAGTAGAGCAGGTCCACTACATAGTACTTACATGTATGTAGTACTCCACTCTCTATGTGTGCCCATTCGGCTAAGCGATCGACAGAGGTGATATTATTATTGCGACTGTTTATAAACACCACGTTTTCCCACTCTATGAGAGGTCTGTCTGGTCATGGATTCAACCGGCAGATCTGCATGTCCCCCAATTGCAAAGCAAGGGGGTGAGGGGGCATTCGTCTGACTACACCTTTAATTGTAACTTGTGTGTATATATCGGTATTATAAGTACACGTCTCCTTAAATAAATCCGTTCTTCTTAATCTTCAGGTTGTAATTAAGGCACGGCTCACAATAAATGTCGCGTAACGGATGCAGTTGAGGAACCCGACGATGATCATGATGGTGATCGTGTCTTTGATACGGCCCACGTTGGGTCCAGTAGATAAACAACAACAATAACGGCGTCATTATGTGGTGATCTTGATAGTCAACAGTACTTTGGTGGTCTATGTATTTACCACATAAACACCCAATACATGTACCCACCCACCCACCCACCCACACTCCTCCTCTCTCTATCACAATTCCTGAGAGTACAGTATGCACATGCACGATAACCATGCTCCTTCCTCCCCGGAAGGCTGCACCCACGTCGCGAGTGCTCGTCCATGACGCGGGACCCCACCTACCTATCTCACCGCACCATCAATCACCCTGGGGGCTCTCTCTCCTTGGGGTCATCTCCTCTCCCCCTCTCCTCCCATCCCCACACCTCAATTCCTCCGCAAAAAAAAAAAAAAAACTCTTGACTGAGTTTTTTTTTGTGTGTTGTTTCCCGGACGGACGCAGGTACAACAATTGCAACTGCTCGGTCGGACCTTGATCCAGAATACGGTTTCGGTTGGGTTGGGAAAAGCACGTGCGCAGGTACCACATACATACACACATACATACCAGCTCGTTAATTTCCGCTAAACTTCTTATTTCTTTTTTTTTCCTTTGCTTTGGGCGACGGCCTCCTTGCGTTTGGATTGTGTCTTGTTTGGGATTGGGGTCACTGTCTTGGGAGGGACGTCGACATTGGGACCTTGGGAGAAACCAGCTGCAGCCAAGATCGAGGGGGAAGGAGGAGGAGGAGGGAGGATTCTCCTATCCATTCTATTCTACGCAACTGTCTACGAAGAAGGGTCTCTTCTCCTTCTCTTCGCTCAAAACTTGCAGTCGAACACAGGGCAGGTTGGATATAGGTTATAGGGTGCTTGGTTGTCGGTCCTTCCTTTGGAATTAATTGTCGGTCGTTATCGTTTTTTTTTCCTTTTTCCTTTTTCCTTTTTCCTTTTTTTCTTGTTTGCTGGGGAGTTATTTCACTGTTTTTGTATTTGTTTTCAATTGCAATTGTCTATCAGTTGGGAGGTTTGCTAGTCTATCATTAATCTCAGTGCCCCAGACAGCCATCTACAAAACCTACGACCTACAAACTACAGACAGCAAGCACAATGTTCAAATCCCACCCCTACCTCCGTCCCCTCCTCAACTACACCCTCCCCCCACTGAACCTGGCCCTCCTAACACTGACCATCCTCCTCCTGCACGCCACGCTCCACCCCACCACCTCCGCCCCCTCCTACTTCCTCCGCTCTCACGGCCACAACACCTTCACAATCCTCAAGACCGTGGTCCTATCCGTCTCCGCGCTCGTCGGCCTCCTCACCGCACTCCACATCCACCGCCTCCTCACCACCCCCGCCGCCCGCCTCGACTCCCTCAAGCGCACACTAACACTGTACCCGCCGGCGCCTCTCCCGCGCCTGCGCCTCCACCACCCGTTCATCCTCCTCGTGTGCGCCATGGCCGGTGGATACCTGCTCATCGCGCAGCTGGCCTTCACGCGGCCCTTCGCCGAGATGGCCTGGAGCGGGACGTGCGCAGGGTACGAGCTGATGGCGGAGGTCGAGGTGCTCCCCGGCTGGTACGACGGCGGCGAGGCCAGCGTCCTCGGCGCCAGCAGCCGCATATCGTATTTCGAGAGCGTGGCAGCGGCGGGGGAGTATGTGTGGCGCGAGACGGCCGTCAGGGAGGTTGTCAGGCACTATAGGATGGAGCCCGGGTTCAATCTGTACCGGCGGGGGTCGCCGGAGAGGGAGCGCTTCGGGGATATGCCTGGGTGGGGCCTGCTGGATGTGCGCTTGGTGGTTGGTGGCGCGGGGGGACGGTATTGGAATGCGACGGGGGTGGGGGTTAATGGGACGGTAGCGGTGGGGGTTAATGGGACGGTGGGGGCGGGGAATGGGACGGAGGTGCCGGCGGCGAGGGGGAGGCTTGGGCAGGTGTTGTTGGATCTGAAGTCGTCGACGTAGGTAAAGCGATTTCTTTCGTTCATGTTTCTGTTTTATTTTAATTTTGCGCGGTGCGGGCGGGAGTCCGGTGTTTGAATGGGGATTCGGGAGGGAATGATCGCGGGAACTGGTTTTTTGACGTGCACTACTATTTGGAGGGGGGCTAGTATTGATTTGGGGGGGGATTGCGGGTTTGAGGGGAAAGTTATCTGGTTGGTTGGTTGGCATCTGATAAGATGGTTGCTATCAATCTTATCAGTGCTATTGATCCAGCGCAAGAGTACTAGCGCGGTATCAAAGAAGTTCCCAAATAGTAGACATGATGCGTACATAGACGGGCCCGCCTTATCCCAACCCCATATATACCCCACCCCACCGCAACTACACACACACACACATATATATATCTACATTGCTAACCCTCTCCCACCGCAGCTACGACGCAACCTACACAAACACCACGCACCCGCACCTGACGGGCAGCTACGACATCCTCCCCAGGAACCTGACGTTCCCCGCGCTGCACCTCGAGCACGCCCAGCCCGGGCGCGAGTGGCGCTTCACGGACCACGTGTGTCTCCCGCCGCGGGTGGCGCTCGGGGATAGTGGCAGTGGCAGCGTGGACGTGAGGGGGGAGCTGGGGGACGGGTGTACAAGGTATCGGTATGTATTCTTTGTTGGAGTGGGGCCGGGATATGGGCTGGGCTAACGCGGGGGGTGCATAGCATGTGTGCGCTGAAACGGGCATACCCCGGTGAGGAGGGCGGCGCCGCTGGTGGCTGGGGTGCGTGGGTGCAGGATGTGTGGCCGGTGGTGACGGGGGTGGTGGCGTGGGAGGTGGAGAAGTGGAGTGCGTGTTGCTTGAGGGGGGAGTAGCCTGTAGCCTGTAGCCTGTAGCCTGTAGGGGTGGGTAGGGTAGGGTGGGTAAATAGCACTATTCTTCTTCTTCTCTCTCTTGTGTTCTTCCTTTGTTTGTTTGGGGGGTGGGAGAAACAAAGACGGCGTTTCCTTTGTAGGCCGGACTGGGGGGGGGACAATGCTATTTTTTTCTTCTCTTTTTTTTTTTTTTTTCTGGTAGGGAGGAATAGGAATGTACAGTATATACCATCTAGCTATACATGTTTAATTGCTGGGTGTTGAGTTGGATATGTAATTGGGTGGGGGGCCCAACAATGAAGGGGGTAGGTAGGCCCTTTGTCTGTGCGGGAATAGATTGTGCTATATACAACAGACGCGGTCTGCCGTTCTTTTGTAGCTGTTGGACTGCTGTTGATTGATCACTCGGTTTTGAAATTTAGAGATATCGTGAAGATTATATTACAGGATAGGACAGAAGAAGAACAAGAAGAAGAAGAGGGAAAACCCCCCAACAGCTGCCCACCATGGACCAACAAAGACTCTCCACCTTCGAGCTCTTCACCAACGCCATCGGCCTCGGGACCATAAACCTGCACCCCCAACTCCCCGCCCTCGAGACCATGACCACGCGGCTCGAGGGCCTCCTCAACATAGTCTACCTGGCCCCGCTACTCGCCGTTGCCGTCTCCCCCACCGTGACGGGCTTCACCACCTTCGAGTACCTCGTCTCCCGCGCCACAAACCACTACATCCGCGCCCGCGGCTACACCCCAGTGCTCAAGGCGCTCTGGGGCCTGCTAGGCACGCTGGCACTGCGCACGTACCGCGAGCCCGGACAAGAGCTGATGGGCGGGCTGCTGCCCCCAGTCGTGGTCTGGGTCGTGGTGAACCGCTGGAAGGTGCTCATGGGCGCGCAGACAGCCATGCTGATGCTCAACCCGCTCGCGGCGCGCTTCGCCGCCCAGAACCGCGTCATGCAGCAGACGGGCGTGCTGGCGATGCGCCTCTTCCCGTTCCTGGAGTATGAGCTGCTGGGCGTCGGGGTGCTGTCGTACTGGATGGCGGCGCCGCTGCACTACGTGGTCCATGTGCGTGCGCTTGCGTGGGTGGGCTGGGCGGGGCGCGCGCTGGTGGAGTATGGCGGCGTGGCGAATTACGGCTTCTTTGCGTATTGGGCGGTGCGGCGGTGGGGGCGCAGGGGCGGGCTGGGCGGCGTTGCGCTGCTCGGCGTTTTGAATGCGCTGTTTGTGGTGTTGGTGCTGGGCGGTAGGGATTATGGGGTGGTGGTCAACAGGTGCGTGCGTGCGGCGGTGTGGGGGTGGGGGTGGTATCAGTTGGTGGCGCCGTCGGTCTTTTTGGTGGGTTGTTTGGATCTGTTGGGGTGGTTGAATCCGGCGTGGTGAGTTTTTGATCATTTCCGGTCATTGGCCCTCCGAGTGATAAACGGTGATGGTGTTGTGATAATTCTACTCTAATTCTTATTACACCAAACATAACTAACGTAACCCCCCCCCCGACCCCAGGTGGGACGCACTCCTCGGCATGCCCCCCCCGCCAGGTCGCTACCTGCGAGGCGCAAAAAAGCAGGTCAACTATGAATATAAAGTGGCCGCCGTCCACCGCCGCTTGCTTGCAATGTGGATGGCGATCAACGCCCGGACGCTGACCCGCGCAAACAACCTCGTCCTAGCTGCAGTGGAGCGGGCCGAGAGGGTCCGGTACACCGCCCTCATGGAGCTGCCGCCGCGGCCGTCATCGGCGACTCCGCCGCCAATGCCGCCTCGGCCAGGGAGCGGCGCGGTGCCAGTCCCAGTCCCAGTCCCAGCCCCAGCCCCAGCCCCAGCCCCAGCCCCAGCCCCAGCCCCAGTACCGGTGCCAGTGCCAGTGCCAGCCAGCACTGCCGTTGCCCGCGTCGAGATAGCGCCGCACCCACTCGACGAGGTCCTGCAAGGCGTTGCGGAAGCAGCAGCAGCAGCGGGGCCAGCAGCATCCACAGACGAAGCCGCCGCCGCCGCCAGAAGGGCCATCATCCGGCTGATCGTCTCCGGCTACTCCACACGCCTGCACCCGCCATCCCACGACCTCGAGGTCCGCATGGCCGACGTCCCCGCACCAAACACCTACCCGCCCTTCCAGGCGAAAGCGCCCGCGCCGCCCCCGGGGGCGCCCACCTGGCCCGACGGGCGCAGCGGCGACGATGTCTCGGCCGAGAGCGCGGACGACGCCTCCGACATTGTGTATTCGCCGCGGGGGCCCGCGCTGGCGCCGCGCCCGCCGCTCCGCGACCGCGGCATAAAGGGGAACTACGCGGACTTTGAGAACGAGGAGCCCGGGTACGCGTTTGCGGAGCGGATGGACTTGACTGGGCGGTACTTTAGGCATCCGCGGGGGCCGGCGCGCGACGGGGCCCCGGTCCCGGACCTTGAGATGGATGTGGACGCGGCGAGTGCGTCGGAGGAGGACAGCATAGAGCCGCCGACGCCGCCGCTGTCGCCGGGGGCGGAGGCGATGGATGAGGAGGAGTTGTTCTGGCAGCCGCCGGCGCGTGCGGTGCCGAGGGCGGAGAAGGTGTGTCTTGGGGTGAGGCCGGTCTTGGTGGGGAGGGGGAGGTTCAGGCAGGGGAGGCCGTGGGTTCGTGATCCGGCGCTGCCGCCGGTCCTGCCGGGGGAGAATGATGGTGTGTTGTGTGTGTTTCTAATTTAATTGTGGTTGCGATCATTACCCCCTATATTATCATTACCCCCTATATTATCATTGACCCCAACTCTTGTTTCCTGTCCTATGCCCCCCCATTTTAATTTTCCTGTATTTTTCTCCTCTCTTAATCTGTACAATGCCCATCTACTTCATATATCCAGAGAGAGAGGGGGAGGGGAGGAGAGAGAGAGAGAGATTGCTAACCCCCCCTCCCCCAGGCTATGAATACCAAACCGACGACTCCGTCAACACCGACGGTATCTACCGCAATACCACCCCCGAAACTTCCGCCAATGCGGAGAACCTCGCCCAGCTCCGGTGGGACTGGGATAATGCTAGCCGCGAGCGCCACCGCTGCGAACGCCATGCCTACACCGCCCTGGAGGAGAACGCCTACAAGCAGGAATTCCTCGTTGCTATTCTCGACGAATACAATAGCTGCCACGCCGCCGCCCGCTGTGCCCGCAAAACCTACGCCATCCACAACCGCGTCATGGTAAAGAGGACGCGGAAGCGCACCGATAGGGAGCACGCCTGGAACGCTATGGAGGACAACTACGACCTGCCGGCACCGCCCCTCCCCCAACAGTTCCGCGCCGAGGCGGCGAGATTTGCCGAATGTGAGTCGCGAAACTATTACACCATCTGGAACGCGTGTGCTATCTGCGACACCGAACTGATGCGCTTGATGAGCTACGCCCGCGAAATGGCCGCGCAGTTCAGGACCCAGCGGGTCGCCCACCCCAGGCTCTGGGCGGAGGAGCGGGCAGCCCGCGAGATATTCCGCAACGAGGCTCGGCGCCTCCGCCACCTCCGCACGCCGCCAGAACACCGGCTCGGCACGCCGCGCAACATGCCCCCGCTGCTCCCGGGGCCGCTTCCCTGGTCGGAGGACTTCCCCCCGACCGAGAAGGAGCTCCAGCAGGACCGCGACCGCCGCCGGCCGAGGACCGTCACGCCACCGAGCCCCCGTGTGCCTCGCGGCCGGGATGGGTGGTGGACGGAGCGCGGTCGTCGCCGTGATAATGAGGCCGACTGCGCGCTCCTCACGGAGCACCTGCGGCGCTCGGATTATGAGAGGCCGGCGCGGGACAGGTCGGAGCGCCGCGCGTATAGGTCCCTGCCTCCGGTCATAAATGCGCCGTCGTTCCTCAACTATATCTATTGGGAGGTGCCGGATCTGGCGCCGGCGGACTTTTTGCCCCCGGAGGCGTGGAATGATAGGGTTATTCGGGTGTGGGAGTTGGGGAGGGATCTAATGGCGGAGAGATAGGGAGGAGCTTTTAGTCTGTTGGTATGACTGCGTGTCTTTTTATTTTATTATTGTATATCAGATGTCTATGTTCAAATCTCTAGTCAGAATCGTGATTAAGAGTGCCGGGTTGTAGCTTGGTGTTGTCTTTGGGTCATTAGCAAACTCTGCCCTTTATTTTGAGATATGAATTGTATATAGTCAAGAATATGTAGGCACTTTGGTCGACTATTCTCCAACAGAGAGCTTAATGTGCGAGTGATATCCCATGACCGGTAGTTGATTGATTGATACTCCATACATGCATGATGACCGACAGTTGCAAGTGGTCTAATTGTTACGATTATATGTAGCTAGTACCACATAACAGACCTCTCATCAGGCAAGCAGCTACATACACAGAGCACCCACCTAGCCAGGACACGCTCCGCAGGCCAGACAGATAAGTAGTCTCAGCACCTGCCTGCCTGCCCGTGCCCGGGGGCGCGCGGTTGGGCTCCGATGTGTTGCTAGCTGCCGAACAAGTGACGGGGGGAGCTACTTCTGCGGGCTTTTTCATCACACGTGTGGGGACTAATGGGCAGAGGTAGCTTATGTTACCTGACCGCTGCATACGTCCATAAGGGCCGGTGCAAGCTTAGGCTCATGATACGGCCGGTAGGCCTAGCTAGCTAGGGATGGATGCATATGCCCCGTGAAACCAAGTGACTATATACCAGAACCAGACCCAGTCGCCGCCCTGCCCTGTCGGGGGCTGGGGTTATATCATGGTTCCTCTGACTACGGGTACGGGGTAATCGCTGTGGATCCAGCTAGCGTATCTCAGCTGAATTATGTAGCTATAACAACATCCCCTACTATCCCCACAGGAGTAACAAACACATCTTCGAGGCCCGAGGGGACACAGATCCGCAGCGCGCCAGTTACGTCTTAACCACGTCGGCAGCGACCGGCAGCGACCGGGCAGTTATATTTCAGGATGGTGGGGAGGGGACCAAACCTTGGCTAGAAGAGGGCCTACGGGGGTGTAGTGCAGCGCGGTTTGGTAATGAAACGATCGGTTGGGGGTAGACGTGGGCACAAGCTTAGTCGGGGGTTCTCGGGGGCTTTTGCGCCGGGCAGCTGGGTTAGCTATCGTGTGGTGTCTTCTAGCTCACGGGGCAGGCTGCTCTGGGGCGCTTCGCAGTCGGGTGTCTGGTTTTCAACGTACGTACCGGACGATTAGCTACTTGGTTGTAGGTAACTTGGATCATTTGTAGCTAGGGGGTGCAATGGAGCTATTCTCGGGGGTATTTAGTAATCGGTGGTCCTCCAGTATAGTATAGTATATTATAGTAGTAGGAGAGCCAATATCAACTTATATTCACAGATTGGGGACCGGTATGATTACAAGAATTAGAAGACACAGCGCACGCAAGTCAACATCAGCCAAGACCGCAAGAACCAGACTAGACCTCGGCCTTGGCTCAACCCGCCAGTACTGCACTTCAACAACATCAAGGCGTCCGATCGGTGATCACCCCCAGACCCAGCGGACCACCGGGCCCGAGTATCTACCGTTTGGGTATAACTATATCCCCGGTTCACATGTAGCTACATATCCTTACTACACCGCATGTACAGCGACAGGTAATAAGTGATGGAACGCCCTGAGAAACAGGCACCAAATGTTGGTGGCGTTTTACCAAAACAGGCATCACTGTGTTCCATCACTTATTACCTACCGCTGTACATAATTGAATTCACGGGATGGGTCAAATATTAGTTCCCGAGAGGATCCAACATATGGCCGGTGGTCTAGTGGATATAACACTTGGATTGCTGGCCCCACACCAGTTTGAACCTCCTCGCTAGGAGGTCATGCGTTCAAACCAGGTGGGGAGCCTGGCCCCTAGGGGCTTCTAGAATGTACCATTCTCTAGAAGCCTCTAGGCTCCTACTCTTTTGACTTTTTTTGGCCCGGTTGGAATTTATACTCTTACTTCTTTCTTCTCCCTTCCCTCCTCCACATGTAAAAGTAGGGCGGAGGGTGCAGGGTGCAGGGTACAGAGGAGAGGCGGAGAACGCCAAGTAGGGGCAAAAGGGTGATTCCTAGGCTCGTCTCCAGTCCTCACTGTATGTACAGTACTGCCGTGAGCAGCTAGTGAGGCTGGGCTGTCAGTGTCAGACAAGATAGTATCCCGTCTTTGTTTTGTCGGTATAGAGCGGGACGTGGTGCATGTACTTCATCAATGGTTTTTTTTTTTTTTTTTTTTTTTTGGGGGGGGGGGGGGTAGATATGTAGAAAGTAGATTCCATGGGCTCCATTCTATGGGAGATTGTTTTGGCATGTTTTTTCCTGTACAGGGCTGTAGGTTTGTTAATCTGCCAGTGGCACTCGATGCAATAGTAGAACAGTGTCAGTCAATCCGCTCTGTCCCAACCTCACTGTACGCTCGCCGCAGCACTGTCTCTCCCGGCCGGGCGGTACAAACGATACAGTTACTTACCACAGCTCTGCCGGCCCCACCCACGAGAGGAATGAGGAGTACCGTATACATACTTACTACCACATAGACAACGCGCAGTGGGTTAGGTAAGTAAGTAGGTGCACGCCGAGGGCCAGCCTGACACTCCGGCAGCCACAGTGATAGGCTGTGGGCCAAGACACGTGCATATGGGGGAGACATACATATGTAACTCGCTCGCTTACCAACCGTCTTCCCGGAGAAGTCTATCGATACCGTCGGTGGGGTCAGCTAGCTAGCCAGTCAAGTTCCTATTCCGGGGGGCCGGGGGTGAGGCGGTGCTGGCGGCGCAGATGGCTGGGGGGGGGGGGGGGTGGTGGGCAGATACTTACATGGAGCTAGGGGCCTTTCGACCGTGTTTGGGGAGGTCTGTCGGTGGGCTTTGGGGCTGGTGGTCATGGGTGGTCACTCGGATTTTGTTTGGGGGGGTTGTTTGGTTCGTTGGTGGGGTGGAATGGGGTGTTGGTATTCTGTGGGATGTTTGTGCTATGCCTACTGCCCTCCGGTTGCCTAAGAGGTCAATTGGGGTGTGAGTGGGTTTTGTCTAATTCCTCAAGGCTTCATCGGTCAATCTTGTGATAGATACATGTATATACCCAGATATAATGCATACGTCCCACCACAACGAGCCTCCGACATTAGAGGATAAGGTTCCAGTAACTACTTGATCGTAAGTAGAATGCACACACTTCCCTTGTGTATGTACGTCCACGGCGCAGACCTCCCACATTCTCACCTCACAGACCACAACGGGCGTGTACCACTACCCGAAACAACGGAGGACTCTGACCAGAATTAACCCAGAATTAAGCTTCTTGTCGGGACGCACGCACGCTGACTGGCATGCGGGTACGGTGGGGTTGGTTGGGTCCGTCCCGGTATGGGGAGACCCCCCCCCCCCCCCCCCCCACCGGGTCGACGTCTTGTTTATCGATTGGAGGATGGGTCTACCTACGTACGGGCAATGATAGTGCGAAACATCGGGCCCGTGGTATGGTGCAGATGGTTGGTTGGTGCGCGACATAGTAGGTACGGCCTAGGTACCTTAAATAAGTCGATCGTGTCTCAGATCACTGGCAATTGAGCTTATTTATTTCTTTGGTCCACCATATACTTACATGTACCTGTGTATCTATATAAGTACTAACATAAGTACATGTACATACTCGTGTAGTCCCGCCGCACCTCCTCGCCGCGCTGTTCCGGCCAATGGTGATCACCCACCGTCGGTCGTGAGGCCCCGCATATGTGCATGGCCCCGATCGGGGCTAGCGCGGGTTAATAATAATACCGTGTGGGCAGGGATGTTGAGTGGTCGAGTTGACGAGCGACATCGATCTATCCTCGTGGATTTGAGATGGTTAACAGCAGAGGTACCTACAGAGGTAGACCACACGCATCTCCCCCCAGTAAGTCCCCCCCCAGTCTACATCTAAAAAGAAATCCCCCCACCTTGTGACGGTGACGGTGACGGTGACGGTGACCCATCGGCTGACAGGCTCCATTTCTAGAACATCGCCGTCGGTAAACATCCCTCCCTCCCTCAACGACATGGCACGTACTGAGCGTGAGAGGGAGGGAGAGGGAGAGATGGCGTCAAAACAACTATACACACACACCCACACCGTCGGTGTGTGGGCCATCACCGTCTAGATAGCTACAATGTGGCTACCCTTACTGTACATAACCCCCCACCTACGCTCCCCTCCCCCACCCCCGACCCCCCTGGGCCCCGCCTCATCGTCACGGGGGTGGGTTAGGGAAGAATCTACTTTACTTTACCTTCTTTTTTTCCGTTTTCATATACTCGTTTGATTCTCCACATTCGTTTCCCGACACTCCCTCGTTCTTTTCGATCTGTGCAGCTGGGTAGCTATAAGCTGGGTTTACTATACTGCTTGCCCACCCACACACCACAGCAGGGTACCGTTCGTTTCGAAGGGAAAAGAAGAATAAGAAGCCCTTGAGGTTTGGGGATTTTTAACGACTTAGCTACGTCTTGATTCGACTCGATTTCTCTCAGCCAGCCTGACCAATTACAACCACACACACCAAACGGCGTAGACCGTCAAACACAATGACCAAATACAACTTCACCAAGGGGCCCGTCTCCCCAGACCCCCGCCCCTTCGACCTAGAGCAGCAGATGCGCCAATTCATGGTCGAGAAGCGTTCCGCGGGCCTGACCCGCCACCACCAGGTCCCCCCCCTCACCCCCCCTCACTACAACACGCACAAGCAGCTGCCGGTCCCGCCGTCCCCGGCCCCGCCCTCGCGCAAGCTGCTACGGCTCACCTCGAAATCAAAGCGGTTCATGTCCCCAGCCGCAAGACGGGCAGGGCCGGAAATCCGCCCAGTGCCGCACCCGGGCCGCATCAGGAACCACCACCCCTCCGCGTCCGCGCCGTCGCTGGTCTCGCCGGGGGAGATGAGGCATCTGCTGGATTCGCGGCAGCAGCGGCAGCAGCAGAGGCGCCCGTCGAGCTTCATTGCGCCAGAGACGCCAAACGATATATTCTGGCCGGGGATCGAGTCACCGGGGATATACCCAAAGAGGCCCTGGAGATCGCCGGAGAACAGCCCGCTGCTGCCACCGCCCCGGGGCACCACCACCACCACCACCACCGGTAGGACAATCCCGCCGCCAATCAAGATATCTCCTTCTTCTTCCTCTCCCACCCCGCGGAAGGTGACGCCAGTGCAGCTCCGCAATAAGACAAGTGAGATGTTTGAGTCCGTCCTATCAATGTACCCCAACTCTAAGAAGCAACCACCCGTAGCTAGGAGCAACCCAGACATTGCGGTGCTCCCAAACTCGAGCGGGATCACGCCGCGCCGAATCACCATCGACTCGGTCGAGAGTACACCGCGCACGCCTCCCCCTCCACCGACGCCCGCAAAGAGCCGTGCCCAGAGAGAGCGCGCAAGGCCAACCCAGCCACCCCCAACACCAGCGCCTTCGGGGTACGCGGCCGAACTGGTTGGCAGTGCGGTTGTGGGGGCTGCGCCGATGGAGATTGGGCCGGTGGAGCTCATGGGTGATATCGAGTTTCCGGCACCGGTCATAATGGCGCCGGTTCCGCAGAAGCGTAGGAGGGTGAAGGCCAGTGCGATCAATAGCAAGGTGAAGCAAAGGCCGCAGGCAGCACCAAAGCCGGGCACGCCCGAAGGAAGGGAGATATATGCACTTATGCCGCTCCCCGAAGTCCCCGATACCCCCGTCTCGATAAAGCCCGTGAGCAAGTCCAGCCCAGTGCTGGACGTTGACTTTGAAGGCTTCAACGACGGCCTCGTGGAGTGGTTCAACAACTTCAACTGGAGCGAATCCGGCGACCTCCTCATCAACACAAACACCACCGACACCCCCGGCCCCGCCCCAGAGCCCACATTCAACGTCGAGACCCGCGCCAGCGTCGTCGACCCCAACGGCGCCGTCGTAAACTCGGAGCCATCCCCACCCCCGCCATCACCCGCAAAGCCCACCCCCACCATGCTCTCCCCCAAGCTCCCCGGCGAGACGGCCCTCCTCTCACCCGTGTACCCTGTCTCGCCCCGCCTCGCAAGCTACTACGGCGCGCGCGCCTCGTTCGCCAGCAGCGTCGGCGACGCCTTCCGCTTCGACGAGGACGAGGGCTGCGCGCTCAGCGATGTCGACGAGCGCTACGACGAGGACGAGCTCGACGTCGACGAGCTGTACGAGGAGCAGTTCCTGGACGAGGGCCACGGGCACGGCGACCTCGAGCTCGAGATCGAGATGATCCTCAACGGGGGCTACGGCGGGGGCTCGCCCGCCGACGACTGGCGCGAGGGCATATACAGCGCCGGATCGACGTCCGGGTCGAGCGTGGACGTCGAGGAGGTCATTGCCGACTACTGGATGGAGGAGGAGGGCGATATCCTTGTTGGGATGGTACGCGGCGAGGACGAGGAGGAGGAGGAGGAGGAGGAGGGGGGGCTCGACTGGGCCGCCCTGCAGGGCATGTGGGCCGATGACGAGCTGCAGGAGGCGGGCCACCGCCCCAGGACTAGGTACATCGCCGGCAGGAACAGCGCGATCGAGGGCGACGTGGTGTTTTGTCTGAAGAGCGCAGAGAGGATATAGACCGCATTGCATTGCATACTAGGGTCCGGGTTCATATATAGGAGTTTTATTGTTTTTATAGGCGTTTTTTTCTTCCTGCTTTCTTTCTTTCTTCACCACACTCCTTTAGTTGTAGTTTTACTGGCTGGGCGGCGGGATCTCTTTTCTTTTTTCCTTTTCTTTTGTTTGGGGGGCGCATCTTCCTGGAGTATTGGTGTCTGGAAATGGGGATTCCGTCTATCTATATATATACACGATCAATGAATAACGAGCTTCCAAATAACAACTGCATGCACCACCCATCGGATTGTGAAGCGTGGCAATCACCATTGGTCCTCAGTATTACAGTGTACACACACCTCTATCTGTGGTTCTAGGGGGGAGTACATAGATGGCGTACCAAAATATGGGCGTTGCAGAACCCTAACCCTATATCGCATCAACTATCACTCGATGAATGTTCTTGGCGGGTTTGGGCCATGTAATTCTTGGCGGACGGTTCCAACCTTAGGAACTGAGGTGACGGTTATATAGTGCCTGGTTTGTGGTTCTGGTGAGGCACGGTTAGTAGACTTTCTGTGGTACGGCATTTGAGATAAATGGCTCCAGTAAATTTTACGCTCCCTATATCGCTAATATAACCTAGTTCTATCTAGCCAGACCGGCCCTCCCCCGCCGTCCTCACTGTCCCGACGCCGCCCCCTCTGCTCCCCCCAACTCGGCCTTCTTCGCCAGGTTCTTCACTAATGAAGAGGCCTCCAAGAGAGCCAACACCCCGCTTTCTGCGCCCTTCACAGAATCCACAGCGCCAGTCCCAGCCATCACCGGCAGCCCAAACCTCCTACACAGCTCCGGGTCTGTCGCAGCGCCGTTCGGCTCCTCGGCCAACACGTACCACTCTTCGTTCTCGGTCGCCGTGGCTGCCAGCACAAACTTACAGATGCTCTGCACCCACGCCACGATCCACTCTGCGTCGATGGTGCCGGCAGCCTGCCGGAACTCGACTGTCCGGTAAGTCAGTGCGCTCACCAAGTTGTACTTGTAGAACCTGCTTATCCATGTGTTGCTGTACTCGTTCCCGGCGTTGATGGTGCTCAGCACCTCGTCGACATTGGCCTGGATGTCGATGCGCCAGACCATCTGCCAGGGCGTGCGGTCCCGGAGGCTAAAATTGAGGATGTTGGACGCGATCATGCTCCCCTTGCCCGACGATGACAGCAGGGGACGGCGGTGGGGCGGGTGGTGGTGGTCCATCTGTCTCTCGAAGAGGACGATGGCTTTGGAGAGCTGTTTGAGCTCCTGGAGCGTGTATTCACGCCCGATACCAATGTGGACGTGGAGACCGCAGGTTTCGTTGAAGGATACGGTAGCGCCACATTTGTCGCAGGCAGCGATGATGGCGGCGCACACGGTGCGGATGGTCTGTTCCCAATTAGCTTGTGTAAGGATTGGGGTGCAGACCTCGACACCACGGCCACGAATTTTATCGTCAGTGGGGTGGGCGGGGCTGATGGTGATATCGTTTTTGATCTGGAAGTGGAGCTCTGGGTGTTCGCGTTGCTTCATCGCTTCGGGAGAGATATCTTGGGACTCGAGATGGTCTTGCCCGTAGATCAATTCCATATCTATGATTCGTAGGACACCCATTTCTTTTGCTACTTCTTCTAAGGCGTTAGCGATAAATTCCAGTTTACCACCATATGGAACGGTTGCAATAGGAATTGGGAGATTAAAAAGTATCATTTCCAGCTCGATACCAATAGTGATATCCTTGATGTCAACTGTTCCGGTGGGGTTGAGGCGTTTTGTTTCCATACTGCGAGCTGTATAGTTTCTGTAGAAAACAGGTTCTTTGCTTGGTATATAGAGATTCGTAGGTAAGCTGTGTGTAGTCTTTATAGCCCATAATTGCAGCTTTTATTTGTAACAACTCATTCAAGCGTAGTGGGTGTCGACTTGTATGGGTGGTGGTGAGTTATTTGAAATTGTAAGAACTTGAATAATCTTTCGTGGATAGAAGAAAGTCAAGTAAGAAAACAGCATCCTGTAGACAATGAACTTTTGAAAGTCAATGGTCTCCTAGTGGTGGAGGTCTAAAAATACAAAGATAATGATGTTTGCCGTCGGAATGGATTTCGTGCAACATCTATATACAATATCAGTACCAATGTAGTAGATGAGGGAAATAGTAAGGGATATACCGAAAGAATCTCAGGCGGGAGCTGCCTATATAGTAGTGGACGTCAAAAATAATACCCTACACATAACAAGGATCCAAGATACTAAGGGCTCCTAGACCCTTTATTGAACTACGCCAAGGTCAGCTGTGTCATGTACACGTATTGTGGGAGGAGAATTTAATTTGTGTAGATACCTCCCAGATAATAACAAAAAGCGAGTTATCAAGCCTATCCCAGGCCTTATATGCCATCTCAAGCTCTGTAACTGCTGACTGGCTGGGCGGAAACCTAACCCAGGGGTTCTGTCCTCAGCACACTTTCCATAAGATCATGAGCCAGGATTTACTAACTTAACGACTTCATCTCTCAAAGAAATCAGCGCCTGTAATATCCTGTTCGTAGTTGCGAACCTGTATGGATGGAAAGACCTCTCAATATCCTCGGCGTTCCCTCTGAGATTTCCTGACGCCTTGAAGAAAACCAGTAGATCCAAATACTCGGCAAGAAACCTGAGAGTCCTTTCCCAAAGCTCAATTTCCCTCGGTAATTGGGGATAGGTAGCCCCCTTGACGTTGACAGAAAAGTGGGTATGGAGGCTGTATTTGAACGAGTTGCTCGAGGTTTGACTGCTCAATGGGCTACCCAATCCGCTATCAGAACCATTGGGTGGAGTCTGATTTCTCATTGCCGAAGGGTCCGATACTCGAAATAATTTGCTCGAATTAGCAACGGAGGTATTAATATCAATGGTACCATTGGTCCTAGGACCACTCGAGGAAACTCGTCGAGGGAGGCCCCGATGCATCCCGTTGGAGGCCCCTGTTGTGAAGGCGCTGGGGTGCCTGGGCCTGTGATGATTTTTTACCCTTTCAAAGCGTAAAGAAACAGATTTTAAGCGGGTTTGAATGTTGGCGATAGAGACGGAATTGTTTTGCCTTCGGTTGAATGTGATGTAAGAAGCAGTCTGAGGTCGAGGGCGGCTCTTACTTACGCCAACCGTGCCTAAGGGCATGTGGGCATAGATGACCTGTGGCATGGAGAGAATATATATCTGCTTGATATGATGATGTTTCAGTACGACCAAACTTCCTTTACCATCCACTCCGTTCCTGCAGCTTTTATGTGCATGCGCACGTCTGTATGAGCGAGTGTCACTAGCGTATTCGGTCTGAGTTCGTCGCCGCTTCTTCAAGAAGATACATACATATGATACAATATCCTTGGAACGGGGTAGAAATGGGCACTTCCCAGGCTAGCTTCCAGCACCTCTTACAGTGAACAGCAGGCTGCCCGTAGGAGGTGGGCACGAGGTTAGCACCTCCGACCCACCATGGGTTAGGGCTAACCTTGATTCTGTAGGTACATACAAGTATATGTATCTGCTACACATACACCCACCTAGTAAGCTCTCGATACCTATAGCGGCAGCACTCGCGCCAGGGACCTTCCATTCAGTAGTTTGAAGTCAAGCAGTTTGGGAAACTATCTACTCGATGAATCAGACCCAGACTACACGACATCCCCGAACATTTGGTTCCTAACCCTCAGGTTTATAGTCATCAGCAGCTGCAGTGGCTCCGGAACCTCTAGGCCCTCTCCACCTTGTTATCACTCTCATCCTCTTGTCTGGTATCATTTTCGTCTTCAAGGTCTCTCCCTCCCTAGAAAATGAATGGGGATGTGTGGGGTGGGGCATGCACGCCTAGGAGCCGTGAAGTGCCTACAGGCATGAGAGGTTCAAAGAATGGTGGCAGCGAGCATCTTTGGTTTTCCATTGTTATCTCTCATATATGGCTTGAATAGAAGCACAAAGGGTTGCGCGTACGCGCTGAGGGCTCGACCCTGTGGCCTAAGTGCTCCATGATCCGTCAGTTTCTGCATAAAAACTCCCCAAATCTTTTATCGTCAAGAAACTAAAACAGCATATAGACTTAACAACGAGAAGAGGCACAGATGTAAACCGCGCATGAATTTCACTTTTAGTGCATATGCGCCCGCTAAAATACGATGCTTAGTCTCCATCTCTCTAGATTTCGAGTCTGCTGATCGATGAGATGAACCCTTTGGACATCAGATATCAGAATATCAGGATAATCACATCTTAGACAGTTCGCTCAAGGCTTTCTAAATCTATCTCGCTTATGTCAAAACTACAGGGCGCAGTGCTGATTCTTATGGAGAGTACCAAACCAACGGAATGTGTCTATTGGGATATTTTACAAGAGATCGGACATTGCTTTCGTGCCTTCAAGGATGAATACATTCGATTTAGGAGTTATAGTTGTATGGACCCAATGATCGGCTCCAAGAATATCAAGCTTCACCGTAGAGGTTTTACTAATTTACCCACAGCTACTTTACACACATACATGTAGGTAGTGTAACGTGACCGAGACTGGGGCGTCGATGGATGGGCCGCACAGGTACAGAGCCGTTTACCCTTTAGGCCACTCATATACCACCGCCCATCCTCGTTGTCTCTCTCTAATGCATCGCTGGGCAGTCTGGGAAAGGGTATTGCAATTAAGTAGTTACGTATCCCTAGCTGGTCATTAGCTTTCTCACCCCCTGCTATTTAATTCTACAGGCAACAATACACGCCCATTCAATTAAAAATGGAGATCACACCTCGCTTCGCTTTGACCAAGTAGAAAAAAATAGTTACTGATAGTTACTGAAAGTAACATTTCGCACCTCATGACGTTTTATGGGATACTAGTCTAGGAGGACATCAAGGGTAACTGCACACCTTATAGTCAGACCACATATATTTAGTACCAGGGCCATAGCGCCTGTCTGTACCTGAAGCGATTTGGGCTGGATGCGGGCTTTATAATTTTCCGCACCATGCCATAAGACGCTTGATTTTTGGGGAGACAACTAAAAAAGAACTGTGCTTTTCCTCTACGGCAAAGCAGCGATTAGCCGAAGGCTAGTTTCAATCATCTGGTTTATTGTGCACTTCTCCGCAATCTGTGATCGATTTTGGGTGGGCGGGATAGCACTTTGGTGCTGCAAGGTTCATTAAAGAGCACCCGGATATTTAGCCGCTTATGTTCAATATCATAATTGGACCAATCTCCTGGTAATCCATAAAAATGAATGTCAAACTCCCTTAGCATCTTCAGTTTACCTGGTCGTGGGATTGATAATTGCAGCGGTACAGGTCTACGCCCTGGGTGATCTAAATTTCGTTGGAAACATTGCACTGGAAACTTCATAGATGTTGCACAATACCTCGCGATTCATCGTCCCGTCGGTGCTGGGTGCCACCTGCGGTTTGTATCAACCCCACCGGGATGTATTATTAGGACATAAATAGCAATAAGAGCCTCCTGGGCGACCCAATATGGAGATCGACTCATGGATCTCCGCCTCCTAAGCGCTTATTCATGCGACTTTAGTCTTTTAAGAGCAATAAAACTGTCAAGGCTTCATTTTTCCAGATACCTATTCTGTCAGCCAGGCTGCGCCGTTGTCAAACTTGCGATCATTTCCATGCATGACATGGGTTTTCATCCTCAACGCCGCTGGGGCGGGGCAGGAGAGTATATATCCTATCGGGGTCCCCCAAAGAGAATTGAGGAAAGTTTTGTTTACTGAAAGGTTTCTTGAACGCTACATGATATAGCAGCTAGAAGGATTCAGACGCGCTCAATATATTTTTTTAAGCTCCTTCCTTTTCTAATTGACGTATCAGGCACCGAAGGAGGGAAAACAAGGAACAATGTCAGGCTCAGAAGTATCGGCGGCGGTACCGACGGTAGTAATATCAGGAATATGCGATGGAGAATCTTGCAGTAAATACCTCTTTTCTGCACTTTTAACTTTTAATGCTAATCAAGAATCACTAATATAGCTTCGGCGGCGGCGACGGCCACGCCAACCTCGGTGGTGAATTCAATCTCCGAACCCATTCCAACATCTTCACCAACGTCTGATATATCAAGCGATGGTTTATCTACGAGGCCACTAGTAACGACACACGTAACCTCAACTGTGACGCCCTCGATGGTGGTTGTGACAGTTACGAGCCAATTGAATCCTTCACCAACATTGGATTTGGATCCAACCGCGACCGACAGTGCGACCTCAGACGACGTTCATCAATCTGGTGATACCAGGGTCGTCGCTATAACAATTGGTGTTGTTGGTGGTCTGGCTCTTTTAATATTGCTACTATATTGGGCCGTCAACTATCTCGCGAGTCGCCGCTACCAAGATGAAGAAGAATACATGTATGTTAATACTCCGTTCGGAGTACGCGGGTGGAGGGGCTAACGATAAAACTAGAAGGGATAGGGACCTAGAAGGAGAATCAGCAGCATCCATGCTAGGCGCTGCATCAAAAACGGAACGCGACACTCCTCTGCCAGGGCGTCCGATATTATCCCGACCAAAGCGTGCATCCCTGATACCATACGCGAGAAAAGCCGTAACATTCGACCGGCTATCTCGTAGCTCATACCACAATAATAATAATACCAAACACTTCTCTGACCTGCTTGCAAAACGTGTGTCGGCCGTACACCCTGGAACCAAAGTGCTCTTCGGAAGTCCGGCAACAAAGGCATCAAAAATAGTACCACCCCGGAAGCCTGTCCCACGAGCAGCGGGCTACCCAACCCCCCGCGCGCAACCACGTCCATATGTCCCTAGTGGGACGGAAAGTGACTACAGTGACGACGCCGATGATGTATCAACCGTACTAGGAGGGACTGGTAAATCGCAGCAGCAGATTTACCAAGAGGCGGCCTATCACCCGCTACCACCAGGAGTACCATTTGCAAAATGGTTAAATGCCGGAAGAGCCCAGGAGCTCCCGACAAGTAATTCAAGACCGACCTCTACCTGGCAGAGATAAAGGAGGCGATAATTTAGAATATTGGATAGCATAGCAGGTTTTTTTGTTTAATGAAGTTTGTGTATATACTATACGCATCTGGATGTGTCTAAATAATTTAGTTTGAACCGTAGCCCAACCATCTATCTGTATATTGGTTTACTAGCTGGGGTTTATTACATCTATCATTTCTTAACCAGGAGTTTTGCGGGCAGGCGGTGTGGTCATTTTTATTTTTATCGGTAGATCTACAGTCAGAGCGCAAGACACACCTTATTCCTGAAACATCTACCAGATACAACTTTAAGAAGTAGATCTTGTATACTTCCGCCCGCATAAGCTGACAATACAACTTGAAGCTTGCGGGGTAGACATCCGATGCAAGCACGTCCCCACTACCATGTGCAAGGCCACTCGGTTAAATAAAGCTCTATAAGATAAACATGGTAACTTAGATCTCAGTGAGAAGGTTCTAGCGAGTCCGACGGTTAACGTTATCATGCCCGCATCTCATCTCATCTTACCACAGCTTGTAGCTATATGTATGCCAAGCTGCAAGCAGATGATAAATGCGGAGCTGTGTCGTTTCATCTTTATTGGCGAATCAGGGCTTGTCGGCAGAGCCGAGGCTTAAGGTTTAATAATAACGCGCTGTAAGATCTCGGATCTGCGACCAGTCATTTCTGAGTCTTGGTAATGCATCCTTGATAGTAAGCGGGTCATGGTGCGTCACTCGTAAGTCTGGGCGAGAGCCTCAGAAAATGGCATGACTCGACCAGATGGGTGTAGAAACCAGAATCGGTATACAAGTCCAGACCTCGCCAAATGGAGTAACGTAGGCTTTATCACTGTGGCTGGACATTGCTAACCGCCTCTGTAGGAGATCCTATATGACCCTCACCTGTAGGCGGATAGATCTGGCGAGCACCATGCGCTGTAGTGTGTGTGGGCAGCCTAGATGAGAGTGAGCCATTTACTCGCCTTCACACTCTTGTTTATTTTGGTGGGGTACCTCTCGCATTGGCAGGGTTAGCTAATCGTAACCCATTGCCCATTTGAGAATATCCGGCCGGCATCGCTGGAGAATTATCTCAACAATCCGTGGAGATCTAGAGCTCGCGTTTATTGAGGTTCTGAAGTCGAACACCGCCGCACCGTTAGAAACGGGCCGCAGTCCGGCGCGACGTAGAATGGATAGGAAGCGAATGTTGCCTAGACTTTAGTTTTTACACCGCTTAGGCTGCCTAGCTTAAACCTCTGTATGCGTAGGAGGGATAGCTTATGCGTATGCGGCTTCGTATCTGAGGGTAGTGAGGGAGTGCCTTTTTTGGCCCTCTTTTTTTTTTTTTTTTAAAGAGAGACCTGGTCATGCGGTATCACTCGTAAATGATATCACCCTCGAGCTTCAGCAAAAATCCACCATTTACTACCACAGTTCCAGAACAGACTGTCGGGTTTTACCCTATGAGATTTCATTTTCCGCAGGTTAGGAGACTGGCGTCGATGGCCCTACAAGGAGTACTTCTACTCATAGCACCTGACGCTCGGAAATTTGTGTCTAAAAGAACGCCGGTATTGTCTCCTGATGGGTATTTGTGTCACGAAGGTAACCTTACGCAATATCTGGGCCTCTGTCGGTAGATTGAAGAAGCTGGGAGGTCCGGAGTATGTAACACGTTGTCCCACGATATAACCCTTAGTAAGTGCTCTGGCGGGGTGGAATATAATGGTGGGACGCGCGCATTATGTTTCCACCATGTAATTGATTCAGGGCAGGTACATTCGCCCCTCTCCAAATCATTAGCTACATAGGCAGATGAAGGGCTCGGTTTTCGCTGGGGTGGAGAATACGCCTACTGTCTTTCATGTAGGTGTGATAGAACATCTGCTGTCTAGGCCGGCGCATTATCTTGATCCCCTCTCGAGCTGTGATAGCGGGATTAGACTAGACCCTTAGGTTTCGATACTATTGGGTAATTTCTTTGAGCCATGGCGTTCTTGGTTTAAGCGATTGGGTATGCACTACCCAGAAATCTCGGTTTGCAGAGATGTCGATAACTTGGTCGAGCCTTGTGCGTTCATCAGATTGTATTCGGCGCAAAGGATAGGCTCGTGACGTCATATATCTGACGCAGTGCTACATCCCATTAGAATTGAATCCAGCCGGGCTAGGTTATCTGTTTACTGCCACGCTGATCGTTAAGACGTTTTGTCTCCTCAGTGATAGTTTTCCTCCCGATCTTAGATCAGTTCCCCTGGTTTCGAGTGCACGGCATTCAAGGATTCACTAAAGAGATTTCCGCTTATAATAATGAAGATTAGTGCGGGGTAATGAGTGTTTATGTGCAGTCATACCTTTACCGTGCTGCTTTGAGCTTGAGGGAGGGGGAGGGGGTTACGAGTAGAAGAAGGAGGATAGGAGGACGAAAAGGTAGAGGACGGAAAGACGGAAGAGTGATGTATTCTTGTATAAGACTGGAGTACCCAGATGGGTTAGGTTAGTGAAAGCAATATAGGTCACCTAGGAAATTAAGGTTTACTTTCGTGAAATTTCCTGCGCGTATGGACATGTTTTATTCTGCCTTCCAAGAATTTGCTGTGGCTCTAGACGGTCTAAGCTTAAATACCTGATTTGGACTTCCCTTCTTGGTAGTACTTCTTTCTGTAGGTGGATTGTGGAAGAGACTTGTGGTCGTCAGTGGTGACTAGAAGAAATTGATATCTGCTAACAACTGTCAAGCATCTAGGCCGCGACCCCGGGGGGGTCATATAATAAGCGGGCTACTTTGCGTCGCTGGTCTATAGCTATCTTCTGTATCTCAATTGGAGTCGGGATGGAGGTTCGATCAATGGCCAGACAATAACTAACCGGTCTGCGACGTCGTACCCTGGGCTTTTGCTTTTTACGTCACGGAGATCATGTCTCGCCTCAAACAAGCTACTCGATGTTTCTGGCTGGCATCACGAAATAAAACACCCGGGTGGTTGAGCGTGTGGACAAAACCCGGCGTCTGGGTTACATGAAATATGTAGGTTGAAGGTGTGCGCCAATCGGCGCGATAGATATTGTTTTTCTCATCGAATCTGTCTCCTCGTACGCACTGGACTGCGTAGCTGTAGGGTGAGGTGAGACATGGGGGCCATGCTCTGTTGCTTATCTTGTTATTGAGGTTTCGGGCTTATATTCAATTCAATTTTAAGCACGCCAGGGACAACTTTCATCAGTAACCACCTATCGGTCTTAACTTCATCTGTCCTCAACCCTTCAATAACTACACATTTTTCCATTGCTCCAACGTTTACCATCGTTAGCTCTACCCCTTCCCCAACGTTTCCTCCAGTAAGAAAGACCGATCAGTAACTTCAACTACTATTATCAAGATTTCATACTGTCCAAACACATAATCCGAACAAGAAAGACCAGGAAAACAAATGCACTCTGAGGTTAGGTTTTATCTACTGTTATCTGATTTAAATTTCCTCTAACCATTTGCTAAAGATTACTCCCTCACGGCTATCTTTGTTCTCATTTTCCCGGTCATCCCGGCGCAAAGCCGCCACAGCAGAACCACCGAAGCCACCTCCATACGTTCCGCAATATGCAGCTCGTTCATTCGCTTCCTCGACTACGCCGGTAACACTAGAACAGCGCCGCGCGGGTCGGGCAGGCGATAATACCGCACCACAAGAGGCTCCAATGACACAAGCTCAAAGATCAGAGACTAGGCGATAGATAGAACAGACTCGTCGGGAGATTAACATCGAGCTATGGCACATCCACCGAGCCTGTATGCAACAAGGTGTGAGAGCATGGGGCAGCAAGGATGTGGGATCCTAGAGCCCTATTGAGAATGAGGTGTAAATAGTAATCTTAAAGCAGACCCTTTCTTTATTTCAGAAATAATAGATCTTTCTATTCTTAGAGATTTCGCTATATTTTGAACCAAGCTCATTATACAGCCTTCCAACGATCCCGTTGTATCTTGCTCCTCTCTAGATCTACTGAAACCTAAAGATAACATCAACCCCTAAGTAAGGGGGGTTACATGCACGACACGCTCATGCGGGCTAAGTTTTAAGACTATGTGTAACATATGTTTATAAGATCTTAGATTTGGGGGTTTTTTTTTTGGCTACTGCTAACCCTCTATGTTCATGCACGTTGAAACAAGCCAGGCTGGACATTGTGGGATTTCACCCCTTGATCGCGGCCTAGTTAGGGTTTTCGGTTCCTGGTTTGCTACTGGAGATAGACATGCTGGTTTATTGACCTAAGTTCGATCGAATGGGAGTCCCTTTGAGCGTTCAATTACTCAAAAGATTACCAATTTACTCTGATATCAATCAAACGGGGAGCGGGACGAAGGGATACTGGGCCCATGGAAAACATCGGAACTATTCGGAGTGGGTGCCGCACTCTTTACTCGATTGATTAAAGGTATCTTCCGATTCAAACCGGATAAGCAAAACAGGAGTTTCATTTGCAATTAAGGGAGCATAAGTATACCCAAAGTACCAAATTCGGAGGACACCACATGTACACCTACTTCGTACCTTCCCTCCAGGCTTAATTAACTAACATAGGAAATCTCGATCCGCTGAATGGTCATATAGCCCTAGAGAAATTCTGGAACCGGGAATGGCGGGCCGTATGCAATCTGTACTGGCATTTTATTTTCAAAGCGGTTGAGAGGCCTGCCAATATTGAGCCCTTGGATTGAATGGTCATATAGCTACATGCATATATATAGTTTAGATATTGGGGTATTTCTATGAATTACAGTACCAAAATAGCGGGTGTATCTAGTACCTTATCTGCCAGAATACTATGACACTCCGTTATTGCTACAGCATTGCTATGGTATCTATTACATCCTCTTTTTTGGTACTGTAGTGGGGCGGGGGGTGGGTACATATAAGTAAATGTAGTACATGTAGCTAGATCAGCGTGCTAATATTAGTGGGTCTTGGCAGTAGAACAGAAACTTTCTTAACCCTAGAAATGAAAAATACATACAGTATTACATGACAGGGAGAGAATCCGAGCACCTGCCAAAATACCATGAGTTCGGGATGCACTAGATGTTGAATGCGGTCTTTGCATCTAGGAGTAGATGATCACAGCATTTAAACAGGCCTGGTTCGGGAGTCAAGAATCATGGCTATAAGCCAGAAATAACTAAGTAGGTAATCCTTGAAGAGCTCATAAAAAAGATCCTACGATAAGTGTATTCTAATTCTCATTTAGTCCCCTGGTCCTAGGACACTCTTCTCCACTAGATAACCACGGATTCCAATTTTGTCTCGATGTTCCATGCTAATAAGACATCATGAGTGGTTAAGGCGACAGATTAGGGGTCTGTTTCGTTCGCGAGCGTAGGTTCAAATCCTGCTGATGTCGTATTGAGAATCCCGCATGTTTCCCCTGGTGTCAATGGGCTAGTTGTTATTTTTTTGCCTTACAAGGTTCAAGTATACAACTATTTCTTTTTACTTTGGCTCGTGCTAGCTGCGCATGGCTATCAAGCCCCCGGGACTGACGTATCACTGTCTTGAGCTCCTGGTAGTGGATAACAGTGCGATATATGGGGCCGTAACACCAAACCGTCTGCTTATCATAAAATATCGCTCGTCAACATATAGTGGAACCCCACAGCAAGTGACGGATATAGAGCTAACACGGGGAAATTTTGGTAGGCTACAAAAGCATGGGTACAGTTTCTAGTTTCTCTCGTAGCGATAGCGTAAGCCAGTCCGGTTTGTGGGTGGTCTCAGACTTTTGTTTAGAGGAGGGAGGCCTAGCTATATATAGGGGTATTTGTTTTCAGTTCGTTCGCATACATGTAGGTACATGGACCAGTTGAGATACATGGACCATCGTAATAGAATTTTACGGCGCATGCTGATCTAAGCTGCCGTATATCGACCGTTATATGATGTAGCTATGGTTTGTTGCCTTCTGTGTCTTAAAGGTTGGTACTATCTTGGAGGGGTGGGAGTTGTCGGGTTCGCGGCCTGGACCATACGCGTGCACCACTTAGTAGAGGAAGTATATTTCTTGCTACGGTAAATACATAGCAGCCGAGGAAGCAAACAAAAATTTCATAGTATGGGCTGATTGAGCTAAGGGACACTTAATCGGGAAAAAAGCCTCTTGTCCTGTTACATGTAGTCAACTAATATGTATCGCTTACAGGGCGGATCATGATCACCGGAGGTAATACCTGTGAGCCTATCTTCTGCAACCAGAGCGGCTGACTTGCTCCGCCGCAACCCTAACCCTTAGCTCATCGAGTGACACTGCGTGAACTAGAGCCCCCCACATAACTACTAGCTCGAAAAGGTGTGAGCCTATTCAACTTGGAAGTATGTAGTTCCTGAGTGAACTCTCCCTGAATACGGCTAGCTACTTGGATTGCCTATTTACAGTGTCCTTTCTATGGATTGCTAAGCCTCGAGTCAGTCAATAGAAATGGAGCAACCATTTTCAATTTCAATGCTCTGGACAACGCGCTATAGAATATTGACCGCGCGGAGTTCTTTTCCTCATACTTACATAAATCCTCATATTCACTTCAACTCCACAAAGCCCACCCCTACTATATCCTAAGGCCATTCCTCACATAAATCAACACCACAGATCAGACACCATATCCATTGATTTCCATGGATCCACACGCCGCAAAACCCGATACTATCCTCCCTCTACTCTCCCTCCTCAACCTTCATCTCCAATATCCTTCCGCGCCGCACCTCCAAGTCCGCGAAATTCTATCGGTCTACAATGTCCTTAACGCTATCATCAGTGGCCAGTCCGGCTTCACCACTAGAGGTATTATGGGGGTCGCGCTACGCGCCGTCAGCGATCAGATAGAAATGTGGCGGCGTCGCGGGCGCCGCGGGGAGAGGTTGGAAAGGGTTCTACAGGAATTTGTGGATATCGTCGAGACGTTTACGAAGTATGAAGAGGACGGGGGGAAGTGTGAGTTTTCGACTGGCTGGTGAAGTAGAGAGTGATGCTGACTGTGCATTAGTGTTCGAGGCTGAGCCTGAATGGCCGGAGGACTCTGCTGCCGCTGAGCTCCCAGATAATGCGATAGTCAGCCAAAATTCCCGCGCTGATAGGGTACTGACACCGCCGAGAGGTATTAGAACCTCTGAAGTGCAGCAGCACCGCACCCCAGATAGCAGCCACGTCTGCATCAAGGAGGAAGACCTCAGCTGCCGGATAACCCATATCCCATACGATGACGGCATCTCCGAGCTCTATAGATCTAGCCCTGATGTGCCTTCTTCACCCGCGCCGGTCTTCCACGGCCCGGTCTTTAGCCCCCCCTACTCCGCACACTCAGTAAACGTTCCCGATGAATGTCTTGGGGACTCTATTCGGGTTGGTGAGTTCTTCGATCTGCTTCACAATCGCCTAACCCTCTTCTCCGACGTTCCCGTCTACAACTCCTCCATCATCCGCTTCCGCCATATGCGCCCCGGTGCACAGCCGTTCTACAACGCCTCTTCATCACTCAGTGACTTTATCACCTCCATTGTGGAGGAGCTGTCCGTTCAAGCTACCACTGAGCGCAGTCAGAGCCCTTCAAGCACGACGCTCCCGCAGACCCAGAGCCCACTAAGCGACTGTGCGGGCCAGATAAAGCGAGAGTACAGCGAGCACCGGAGTTCGCCAGATGCAAGTGGGTGGTATATCCCCCCCACACCTCGGCCAACGAGTGCGGTAGATGGAGACGAGTGGGAAGCATTCACCGATATTGGCAGCGAGGGGACGATAAGGAGACCCACGCCTGCCGGGGATGAGGGTGGTGCGGAGATCGGGACGGGAGGGGAGGAAGAAGTGGTTGAAAAGCATATTGGCTGGGCTTGTGTTAGTAGCAGCGGAGTTGCTCTCCAGTTACCGCCTTCACCCAGTCTGGATGGTCAGAATGAGGAAAAAGGCAGCGAGCCCAAGCCTGAGTCCGAGCACATACCTGCTCCAAAACTACGAGAGCCAAGGAAAGGAAAGAAACGTCTGTCAGATGAAAACCTGGGTTCATTGCATGATTTAAAGCCTGTGACCAATCTCAAGACCCCACCCGCCCCCAATTCGAGTAGCAAAAGCGAGAAAAAAGGCAGCAAGCACGGGCTTAAAAAGCCCAACCTCAAACCGAGCCCAGGATCCCTTGGGCCTGTTAATAAGAGGAAACGCTTGTCTGGGGATAGCGAGCTGGAGCCCTCACATGATCCAAGGGCCATGATTAAGAGATTCCGTCGCAGTGCCCGTCTGGCGACGAGGAAGGGCACTGAATAGACACTCTGGGAGTCACGGTTGGGCCTGTATTTTGTTCTGGTTCATCTTGAGTCCGTCCTAGGATATTCCTATTTTGGATCCGGGAATTGGGAGTGATAAGTTAATCTTTGTGGACCGTTTTTGCATCCTAGTATCTATAACTATGTATCATTAATGTAGAAGTTATAAATACCTATTAATACGCCAGCTACCTGCCACCCTATCCCATTTAATCAATCTCATGTTGGTCCTCCATGTACGTACGTATATTTGCAAAAAAGCAAAATGGCAAAGCGTTGACGAAATATTCGGGCTCGGAACTGTTGCTTCCGCTCCAATGTCTGGAGCAAGATCTACCGGTTGGAATAGGGTGGTGCGAGAAGAGGAAATAATGAAATAAAAGACTGAGCTCCGTTCCTGTCGTATGCGAGATGTTTATGAGGGTGGATAGTTGAGCACGAAGGTGTAATGTCGGAGGATTATGGTGCGGTAAACGTGTCAAAAGTGATTTTACCAACAGTGGTCTGATATTTATATGCGTATACGTAACGGAGAATTGTGTAACATAGTTGTATAGCTAAAACCTACAATGAGCACGTGTCTTTGGCAATTATCTTTTCTAGATCCGTACTCTTACCCAATCTAATTAAAGAGACTATTGGTACATTGAAATTTTTAATAATAGCCTTTTAATAATACACGTACGGTAGTAGCTGGAGCTGGAGACCCGGAGTGATATATATAGTTTTGTCTAGAGAGAAATCCCATAAAGTTATGCCTGATTTACGAGGCGTAAAATCTGACCGGACACCTTGATAGTGTAGCCTGATTAATACCCTTGGGTGGATTAAACTTAACTCTACTCTTAGGAGTGGGCGGTGGTATCTTGTCCCTATTTCGTTGCGGCCGCAATCGATCACCAAATATTCCCCGGTCGATTCTGATAACATAACCCGTAGTCGTATTGGCAATGGTCGGGGTATTATCCCGAAGTTGATTTCAAAAAGCGGATACGGTGGTGTGATAGCGTCTGCGGATACTTTCCTACCATCTCAATACTTGATATGGCGACAGATACACTAAAATATCAATAGTAAGTGCAAGCACTTATAGCTATCAACATACAGCCACTCTTCAAAAATGTCCGTGATTCATATAAAAGATGGTCAGTGCTCAAAGCGGCTTACAGAGTTGAATCCACGAACTCAAATGTATCCAATCATGAACACCTAATACTGATTTCAACCACCATTAAGTACTGATGGCTTGAGATTTTAAACATTTCAATGCACGGTTTGATAACTGACTTGAGCCGGACATGTCATGTTAAATCTGAATCACAAACACTTTTGATGAGTGGCTGTATGTAGAACCGCCCTCTAACTTCATTATCATGAAATAGCTACACCGAATAGCAGATAGGATGGGTAGAAAGCTTATAGTGTATCTAGACTTCTTTATTCTTGTGATTTAAAACGTTTTATTGACTTGGACTTATCAATCCAGTAGCTTAAAGATACTAGTTAGATTTTCTACCAGACGTACATGTTATCGACAACCTCGGGCCGATTAAATCCGATTGACTGTAGGGAACTTAGTATATAAAAGACTAGATGTAGCTAAAACTTGATTGGATTATGGGGACTTTATTCCCACTACTCCTACAGCCCTAAACCTAAAAACAAGGAAGGCAAGGAACTACCAAGGACGAAATACAAAGGTGTACACAAACGAATAAGTAAACTGCTCTCTTCATAGGATCAAGATACCAAGAAATGGTATACTTATGCGCTACCCTCCCCGGGTATTGCCTGACCTCTCCCTATAGGACTATCCAATTGTAGGGCTTAGAGCTGTAGCTATTAGTAGAGACTCGAGACATCTTTCATTAAAGACTAACTTACAGTCCTGAAAGCTACAGGCTCTTAAACACCACGAGGAATAAGAATCCTCTCAGGCCTTGGGTGCATCAAAACGGGCGCTTTCAACATCTCCGGATGCTCCTGAACCGCTCGCTGCCGTGATGCAACCTCTGCAAGCGTATGCCACATCTTTGAACCAGGAAAAACCGGAAATGTGTAGTTAGGTATCAGCAACTGGCTGAGTCTGTCCATGACACCGCACTCAATGGTGGTATCGGTCCGTAGGTCAAACATGGGCTTCGGCTCGACATTGACATTGGAGGGAGTGGAGTCAACGGAGGAGTATAAAGTGGTGGGACTGGAGGAGGAGGGATAGGTGCTCCCGATGCTAAGTGGAGGGGTAGAGTCATCCCCACTTAGTGCCTCCTCCTCTCGCATAGCCGCTGCGTGCAGGTAGTCGAGTAGCATCCGACCCCGGGGGTCTCGTAACCTGTCTGGGGCTTGCTGAACATATTGGGCAAGGTCAGCTTCGGCCCCAGCATCGATAGGATACTGCTGGTACGGCGTCCATCTACGGGGGTTTTGGGCAGCTTTAGACTCTGCAATGCATTGAGGGCAGTCCATGGATGAGCAAATGCTAGGGTCTGTGGAGGCTGTATAGTTGGAGTAGGGGATAGGTGGAGGGAGAATAGCCTCAACCATGGTAGCCAGTTCCATCTGGGGGGGCTGAGAAAGATGTCCCCTCTCCGTGTGAAGAGTATTATTGGCTGAGTACCTGTAATAATGGCTCCGAATTAGTTAACTCCAAGCCTCGAACTCCGGGAGTGATACATGCCTCGGGGAATTAGGAGGGAAAATCTTGTCTAGCATTGCCCTCATTCGGGGTTCAGTCTGCGGGGAAATCTGACTCTCCGTAGTTGAGAGGGTAGCGTTAGGCCGAACCTGATAGCTACTTTTCATTCTAGTTGATCCTCCAGACTCGAGGAAATACTCGAGACTGTAGCATTGAATGTTATACATCCAAAAAGGGTCTGAGGGGAAGTTTTGGTAGGCCATCTGAACTTGCTGTTGAAGAACTAAATTTGGAGCAATTCTCAGGCTGGCTCCAAAAAGGTGGTGCAGGTGGTGAAGTCGTAGTTTTTGATAATGAAACGCGCTGGATGGGATAAATGTGGAGGTGGAGAGTGATGTTGTATTTTGCAGGAAGTAAAACAGTAGAGGTTGCATTGTTGTAGTCTCATCGGCGTACAAGAATTCCGCCTCCCCATAGAATGGGTTGATCACCCTAGTGTCCCAGCAGGTCATGACTGTAGGAAGTACATCACAAGCCATCACTCGTAAGTAGCCCCGAGCAATGTCAATAGAGGTGGGTGTTGCTATATACATGTACCAATGAGATGTTGGTGTGACATGACAGGGTGTCAACAGCTTAAGCTGATCATCTATTCGGGTTCGACATCATTGGTAAAAATATTGTGAAGTTGGCGAATTAATACATACGTACTCTTACCTCTATAATTAACAGCTACCAGTACTAGAATTCTGATATATGATGCATATCCGGGGGTCTTCATTTATCTCATGCTGCCAGGGATCGTACAGTGCCTACTTCGTGGATACAGTGAAGAGATGAGGACGGGATAACCATTCGCTGGTTGGTCATGTTTACCTTTATGGGAGCACTACCCAGTGAACATACATGTACTTAATCAAGTGGGCAGAATACTACATGTATGTAGTGTGATTATGGACTGTATACATCGCAACTTGCTGCTGCGAACCAAGAATCGCATATTGGGGTCAGGATGCACCTACGCGGAAGGTGCCGATCGCGCACCAATAACAGCATGTTCTAGAGAAGCCATGAATGCTGTTGTCATACCTATAGTATGTCCCAAATATATCCCTTTTACCTCAAGCATCTAATCCGCGACCTGCAACCTTCCGAGCGGGCAACCCCGGGAAGCAAAATTCAACTTTGGTGAGATGGCGAACGACAGTACGTACTACATGCATCCCTCGCTCTACAATAAGCTGATAATAGAACAATCGATACCCCTTTCTTGAGGGGGCGTTGCCCGGTGGGCCTGCACTATGCATCTGTTAGGGTTAGGGTTGTGGGAACATCTATCTGATAACTCGTCAGGCCGAATTTGAATCTGAGTTACCTAAACCCTTTATGGCAGCGTGATGAATTTAACGCCCATAATATTCAGGTGGTAGTTTTGGCATGCGTGATAGTTTGTAACATTGTTTCAATTCATCGCGCTGTTTATATCACGATTACCAGAAAGGGTTTAGGTGTCTCGTTGCAATACGGCCTGACGAGTTATCAGATAGCTATTCAAGCAAGAAAAAACAAAATTCGCGTGGACCCTGTCCCCTGGGTGTCACCTGGAGAATCTCTCTCATACATACTTGTATATATCATATGATCTCGATTTTCGGCGAGGGTAAGCAGTTCGCTGTGTTTACCGGCCGTTGGGATACTGAGATGTACTATGTTGCTGCTGCCTGTCCTCCCGTCAACTGGTCGCGCAAGTGGAGGAAGGCTCTGGAGTCTTTTGCGCAAAGGGCCTAATCACTCCCTGGATAGGGCATGCTAATGCGTGAGATTAATTCTCCCAATGTCCCATACACCCAGGGGATACCTGCATGCAATCATCTTAGCAAAAAGTTAAGTATTAACTGGCTTATGTACGAATATTTCTGGGCTGAAATATTGAATCTCTAGAAGATTATTACTTGAGTGGGCTTATCTCTGGTGATATTAACCTTTCTAATTATTAAGTGTCCTCGACTTAAGGGGCTCGAAGAATTTGTATTGTAGCGAGAACAAGCCAACCGCTCTTGGCACCAGCTTCACGATATATCACTCGCGTGCCAAGCCTCAGTTAAGGAGAGTAAACGACCAAGATTATTGCTCACTCTCTGTATTTCGATAAACACGATGGTAGTCGTTGTGGACGCCGTAACACGTAGTAGCTATAAAATATAGCATACTAGCTCGGGAAAAGACTAGCTCAAAAACCCCCTCCTCACCTGCCATTGCTACTTCCCCTCCCTTCTCGTACTTGTTTTCTTCTCTTCTACCTGCTCTCTTCCCTCCTGGCTCCGTCTTCTCTTTCTCTTCTCAACTCCTCCCTAGAGCTCTTAACCACCTTGATATTGTTCTTTCTCATCATCGAAAGTGTTTCATCCGAGCATCTGGCATCACTGTAAAGGTATAGCATACCTCCGCTTAGCAAGAGTACGTGAGTTTGCACCCACCCTATATCCTAATCACTAAAAGCTGAATCTCTCTACTGTCAACAGACGCCGGAGATCCTCATCAGCTGAACATTCATCATCATCACCTCTATCTCATCGATTACAGCAAGAAGAAAGCAATGAAAGGAGGATTTGCAACCGAGTAAGTACCTACAAATCCCTGATGATAAATATATGTAGTTGTAGTTGATGCTGACCGCCTAAATAGACTGAAATTCAACCCTGTAGCAATCTTTAATGCATGGGACAAGGCTGTTGCAGCAAACCCATCCGCATTCTATAGGGCATCTGGAAGGTACGAAACCCCGTCAATCATCTCTCGTAAAATCAACTCCCGCTGACGGCCCCTAGTGGTGTCATTTCCACCGACGAGCCTGATGGTTCCGTCTACTCGTTCTGTTCAGCTGCAACTGATGGCTCAGACCACATAGGGAGATTCGAGGACGATGGCCCTCCTCTATCAGTCCTAAACAGGTACCATGACGTTCTCGAGGAGCTGATGAGGGTCGTGAGAGCGCGTCAGATGGCAGAATGGAGGAAGAAGGCTAAGGCAGCCAAGGAAATGGCACTTGCCAGGAAGTTGACTTTGTTCGGAAACGGTACCCCAACTCCCCAGATGCCTACGCAAATGCCGGAAATGGATGCGTTTCTCCCCATTGAATATAGGGTGGGGTTTGAATTCGGGCAAAGGATCCCTTATTCTATCAACAAGATGTAATTGACAGGGCATGTCTATAATCTTTTGTCGAGAAAGGTTTCGTTTAGATAGGTATACTTTAAAATCTGGGGGAGTTTTTTGTTTTGAGGGATCAAGACTAGTAGTAGATATGGCAACTTAAGGCTACAACTTGATAATTTACAGATGTTATCAGCTGCAGGGGAAGGTCTAACAATTTCTTCTTCTGATAATGGAGGACTTCCCGTAAGCTATAGAAGCTGTTCTATCCCTATTTTCTTTCTATTCAATAGGATAGAAGCAACCAAAAACAGATGTGGTTTCCCGTAGGTAAAGAAAGATCTCTCTGCTCTATTCAATTACTAGTCTGGTAGTGGAAGGTGCAGGGATTATACTCATTGCAACAAGCAATAGACCTCTTCATGGGGGTACGGCCCCCACGGAGGTGTGGTGCAATGACCGAGAACGTCGAAAATGACCATATAGAGTTGGGGGGAATCAACAGAAATACTTATTATGCACAGAGAATTCTATTCATGTATCGACTTTATCAATTTGTCTTGCACTCTCTGTGGTCAATCTTGATGTTACTAGGCGTTGCACCATACCCCCGTGAGAACCATACCCCCGTGGAGGGGTCTAGAAGGAGCAAGACAGATAGGACCCACCCCTTTGGGAGGAGGTCCTAATGATAGAAAACTTCCTCTGATAGATACCCCATGTTCTATCCGTTGCAACCTCGAATAGAACCTCAATAGCGATAGAACAGTTCGTTTCTATCGCCTACGGGAAGTCCTCCAATGAGATGTGCCCAAGCTCTTTATATCGAAATATAGTTGGGGTTTTTACCCTAAATACGCTACCCTATCCTTACTAGTGCTCGAAGAGTGCACGCTATATACATTTTAGCTATAGGCACTAGGATTTACCGCGAGGGACTACATGTTAAATGTTGCAAATTTTCCACCAATCCGATTTAAGTCCCCAGACTGTGAGATACTGCGGGTAGGTCTTGTAGCGTACAATATTTTGCGGTGGTTTTTTGGAAGAATCACTTAGTCTAAAGGATGGGCGGTCGTGGGTGAACACGTGCATACGGCGGTGGTACCAATGGTCGAGGAGGTAGCTTGATACTAGAAATACACACACACACGCATATATACAAGCCTATCTGTCTCTGTGTAGTACTTGTACATACATCACTTTTTCCCCAACTAACAAAATCCTGCCACATCCCTTACCCCGGATACCATGCCATAGAAAGAGGGAAAGAAATGCAAGCAGAACCATTGCCCCATCCTCTCCTATCTGATGTAAGCTCCAGCTAACTGTACGTAGGTTCTAATCACATGACAGAAATATCTTTTCCTTAGGGACAAAGCGCCAAGTGACCTCTCAAGATCATCTACAATACATGACGAACCGATGCTGGATGAATAACCTTCAACCTTTTTACCCTTCGGACCCCTCGGGAACTCCTCACTATTACCGCAATTAGAATGAAACGGCCTACACCAGGTCTCTAAGCGAGAGCTATGAATTTCGGAATGAGGGCTTGCCAGCCATTCACCTTTGGCCCACTAGAACAAGAGCCCCATGCATTAGAAACACCAGCTTGGAACATAAGCTCTTACACTGCACAGGTATATACCAACCCAGTATTATGATTACTACAGGATATTACCCCCTTCGTAGCTCTTCCATAGGAAATTTCTGCCCGTGCACCGATACTGGCACCGATAGGCTCCATGCACTAGGGTTCCCGTAAATACGGTTATAGCCTCGGAGTTACTCGGCTTTTGGAAGGAGTCTCTTTATTTGTGTCTGAGACCTTGGGTATCTAAAACTAGGCGAATTCCGTAGACAATAATCGAGGTTTCACTCATGGGTACGTACATACATGCTCTACTCTAATATCCAGTGGTCTGGGGATATGTCTGTGCAGATGTTGTACTGACCTGTTAAGTGGGTACATCTGTACCACAGACCATGCAACTACATGTACTTTACATTGCGCACCCAAGACTTCTGCGTAGAAGAACGATGCGTGGAGATCTTTCGCATGCCAGCGCACTTTTTTTTTTTTTTCTCAAGAGGCCACCTGAAACTCACCTCCAGTCTCCATTGTCTTCATGACCGATCCCCGCACTTTCACAAGATCGGACGAAACTGTCCCTGATACGCCACCTACATGAGCTACATGAGACATCGTTTGACTTACCCCATTCTTTAATTTTCGTCGTGGTGGTTGTTCCCTGTAGAGGCTCAGGTACATACGACTTAAGCTCGCTAGCTTTCTTGGCAACTGTTTGTTGAGCCTCATGGGAGGTACGTCATGGATGGGTGCAACGCAACAGACGTGGTCCTGCCTGTCATCTGATGTAGAAATTTTTTTCCCCCCACCTGCGGGGTTGCAACAGAGGGTAACGGATTGATTTCGCACTCTTCCTTGGGTCAATGATTTGCTAGCATGGTGGAGAGTTTGTAGTGAGGTGCGATATAGTTTACAGGATATGGAGTGAGTTGAAAGGGGGATAGTAGTAATAATATTGTAATGATGAGGTGAGAAGAATCCCGACCGCTGCCTACTCCAGGAACAAAGAGAAGAGAGAGGGAAAAAAAACAGGAACCGAACCCGAACGCCCTGACCCAAAAAGAAACAAAAGCGCCAATCAAAGAAAACCCAACCCTCCAGGCATCAGATCCTGGTGAAGATCTACATAGTTCTGTAAGGCCGGAGTTAGCACTACAACGCTCCTGATCTCACACGGGAATAATAAAGATGGAGCTCACCTGAAATCAACTAACTCCGTTGTGGGTCAAAATCAAAGTATGAGAACATTCCCTCTGGAGCATCTGGTAGGTCTGGCGTCGGGAGTCTACTTATTCGCGGCGCCGGAGGAGGAGCTGGACTCGCATATGTACTTGAGGCTACCGAGTTCAGGAATAGTACTATTGAGAGTTGCTTTTGCGATGTTCGAGGGTGGTAGAAGAGGTGCCTTGTAGGAGGTGATGGGGGTGTGAGGCTTTGCGACATTGCTATGATACTAACTCTAAGTGTACTTCTCTGTGCAGGTGTTAGTTAGTTTTGTAGAGCTACTCAGAAAGCGATAAAGGGCATATGAAGCTTACCTGCAGTCTCTATACGTTCTACTGACGAAGAAAAAAAAAAAAAGTGAGAAGCCACGAGCGGCTTGAGGTTCTCAGGTTATGAGCTGAGGGGGCTAGTTTGGAGGATATGGTACAGAAGGGAGGAACCGCCGAAGCTTTAAATGCTCCCAGAAACAGAAACACCCCGGTTTCCGGTCGTATTCATCATCCATGCGAGGTTTCATTCCGTCCACCACCAGTACCAGTCTACCACCACCACCACCGATTCCGCTACCGTATCGAGGAAAGGGGGGGGGGGGGTGGGGGAGAAAGTTGACGTAAACTAAGGGCAGACCTATTTGATTCCTAAGCGAAATTCAATTTATGGTTGTGTAGCATACCCCTAGCTCCCTGTCTGCCCCTCCCAATCAATGTTAGCTACCCTTGGGGTCGGCAACGCGTTCGCGTCGTAAGACTGCAAGAGCCGCATTAAGGTTATCTCGCAGTAGCAGATACATGGCCTACAGGCCATAGACACGATAGATTTGTAAGACTTCCAGAACGATCTAGGAAGGAGCCATGCGCCCTGGAGTTCCGTGTCCGTCGAGGGATGATTGGCGGGCGGAGCAGAGGTGGGAATTATGAAGGCAACCAACAATTATTAACAATGGCACCAACATTATTACAGTGGCATCAACCAACCTACCAACCAGGTTCGAGAGTTAATTGGCTGAGCTGAGCTGAGCGCTCAGGAAGGCGGTGGGTGCCTTGCCTTTACCTTACTGGTGAGGGAGGAAGGAAGGAAGGAAGGAAGGAAGGAAGGAAGGAATCGGAGTGTTCATCTTATTCGGTGCTCGCTCTTCTGGGACTCCGTTTGCGGAGGGAGTTCGGAGCCGACGGTCACACCGGCGAAGGATGCCCATCCGTCCATACAACCCATCCGCCACGGGCAAAGCAACGCAATGCCTTACGTCGATGTGCCCTTTTTGTCCACCGGACAGACATGACAAGACTCAATACAGCGTGCAAATAAGTTTTGTTCCTTCTGTCTGTGTAACGACCAAAAATCTCGCGAACATTTCCCATTTACGTGTTTACAACAGGCACCCTTACATTAGTACTTACTTGACTTTTGACAGATAGTTCGCTGGCTCAAGTCTCATAAACGTGGCCTCAAACACTCCTTGCTGTTGCCTAGAAAGCGTGTGTGTGGCCTGCTAAATCGCCATCAACGAGCATGAGCTCTATCTACCTCTCCATACATCACCAGCTAATCCACCCGAGCCTGGGAAAAAGAAGAGAAAGGTGATCACGTGACTGTTGCTGAGATGGGCCACGGGTAGATCCCGACTTCTTCCTGAAAAATGAAACAGGTCGAAATTCTTGTTTTTGCACATATGGCGGGGTGCGGAGGGGCGGAGTTTGTACCTGCGTTTTGGAAGTAGGTCACGTGATGTAGTTCCTGAGGAGCTGGGGTTTTTGCACCTGACGGATAACTGACAATGAGGGCTGTGGCTGAGCACTAGGTAGAGTACTTATGTAGGTACCTACATATAGATATTGGTACATGGCCAATAACATGTAATCCTTGGTGTCATGGGAGGGAAATGCTTAATTCGGGCCTGGCTTGAAGGGCCTCTGAGACTGCGTGAATGTATGTAGGTGGCCGAATACAATAATATGCAGAGTGGACCCGTTACTCGGATTCCAGTTTGGGAGATATGTGTTCGGCATTGGATCCCGCATATATTTATATGTCGGGGACCGTAAGACGGGATTCTGGATGCTCCGACGGGGTGTGGGGTAACCGATCTGACCAGCTCTGGGCTTTTATAATGTGCGCACGTACGTGGCCGCCTTATAATTAGGATACAGGTAAGCTCTCTGGGCGACCGGGTTACTCTTAATTGTCGTGCGTTTCATGGGTCTTCGGGGTTCCGGGCTACGGCAGGGTTGCGGGCCCGGGGTGGGGGTCTGTGTTTGGCCTGTGCGACGTGCGACCGGTAGCGGGCAGCGGGGATCCAATTCTCGCATCTGAGTTTTGGTGATTGTGGTAGAGGGCTTAAGCTGAGTTTTGCGGGGCGGGGAGGGGGCCATGGGGGGTATTTGGGCTGTTTTATAATAGCTGGTTAAAACACCAACTAAGCACTGATTGACAACAAATAACGCCCGCGGTAGATAGAAAGAGTCAAATAAAGCCCAGAGGTGTAAGACTGTGAGTGATTAAGCATGGGAATATTCAATATCATCGGGCTGTTGGGAACGGCGGGCGGGGTGTTCTCCCGCGTAGTTACAGGCTTTATATGGTCCTAGAAACTTGATGTGTTTAACGGCTTTGGGAAGAAGGGTTAGGAGATATCGGAACTGTTTATGGCACCTAACAAGAATACTATACGGTATGTAGTTAACGATAAATGGTACCAAGGACAGAGAATAAAAGTAAAATAAAAGAGTTAGCTTGCTTGTTACGTGCCTAGTATCATGATAAAGAACCTGCCCATGTACCTACCTTCCTCCACACACCTTACTTGAGTCTCCGGAAGAAATTCAGTGCCGCACCACGAATCCTAAAAAACAATTACTCTATATCAGTAACCCCCCGTAAAACAAAAACATAAAACAACCAAAATAGAAGAAGGTTATTACCCCTCCAAAGACTTCTTCTTCCACCCCTTCGGCGCATTCTCCTTCTTCTCCTCCACCTCCACCTCCTCCTTCTTTAACACTACGGCCGCCGTCTCACAACACTCTTCCTTCCCCTCCCCCTCCTTCTCTCCTCCCTTCTCCTCCTCTCCTCCCTTCTCCTCCTCTTCCCTTCTCTCCAATACCTCCTCACTATCCTTGCCATCCTCTTCCTCCTCATTACCCTCCTCCACCACCGCACCCAACCCCAACCCCAACCCCAGCTTCTTCTTTTTCTTCTTCCTCCTGCGCGACCGCCGCTCCTCCTCAAACTTCCTCACATCCGGATACGAGTTCTCCGGGTAATGGCGCACATTGACGGTCTTTGCGAAGCTGACGCTCTTCTTCTTCTCCTCTGGCACCTGCGAAGTCTGTGGTTGTAACGGGTTTATGAGTATCCCGCCAACGCGGGCGTCAGCGGGGGTATCTTTCTCTGCGTCTGCCTCTGTGTCCGGGACTGGCGCTTCCCCCCTGTACGGCACCCTGCACTCCCGATACCCGGAGTCGGCGCCCTCGGAGCTAGAGCTGGAGCTGGAGCTGGAGCTGGGGGCGTCTGCGTGTGGCGGGTGCCCAGACAGCAGCAGGTGGTAGAGTGCGTTGTTGGTGAGTGTGTGGTTGTTGCCGGTGCGGGCTCCGGCGGCGGGAGAGGCGTGCGGGCGGTCGGCAGGGTCACAGTGTAGTGAGGGGAAGGCGTATGGGTATGGGTATGGGTGCGTGCGGAAGGGGATGCGGGGGGCCGCGCTGGGTGGTGGTGGTTGTGGTGTGTTTGGGGAGGTGGAGGCAGCTGCGGAGAGTGGTGGTGAGTGCATGGGGGGTCTTTTGGGGGGCGGTGGTGGAAGCATCTGGGTCTTGTAGGGGCGGCGGTGGCTTGGTATAGTGATGGTGGGGGATTTGATAGTGTTTTGGTGATAGTGGTAGTTGTTGGGGGTGTTTCAGAAGCGGCAGTAGGTTGGTGTGGTGTCGATGGTTTTGGGTGATTGTGATGGAGTGGATGATTATGGTGGGACCTACGTACACGGATCCTAACGGCAAGAGTAAAAGAGGCCCACTACTTAAGTATAGGGAGCGGAGTAAAATAACATAGAGTAGGAAAGGAAAATTGCAGCATATTAACATATATTATATATATCCAGGCCATCTTTAATTTATAATTTAGTGTGCAAGCCCTTATATAGTTCGACAAGTGCTTGAATCATCTCGGCCCTGAGCGCCCGCCCGAGCTCGCTAGAAGGATAGCTACATGTGTAGCTAGCCATGCAGTATATATGCATAGAGCCAGTGAAAGACTACATGATGTCTTCCAGCTCCGACTCAACGGCGATCGATGAAGGAGGCGAGTGATGACCCATGACGGGAACTCAGAACCACACAACAATCCCAGTGGTCGTGGTGCCACCGGCGGCGGGCGCGGTAGATATATGTATATACTCGGATATTCTGCTATTCTCTAACACCTCCTGCGTGGGTCGATCAGGTGCGTACACAGGTGAGATTGTCTCGTTTCTAGTTGTTACTCGGGCGCTCAGGGCTGATATACGTGGGTGGGGGGTCGAACATATGCGGTCTTAGCTGCTAGGTGGAGTTTTTTTTGACGCTGTAAAGTCTTTATAAGCTGTCACTAGGGGTACGGCTCATACGTAGGGTGGTCAAGATCAGCGGAAGGGGAAAAAGAAATATAACTAAAACTCCACATTCTGTATGTCTGGGTGCCGTGGCACCAGTGGCTTGAGTTGGCTATTTATATATATAGTAACGATCACCCCGGCTGGCCCACTCGGTCTCGCCATCAATGACCCATATTTAGGGATAAAAAAATATCTTGCTGGGGGATGTATGTAACGACTAAGATACACTACCATGCTAGCAGGCTGGGCGGGAGTTTTAACAGGCTGTTTCTTTTTATTCTTATTTCTTTATTTCTTTATCGGCGAGGAAAATCTACCCTGTCTCAGGAGAGTGGGAGGAAAGGTTTTGCCATAGCCTGGGGGCTGCATGCATGTATGAATTATCGACGCTAGCAGGTTAACAACAACCCTAACCCTACTCCCGAGAGCTCCGACGTCCCCAACCATAACCTGTCGATCGCGTCTGCATCTACATCTATACCCACCCACTCACCAAGATTTAAGGTCTTCTGAAGCCCCCAACAAAAGACCTGCATGAGAATATATCGAATTCACAGCCTATACCACACACAGTATCCATACCTCGGGGGGATAAATCCTCATGGTTATTATACTTTGCTAAACCCACCCTGGGTAAAGCTGACACATCTCGTCTCATATCAGGCTTATAGTTTCTTGGACTTAACTCTCCACTTTCTATTCAGCATCTTCACCGGCTCTTTCATCTATCGCGGCTCGCCTCCCCACATAGCTGACTAGTTCGACGATATCGCAGCTACTCGGTTGGTTGGCTGGCTAGTGGCAAGGAGAGATTTGGTCTCCCTGACTATCAATGGTATTGGGAGTGTATGTTCTTGCCTCGGTCAATTTTAGAGCACAGCATGAGCAAGCATAGGCCTTACCAGAGAACGCACTTCGCGGGCTGCGTGGGTGGAGGCGGTGTCCATAGGGGTAGAAGTAATTCCTATGGGCGAGGAAAGTAGGTACATGTATTGTTCACACTTCGAGAAAGCACGGATGGTACCAGTGTCGGGTAAAAATCCAGATTATAATTCTGATTGATGGATTAAACAGAAATACGTTTAAAGTGGAACAGGGCAACCGCACAATGGACTTATTACCGACGACACGATCCCCAACCCAGGCACGAATAGATGACGAAATGTGCATACCTAATAAACAGAACACCCAAATACCGAATCCCTCTGTGTACCCCCCCACCCGACTATGGCTAGGTGAATGACAGAATGTCCGGTAAAATAGGAAAGAAAGCAAAAAAAGAAAATATAACAGGAGCGGATAATACCTGGATGGAACAAAACAAAGGAGAGATAGGAGATGGGAACATAAAAAGAGGCAAGAAAATCAGGGCAAGCATTGACAAGGCGACCTGCTCTAAAAGTTGTGCCTAACCTTCTCAGACCCTGGATCGATTCGTGGGATGTCAATCGCAGGTTATTACGACAGAGTCCTTAATGGGTTCCGGGACCACCGTCGAGGATATAGGATATATAGGGTTTAACGAGTATGGCCTGGTGCTCGGGGCTGCCAAGAGAGCATACTCTATAGTAGAGCGCCCCCAGAAAATATGCGAGCGAGTAAAACACCTTTACCCTTTAGACCTTGAGGGAAATCTCACTCCTAGTCTTATACCATGTGATAAACCCCTTGAAGTTACTACTATAGGACACCTGACGCTATTAGAGGCCGATTTCTTCGAGTAGATGGGGTTCTGGTCCCTATTCTCGGACTCGCTTTGCACCTTAAAGATGGGCCCAGCAGGGGAGGTCGCTGATCCAACGCTTGAGGCTGGGAAACGGAATGTTTCCCTCACTGGATCGACTGACTTAAGCAGTTACTGAGAGATATTAGTACGATAATTTAAGAATTGGTGTCACAATGGGGGCAAGAATTTTAGAGGACAACAACAAATAGCAATAGCGAGACTCAATCCCAAAAGGTAGCTGGAAGGGTTTATCTAATTTTGGGGGTCTTATGAGAGAACAAACAGAAACACATGGTTTGAAAATTAACAAGAGGTAGGATGCAATAATAGAGTTTGTGGGTTCCAATCCCAAATTGCCGAATCTTTGAAAATACAGGGCGTAACAAAAGAGGATGCAAAGTTGTAAGAGCAAGGTGGAGGGATTGAGTGGGTAGGAAGTTAGTCGAGATAGGCTGTACTAACCACAGATGATGGCAAGTTCCCACTCTCTCCCACAATTTCTGGAAGCAGGGGAGGTCCACTGCGTGAGTCCAAGTAGCTCACAGAAGGCCACAGGATATGTTATGGTTGATGGCAACCCTTTTCAGATACACTACTCAAATTTTAGGCCTTATATGCATCAAGCGCTAGTGGACGCTGAGGAACAAAACATACTGGTCCACTTCCGAATTTCCAATTTAAAGCTATAGGATGTTAGAAGTCAATGACCAAGGGGAAGAATAGGGGAGGTATTACGTCGAGCAAATTTCTCATCTTCGGAAGGGAGGCAGCAAGCAAGCACAGCAGCGAAAGCCCCGGAAAGAATGCTTCGCCATTACCAAACAAAACTTAGTTTCAACCCTCGTATAGTTGTGATTATGGATGATAACCATAGGGAATAAACTCACCTTAGGCAATGTTGTTTCCTGCCTAATGAACGGGTGATCAGGGTGATAGGAGTCCGGAGAAGACAGAAAGCCGGAGGATAATAAATACAATCTTAAATGATGGGGCCGAATGGAGAAGATGTAAAGGGGGATCTCTGCAAGTAGAGAATATCCTGCACCCGATGATACTAAAACAAACGATAGCCACTCAAAGTAGTCTATAGAAGGAGTGCTTTGTACAGGGATATCGAAATTTGTTCACGTTCGAAAGCACATCCCTCCGGGGGGAGGAGGTTAAAGTCTCTGGTTAACCTCTATGATGGTAGGAATAGGGATAAAAGGTATGGTGAAGGGGGGAAGAAGGGAAGGAGAAGAGAAAGAAGAAGAAGGACAGGGCTGAGGAAGTGTCATAATAAGGCTTGGCCTTGAGATAGGTCGTACCACTCTACAATCTTCGGTTTCTAACGTATGTTCCAGCACTTTAAGGTACATGTACTTGCATAGACAAAGATTCATGCCAGGCGCATTATCAGGATACAGACTTCCCCGGGACCTAGGCTGAATCTTAAATTCACAAGACACCTTTACACCATGTTTGCACGTATGCATGCTCTCATAGTTTCGGTGGCTGAGAGGGTAGATTTTTAAGGCGATAATACATGTACATGTATAGAACCGAACTCCAGATGCCTCCCGGGGAATATATGTCGACTAGGGATGCTCGGATCTTAGTGGACCAATCCGGCAATGATAGCTCTACACCTAGGCCTGGGAAGGTGAAGAAAGCTACGTTTTTATTCCGGGTTCTTATTCAGCGCCCTCGATGTGTTATAGGGATAACGTTAAGGTTTATATGAGACCGGGATGTTTACTGGTATTTTTGAACTGTTAGAAGGCCACATGGGTGGAGGGGTTGTTATCGTTATTGAAGCCATGGCTCGTAACACACAGATCAGCGAAAGTGGTGGAGCCGTAAGGGCGAGGGGGCATCCTGGTAAGGTTGGATTGTTTACCTAAATTTGGGGGACTACAAAGGAACAGTACGGATTTGGATTGACACCTCATACAAGAAAAGAACGATTTCGGTCTATCTGACCATGGCAAGGCCTACCAGGGAATGGGCTCAAACCCGAGGGCAGAAATATTTGAGGAGAATCACTGAGGAGATATGATAATCATTTCATTTCCTAGTTAGGGTTAGAGAATCGAGGGTTGTAGTGGCGATGTGATAAAGATCTGGTTCAAAGCAAAATGGATAATTATATAATCAATGGGTTGCACAATGAGTGTTGGAGGGAACACCTAACCTGCCTGGGCCATTCCTCTCGTAGGTTGGTTCATATAAGAGGAAATGCGACCGCCCAACCCCTCCCTTCATATATTAGAAGTGAACCATTGCATGCACGGAAGAAACCTAAGCTTATAAACACAAACATTGCCACTATGCCAGATCTGTGTAACAAAATATACACCCAGCCAAACAGTCCATGGCTATCCCGGGCTCCTTGCTTACATCAGGAATAACCTTTATCTAGCTCCTGCACCTCTCTTCGTAAGATCGCCTCAACTTCCAAAGCCACAGCATGTACAGGTCCTTCATACAACCCACGGCACAATACAGCTTACCACTGCGGATTTTTTATATTCGACTCGTCGGGAAACTTAGAACAGTTTTCTTCGTCTAGAGGAGCTGCGGACAGATTTTACGGGCCTGGTCATAGCACGATATCTCAGTCATCCATTCATCCCCCTTCCATGTCATGGATTCCATTGGCCTCTTTGACGTACATAAACATCGCTGTTTGGTCACGAGTAAGTAGGTACGTATCTTTCCATTAATCTCTATCTGTTAGAAACTCAACTGTGTATAGAAAGTACACTGACGCCTATTCGACCGATTTCAATACTAGCCTAGCTACCGAGCAGAGGGAGAGCCATAACGAAAATTAGACAGGGTATCAAGAGTTGAGTTCTTATCCATGAATCGATGAAAAATCCGACGCTCAAGCTAGCGAGCGAAACACCTAGCAACACAAAAAAAGAGGAGAATGAAACAAATACCCATCCTCAACCGTCTCAAACAAGATCATTCCTCACGAAATCCTCATACGCCTCGCCTCGAATGCAGGGAGGTTGATGTTCCAAAACCTCTCATCAACTTCGATGGTGGCGTTTGGACTGCTGACGCCAAATAGCCACATGACATGCCTCCAGGTGTAACCGTTATCCAACAGCACAGTCGTGATATAGGTATACTTTGGATGCACAGGGTGCATCCTCCTCGTTGGTGGCTTATTAAAGCAGGCTTCTCCTGGTGCTGGAAACCCTTCCCGCAAGTATGCCTCCTCGAGTTCGCGATCACCTCGAGCTTCAATTGGATCGCTGAATTCCTGGATTGAGCGGAGTCTCAGGTGATGATAACGAGCTAGAGGTGCTTGATGTCTCGGTGTCTCCTCGATCTGCTTTGTCAGGATCATTGAGTAGTATTTGTTGCATACACCGGCATAAGTGATAGGAATTCCGAATAACTCCCGAAACCCGACCATCACCAAGACTATATCCAGCTCTGTAGTGGTCCCTAGTGTGATCTGGGACTCGAGCCAGGAATGCTGTCTAGAGTCCAACCCACCCCGGCCACCAGGGGTTACATGGGCATCTGAAGCGGCGGCCAGAGATGGCCCAGGGATAGAGGAAGTGGCAGTGACTGCAGCTGGTTCATGGACAGCGGCAGCGGCAGTGGTAGTGGATGGACGAGGGGCGACAGACTTGCGAGGGTTCTGACAGATCCTCTTGCTTTGGCGGGTTGCTGTAGAAGGAATTAGTAAATCAATCCGACTCAGTCAACGACGAAGGCATATGCTCATACGTTTCTCCTCGCTAAGGGGACGCTTGCGGTTAGCTCTGGCCATTTCAAGGTGTTTTCCCTCTTTCGTGCGACTAAGTGGTGCTATCCCTTCAATGTGGAGCCGGCGAAGTCGGGAATGCCTGTGGTGGTAAAAAGCCTGTTACTTTAGCTGACGGTGGGTGCGCGAGTATGAGCGTAACTATTCCAAGCGTCAGGAAAGAAGAGGTGGGACCTGGGGTTGTGGGTGGCGGTTGGCAAGTCTTGACTTACACTGGCAATAAATCTAGGACTCAGTGGGATGAGAGAGTATTCGGCGAATAAGACTTGCACACGCGCTGGGCCTTCGAGGCAATACCCGTGAACCTTTAGGCGAAAAATGGAGTGAGGAGGTTAAGGCTGGTGTTTCGGGGGAGAGAGAATAGCTCGTTAGGATGCTCGCTAGTTTTAGGTGGTCAACCCTAGTCTAAACGAGCCGAGAAATTGAAGAAGCTGGTGGGCTCTGGTCTAAGCGAGAAAGATGAATTCGAGATGTGACGAGCGTATGTGTTATGGGCTTTAGAACCTTGCTGTGGGAATTGAATCGCCGATGGCGCGGAAAGCTTGAGAGAAGAGAGCAGAGGTTGTTTACGAGACGTCAGTGCAAGTCGACAAGTGCGCTGGTTGTGTCCAAACTATGCTAGATTCCTCACCACCTGCGTACCAGTGATTTAAAGACAGCACCAAGGTATATCGGATGGATGCTTAGAGATAGTATGTGATCTAGCAATATAGTGGAGGGCTAAGATGGTTTTTCATGTTGGTACACACGTCACAATAGTAGAACACAACCTTTAGTTTGGAGGGGCGAAAATCAAAACGCACTACATCCTACGGAAAGCCTCTTTGTTTACCCCAAGAAAAAAACGACTCACAGGTTGTAGTAAACAAATACATATAACTGTAGTTTGTAGATTATGAGGCCTTAAGTAAATGTGAAGACCATTTATGTAGATTGGGAGCTTTACTAGTAGTATGCCTTGACTATAGACTTCAGGCAAAGCTGTTAGGAACTAGAACAAGCCTCGGCGTACACAAGGAAAGACCTTTTCAGGGCATAAAGATATCATAGGCTAGCTGCTAGAGCTCTTGACATTTTAAAAAGCTGCGGAACGGCTTTGGGTGGGGGGAGGGGCTAGGGGGTGACATACCTTCAGAAATAGTCTGTGCACACCTATCTGAAAGGTCTGGAAATTACGGCTGAAGGATCTTCTGGGTCAATACAAGTCAAGTCCGCTGTACCGCTTGTTACGGTGGAATCAGTGCAGGAGCTGCTAGAGATGGGGATGCGTGTTCAGACCAGACCAGTGCAAGGAGCTTCCCATAGCTCAATTAGATTTAAGTTGCAGATTAGTGACAACTCAATATAATTCAAGTTCTCAAAGGTGATTGTCAGGGACGGCAGGTAGGCAGCTTAAAGGGGAAGAGAAAGGGAGGGGGGGGGTGAGGGGGAGTAGAACCCCGCAGTAACATATTCCCTACATGTTACTATAATGCCGGTATTTGGGCGTAATAGCTTATATATGCCTAGAAACCATCGGACGGGAAGTTTGTCGCCGGGGGATGGAGCTTAAAGTAGTGTGTTGCTAATGCATGTGAAATCACTAATAGTAGTTTGTGCACTCCCGGGAGGTCTTAGTGATATATATATAGCTGTGTTGGGACTCAGGTAAAAGTAGGGTGCTCTAGCAGATGTTGGGTGGTCCTGTGGCTATTACGGAAGCTTTGCCCTATAACCCTTACCTGAACAATCACATGATTGGGGCCTCTTGTAGAGGGGAATGACAAGTTGAGGACCCATTAAGGGAAATGAAGGGGTGCGTGGTAGGTATCGTGTGTATTAGGGCGAGGTGAAATGGTGGACACGCTAAGTAAACGTGAGAATAACAGGTATAATACGGGGGTGGGGTGGAGTGGAGTGGGAGAGGGTCAAGGATAGGTTGGGGGCTATTTAGGGTATATATAAATGATCCAAATTGAAGACCCCAAATCAATAAGGGAGAGGAAGATACCCGGCCAGTAGCTCAGGCCCGCGGCTGTCTTGGTCTCGTGGCCTCATTTATCAAATATGTCGTTTACAGTATTGTATTCGTGCTTCTCTTTGGTTCTTGATATTCGTGCTTGTTCGCGATAGCTAGGGAAATCTTTCATGTAAGCTGAAAAACTCTGGAACCGCACACCCCCGAATTTTGCCCGCATTCCCCCTTGTTTCCCCAGAGTTTCTCACTCAGCCAGGCCTAGAGTGTCCCCTGGTCACACTGATAAGGTGTTCCCTCTTATGGAAAGCATATTATTCCGTCATCTATCTCTGGCTGATGTTTCTTAGATTTCCAGTATTAGCTTATCGGTACTCCGGCTATTACTATTCATAGTGCCCGGGCTAGTCTCCTATAGAAACGGAACTGGTGCTAAGGTGTCGAGTCCTTTCTACGACAATATATATGTCAGGTTGAAACACCTATAGAATGGGCTTCTGAACCTTCCTTGCTTTGTGTACTTAAGCTTGTAGATACCGCAGTCCAAATAGGCGTGTTGAAATAGCCAAAAGTGATGCAAGATTTATATCATTCCTCGAGGTTGTTCATGATTTTCCGCGACGAAAGCATCATTGTATTAATTTCAGTAAACCGAAGAAAAATCTATATTTCAGATTTGCGCCCTTAACAGCCCCCCATATGCCTATGGATCAGTACACTGATGCTGATTATAGATTCTCTTCTGAAATGTAGTGGGTTATAATTACTCCTACCAGGTCAAACATCCCCGCCAACCACCACAGGTGGCCCTCCTGCGCCTTCATGATATGCAGGATCCAGAGACACCCGGAGGAGGAAGGCAGGCAGGATGGCATTGGCTCCTATCCTGCACCAATGCCATAGTGCAGAGGATGGCAGTACCGGCTGGGCGCTACTTGTTGACTCCTCGGAGGGGGCGCAGAGGTAAGTATGGGCAGGCGTACGATGATATTTCCCCGTACCAGACATAAAACTAGTCCATTGGTAGTGACGGTACTGATGATGATCAATTCACCCACCTGGGGGAGTCTTCGTTTTGTAAACAAACCCGGTAAAAACCTGTCGCTTTGCCAGCGTGCTGGGCGATCAGGTAAGCCAGAAGATTCTCTCTCTAGCTCGGCCTATATAGTCGCTCGTTATGCAGTAAGCATGGTGATACGCATTTCTCGATATCTCAATGATACATCAACTGGTTCTTCTGGCAAGACAGAGGCAAGCAGGGATATAGTGTTAACAGTTTTAAACTAAAGAGCAGGATGTATTTAAGTCATTCTGAGGTTGTAAGAGCTATCAGGGGCGTGGATCAGAGATTCTCACTCGGATATCGAGTGAGATCCTATGAACCACAGTCCCTCTTAGCAACCATTTATCATATTATAGAGTCCCCTAACTCAGTCTCCCCATATTCACCATTCGTGAATACAATCTAATGCTTCCTTTTTTTGTAACTATGATATTTATGATGCAATAAATCCTCCCCGCCGCTTATGAGTCGTGCTGTCGAAATGAGGCCCTCGGCCCTTGAGTGAGAGTGGTTTTCTTATGTTAAATTCGAAACATGTCAACATTTATTCTCATCTATAGCTTTGAGCCCTTGCTACACCAACTAGTCGCTAATATTCTCGCCTGATACTCTTTTGATATGTCTCCTTTTCCGTAGCATCCTCGAAGCAGGAACTGGCGACTCAACACCGGTAAAATTCTTCTCCGGAATTCTGGCCCTCTCAGCAGCCTCCTCCGCGACCGCCGCCCTTAAGCTCACCTCCGCCACCACCCTCAATGAATCCACCACCCTCTTTCTATACACACAATCTCGGTGCTGCTCCATAACTGTTACGAATCGACGCCGCACATCGACATCCATCCGATCAATGGCGCGCTTAATATCCGCAGCATTGAAGCACCTAAGTCCGCGCCGTTGGAACAGCACCAGGTCTGGGCTGATGAAGGGGTAGTGGAAGCACAGCGCGTAGTAGACAGCACTCTCGTTGCGAGCGAGGTCTAGGTTCGACGTTTCTTGAAGGGCGGATACTTCGGCGAGGCGCGTGCGGGCTGTGCTGACGTTTCCACGCCTGGTAGATAGCGGGGTGGGAGTGGCATCTTGGGAGGACGTCATGTGGAGAGAAAGTAGTGAAGTTCCTTGCAAGGTAAAGTGTGAGATTCTGTAGTCGCTGTGGTTGCTTATTATGTGTTGGGTTACTCCCGCGCTTTATATAAGCATTGGTTTTGGTGATTCAGGTTAAGGCTTTTAGTCAAGACGCCAGTCTTTCAAGTAGTGATTTCTTGTCTAGGCGATGAGTTTCACCTCTCTGTAACGATCATGAAAGTAAAGATCTATCAATTGACGAAAACCCTTGGGGCGAGCATATCGCAAGGCATCTTGAATATTTTCCCGAGGCGTGTGGAGAGTGACGTTAGGAACGTTAGGGTACTAGAATTAGTATGTATGGACCTACTTTATAACCATTTCTGAGGGGACGGAGCAGAATAATCCACGGTTATGTATACAGGGGCCAAGCCTTTAGGATGAACTCACTGGCTAGAATAGCTTGTTCAAGAGTAAGTAAGTATGGAGATCTCACGAGAGGGGCAACTATGGCCTGTCAGTGCACATGCAGGATTATGCCCAGACTATAGCTTGTTTCGTCTGTATCACGCCAGTTAGCATATAGTTAAATGCACCAGAATAAAGAGCCAGCCTGTACAGTCCACATCCAATGCGTACGTCATGTACAGCCCCGTTCGAAAAGTCCTGGCACCTCCGGGTCAATAGTGCGAGGGTGTTTCTTCTATTTTCTAATTCCACCACTGTGACTATAACAAAGAGCTACAATATCTTCGTTGCGGCCATACCTAACAATTTTTGAGTATGCGCAGGAGAAATAGTTGTTGCAATTGGTGGGTTAGAATTCATAAACAGACACAATATAGTAGGGTGCCAGGACTTTTAGAACTAGGCTGTACACACATGTACTTACTTAGTCATAGACATCTCGTACTAAGGATATATGCGGCTCAATTGTTGTCCACATCCCTCCATTGCCCGAGTATAATACGGGATCACATCTCCTCCTTTTCTCTTCACATCTTAAACTCTCCATCTAGCTCAATGGCCCCTTGCTCACTTGGCTACGAAAGGTCGTCAAGCAAGGATTATTGGGACCCAGGATAACAGGGGTCAAAAGACAAAGATACGGGGCTGTACACAAACCCTCATCCACATATTCACCAGGCTCGTGGACTAGAGATACAGGTACCCCCCCCCCCCACAAGGCCTGATTCCTGTATTGTATTCTCTTCCCCTAATGGGACATAATTAATACGTTACCCTTGAAAGTAGTGCAGCTAACATGTTGAAACAGTACGAAAGCTTCTGAGCCTAAAATCATACCGAATATTGCACTCGTACGTTGAGTAGTAGGGGGTACACCAACTACCAAGCAACCGGTGTGACCGCCTCCGGGACGTGTCTCTGGTGGTGTGACGGCGGTGTCCTTGCCTGAGCAAGGCTGCATGCACAGGAGATTGTCCAACAAGACCTCGTAAGGACTTTCTAATAAGTGCCGCCTTGAATGATAATGTCAATACTAACCTTGCATAAAATGTAGTAATCTTCCACGCCTTATGGGCCATGTCGGCTCCTATGAGCATAGTTGTGATATAACAACTCAACGTGAATATGGGCTCGTAGCTTCAATGGTGATAGGTCCTGTAAGTGTCATGTCTAAATGTCTGGTTGAGCATCGTACTAATGATCTTATTAATAGGATTCGGTGGTTTAAGCGCCTCAAAGCACTATCAACATCTGCGGTCCTTCCCGCAAGTCAAGGGGGGTGATTGAAACATACCCCACATTCTGCTCCAGTATTCAGCACTAGGGGCATGGGGTCTGTGGCACCGCGTCATGTCCGGAGGCCACGAGGATCACGGTTTGAGGGGGTCAAGTCATGACCCTGAGGAATTTGGCAAGGTTTTGACTATTTTGTTCGGGGTTTAGATGGGTCCACAACCATGATTAGAGCGGTTTAGCTAGGGTAGAATTAATTAATGCAACGAAATTCTATCCTACCCAGAACCACAATTAGTTAAGAAGGCTTGGGCTATTTAGTTCACCAGATATGGTTTAAACAGATTGTGATTTTAATCATCTAAAATACATTCTGATTAGATTATATTTGCTGCACCGGCGTTTGTTTAAACGCACTGTTACTCTTGAGGAAAGTGTCACCAGAGATCTGAGGCTACTTGGTCTCGTACCTATGGTATGGGGTTAATATGGTCAGAGAAATTTGTTACCATCGCTCAAACCGCAATAGGGTGCTTCTTTACGCTAATATCTATTTTGGTAGAGCGTTGCAACTATATATGGGGGATTAAAGGTGGGGGGGTGGAAGATTTAGACAATCCAAATATAATAGTAGTATACTTGGTCGTTTGGTAAAAGGTCATGAAAACTGGCGTTACCACGAGGCAATTTTTCACGACCTTTTACTGAACGCCTAAGTACATGTATGTTTTATAATTAGGTCAAGTGGGGCATGTGATTATCCGGTTCCTTATGATATTAAACGAAATATAGTCTTTGAACCAATCAATTGTTTGCGTATATGGCATATATTTTGATACGTGATGTATCAGACCGTGTGTATTCAGAGAAGAGATTTCTAGCTAAGTACCAATGTACCCAGGGTGTTGGAAAGTAATGCACATTTTGACTTGACAACACCCAGGTGCCTTATCGCAATACAACACAATATTTGTAAAGAACCTCTACCATAATAATCACGAAGCATAAGCTTGATGAAGAGCATTTGCACACTCACATTTGCCTAGAAATACATGTAGCCTTGTGCGGAAATTGGCCCCCGTGCGCCCCTGAAGGCATCGAATGTGCATCACTTTCCGACACCCTAGGTACATGTGAGATGTATTTGTATGTATGTAGGTACATGTAGTTGTATCCCACAACGACATGAACGTGCTCTACTAATCCTAGGAACCTTTATAACCTGATATACCTGAATATATTTGTTTTCTAGCAGTCGAGATATATCAACAATACAGACATAGTCGGGTGTTCGGGTACGTGCGGGTTAGTAAGAAAGGTACATGTAGTATCACAGAGGCATATGGCTGCTCACCACGATATCCAACACCTGCTACTCCGCAAGTACTAGTAGCCCACCTAAATACATTACATTACCACGGCTAATGGGTTTCATTGCGTGTCCGAGCTCCCCTTACAGACTCATACTTTGTACCCCACCAAGCACGGCTCAATGCGTTCAGTCCGAAGCTAAGCTATCATTGCCTTTCCATGTTTTTCAGCACATGTTCGAAGTAAAAGATATGTTCTTTGATACATGTAATCATGAGGTGCTGAAAACGGTCTGCGTTACAATCTGCAGCTGCGTACATGTGAGTTTAGTTGAGGATGGTGTCGTAGAATGGCAGGGTTAGGGAAAGATTGAATGGTTGTGGAAGGCTTGTGCCACGAACTTTGGGGGCCGTCGTGGCAAAGAGTTCAGGACGTGCCTACAAAGACCTGCCGGCTGGGACAAAGGAGTTGGGCATGACAGAAATGATTTAGTTTATCATGCTCTTCTTCCCCTCCATCCTAAGATCATCCATCGCAGTTCTCGTATGTGAAAGAGTGCCAGTGCACGTTCGGCAGCTGGATCTAAAGGTTTAACGACACACCCAAAACCTCCCCACAAACGGATAGGACCCCAACTTTCAAAGACAAAATCTTGATCTTTTTTAACAACAAGGCCTAAGTTACAAAAGGTAAATCCTCCTGAAATTCTAACAGTCATGCTAAACTATGGGCGAAAATCTCTACTCAGAAAAACTGGACGATAAGAGCCCCACCCATCCCTTCTCAAGACCCCTCACTTAAAAACTGATACCTCAAGCCAACATATCACGACACCCTAGATCTATCAGGGCAAAAGAAGAGTCTCCCTCGGAGGACTTGAAGGCCTCATCCCAAGCTCCCCTGAAATTGTGCGGCATACCATAGACACCAACTCCGCGACCATGTTCTACAACCTCTTCGAGAGTCTCCACCACAATTTTTTCGCCAGGAGAATTAAATCGGTAGAGCTTGTTGACTGGGCTAATGACCTCCGCATCGAATACAGCATCGGCCCATCCGTTAATATCCCAATCTTCGGTGATCAGAGGGGGGTAGTGAGCGACTGGATGACGTTGAATGAGATAATATCCCTTTCTCGAGTTGTGTCGGCGATAGGGAGATGATATCTGTTCCACCTTGAGATATTGGAGGCTGAAGGGACCCCCAGCTACGGCCTTTTTTTTGAGGCCGCCTAATCTCCCGATAAAGCTTTCAACAAGGAACTTCATGAGGTCGGGAATATTGAACTCATGACAAATTCCGCTCCCTGGTAACGAGCTCATGATGTGAGAGGTGGAATCGCCTCCATCCTCACTGCTGGAATCAGCACTACTGTCTTTTAACACACGGATGAAGAGGCTTTTTAAGAAGCGAAGCTTTGCGATCTGTTTGATAATTCGACACTGTTTCAGGGACGATTAGTACTTTACTCGTCGCCCATCAGAATTAACAGGTAGCGGATTTAACATACGCAAAACAAATCGTCTGCGTTGATCATCAACGACTCGAGCAAAGGACAGTTGTCGACCAGTCTTCCCACCTGGTTTCCGTTAAAGCGTTCCATTGCTTCGAAATATTCTTGATGCTCAGCACCAGTGGTGTATGTTAACTCGCGCAGAGTCTTTCCGTGTTGGATTATAGCATTGAGAATTCTATCACCGAACCCAGGTAAATTATTTTCTCCTGAGCGTCGACGGACGAGATGAAGTGCTTGAAGATTGGTGCAAAGGTCGATTAGGTGGACCATCAATTTTGGTTTGGCGTTTAGGCTCAACCTCTGCATGTTGACAAGCTTTGCACTGAGCCTTACCATGACACTGCTCTCTTTTAGTGCCCCAACAAGTTGAAACTGCCGCACGAGCTTCAGATCAACCATTTCAGTTATCCCTGTGATTGTTGCAAGGTTTGGGTAGATCAAGCGGAGAGTTTTGATGTTGGGTAACCTGAGGTCTTTCAAAGCTTCAGGTGTTGATTCGTCTTCATCTATGGTAGTGCTGTAAAAGTTGACCTCTTTCAGTGTTTCGCTACATGCTTGTAGGGTTTTGCTTAATGAGATGATACCGACTGAATGTTCCTTGATCGTATCTAGGTAGTCGATGGTCAAACTCTGGAGGTTGTGGAGAACCATGCCGAGCCCGATGAGACGAGGAGGTCGAGAGACCATGTAAGGCGTGGGATACCTTCCCTGCGGGGGGTTCATGGTGTACCCGAAGTTCCTGAGGCGTGTAAGACCTTGGATACGAGTTTCAAAGGTTTGACTGCTCAACCCACAATGCCACCTGTACGCGCAGTAAGTGCATGCTTACATTACTATGAAAAAGATAGTACAAGGGATTCCACTTACTGGAGCGACTGAAGGTTCGAGGCTTCAAGGAGGAGCTCATTCATGACTCTCCAGAAATCGATCACCCCTCTCCCGTCAAGATTATATGATGATAAATTGACAACAATCTTCCTGACACAGGCTGGATGAATCATTCGCTGATTATCATGGCTCAGGAACCCAGGATCAATGTCCCGTAGCCGTTCTCTCTGCTCTTTCGAGAGGAGGGCACACACTATTTGGAGGATCTGGTACGGTTGAAGGGAAGGCCCAATGATGATGTCACGGTATAGGAGAGGAGCAGCGATAGAAAAGAAGATACGTGATACGCTAAGGAGGGCGCTTAGGCTGCTAAATTCGTGGGCTGCGTTGCTCGTCTCAACAGGGTCCATGTTTTCAGCCTACAGAATGTTAACCCGCTGGTGCGAGTGTTGATGGATGGAAACATGGTGATAATTTACTTACCCAAACAATAATCTCCCGTAGGATTTCAAGAGGAAGATCTGGGAGCATCTTGATCTACTATGAGAGTAATCGATATTTCTGGTATAACACTAATAAGCTACAGCTGTTATAGAGGCCGAGTATGTGAGCTAATCTCGGCTGTTGAAAGAATGATACGCAGAAAAGCGTGGTTTGGGTTTGGGGTATTTTAGGTTGTGTTCGCAGCTGCGTGATTGCTTGTTCCTGCAACACAATTCGAGGGTGTGGGCGGCTTCCTCAAACAGATTTAAATACCCAAGGCCCTAGATTATCCTAGTTTCAGAACTATGGAGAGTTACCAGTACCGGTAGGAAAACTGAGAGGGAGAGCCGAATAGTATGGGCCTTGCGCCAGGGCCAAGATTTGAATTTGGCTGACTTCTGCAGGTTGGCTTTGGATGTGTCAATAGGGGAAACGCCTAGACCACTGGAAAGCGCCATCTATTTAGAAACATGTCTTCTACCAATCATATAGTCGTCCACTGTCGGTTAATATTCACGGGCACATCCGCCTGTTGACTTTAGATTTCTCCCACTCTTCTGCACAATCCACAATCACACGCGATTTAGGTTCATGCTGCTTGAACACTTCTGTCAAAGAACCTTTCGCGTTGAGGGAGGTCATGATGGAGGCACATAATTAAACTTACACTCTTCTTCACTACCTACAACAGAGGATTTCGTTTAATTGAATCCCCGTAGATATCCCGGAGCTCGAGTGTCACGCTCTCGTGTGAAGGAAGCCCGCTTTCCTTGGGCTGGGGAGGAAAGGGCGGCGGGGAGTGGCGTACTTGGGGGCAATCCTACTAGCCTATTGACCCGGGTAGGTTTCTTTAAGATGCACTGATGGGGCGTCGGACATTTCGGTTCTTTTTTTTACATCACGAGTTCCATTTAGACCTCTCTATTTGTTTGTTGTGTTTGGTTTTTTGTAAGACAGGGTGAGGGAAGAGGGGAGGAAAACAGACCCACTCCAGAGGGGAGTGGGCCCACTACCATAGCCCAAGGGACGGATGTAATTAATGAAGTAAACAAAAAAAAAATTTAGACCTCTCTATCACGGTACGAAGCGAGCTACGTATCGAGTGATATCCCATGACGCAATCATTGGCGCTAGGGTTGGTTGGGGACCGGACCAGCCGCCTTGCCTCTGGAGGCCAGCCATCTCGGGTTGTACGAGAAACAAGCCCATGGGCAAACGGACCATACGACCATACTCAGGGTATCTAGCTACAACAAGACTTCTCATATTCTCGTTCGGAACTTGGTTTCATTATAACATCCAGCCCCCGCTCTCCCCACACTTGATCATTCGCTACAGGTGTAGTATCCTACCTTCCGCGGACTTTACAAGTTTGTGTATGGAGCCGCCGCCTGTCCCTGCGACGGAGGTAATTCTCGCAGACGGGTGCGATAGAAGGCACGGAGCAGGCAATCGACCCTCTACTAATACGGTTCCTAGCCACACTCATATGGGCTGTATAATACAGGCAAATCATGCATGTTATGTAATTTCCTCAACCTAGGCCCAGCGCTACACCGGGAAATAAGGTTGAAGACGCGAGGGGGCGGTGGTGAGCAAAAAGAGTTCAATATCGGACCTAACCAAATAACTTGGTAGAATCGTTCGGTGGGCGTCGTACTATGACACCATCTCGCGCAACTAAAGGTTAATATCCAACCACGAAACATACCGATAGCCGAACCATTCCGATATGTTCGTGTCAGATTTTCTTTAGTCCTAGACATATAAATTCATCGAAGACTCACTTCCTCCCCTTCACCATCTCCCACCTTCACCTAGAGCCTACAAGCAGACCACCTGCTAATATCTTTGGCAGGCCTATAGTTATATAAGAAATTACATCCATTTTCCGCAATGAAGCTTTCTACTACTTGAATTCTGACACTTATCGATCTTGCCGTCGCATTTCCTCAAGCATGGCAATTTTGCGCTGCGTACAATACAACCTGCGCTCCTGGAACACCTTATCGTTGCTGCCAGGGCCTCAAATGTGGATCTCCTAATCCGGTTTGCGTCAAGGCCTAGTAGTGAGTTTGTCGCACGTTGCGCGGAGGTAAGGCTTCCACTTTAGTTGGGTCCGACGGATATTTAAACTAACCTGCAGAAAGGTGAACCTCGTAGGTACGCCGAGGTTGGTCAGAAGCAGTGGTAATTTCAGAGTTGAGATCCGAGTCTACGAAGAAGGGTCGCACTTTTGCTCAAGATAGAAGATAGAGGCGCACGAGAATATATTTAACCTCGAGTTGATAATCAATAAATTTGCACTTACTCCCCCCAAGAAATAAAGTTTAAACCCTAATACCGAGCCATATCCGACGTTACACATTAGACCTTACGAGCTAGGTAGTTGTCCCTTTGAATGTCTCTTGTGGTTTATGACCTGCCCCGGCTCCATGATTACCAATATAGTACTGCCTACATATCAGCAAAAACCATAACGGCTATTAAGGTAGTATATCTCTTAGGATGACCACTCAATTCTCATCCATTTAAACGATTTAAATGTGATATATTAGTTACCCTCTTTGGAGACTACTGTGGTCCTTTTGCCTGCTACATGCTGGCTTGTAATGTGCAAACTATACCAGATTACTTCCTAACAATATAGAGGAAGTTTCAATTTCAACCAAAATATAGCACCCGTCTCAACATTCTCCATCGATTAATATATAATCTGTGGAGCCGGAGTGCTGCGTAAGATAACACCTACGGTTCCAAGCGTGGTCAGCGGTTTCTAGGGCCTCCCTTCTTGGCTTAACAACTACCGTTCCAGGACCCTGATTGCCGTGCGCACGCCAGGTTTGGATATAAACGCCAAACCTTATATAAAGTGAACCTCATGTAACGTACACTAAGTCCTAACCAAGCTGTACACCATGTATACCGCATTATCGTAGCGAAAGAAACAAGGGATACAGCGGTACCCTAAGTCTTCCTAGGCCATCACGAGGAGTCTCTGCGACGGGAAATAAGGCAGCATCATCAAGCCCCGCTCTTCCTTATAAAGACCTCTCTTGTTTGAGCCCGTCCGTGTTTGCGATGGCCCCATATCTCCGGCGTTACTAGGCTCCGTCTATACAATGAAGCCAATCTCACTATTAATCCTCCTTGCCGGCGCGGCTGCTGCAGTTCCACGTCCGGGCAAAGGAATGCCAACACTCGTTCCCAGAGACGCCTCAGAGTGCCCCATACATGCCATTGCACGCCTCAGATACTGCCCTGCGAGTACGAACCCAGACCTCTGTTCTATGACGAAATGTGTTTTCGCATTTTTTGATCCTGACGTTGTTTGTAAGGTGTGTGTTGATTCTTTCAGCGGCCGGCTTTGGATAATGATGATGCCCTGGATAATAACTAAGTTCGTGAAGATGAGTAGCCCTCGTGGCTGTTGTCCCGTACTGCCTCCCTTAGTATTGTGATTTAGTATCAATGCGTTGTGGGCTACATGCACCATAGCATTCGTTTGTTTCGGGATGTTGTTCGGGAGTAGGGTTGATCATGAGTGGCATGGGAAGAAACTGTTCCTTGACATAAGTTAAATGATATATATATCAGGCGTGTTGCGTGTCTCGTATCTCTCATTTTCAGGGGAGGAGAGGCGGGTGGTTTCAAGACCGAGTGCTTGTTCAATCACACTACACACGTGCACTCATACATAAGGAAACTCCACCATCAAAACAGAGGGGTGCTAAAAAGCATAGCTCTGCCCCCATAAAGTAATCGCCCCACATCATATAAATCCTTTCTATCACCCTTTACCTATATATCCTCTAATACCACAAACATCAAACTTGCATGGCAAGGTCTTGTTTCTTCCCATGAGCGTTATAGCTGTGACTAGATCATGATAGAAAGCACAAGCGCACGTGCGCACATCGTGTTAACTTCATCGTTCAGCTTTGCGCACAATGGAGGGTCTTGACGCCGTCGTCATCATACACCACCACTTGGATAGGGCGATACGAGAGCCCTCTTCTCCACCAGTGGGTCGAAATACTTTTGCAGCCCCCATACTAACCGGATTAGTTTAGCCGACTTTATGGATGTACCTAACATGCCAACCTAGGCGGTACTACTCTCCTCCATTTCCTTTCCATCCGTAATAGCTACATGTACCCACGCCTGTTATCGTAGTTTTTCGCACCCGTTATGTTGGGGTTATAAGTTAAACTATTTCACGAGACCCGAGAAGTTTCATTCCAGGCCTCATATATAGCGGGGCTGTACAAGGGGAATGCACTCCAGTTCCAATGGAGCTGGCTACCTAACGTTGGCATGTGTACGAAGCCTTCATTTTTTGTTTGAACTACGATATTCCGACTAGGGCTAGTGATTTCAGTACAGGCTTTATATCCATAGAGTAAATCACCTTTTCTTGAGGTATGACATATCGAACGCAGAGATATTTAGTCACTTGGGTCTTGAGAATTAAGCCAGGTATGGAGACATTAATGTTTTACTATAAGGAGAGCTCTAGGTATGAATACTCCTATCCGGTAGTAGCGGGTTCTAGCACCATATATGGTGGATTCCCGCTCTCTACACTTGTGTATTGATATAACTAGAATGAGGTCATGGATTAGCACTCGCGTTCAACTTCAATGGCGAATGTCAAAATGGCGTTCTGGCCACGTGCAAGCGGACAGAGGTCAAGGATTGGGTTCCTAACACAGAAATTATCACAGCCAAACCAGACTTTCCCCTCTCGCCACACCACTACCACTCTCGAGGTTTGGCTTAGCAAAAACTACAACACCAAGGCCTTCACTGTGAAAACACTCACCTGAGCAAATAGCAACAACGAACTCTCGCCGTACCACACAGCGCCCCGCGAGCTACCACCCACCGGCACCACCCACGAGCATAATGAGTGCCCTCCAACCTCGCACTAGCACTAGATTCCACCCCGCACACAACTCGCATGTACTTGACTTCCTCGAAGAGCGGCACTACACGCTCGTAGAAAATGCCACGACACTCGAGCACAAACTCCGTTACGCCAAGGCGCTTCTAACACTTGCGCAGCGGTGCAGTGTCATGCGGGAGCTGACGTTCCTGCAGGTAGGTAGTAGGGCACCCCCGGAAGTCCTAGAGAGTGATATGGAGATATTGAGGTTCTTGGTAGCGGAGTTGGTGTGGCAGACACGGGAGAGCTGGAGCGAGGTCGAAAAAAACAATACGTTGTGGAATAGGGAGTTGGGTATGTGTTCCACTTGATTTGAAGGAAGGGGAGGGGCTGCGGTGTGTGCGGAGGGAGAGATGTTGATGGATGTTATGGAATGGATGCTAATGGAGTGTGTGGTAGCTGCGGCTTTTGGAGGATTGGGTTGATATTAAGGATTATGACCCATGTGTGATTAGGGTGGCCTTTTGAGCACGGGGGAGACGGTAGAAGTAAGCGTCTTCTGTCCCAGCCTTCTGTCCCATCGCTGTCGTAAGTGAGGCTTAATGACTGGACGTCCCTTTTTGCTTTCCCTATACTCTTATGGACTCGCGGTCGGCACCCCAAAACCGCTGGTGATGGGCGATTGGATTATTTTGGTTCTGTACCACTGGAAACATCGCAGCGTAAAACGAGAGTGTCGATTATAAGGGAGGTCTCGATCTCATCAACTGTGAAATGTACTACATATACCGCACTCGCCCGTAGCTGGCTAGGCAATTTCAATCCATATTTTCTGCACCGTTTATTTTTCTAAGCGTTAGCATATCTCCGTGGGTTCCGATTAACTCTACTCTTTTCCAAGCTCCTCTGCCGTAAGGCCACGGATAGATAAACGATGTCCGCCACCGCACACCAATGCACTTTCACGGCCGCTCCAAACTCCACAAAATCACTGACTAACCACTGATGTGCCCACTCCTAAAGGGCATATGTCCATTTCATTCTATCCCCGTGGGTTCATCTTGACACAACCCCATGCCACGGGATGCAACTTTGTCGCACAAGGGCTCATGACCGTCTCCTGCCCCATTCCAAAGGTATATTTACTCTTAGCCCCTCACAAACGTCTAAGACCCAGAGGCGTCATCTGTCAACAGATAACTCTACTTAAACCCCTCGTGATAAAGATGCTTTTCACGCTTAAAGGGATGAATTCCTACGAAAGCCATCCTACATTTCATACTTCTCACCTCCATACCCATGCGCTAGGGGCTACTACAAACGCCCAGCTTCTCTACGCTTGGATTTTGCAGTCATCTCCTATCCGCTTCCTTCGGACTCTACATCTTGTCGGGTCGGCTCAAAGCTCAGACAACTAGTATAGTCTGCATCACACAGGCTAACATTGGTTTGCAGTAATCCGGGAAGGATTTGGAAATCTATCAAGGTGAGCCCCCATCCTTTTACTTATAGTGTATAAGTAGCTAAGGTTTTAGTATCCTCCATTGATATTATCGGCGCCCCATTTCCCTTTAATTCAGAGGTTTTCCCTAGTGGAGTAGGGAATGCGGCTACATAGTGAGCTCCGGAACAATAGGGGACATATCTCTGGGCCCTAGCCAGCAGTAAAACGGCCTCCACGACTTTACTGAACCTTCTCTGTTAGTACGCTCGAACCTTCCGTGGAAGTAGGTTCGGCACTCTCCTAGGAGAGATCTGGCGTGAAATAAATATTGATAACCATAGGCCTCTGAATTAGCTGAATGAGGTGGTTTAACCATGACCCTAAGATAAAGCCCCGGTTTGGGTGTTACTTTCTAAAACCCCTCTACATAGTAGAGCAGGCAGAGCCCCAGCTACTTACTACTCCTGAGGAGCCAGGGAATATATTGGTGCTTGGGTGACTTATGATATAGAGGTAAGCCTCATTCTCTAATAAGCTCGGTTCTTCAAGCCACCTGGAGCCCCCAAGGTCTCATGTTGAACGCGAGTATCCCCAAATCTTGAGTTATTCGGCGGTGTGCTGACAATCGGTGTTCCAGAAGGCTAAGCACGACTATGCCATAGTTACTCTAGGCCACCCCCGAATAACTCAAGACGTCGTGATTTCCCAAAAAGCGTGAGTGAGGAAACGCTTCCAAGTCATCAATACCAGTAACTGATCTTGAGCGTCCATATATCTTTCCAGCGGAATTAGGTCCGCGCCCGTTGTTTTGCGTTGCTGGAGGACCTGGTAGGCCGGGCAGCGCCGGAATGGAAGGGTATGCTGGGGAGGCCTCGTGCCCCCAATTTGATGCAGTTCGCTTTGGTGAATATTGACCATAAAGCTAATGGTATCTCGATCCGAATCAATAGGAGAGCAGCATTAGTACTCCGATACTGCACCGGAAATCATCTTTGAGGTATCAGTCTTTTGACTCTGATACTACCTTAATGCCAGAACCCATGAATCTCTGGTCAGAAGGGACTAGACGCACGCAAAGGTTCCTTAACCTCGGCCAAGCGAGACTCTCCCCCTCGAAGAGAACAAGGGAATATTTTAGCGTGTGTATTTGGCATTAGGTACACACCATTCATTCTGTGTTGCTCAAGAGTTTGGTGATGAGGCTGTATGCTCGCAATGCCCCTACTTGTGTTTATACCCAATCGCTGTCTCCCCCACTTAGAGATATACCGAGCAGACGCACGCACATATACTGTTGTATGATACAGACATGCATTTCTGCGAAGCTGGAGGGCTTGAGGCTACATGAAGATAACGATATCTACAACGGCCCTACAACAACAGTGACGAATATCCTCAGGATCGCAGATTTCACCTATCCCTGGGAGCGGCCTTTAGCCCAAGCCAAGTTCGCCGATGATGAATAGCCAATCTTAGGTGATAAAGCACTCTCAAGGCCCGAGAACCATAGTCACTGTGTTGGGGCCATCATAGAAACCTCAAATCAAACATCGCAAGTCCTTCTGCAGTTATGGTCTGTGTGCTGGTTGTGTAACCAAGCGCCTGGCAAGGCGCGCTGTTCCGCGCGAGCCTAATCGTGCAGCAGGAGCAAGAGAGTCCTAAACTCCCTAATCATATTAAAATTTAGAACTAGTGTACCAGGGAGGTGAACATGTAAAGATAGGGGCGAGCGCTGACAATGTCTCCCGTTAGCTTAAATACACAGATATTTTTGTTAACGACTGAGGAGACCCAACATTGATTTAAACCATCATTTACCCCATAAGCCTTGTAGGTGACATCTAAAAGTGCAGATGCTACCACTCCCCGGAGGTCATGCATAATGACCTCCGAGGAGGATCGAAAGCCAGCATATCACGCCCAGTGCGATGCTTGCAACCACCATACACCGCGATCGACTACAATGCCCGCCAAAGCCTGTTTCGGACCGCAACTTAGACGACTTCCCTGGCCACCCGGACACCCCCCTCACTCGGACAGTTAACGTAGAAAAAGAAGGATCAACAATTTAAGTGGCTCCTGTACCTCTTCTCTACCAATCGACATTGACTGTCCGAGTGAGGGGGGTGGCCGGGTGGCCAGGGCAGTCGTCTATGACTGTATACCACTCCGTCAGATCCCAGTCGAGGGTCGCCGTCACGTTATATACAGCAATTTCTGCGGTTACCCCTGTCCCGGGGGTGGGCGAAAATACCGCATTCTTAACTCTTGTCTTAAAGGGCGATGGCCTATACAATGTCTTGTCTAGGCCCTCAAAACTGAGAGGAGACCACTAGGAGCCCTGACCTATTGAAATTGACGAGCCACAATTTCATTCCTGAAATGAGAGTAGTTCTACGCTAGTTTCCCAGATGAGAGGCTCCACAGAGCTAGCGATGGATGTTAGCAAACAAAGACTGGAGGTTTCCCATGGCATGTATCTGGCATCCGAAATATATTGAATGAACATATTCGTGGAAGGGGAATATTCTAAGCAGTAGTTGTGAGGGGAGTACGTCCTAGCACTATAGTCATTAACCCGTTAATATGGAATTCGTCTAGGGGTCGGGAGTCGCGCGAATATGGTTCTCGGAGGAAGGAAAACGCATACTAATGATGCGTAAAACGGAGTATATATCTGGTAAAGTTATAACAGATTAGCATGACTCCAGTAGTTTGTACAAAAGAGAGGTTGGAGTGAGAAGTTAAAAATCGGAAAAGGGGGTGGCGAAGAATGTAAATGTGGGGGCATCATTAGTATTGGGTGGTCGGGGTGGTTGCAAATATTGGGAAACACAAACGAAACCCCACCGTTGTACAGATGATTTTGGATTTCCGGATGACCCGCCGAAGGTACATGTAAATAAGAAAGCAATTGCAATACAGTAGAAGGACACGTACACCACTAGCTGTTAAAGGAATATTTTTTTATATAAATTATAAGGTATCTACCTTCTAGCTGCCCTGGAGGATGAATATATGATTACTCCAGCAGCTGGATGAAAGGTGGGCAGGGCAGGCTGAATACAATTCAGCACCTCGAAAGACGAGAGGTAACTAAGCATGAGCCAGGCAGGAAGAGTGTTGCGGCAAAAATCTAGGAAAATACGGCAGCGGTGCATCATCCATTAATTGTGGCCCAAGGCTGTGTTAGTCTCAAAGCAGACACTTTAAAAATTGGAAAGGAAACCACGGAGAAGTGGATCTAGGGATCTGCTAAAGTGTCTAGACCGCAACTTCAATATTTCCGAAGAAACGTAGGTGGCGAGCCTCAGGGTTTGTATATCAGATGCGTGGCAATTGTGTATTCTGTGTCTGCTTTAATTGGGGTGGTGCGTAATGTGGAGAAATCGTATTTCAAAACGGTAGGAATGAGAGCATTTTAGAATCTCGAACAAGAATTCAGGAGTAGACTCCTAAGGCAAAAGGGATAGGCACCTTACTGTTTGCAACTTCCTTATCCGGAATGAAATTCCGCGCGGTGAAAAACTAGCCCCTGTTGATTGGCCCAGTTTGGGGCCCGCAAATGGGGCGAATCGGAACTGTGGACCCCAGGAACCCAGATACCCAAATAAGAACCTGCAGTCCCTCGAACCGCTACCCTGGGGACACAATATCTCACTCGATCCCTCCATGCCTACTTCACTGCACCCAATACCAGCGTCGTAAGCGACCTCATCCGTTTAACTCGCAGGTTTTCACCGCGCGTATGGCTCCTCAGCGAATTGGCCCCCCAACGAACCGATCGATCGCCATCAGCCATGCGCGCCGGATAGTAATCGGCCCGACTATTCCGTCGCCTCGCGAAGGCTGGGCTATCGTCTGCCCTTGTAAATTAAACCGGATTTTGACCAAACGTAGGGGGCAGTGGAGAGACTAATGATCATCGGCGCGTTGTGATATTTCTGGAGCAGCCTAGATAGCAACCTCCAGACATATCCGGCTCACCGTCAATATCCATTCCACTTCAACTCAACACGCACGTACTCTCATACCCCCACGCCCCCAAGGAGTGCGGGGCGTTCTATCAATATCACTGCATGTAGACCTCTTCATGGGGGTATCGTTCTCACGGTGGAGTGGTGCAACGCCTTGTAACATCAAGATTGACCACAGAGTACAAGGCAAGTTGATAAGATCAATACATGAACAGAATTCTCTGTGCATAATAAGTAGTTCTGTTGATTTTCCTTGAATTCTACATGGTCGTTTTCGACGTTCTTGGTCATTGCACCACACCCCGTGAGAACCATACCCCCGTGAAGTGGTCTATATCACAACAGCACGTCTGATATTGTTTATGTAGTTAACTATTGCATTTAAGTTAAAGGTCAGGTTAGCAAGTACTTGGCTAAGCTAGATCCAGACCGATATGCGGGCAGAGTCCGTGGAATTCTTAAGCCATTGAGGGGTGGAGGAAAGACAGGTAAGATAGTAAGTCGGTAAGTATGTGCTACTGTGGAATTTGGTAGCATCACAGTTCAGGGTAAGTACTGTGATAGGTTTGTTTCCTCCCTCCCTTTGTTTTTTTGTTTACAGTTTCTGGCGTGGGTCGGCCTGTAAGTAAGTCACGTGTACCTCTATATTCTATGGATGTGGCTGGTTGGACGGTGACCGTGGGTAATATTTTTTTTAATTATTATAACAATATGGCGATAGATGGCCGTGCTTCTTAGGGATAGTATCTAGGTGAGTTATTAATGGTTCAGGTGATTGATGAATGAGTGGCATACCTACATGTATGAGGTATCAAAGATGCCTGTATCGGTAACAATGACAATTTTCTTAAAATTTCCGTTCCATCTCATCCTATTAAATATCTGGTCCATGTAAAATATGAACCCGCCTTGTATCTAGGCAGTTCAGTGATAGGTTGATTAATTGATGGTAAACAATACTACATGTAGATTAGGCTAGGAGATGAGACGCCGACACTCCCGCATTTCTATTGACTGTACTCACTTGACCTTTACCTGCGGAAGATATTGTTTCTTCAATAACGGCATCGTAACTCCATGTACGCTGAACCACTGTAATAACCACCTACTTGGGTTTGCCAAGAAATACATGTAGCTTGAGGCTACAGTACATACATGTACATACATATCTACATTCACCTTGCTCGTCACATCCCCATCAACCAATACGGACCCATTACCTGTATCGACCCATCGTCTGCCAACCACCTCGGCTGAACGCAAGGTAGCAATTGGTTTGTACTCTTATCAATAACTCTGAGTCCTATGCTAATGCAGATGCTGTCACCTGTAGAACCCCTTTCAAAATGGCTGGACCTCCTCTACGTGAAGTTGCCTACACACCCGAATCGATTGACCAATTCCTTCTTCTCGGAATTTGTAATCGCATACTTCCGGCTACCAGATATGACTGGGCCAGGGTTACCGAAGAATACAACAGTAGCCTCGACAGCCGCCATTCTACCAAAGGAGCTGTACCTGTCAATGCCATTATCACCGTCTTTGGATTTATCTGTGATAGCCGCTCCTACACTACCTCGGGCAAACTGGCCGTTGCATTGCTAGAAAAAGGCGTTGTGTGGGATATTCCGGGCACGAAGAAGAGAGAGGTCCCAGCCGAATTCCACGACGACGAGGAGGAGGATCCTAAAAGTCTTTCGCCAAAACGCATCAAGAAACGTGTTTCCTGCGATAGTCAAGCTAGTGATGGTGCTGGATCCACCTTTTCGAGGCAAGCACTGCGTGCGGCAGCAAAGACCACCCCTATCCGCCGTCCCGCAACACACGCCGGGCAGGATGAGCCAGCGCAGGAGAGTAGGCCCAAAGATCGTGTAACCGTCATCAAAGCCCTCAAGAAGAGACTCCAACGTGCCGAAGGGAGGATTGATGTGTTGGGTGAGAGGAACGAGAAGCTACATGAGAGAAATGAAAAGCTGCACGAGAGGGTGGAGCGGCTTCAATCAGTAATTCAACGCATGAAAGAGAATGCTACAACCAGAGGGCTCAGCACAGGCGACGAGTGTGAGGGAGAATCAGGTGCTGAGACCCTCGAAGAAGAATATTAGCAATAGCTTGAGAATAGTTTGATAGCGGCTGTACCAGATACCCACATGTCTTGTCTCAAGGTTATATTGATACGTGCAAATTGTTCGCTAGCTAGCATCTCTATCTTTAATGTTTAAAAGCTTTGCTATAATACGAGGGCTTTTCCTCACATGGAGACATCTCTATATTACAACCCCAGGGATTCGAGAATATCTTACTGATATTTAACTAGCAATAGGCTACTCCGGGCCTCTCGATGCCCTAGGCCTTAAGAAACAATTCATTCCTCAATAAATATCATTATTTATAGATAATTAGTGGAGTTATATACCAAACATTATTTATCCTAATACCATATTGTTCTTCACTGCAATTGGTTGTGCCGGCCCTGGTAAACCAGTAATGTTTCGCTCTGAAACTAACCCGCACAAGGAACTTTGCTTCATAATAATGCGTATGTTGCCACAGCAAACTTTTCAAACGCGTTAGAGTAAACCGCAGATAGTGCTTAATATAAGTGCACTATTCTGATAACAGGGTAAAATGCAGACAGAGAACTTTATAAACAAAGTTATTGCATGTACTTACATGTAGGTACATAGCAATATATATAGCCATCCCTCCAACTTCGTATACATGCATTTTTATACAAACCTTTGATGCCGCTCACCAAATCACACTGTAGTGATATTTGCCCAATTTATGCCTGCAGTAAATTTGATCTTTTATGATAAACACATAAGTACATGTAATCGAGCTCAGCCTAACCCTAACCCATTACAATTACCAATCTTGCCCGAGCCTCCGGCTTTGAAAGTGAAGAGAGGGTTTGCATAAAAGCTACATGTAGTGACCTCTAGGCTAACTAAACCAAGGAATTTATATCATTCGCTCTAAATACATGACATGATGTATGTGTCTGTAAGCGGTGGGAGCTTGAGCACCCTCTAAAAAAACGGATGATTCCCCGCAGGAAACCGTCCCTTTTCTTCTTTATGTGTTTATTCTGGGATATCTAAACTGCTGGAGCGGCCCAAGCACTGCTAAACTCCCCAGCTCAAAAAACACAAAACACACTTGAACAACTAAGTAGTATCTAGTGTAGTTACTCGCTGCCATTAGAAAAGTAGCCTCAACTCCCGCACGCCACATCATCTGGTAACTACCTTCCTCCATCGCCCCGCCCTAATATCTACTAAAACTCTCCCCGGATCCGAACCAACGTCTAATGGAGCCTCAATGCATGTGCAATACTACGCCCCCTAGCATCAAAGACGCAAACGACCTTCTGTTTAGGACCTGCACCCGCCTACTCTCGAAAACCATGGCTGAATGGAGGCGGTCGCCACCACATTCAACAAGGACTGGGAACTGGCCCAGTGTTTCCCTCAGGATGCACAAGGCCTTATCGGGAGATTTTCAAAATTGTGTCTTCGCCACCATAAAGATATTGGCCAAATGGCACGCTGGCTGGTGAAGCATCAACTGGTAGTAACCGATTTCGAGCAGACGGAGGGGCCAGAGGTTTTTAATGGAACAAAGATTCATAGCAACGCACATTGTGCGGGGTCACGCGCGGGAGAACCCTCCACACAATCCGATCTGGCCTCCGAGAATCTCACTACGAGTCTGAGTCCTATCGAAGCTGGCCCGCTCATCTTTCCAGTCGATCGTCGAGGTATCTATCGGAGGTGCACTGACATCCTGCCCTTGTGTCCCTGAAATTACTTTGGAACACCCCCGATCGATTGAGATCAAGGCTCTCCAAAATGAGATTAGGCGTACGAAAGAGCAGCTGGAGCTGGTGGAGGAAAGTAAGGGAATGCTAGTAGAGGGTAAGGAAATGCTGGAGGAGAAGTTTGGAAGCTCAAGCAAAGCAACGAAAAGATGCTCAATCTCCTGAATAAGTTGGAACTGAAGATTCGGCTCAGCGGTGAAGCGGACTTGAACGTTTGGGAGCCGATGTTTTTTGATGATAATTAGAGGGACTAGAGATATCAATATTCTTAATTTTCTCGTGGCCTAAGGGAATACACGCAAATACCCAACATTCTATTCCAAATCACATCCTTTATCCGCCGGCAACACATCTGCCCTCGCCGGGTATGCTTGACAAGTATAGCCAGCCTATTACGCTTCTGAAAGGACTAATTCAAATGGCAGATTCCCGTGCAAAGCCACCATAACTCACAACTTTATCCTTGGACGGTATACTCGACTAGTATCATATATGACGGCGCTCCTAGCTAGACGAGGCATCTTGACTGTGATGAGGGAAAGGGATAGGGAGTGGTTCGTGAGTGCAATAGGACTGGTTATTATAGTTCTTTTTCTGCTGCTATTACTGTTATCCTTATTCTTATCTTTATTTTTTGGTTCCCTTTTTATCATTATCATAATAACATGCAAAATCTCAATGAATTCGTTGCGCTGCAGCAAGGATTATTTACACCAAAACCTACAGATTGACACCTAAAGGTGGGCTCTGGTTGGCCTATACCCCTGCTGTCTCGCAACGAATTTATTCAGATAATACGGTAGTCCCATTTCAACGTATTTACTATCGCTTTGAGCCGCACTCACATTATCTGATCACCAACGTAGACAATATTAATCGCCTACATATGTACAATTGCGAGTTTAAATGCGCCATTGCCGCCCACTAGCCAGAAAATTTAACTTAAGCTCAGTCAGATATAAGTACATGTATGTTCCAATGTCAATAGGACGTAGTTGTATACATGTATATAGTTCGGCAGTTCCTGCGCACTTCTAAAAAAAATGTACTCTTGGCACGCACCCGCTATTCTTATTCCAGATTAGGGGATAGAGTACTGCCGAACGTATAAACTTTATTGAGCAACAGATATACAGGACAGAAAACCTTCTACAAAAAGAAAGGAAAGACGCCCGCAATCCATTACAACAATGAACAGCAGCACGGGAAAGGTTAGTAAGAATACATTAAGCCCTTGGAATCGTAAAGGTTTCATCGTAAATGGGTATATGTTCACCCTGGCGTGAACAAGGCAGGGAGGAGGAGGAAGAAACTAATATTATTATTTTTTTCTAATCACAGCATATCATGGCCGGTTAGTGGTGTAATTGACCATAACAAGGCTTTTGGGAGTATTTGAACATACTGGAGTATCGTTGAATCCCTCTCTACTTGCCAGGGTGTACAGATCCGGTGCTGTTAGTACCAGTTTCCCCCGCGCCTCTCGACCAGAGGTGCTGCCTGTTCAAGCAACGCGTGGCGTGCATGGAGGCAGGGAATGGAAATCTCAATGAAGAACCTCAGGAAGAAGTTCTCATGGATCTCATCCCATGCCTTAGTTCCCGAATACATCGCTTGATAGTAGGGTACCATTTCCAACAACCATTTATCATTTTCCCTGTTGAAAGCAATGTTGCTGATCTGGCGAAGGTCGAACGGGGCAGGATCGGTCAGGGTCAGAGCAGCGAGAGCTTTGCTTCCGTCAACGTCAACTTTAGCGTGGGCTGGCATCTCCTTGTTATCCTCTGAAGCTTTAAGCCCAACTGGAAGAGGAACGTTTTCTTGCTGGATAGGGGTGTCCTCGCCAATACCATTACCATCCTCAATAAAACCCTCGCTCCCGATTCCGGTTTCGCCGAGCTCTTCATCGTCTTCGATCTCAATTTCCTCGTCCCCAATTTCCTCGTCCTCAATTTCCTCGCCTCCCTTGATTTCGTCGTCTTCAACGACCCCTTCGTCCTCGGATTCGTGATCTTCGTCGTTGGTGGTCGACGGGGCCGCAGAGGCTGGTCCGGAGTCTTCCGACCCAGAGCTACTGCATTGCAGCTCCAAATTATAGTCGTCGAGGTTATCGTCGTCGTCATCCTCGTCGTCGAGGTTATCATCGTCATCATCACCCTCGTCGTCGTAGCCGTCGTCGTCTTCGTCGTTGTCCTCGTCCATTGGCTCGGCCCCGGCACCAATTGCAGCCACCTCCCCAACATTATCACTTGAAAATTTTACCCTTTTCGAGGAGAATGTTGAAGTCTGCTGCTGTGGGTCCTGCGCCTGGTCAAGCATCTCATCCACCATCCTAAGTTCGTATTCATACTCGGCAACCTGTCTGGCTCTCTCACGTATCGCTGCCTCCTTACGCTCATCCATTAGCTGCATGAACTCCTCCTCGGACAGTCCACTAGGGTGGCCAGCTCGCTGCGGAGTCTGAGTACCATCCCCCATAGCCCATGGGTAACCCCACTCCCGTGCACGCTTCCACGAGTTCTCCTTAGCCTCGTTGAATTGCATGCTTTCAGCCCTTGTCAGAAGTGTACTTTTGGCCTTTCGCAGCGCCGAAGTCTTCACCTGTGTCTGGATGGTACGCATGCTGCCACCCATGTGCGACAATTGGTACTTGCATTGTTCCTTAAGGTCCCCATGGAGCGGCTTTCGGCGGATACTGTTAGTAGGGATAATGGAAAAGGATCCCAACTGTCCGCGGCGTGGAGGTGACTGTCCGTGGTCATGAATTGGCCCTCCAAACATCCCCATCTGTGGAACAGAGGCCATATGAGGGATGGGAAGCGAGGAACGAAGGTCCTTGGTCGGATACAGAGGGGACATAGGCGGAAGGACAATATGGAAGCCCAATTCGCCCGGCTGCGGGGCCTTGATTACCGCGGGGGCTTTATTCCGATTGGCTAGATCCAACATTTCGAGATCCTCAAGTTTTTCTGTCTCTGGAGATGTTTCACGACGCTTTTTTTGGAGTGAGTTTAGTGGGGCTGCTGCCCGATCCATTGAATGGGATTGATAGCCCAAGTTTACAGCTTGTCCTGCCATCGAGATATCCAACTAATAGAAGGTTGTTTGAGAGGGTTTAATGTTGCTATATAAAACTTGACAAGAAAGATTCCCTGAGATTGATTTGAGGAATGGAAGGATGAGTTCTAGATGGGATGGTAGTTGAGCTGAAATGAAATGGTTTAGAGGCGAGACAGTGGGCAGCCCTTGATATTGTATGGTTGTCTTGGAGATGATATAAATTAGGTAAGATACGTCCCTGAGTACGGGCTAATAATTCTGTACAGTTAACATTCTATAGAATGGTCTACTTGACAAGGATTCTGTGGTCGTGTCACACATTCTTTCTTACTTTGTCGTCCACTATCCTAGAGCGGTACATGATCAAGATACTTGCATGTAAGCTCAGTTCTGAATATGCTATTTGATTTTGGGAATCTCTAAATATCATCTCGTAGGGTAGATATCAAGTATTTGAGTTCCACCTGTATTCCTTGATTTATTATACATTATTCTATTATTCCGTTAAATTCTTAATTCATTTTTATGTACATAGGTGGGTACATATTTTAAGATTATACATGTATCTACAATTGCTTCTATAATTAAAAACATATAAACTTACATACATGTAGCTACTACACGTGCACACTTGGAACAAAATCTTTGAAGCATCCCTGTTAATCAAAGTCTGGAGTTTTCTGTAACCCGACTAACGCTACCTCATGCTTTATCACTCTGTTTAACCCATCTTATACCCCATCTTAAGCCAAGAGTGGTTAGTTTCGCATCCTTATCTTATGTGCCATAAGTTTAGCACCCAACCTTGACATACGCGCATACCTCCTACACCACGTTCCGGGAGTGGTGCGGATTGATGTCCAACCCTGAAACGTGGCTGGTACATACATGTATGTATTCGAAGGGCGGTTCTTGCAGTCCTGTGCTGGATAACATAGTAAGCCGGAGATATGAGGAGAAGGATTTATATCTTTTGATTAATTACCCTTATCAAATACCCTACCTCGTAGAGAGTTCGATTCTTGGCCTAATCGTAGTATCTAAACATGATGCTCTTTCAGTCACGGAATACATGTATGTACATGTAGCCATAGCTTCCGTATCGAGAGACATTCCTAATACGTGCAACACACCTTCCTTCTAACTTGGACCCTCAAGATCCTTACATCACTATAAAAGGTTACAGGGATATTGGAAAGGGTCTAATATTTCATACTAGAAACATAAAGGGAAAAGCTCGCGGTTTTTGCCCTTCGTGCCTCCGGCTGTCCTCATGTCTTCTCTTGGGCTTCGTTACAAGTCCGTGAGGCGTTACATGTATATATCTTTGTAGCCAGTGAGGGATGGTATAACTTACACCGCGGTGAGTCGGTTGAAGCACTTCAGATACCGTCCCAACCCCGTAGCAGCAAAGTTGAGGACTGCAAATCACCCTGTAATAATTCCTTTAATATATGCTCATAAGGTTTGACATCCCTTAGAAACTAGGCCCGGTTTTTGGTAGATGTATCCGGTTATATATTTTCTTAAAGACGCTAACATTGTGATGTTTTTTTATACTAATTCTCCACCTGCTCACCAGCCCCCGCCGAGACTGGCGGTTTCTGGCCTGACCAGGAGTTAATTTACTTGAATAAATGCTTCAGGGTGGGAGATCACCTTTTTTATTTATTCAAAGGTCAGAATACCTCAGCCCCGAGTCCTGGACGTTACCACCACCAACCATTGCGTTAAGCGTTTGTGCAATGAGCAGGTATAATTTCGGGATGCCTAGTCTGGAAGAGTACCTCCCTGAGGTTCACAAAAAACCGCTCAAGGAGAGTAGCAACATGAGCCCCTCCGGGAATTGCAGAGTAATGAGTGCTCATTGTGTGGCCCCACAACAGTAAGTTTACCATTCTATTTGTACTTGTTAGCTATCCACACCTAATCTCCTACTATTGCAGCTCAAGAGATACTCGTGAGACAACTACCTTCATACCTATACCCCAAACTCCAACCCCCAAGGCCTGCAGCCCGCGTACCATGATACCCACCGGCTCCCGCCCCCTCGCACGCCCCGCACAAAACACTCCCGGTCCCATCACCATCCCCGGCGAAACGCGTGCTACCCGCTCTGCGCGCGCTGCACGTCTCTCCCGCATAGCCCACGAGTCCCTCGATCCTACTAACACTCGATCCATCGCCACAATCACTCACGTTCTTATGCGGCCTTCGTTCGTGATCCCGCCGCCCTGCCCGCAAACCCCGCACCCTATCCATGGCTTTCGCCCTGTCAACTCCACAACAAGCGCCGGCTTCCACTCTCACAGCTTCGGCGCTATCGTAGAGAATACAAGTCGTTTTGCGCAGGAAAGAAACCAGGCTCATCGCCGCTGCCTTATCGATCCTTGGCTTAACCGACGGGCATGGCTGCGTAAAGCTGCCGCACTAACAGTTGAGCGGGGACTAGCACCAGGGGAGGATCTTGGTCACTTTAAGGAGCCGGTCAAGATAGTAGTGGCCGGTGAGGATAACGAGCACCGAATTCGCATTCCGAGGTCGCTGGAAGGCTTTAAGCCTGAGGCGGGCCATAGTATGAAGGCACGGTGCGAGAAGATATTTGATAGTTTCTACTATCACAACCAGACCGGGTCTATTATGCTTGTGTTAGACAGTCGACAAGAGCGAGAGTCGAGGATCCAGATAGAGGAGATGAACTGGATCGTAGAGTATGTGAGGATGCACTCTTGGGAAACACTAATCCATGATGATTGGGCGATTCCTTGTAGGGCGTTCACTTTGGAAATGAGGCGATTCATCAACGAGAACGAGATGCGCAAGAAATGGTATTTCTTTTATGATTGGGTGACTAAAATGAGAGGTAGCATGTATTCAGGGAGGTTTGTGAAGAGGATGGAGGGCTTGTGAGCGCAGCGAGATTTCCTGTATTCCTTTGTCTTTTTTTCTCTTAGGAGGATTGCTTAGCTTTTTCTTTTCTTTTCTTCTCTTGGAGAGGATTACTTATCGTTTTTTTTTTCCTTTTTTTGGCGTTGTACAGGAGTAATGTCTGGCTTGCTAACAACCACCGCTCTTGCGCAAGCAATATCATTATATTACTCCTCACAACGCAATAAATATCAATCCAAAATTACCCCCCCTTTAATGTGAAAGACGGCGAGGCTATCGCAAGCTAATATATTCTCCTCACTCGAGATATATCTGGATGGTATTAGTATCTCCAGGCGGATCCATATCTTTTTGTTCATAGATTATCACTCGTATAGTAAATCGGGCTCCAAAATTCCATATCCCTTGGACCCGTTTTTTTTTTTTTTTTGTTTAATTCAACCCTTGGACCCGTTATAAACACGGTAAAATCATCAGCTTAGCTTACAAGTGGGCTGGTGGGGTAAATCAACTCACATTTATAGTCCCTTAACTTCAACACTTGTCATTATTGATTCCGGGACAAGTTCTCTTTTTTTTGATTATCATCTTAATTTGTAGCGGAGGAGAAACTCATCGCTGGTTTGTATACCAAAGACCAAATCACCTTCCTAAGATATTAAACTGGGTGGTGTTCCGAATATGTCGTGGCCATAGAATGCAGGTTCTGTGGATGATAGCTAAACCATAAACCCCCTCCCCCCGCCTACAACGAAAACCATGTGATCAGCAAGCTGTCTAAAAAGTAACAATACCTACCGCACATCCCCACGCACGAATACAGCACCACTTCAACCCTTCCACTAGCCTAAGTGAAATACCCATCCCGTCTCATTCCCCACACCCCATATTGTAGCAATTACCCCTCCAACACACATTGTCTTCACCTCTCTACAAATCCCAATTCAAAGCCTGGTCAGAAAAAAAAAAACCCACTCCTGGTTCTACGCCTTTCAGAACCCTAACGTCTGCACCCTACACAGAGCATTGCTCCCTCTCTCCTCTAAAGGCCTATCACTATTACGAAGACCCTCAGCGTCCACCATTACTTGGTTATAACTGCGGAAAGAATTTCTATCTCCTGAGCAGCAATTCAAATAGATACGAACCGGAAAAGCGTACCAACACGTCCACAACCCTGCGTCCTTCTACAGCAAGACGCCCCGCAACCAATCTTGTTAATACTATCTCACCTTTGTAAGTGAACTTGCCATCTTGGATCTCTTCATGTCACAGGCAATACCATAACCCCCTTATCGGAAAACCCTCCCTAATTTATTTTGGCAGGCGAAAAACTCGTAATGGCTCGAAACACCCGTTCCTCCGCGAAGGTTTCAAGCAATGGCACCGCCGGCACTGCCCCTCCTTCCCCCTCCTCTGGTTTTCATGGTCGCAGTCGCGGCCGCGGCCGTGGACGCAGGCATACCCGTACCACCCGTGCTGTGCCCAGAGGCCGTGGCCCCTCTCCCTCCTTTATTTTATCTCCTCCCTCTATGGGTCCGCTCACACAGTCTTCTGTCCCCACGACATCTAAAGTCACCAATGCCAATAATGTTCCCGCCGTCGCCCACAGCTCTTCCCCGTCAACCACCGATCTTCCCACCTCTTCCTCCCCATCGCCGTTGAACACCATGCCCCCCATCGATTCGGTCCCTGCACTAGAACCTACTCCAGCCTCTGCAGTCTTTTCCCCTCCTTCCCCTTCTTTGCCTCCGGCTGGGAATACTTTCGTTGACCCACACCCTACATCACTTAAATCCACCCGGGGATCCCGTTCGGCTATCAAGGGGCCCCGAAACCGTGTGTCGGATGCACGAGTATTAAAAACTGTACGCTTCATTAGCAAGGCAACGGCAGAAATCCCACCTCTTGAAATCGATGACAATTACATTCCAGAACCTGAACTCTCCTCGAAGCCCGACGGACATCTTTATAGAAATATGCCTTGTGCGACCGGATACCAGCCAGGTGGAACTAGACGTCTCATATTTAACTTCGAGTCGGAGGTGGTTGGAACTCAAGGAGTACTTCATCATCAGGCGCTCTTTAAAGTGGGGCTTGGTGGGGGGAGGTTTAGGCCAGGAAAGGGGGCATTGCCGAAGAGGACCCAGGTAATCCTGTACCTGAAGGAAGACCTAAATCTCGAAGGTATCCCCGCCAGCATAGGGATGGTTTTTCACCAAGTAAAGGCAGACAATTTCATGCCTGTCATCAACGTGAAGGGAGATCTGGCCGCCATCACGGCTCCCCTTCCTTCTTCGAGCAGGAAGTTTGACCCGGAGGATCCGGACGCATGAAGCGACTTGGGACTGAGAGGCTTGAGGCCAAACGAAATACCTCAATCCTTTCTTACGTGGCTTGCTCTTATTCTTTTTGATTCGTATTCTGTTATCTTCTCAGCATGTTCTACGTCCAAAGAGATTTTACTTTAGATCAATTAAATCTCATAACCCATCAGCAATACCTTGTGTTTTGTGGAGCTTGTGAATATGGCACCTGGAACTCTAGCTCACCCGTGTATTTATCAGCCGTTTTAATCGGCTACCTTTCTAGAAAGACCTCTCTATGTTCAAAGGATTTCTTTACCCTTAGTCATTCTCCGAATCTAGTCTCTAGAGAGATTCGATATATTTTATATGCCCTCGGGTTGTTTTAAATGCTTGACCTTCCGAGTGATAGTATAAGATCCTCTTCTCACCAAGACTTATCGCCTTTGATATCTCCTTTATTGTTTAACTATCGTTTTGGGTTAAGTAGCTTCTACACAGAAGATTGTGGCGGAGTACCGTTCTCATGGAAACATTACCCCCACGCCGAAGGACAGGCATGACAAACCATGATATTAAAAGCCTTGATTTAAATACTAAATCTAGGACCATTCTTAAAGAGAAACAGTATAATTAGAACTCAAACTGCACGAGAGATAACACGGGGGAACAGCTTCTACCTTGAATCCCTTCTCCCACCTCCCCTCCGCACGCTTCAAGATGTTTCCCAAGATAACTTCGGCAGGTAACGAAAGGGCGGAGAGCTTGGAGCTATGAATCTAGATCTGTTTGATTTAAATGATGTTAATCTTCGTCACCGTCTTGACAGTACCCCATTTTGTCACTTGAGAGAACACATCCATGATATCGGGCCACCGGCGAAGCGATTTGATCATCTAGCCATTTATTGAACTTTGTTAGCTTTCTGTGGATGACGTGGTCAGTACATGCATCACCTGATTGTTCTACGACTTTACAGCCTACATGTACCAAGACTTGATTTATTTTTATTAACGCTTCCCGTGGTGAATCAGCGCGGTCGCTTCAACGTCTTGAAGGATCGTCTCCTCAACTACATCCTTCAAATGCGATATCGTGACGATTTTCATTCGCACTTGGCTCCAAGGTGATCACAGAGTCCTACCAAGCTGCGCAAGCCGATTGACTTAACTATTCAAACAATAATTCGTCCCAAAGGCTAACTGCCACGATCAAATGAGAGGTGCTGTTCCAAAACATATTACAGCACATTCCCCCTGATTCCCTTTAGCCTCAGGCCCGGTGAGCTATAACCCTACGAAACTACATGTATTCAGTCCCCGGAGTTTTCAAACACCTATACTTTATACTTGAAATATAAGTCGTCGTTTGGCTGCACAGATACAACGTACATGTGTACCTACATAATCAGATCGTCAAGATAACCCTAACCCTTCCGCCAACACATAGTACATGTACCTACACGTATTTGCCATCCAAAGGGCAATAGAGCTGCGATAGAGCTTCAAGAAACCCTCAGTTATTATATTTAATACGCTCTTTTACTGGATAGACGGCTAATCATTGCTTGGTCAGAGTCTTGGCAGTTTCCAGATTATAATCGTCCACGACAGTCTCTTCCCCGCACCCATAGAAGCTCACAACGCAAAGATTCCGAGTAATTCTAGAGGAGAGCTCAAAATCCAATCTTTATCATTTATGAATTATTTGATTGATATCAAGTCTACTCAACCGCCCTGTTATTAGGTGAAGATTAATCTACGCCATACGCGCAAATAACGAATAAATTTCAATAAGCTCACGTACATCGGTGTTTAAAGGGAGTATACATACTTAACTAAGACTCGAACTATATTCCATGTGCCCCCACGATTAACAGGTATTACATTCCTCTCTACTTCTTACCCCTAACTAGGCTCAAAATGTAGTTTCCCCGCTTACCAAAGGCTTTATACAAGCGCAAAGATTTGTCATTTATTTCAATAAAGGCTTTGTTATAACTCATAAGCCGCATCCAGATCAAAAATGGCTATGAGGTATGCCAACTTCATATTAACCCTTCGATCCACGAGGCTGGCGATATAATGAATGCCCGTTGATTCTCCTGAGCAACTCAAAGTGTTTAAGAGAATTCTATTCCCAGTGTTTCACGCCCCAACCAATCGGGGAAAACTTCTTCCCAAGCTCCCAGAGAGGGACAACGACCTATCTCATCACATATTACAATACACGATAGTGTGATTGCTCTGTTATCGCCGATTAACCACGATATGGACCACCCCCTGATATACAATTGTACAACCCTTTGGAAATGCGAGGGCATCAAAAGCTTTGCAGCATATAATCAACTGCCAGGAGATATACTCGTCGACTAAAGTTTAAGATCTAGTGAGTTATTTCAACTATCCTGTTTGTGTAATGTTCATACCAATTTTGATTATTGTATAGGCATTGAAATTAACTTCGGATTGGCCTAAATCCAAGTATTATCCCAGGTACGTACACAAGAAAATCCAGTTTTACGACCATCGGGGACCCCGAAAACTCCAAATGTGAAATAATTGAACGAAGAGCCCAGGTAATCATTGCTTCGTGATGATTGATTGCCCGGAACTGTAACGGGAAATCGACGATATAATGAAGAATTTGAGGACCAAACTTCAAACCGACATCAGAATTCTCGATATAAAGGGCCGCTTGCGCAGACAGAGCTAGCCCAAAATTCTACCTGTCTGATGGAGTTCCGGAGGCCAATCAGGTGACCGGAATTTGGGGCTGGAGTCTTTTGCACAAAGGGCCTAAATTATCGAGTTCCACTCCCCGGTTGCACCAAATCCGTGGCCCGGATCCTTATCGTTACTGCATTAACGCGCCAAGCAGCTTTGATGACACGATGTGCACTACTACATCACCGCTTTAACAACATGTACTACGTGTCAAGGGTAAGTGAGTAGAACGCAGCAACGCAAACCGCACCCCCGCGTTCTACTCACTTACCCTCCACACCGGAGTACTTTCTCCCCTTCCATTACCGAATGCCCTTCAACCACTCCCGTTTTTTCCCTTTACGTAGCCGCATAGAGTGCAGTTCTTCAAGAGAATCCCATACGGGAAAAGGTAATCAAACTACATTCCGTGGAAGATTCTTTTTCTGACTACCTGTCAAAAAAATGCCTCAGCCACCGGTACCGCCAGCTGAAGCTTATTCTAACGGTGCATGGCTCAAAGGATCATGTAACCTTTGCCACCATTGAACTGACTGTGCGTACAGAGATTCTTGAGGCATCATCAGGCACATCCGGCCAGATACAGATCTAAGGAGTTCACAAACATATATATCACAACTCCTGCATTTGTTTCGGCGGAGAAGGGTGTGACATTAGGCTCATGGGTACATCTGCTTCGTTTACACCGTACTTCACCCCAGGAAATTTCAAATGGGTGTGTCATTGTAAGCGACAAAAGCTCTAGGAGCGGAAAGACTTCTTTCGCCTATACCCTTACAGATTTTTACCTCTTCAAGTATGAATATACGACCCGAATCACAAGCTAAGGTCTTATGCGGATCGCTTCCTAGAGGAACCTCTGAGCCTCGACATAATAGCTCTGCTATTCGCCGTCTATCAGAAATCCGTGTGAGGATATCCGTGGTGCCAATGATTCCCTCCAGATCCGCGAATTATTGAAATACGTAGACACCTAGAAGGTTGAATTATCCAGTTTCAAAAGCAGCTCAGATTATTATGATAGCCTCATGGTCAAATGCATCGCAAACTATTGGCGATTGGCTTCAAACTGTCTTCGTCCTCCACGGAAATATATACCTCCGATCACTCGTTGTGATTGCTTGCCATTTTCTGCGGGGTTTATCTCCGCCTTCAATAGAGAATGTCCAAGTTTCAAAATCCGAATCTACTTTCATGCAGCGATAGCGCATCTACTACAGACGCCAATAAATTACACAGCTTCAGACTCGAGAATGAACGCGCGTTCAAAAATGCTTCAAGACGCACGACGTCAACGAAACAACGCGACCCCAGGCCCAAAATGAGCGAGTAAAAACAGCGTATTCAATATCCACGCCAAAATAATCTGTTGCATAGGTAGAGTTGTGTTTTATGGGGATAGGGCCATGCTGCTACATTGTTAATGAAGATCATGAACGACACATTGGTTAATTTTACAAGGGCCGACATCTCTAGAACTGAAACATCACATCTGAGCTCCTCCTGCCTCATATAGTTATTGGATCAAATCCAAGGGTAGTACTGTAGCGAAATATCACTCCCGTAATAGAGACGATTTATAGGCCAATCTCATGAGCCAAAGACTGAAAGGTAATGGAATTGAACTGGAAATTTATTATAAGAATATTGCCACAGTCCCTCCTCGTTCGGCACTATTATACTCGATCTACCACTTCCTCATTCTTTAGCTACAAAGCAAAAATATTATGCCCACTTCGTTCGAACAAAAGAACAACTCCTGCAGCACAATCAGTAGTTTAACACCTGGCTCAGCCGCAATCTCTATCATGTCACCTTCCGTCCCAAACGCCTCAAAAGTTCGTAAAAACAAAAAGCACGAACCGTTTCACCTCGAGATCTCAAGACGGAAGGAAGTATTCGATGTGGCGGAAAAGGATCTGAGGCAGGGCGTAAACCAGGATAGGGGCCTTCATCTCGATGCGCTGAATGCTGTAAGTATTCCTAGACCCTTAAACTGAGTAGAGCTGAGGGAGGCGAATGTATAGAAACACGAAGAGATTGCGATTGTTAGGGGGTATAGGTTAAGTAAAAATCAACTCGGGCACCTGTATGCCGGGGTTGGCTATACTGGTATACGCCGATTTCTAGAGGAGCCGAATAGTACACTTCTTTCCTTGCCGGTCAGCTCTCGAGATAGTTATATTATCAACTTTGAGACTCCCGAGGATGTACGCACAGACACTGGAAACCCCCTGCAACAATGATCGCGTTTGCTTGGTGGAAGGGGGCCAGGGTCTGAGGCAGTTTTCTAACCACCTCACCTCACCGGCTCTATGAGCCTTACCACTCAACCCATCTCTTGGTTATATCAGGTGATACACGCTAAATGTGGGTGTATGGTTTGTTTTCCATTGGTTATAGGTCTCCGCTTTCTTTTATCACTTCCGCCTAGCGCATCTTTCTCACATTTTTATTTCATTCTCTGTATCTCTTCACTTGAGTTCAATTTAATAGCTCTGCCGGGCAGCATTGGCTTTACTATCTGTTTGGTGAAATGTAACTTTATACTGTAATACGCCTATATTTTGTGAATTCATAGAACACTCTATCCTAATAGTCATTTTAGCTCACATACGTATGTATATACTTGCCTCGAGAATAAGTTTCTGCCACCACTTCTGTCTTGCAACAGCCTTTTCTCACACAAACTTGGCGGAAACCTATTCTCGCCGCAAGTACATAAACAATATAATTGCTAACCTCAGGATCGAGGAATGTCGATAACAGCTACGTATACTACACCTGAACGAGTTGACGGTTATTCTCTCCTGATGGCCACCAGTGACTTTAACCAATAGTCGAACCCAATTATTGATGCTGGCAGAAGTTATCACAAAAGCCCCCATGACTTCACCAGGTGAAGAGGTGAACGAGTGTAATCTTTATACGCACTCCGCACTTATACTCACTGTGGTATGCAAACATCCAGCAGACTAAGCCAAGTCTAACCGTAACGAGACAGCTAGTGGCGAAAAAGAAAAATGAGAGGTATTGCATTTCCCCAGGTAGGTTAGGCTCTTAGCCAACGACATCACTGTAATAGCCGAGGCGTGACTCTATTGTGGCTTCCCACCGGCTAGAAATCCTGAGTCTGCCTTGGAACGTGAGGCTGCCATGCAGTGCCAAGAGGTGACCACTGATTACCGGCTTTCCCGAAAACCGTGCGAAAATTGCCGAACATCAACCCTGGAAAAAACCATCCGCCCCCACATACTCTCTGGCGGTTTGCGGCCATTTGGTACCAACATTGAAAGGCAACCTACCGACAATTTCGCTACCGCAGCTTTGACCTGAACCTGCACCTCTCGGGACTGATGATTGCCCAACGGTCTCTATTTGTGAAGGACTGAAGTAATTTTGAATTGCCCGCGATATTCCTCTCGATTAATCTCGTCAGATGTCCATCTGGAGCTGTCAAACCCCCCCTCCAACACCCGCGCTTCAGCCAAATACCGAGTGATATATAATGATGGCGAGTGATACTCCATGACCAAACATATCAATACTGTTCATCTGTTCGAACAATAATCCCCGATATCTCCATGCTAGACCAGCTTCTATACTATTCCATAGACCTACTGGTTACGCCTCCTACGTTCACGGTGTTAACATGGTGTGCTGGTCTTCAGATATGCTACTCTGGTAACCGAATGATAAGTACAGTATCAATTTACTAACCCACAGATTTCAAAACGTGATCGAGATCGAATAAATCCCGGCCGAGTGACCGCCCAATCGAGTGGTAACTCTTATCTTTGAACACTGTCGCTCCCCGCAAGCTCTATCCAGACATGGGGCAATGCATGCCCGGCTCAGGGGTTACTATTTCAATGTCCGGTATATATGCAACAGATTTGTCTCAGCACCAGCTTGAATCCGGTTTTCAGAACGGATGCACACCCTCAATGATGGGACATTGCTGAAACCTTATATTGCATAATAGGGGAGTGCTGATAGTACACGGCGACTATTAGCGATTACATGGGGCAATACATTGACGCGTTGAGAAGTCCGGTCATTCTGAGTGTGGGGGTCAACTACGTACCCTGGCCCTGATTAACATCTATATTTCCTCGCCAATACAAAAATCCTCATCTCAACCGCCAGTATCCGAGTGGCTCAGTTCGCGCTGGAGGTGTAACCTCATTGAATGGGATGGTAAGGCCACGTAACCCATTGATGAATTCCAAGTAATAAATTAATATGGCGAAAAAATAATATGTTATCAGAGCGGCTTAATATTACTAACTAGCCCCTTGGCACCAAAACTTTCTGTGGTCTGAGTCTAACCCTAACCCTGCATTTCTCGCTGCCCCGACGCCTGCGACACTACATGTAGACATGGGAGATCGCCCAACTGAGAATGGAGATAGTTATTATCTCCAATCATTTCATCCAGTAATACTTAAATCCACAGAGTCTAAAAACCAGATCAACAAAACCAACCGAGCTGAGTACTACGCTGTTATTATATTAGAAGGTGGTCTGTGCTTATCTTCGCATATGAGATCTTGTTTGCTCGTAAATACAGAGAGACCTTGTTTCCTGGTAGCGATTATCGGATCTCGAACCAATGGTAGAGCTCAACCTAGCGAAATTACTACGTGGCTAGGCAACCAAGCCGCAGTGCCCGAGCCACAACATCTCAGTGGCTACTATGTAACTCTGGTGCCAAGCAAGAGAACATCATCTCGCACCCAATTACATGTAACTTGGGGTACAAGTACATATGTAGTCACTGCAAGGCCTCGGATGTAGTCACTGCAAGGCCTCGGTCTAGGCTTCAGATTTGGTGCGTGGGGCTACCACCTCAGAGCCTGCTGAAATTGAGGCGAGCGCAATGACGATGAAAGGTTTTCTCTCTAGGCAGCTATAACTCATGTGCACTATTTTGGTCCTCTGGTTATTGAGTTATAAGCACAGGGAGTCTCCATTTTAGTATGATTCGGCCGCGCAGTGTTGCACTCAGCAGCAGGAAGTTCTGCTGAGGTAAGCATAACCTCCACCCACAGATCCCGGAGTCGAGGCCAACAAGGCTAGGTGAGAATCCGTTCACTCACTAAACCCCAGACCTCGGATCCGGAAGTATCGCCTGGTAGGCCGAAACATGCTCAGAATCCGGTGCACTGCACATTCTACAAACCTGGTCCTTAAGTTACTATGTAGGGTAATGATAGAATTAACATTACTACATCCAAACAGTATTTTTCTGGCGCGAAATTGCTAAGGCTGGTGCACTGGATTCTGAGCATGTTTCGGCCTGCTAGGTGATAGATGTATCAAATCGAAACCCTGCAGCTGTATGGGGCCTGGCCCCTCACCCCCGCTCACTCCACCCCCACCTCCAACCCTCCGCTTTCTTATACCTTTTGATGTCAGTATTCCCAGTTGAGTCATTTCTACATGTAGTTAAAGTTGGAATTGTTATACTCTCTTGTCCGAGTGGGCTGGTTTCTATGTAGGGTTAGGGATTCTCGGTAATGGGAGGGGAAGGACCAAGATCCCTATCCCAGTGCCAGGATAGAGATTTTAGGCCAAGCATCAATCTTAAGAAATACTGTTTGCCCACCCAGCTAAAAGATCCCTGCAACTAGTAATTTTGACCAAAAGTGATAGTTGGCCTGGTAAACGATTGGCCGAAGCTGTGCGAGAAATTATGTAAGTGGTGAATTAGTGTTGGCAAAGTGAGTACATAGAGCACGTAGATTCAAGCCAAAGATATCGATATCAGACTCTGGACTTTGTGTCCTGCTATCAATTACAGTACGGAAATCGGGGTAAAATCGCTACGGAGACGTACAGTGACGAATACCCGTTCAAACCCCCATTTTAGGAACAATAGTGTACCAATACCAGTACCGTATTCTTACTCTATTGCTAGTGCATTGACGGGAACACCATAGTGAATCTACAGCTTCTTTTGTACTATACTTTCACTAAAAACCTTTATATTATGTATTTTAAATCGATAGGAGCCACACCATATTAGCATGCTACATTACATGTACATGTGGTAGCCCTAGTACATGTAGCTTGGCGGGGCAGCCCGGACGCCGAAGCAACCTACAGGCGCACCCCACATTACCGTCGCTAGGCAGCTAGCTAGCCCATTAAGGAAATATAAACCATTTTCTTTAAATTTGGAATTAAACGCGGAGAATCATTGTGAGAGGCTATGTTGAGAATAGGAAGTGATTGGCTGGAGTAAAGCGGCGTTCAGCAAGGCCTCTAGCATTCCACAGGTAATTTGCAGCAAGCGGCTTACCCGTAGTCACATGTACCCCCAGGGTGTTGGAAAGTAATGCACATTTTGACAAATACTTTATCACAATACAACAAAATCGTACAGAACTTCTCTACCCAAGTACTAAGCATATACTTGATGAAGAGTATCTACACACTCATATTTACCTTGAAATAGCCTGGTGTGGGGGTGTATGGCTATGAAACCACCGAATGTGCATCACTTTTCGACACCCTGGGTACACCCGACAACAAAAACCCATATCACATGACTTTAATGCATGAGAGAGAGAATGAATGTCTCATTCGCCCAAGACATACTCGTTTACCACTAAAAGAACCAGTTCTCAGGGCAAGGATAATTTGTATGGACTGACGATGATCCTACAAATCATCCCTGTTTCAGTCACTTGCGTTTTCTGGTTCTTTCCGTGGTAAACGAGTATATAAATCTACTCACACAATGTGACACCGATCTTACAGTTTCTGGTCTCTTGATTGGCTATCCACATAAAAAACTGCCGCCAAGAACTAAATATTTGGACAACAGGTCAGTTGCTAAAACGATCTGATCAAGGCGCAAATATTTTTGCAGTTCAAAGATAAACTCTATGAACGTTAAAATAGATCTACTAAATGCACAGAAATCTGGCTTTCCTAAAAACTGTAGTTTGCATATTAACAGACCGCTGTGTTCAGGGTTAGGGTTCACTACGAAGTTCTGCCTCTGGTGGTGGAACGGAGGACAGCAAGATTGAATTTGCTTACTAATACATACAAGTTTGACCCGTTATCCCTTAAGTTGTCGGTAAATGCTGACCTCCGGCAAAAGGCAAAGTTTGGTGGCTTTTGTTAGTAGATCTTGTTATCTCTCTTATCAAATAACTGATTTCCCATACAAACCCTGGTCCTATAGTATAGGGGTCAGCATCGACAACTTAAGGGATAGCTCATCAACCACAACACATGTTTTTACTTTCATTGGATAGATCAACTCTCTATCATCCTCTCAGCTTGGGTTCTTAAAATCATTTGCTGTTGTTGAGTTATAAAAATATTTGGGCTGGTACAATGTCGCTTGTATGGTCAAAAGCTTCCCCTGGTCTTGGCGCGTTCAAACTAGGGTCCCCCCACCATAGGGGAATCTTATTAAATCTGTACAAGCGGGATAAATACAGGATTAGGCCAATAAAACACTACATGCACATATACAGCGGTGGGGAAAACTACATGTATTGTAGAAATAGGGGCCTAAAAACAGGGTTTAGGTGGCTGTCCCAGCAAATAGGACTCGTACCATACTTCTACAATAATTTTCCCCATCGCTGTACGCCCTCAAAATTAACCTCTTATCATACATGACGGCACGGCAAACCCAGAAAAAGATCATGTATAAAATTGTTAGCAAGTCTCTAAACAGAGCCGGATATTTCGACTAGCTTCAGGATAAACAAAATGACTAGATGTTTCGGCAGATATTATAATCCAATACACGTACACTTTCACCCTTTTAATTTTAAACTACGAATTTCCATGTTGCCCATAGGACACATGTATACATGGATCGGGCGTACACTTATAGAGAGATAGACGTACGTACATGTATATACATGTAATCACGGACGTAAGGACAGATTTGAGATTGGGCCAGTTAGACCAGCGTGCAACATGATGGAATTAAACTGTCACCATTATACTATCCCAATGTCTACATCATTTTACTCAAAAAGCTTGAGCCCACTAAAAGTGCTAAAATACATGAAGTAATTTAGCGAGGATCTGAATCCCTTCCACCAACACCCTGTGCCCCCCAAAGTTATCATGCATCATAGGCTACCGCGGGGACCCCTACAGGGTTGTCTACACTATCTATCCCCGCGTCGGACAGCACTGCCCCGACGGTGCACAGCCCCTCTGATCTCGAATTTTTGTTTCTTCATGGGCAGACCTGCACATATTTAAGGACAGCTACGTTGCGAGAGTGCAGTAGAGCGATAAAATCGAGCAGTCACTCTACCTGCGAGATTCTAGCCCTCAATCCTCGAGAGGGGCATGTGTAGTACCCAGATAACCATCTACAATGACAGTCTTCCATGTCTCAATTGCACGGCCCCGCTGGAACGAGATCGAAACTTTCTAGAAGTTAGATATCAATCGAACTCATCGCGCGAGTATTCATGGTAAGGTTTGCTTGCTTTTTCATATCTACACGAAACTATAATTCCATTGCACTGTTGACAAAACTATATGTTTAGGAGTGAATTGGTTCATCGATCCTGATAAATGTGGAGATCGCACCACGATGGTAAAGGTGGAGCGCTCCACCTATGATCTTTTAAATCCACCTATGATCTTTGAAAATATCTAATGTGTGGAGAAGAGTCAATGATCTTTGGGTTATAAGTCTATGTTATATAGCATCCCCATCATCACAAATACCTACGGATAGAGGGGCAATGTATACGGTATGCCTTCTTTAAGAACCTCTATTTTCACATCTATTCTGAAGTCTCTATTGGACATCATCGATGGAGACTCTTATCAAACGTTATAGACAAACTTCAACAGCCAGATAGATTGAATACAAGAGAGCGATTATACAGAGGTTCCCCATAAGGTCTACGAATTACCTTATCTTATTCATCTTGGCCATCTAGCCTATACGTTCAAGTCTAGCTCTATACCTACGAAGCAGACTAACAGATGACGAGAGGGTGAGACCCTAAGCCTTCGAGCTACGTTTTGATGTCTTAGAGAACATATTCAATAGAAATATTCTATTTAGAGACTTCTATTTTGAGACCCCCAGTAGTCTTGTGAGTATTAAACACGCACGTGAACCACGAAAATATCCTTTAAATGTCTCATGCACAACCCCCCAAATGAACTCTCAGCTAACTTGCTCATTGCTGGATAGATAACTAATACCGTCTATGCAATTATATTCGATACTCCCTGTACGCTGGGGCCTCGGCGTCTTGGACGAGCCCGATGAACTGTATACGATTTGCATTGAATTACCCAACTATAAAGTTCACATGCAGACATATGGAGCGAATATCTATTAAAGAAATTGGATGGCGTATCATGGCGGCCAAGAATCAAGATATCCTTCATCCAAGCACTTCTCACTCAAAGTTCCCTGGGCGGAGCTGGGTTGAATATGTGACACCAACAAGCGTGGCTGAGCTTTACAGGGTAGATATATTTGGAGATAAGCTAATTGCACACGGTGAGAAAATACCCTATGCATGATATTCCACGTTATACGTCCTGTTCTACAGACTGGTGTTTCTACTATTTTGTTCTTACATATCTCCGAACTAAATTACGTATTCCAGCTGAATACTATGCTAGCGACAGCACTGGAAACTATACAAAGATTTGCCCTTAGGGGTTTTTTCGAGGAAATATTTATGCCCAGCAAGACGACAGCCAGGAGCGCGTATACTTTCCTTACTAGGTAACGGCATTTACGTAAGCGCTCTAGTGCAATCGCTCTTCTCCGCCCGCTGCGAGACAGGCAAACTCCTTATACATGACGTGAATAACCTGTCCCATTCTCTAAATACTCTTAACGCTATACAACTTTTATAAAGCCTGCTACCCTGGTTAACTATCTGAAACCCGAGAGTGTTACTTTATCACGCCAAGCCAGACATAACCCAGACACGTACACATGGTTGTGATTGATGCATCACCAAACCCCAACTGCACGATCCACAGAACTCTCTATGACATGTTTACTGATTTCTTCTAGGTCTATTGAAGCAAACGGTACCCTCGAAACCTTGCATAAGACCTCAAGCTAGATCGTGGGGATTGTAGTTTAATGACCGATCGGCCGATGAAAATCCCCCCCCCTACGTATAGAAGTTAGCATTGGGGGTATCCCTGAGCTCCTGGATAGCGAAGGGATCACTGTGCCTGATATGCACAGCACATTACTGCCAGCCTTGTCACAAGTTCGCACAAGTTCGCACATTCGCACATTCATGCTCGACAAACGAGACAGCTAGGATCAGGGTACCAGGTTGGAGGAGAACCCTCTGAACAGCATCGACAACTCTCAAGGGCCGAGCTTACAGCAGGGATATACAAAATACACCACCATGATCTGGGCCAGTCGGTGTCACAGGACCATTCAGGTCGTCCACGCAAACAGATCGTAAAGAGCGACCTTAATCGTATTACATTTCGGGGTGTTCACCACCCGCATGAATACCTGCATTCTTATCATGTCGGAACAAACTCCCTGCCTATCAATCTTCCACATCATACACCCCAATATCCCAGAGCTGTTGTGCCTCCTTGGCGGGTTTTTCTCCACAAAGACAACACATACTCATGAGGCTTCTTATGCGTGCTATTTACATCACAACCAACGCAGGCCTTCAAACCAGCAAGTCTTTAGCAAGGATAAATGGGGTGATAGTCGAAGTCATCGCTTCATTTTCATTTGCTATCACCTAAATAACCACTGGAATAAGCGATGTAGCACTCCAAAGTACAGAAGGCAGGTAAGAAACAAAAAAGAACCCCAACTGGTGAGAATGTCAATTAGGTATACAGAAAATACTTGTTTATGTTAAAGGCGAGGCATGAATAAACAGGGAGTCAACCAATAATATGCTTGAATCTACGTCGGCACGGATCATACGCTTAAGTACTACCCAATCGGATTATAATGCGATTATTACCACGAAATCGTTTCTTACCAGTATTTTTGCTACTCGGAAGGGGTATACATTGATTTTTAGTGTTAAATGTAAATATCTTCTCTAGCCTTTTATTTCCTAGCGGTAGTCAAAAACAACATATCTCTAACAGCTCTTAGGTATGTTCACATTCTCTAGCCCTTTTCAAAATTCGGGATCTAAACGTCGGGCGCCTGAGGGGCCTTCTGGGGACCTTTAGGTTCGAAAACGGGTGACATGGAGAAAATGCTTTATTTCGCATGGTAACGAATAAGTCATGCGGCAATCCAAGCACGCTTGGCACAAAACCCCACGAGGGAAGTCATAGAGCCATGGAATCTACGGAAGTTAACCAAATTAAAACATCGAGTTTGAACGAGCTAACTTTTCCGATCATATAAAGTTATTACCTACTGGTTAACAAGATATATATAACCTCAGTGTAGGGAACCTTCTTAAATTAGCCGACCAAGTATTAGTTATCCTATTCGTTGTAAGGAATATGTTTCGGTGCTAACATTTTAACCAACATTCCCTCGCCAGCTCTAGGTCGTGTAGAAGGGGGCGGTTGCAAGAGACACGACACGTATCCTCCGCTTATTATTAACCATATCGTTGCGGCTCTTACACCGACACCCAGCGTTGTTTCGTTCCTTGCGGGAGAAGTTGAAAGTTAACCCCATAAATTTTCATTTGGATAGCTGATTCTCGCCTCATGACTTGAACGCATCTCGAGTTCATCTCTCGTAAACCCAATAAATGCTCGTTCTACAAAAGTAACTAATACAAATGTTGTGATAAGTTAGCCTAGCGGCGGTTTATACCGTACTTTGCTCGCCCCTAGGTTCCACTATGCCACGCTCAATAGCAATTATGAGTATAGTATGCCTTATATTCACGTAGAAGCTGCAATATATATATACGCATGCTAAAATAATATATATTTATATATTGTTACTTAGGGACAGGTATATATAACGTTGCGTCAAGCTAGCCAGGTATAAATCCCTTCCGGGAGATGTTAACTGACCTAAGACCTCTTAAGTATCATATCATGACCATATCAAACTAGGTTGTTGAAATATTATAGAACATATTGATTCGGATTTTCATGTACAGTTCTAGTATGTATACTACATACTAAGAGTTTTGCGTACTAAGGACTACATATATGGTTTTAATTGGGAAACCCCAAGCCCTACGTTAGACCCCTAATTGCAGCTTCCAACTCCACCCGCATCAAATTTAGAGAACAGTTTACACATGCTATAATTAGAACGTAGTCTGGGTATATTTTACCTGAAGTCATGTGGAGGTTAATACATGTATGCACCATTTTCCTATTGGCTGCGCGCGGAGTTCTTTTTCGCCGCCGAGCTTATTCTTCATTCTCGACGTCTTGCCCTTGCCCTATCCTATACCTAACATTCCCGATTACCGCAACTCAAATACCACTCTTAGCTCCCATTTTACCTCTAAGCGCTTGTAGTCTTGTATAATTATCAGAGCTACGTGGACGAGTATAATTAAATATAAATGCCTCTGATACGCCAGTCAGGTATTACTATTATATATAATATGAGATGTCAAAGGAACGCCAAAGCTTTACAATCAGTGAGCTGCGCGATAACGCTGCCAGGAATACATGTAGTGGCAAACCATAGAACCCAGAGCGTAATAGCCCCATGTATGTATATATCTTTCAAAGGCTACATCCATACATGTACTTACATGTAATTATCAAGTATCGCACAGACCTCCCCTCATTAGCCATACGTACATGTATACAGCACTGTGACTGCCATTATGGCTGTAAATTTCCCAGTGATAGCTTTACATGTATTTTAGGAGACAGCTATAAAATGCCATTGCCCACCTAAAATTATTTTATCCTCTCTAGTTTTATTTTCATCCTCTATATACTTACATCCTACATTCACCAACAAGGATTAATTTATTTATTATCTATCTCCGACTAGCAACCTCAATGACTCATCCAATCAAGGCGGATTCTCAGTCAGTGGCCGTTCAAGACTCTACACCGACAACTCCCATTTCGCCCATCAAAAACTCCAGCTCCAACCCCTTATCTCAAGCGAACCTCATGAAATTGGATGCAGCCTATATGGAGTCGAAGCAGTCGAATTCCGGAGCGTCGTATAAGCTATTACCTCAACTTAATACTATCTCATCAGTAAGATCCATATCGATCTGATTAGTCCTGGTATAAGGATACTAACGAGATGGAGCAGAGAGAGGTAATGAGTCTTTTGAGCCCATATGGACTGGACGATAGGCATCTACAAGACCTTTTCAATGGTGTTGGACAAACCGGCATAGATCGCTTCATGGACGAGCCGAACAACATGGTTCTGGCGAGGACAGATCCTGGACTCTACGATACCTATCTTATCGATACCCTCAATCCGAGCGTGACACCAACCCCACGTTCTCAAACAGACTCGTCATGGACAATAATTTCACAAAGCGTCGACGACACGCCGGACGATAAAACATCCTCAACTGATGGCAGCGTTTACATTGTGGATGGGAAAACGCAGAGCGACAAGACACCTTCCCAATTTTGACACTTAAAGGTTTTATTATTTATGCTATTTTGGTCCCCACCTCTCGCGCCGCGAATTTGTTTTCGCTTTTTTGGTATCGTTCGTTGCTACGTCAATGTTTGCATTTTTGGGCGCATTTTATTTGTCCGTTTCTTTCTACTTTTGTTTCTCTTCGTCAGCATCTCACTCGGCACCCAAATATTTCCTTTGTTTGTACTATCATTATTACTACTTTTCAATTCAATATCTACACTTTTCATCAACCAACCATTATTAATGTTCCATCAACGAACCAATATGATATTTTTCCATTCAAACCTTTTGTACCATGAAATTTGAGAAAAGCCCCCAGTCGTAACATCGAGGATACACTTTCTCACGAGAGTCGTTATTATTCGGTGGCTTCTACACGATGTTCTACGGAACTCGAGCCGCCCCCGGCCGGGGCCCCGCAACTGTCTCAATCAGAGCACTGTGGAGAAGAATTCCATGCATTCGTGCCGGTGACGAGCTCAAGTGGAGACGATGATCATCGTTGGACGAGAAGGGTCTACATACGTGATCTTCATAAATTCATGTATTCAGAAGGCCTTCCCGCCCCCCTAGTTTCATACTTTATCCAGTTTACCCGCTCAATCAAACGCACGCGGCAAAGTGAAAAAAAAAAAAAAAGGGAAAAGGAAAAAGAAAAAAAGGAAAACAAAACAAAATAAATTAAGGATTAGGTTATGCATGGCGAAGCTGACGAACCAACCAGCTTCTTAGTTTGATTGGGCCGACGTTAAGAGCAAGGCTTTAGCCACTATACTAACTACAGTTACTCCCCCCCACGCGCCAAGGAAGGAAGCTGAGGTTGCTGAGAATCTATGACAAACTTTTTTTTGCATTCACAGCTTCTAGGAGCCGCCGCGCGCGCCTGCAGCTCCACAGGTCCTGCTGACTACATATTCATTCTCGATTAATAATGGATAGGGAATCCACCCTAGCCCTTTTAGCTGAATTATGCGCACAACTACCCCAAAAACAATTCTCCTCTCGAGAATTGCGCCCTCAAAAAGCTACTTCCGATGCCGGTCATCCCAAGACAAACCAGATCCCCATGAGCCTTCCGAACTAAGCCTAGTGCCCACGAAAATGCCATTTTGTTTTGATTTAACTATGGGATCACGCATGCCTGAGCTTTGAATTTGTTGGTCACATACGCATGCCTGAGCTTTGAATTTGCTGGTCATATATCAGGTTTAGGGATACTAGGACTATATCCCATCAAAAATAACGCGGAATTATTTCTCCGCAGAGCCAAACCCGGCCGGCCGGCCGGCCCGGCGTCAATGATATGCGCAGCACCTCGAGCTCCTATTTTTCCCAAACAACCCATGAGTAAGCCGCATTTCTATACGTGAGGCAAACCAACTGGTCCCAAGAAAGGATCCATAATCTCGTATTTTGAGACATGTCCAATGTATTCATCAGTTCTATATTATGACCACCTGGTTAGCTGCACCTCTCTGTTTCTGGTTGAACGAGGCTGATACTTCGCAGGTCTGGTTTTTACCCTTGGGCTAGGTATATTACCTCCCCAGTGTTTGTAAGAAAACATGATTTCCCTGAAATAATGGTTTTTTTCGACCCGGTACGTCAATCTCTTTGGTCTGGTACTAATATTACACCTTTCTATACATACAATGTAATTAATTATTTGAAGTCGTCATATGTAGTTCTGGCGCTTACGCGATTACTGTAAGTGGGTAGGGTAAATTCCACTTGCGTGTAGGAAACTAGCTGCCAATGACCAACTTAGAAACAATTTCACCCAGGAAGCGAGAGGCGAGTATGATGTATTCTCTGGTATTTTTGGATACAACTGAATCAGTGATGAGTACAAGGGTTGGAGCACCCCACGCCGTTATACTCGAGGAACCCGATTCCTAGCGGGAGCTTTGATATTTTGCGTCAGCTCATGGGATGTGATCATGCTGTTTATGCCCGTATTTCGATCCTAACGGGATTCTAAAATGTATTTTTGTGTCTGGCTTGGCCCAGACTCACAGGAATATGTCTTATGGTTAGTTTAGGCCCAAAATCCCACGCACCAAGCAAAGTGTAATTATGTGCACGTGGTTTTTGGGTTCCAGTGCGTAGTAATATATATAACGCACAAGCACTAACGCACTAACATCCTCTTAGCGGGCGTGGGGTAATTGTCATTCTCGAGATTCTACGTTGCGTTCAGCTGAGATCAGAGCTATGCATCACTTGAGGAGGACACAAATAGGTATAGGATTGGGTATACGCCATATGATGTAGAGGAGCCCGCAGAGTCATTAAGAGATTGCGCGATATTTCGGACCGCATTGATTACTTGCATCCTCCCTCCGATTCCCAATCAATACTATCTTGCGGGTTGCCAACGCAATGGGTCTCTCCAGCAAACCCACAGCGTTGGAGGGATCTACACATCCAAACCGTAATTTTATACTCGGGGCGTGAGCGACGTCAGGGGTTATCAGGGGGTAATCACTCGCCAGCGACTGGCTGCCATGCATGCAGTGCATAATACATCCTTATGCTCCCCTACCTCTACCTCGTGGCGGCCTGCAGAACCCCTGCCCGAGCCTGCCTATCGGGTGTTTACAAATAAGGCCTCACGGCAAGAAGCTAAGCTTTAAGCAGTGCAGATAAGCATAAAAGCTCCCCCCGCGGAATACGTGCTTGGGTCTCGTCTCGGGGGTCATGCGTGGGGTGTTCTTTGGGGAAATATATCACTCATCAGCTCGCGGCAGCCCCATATATACAGTACCTTGTAGTGAAGGTGAGATCGAGTGATATTGCATGACGGGATCTGTTTTTTTATTTTTTGGTTTGGCCCGCTGATTGCATGGTTCGATGTGGTTTGCTGCTCTGCCAGCTATTGTATGCAGCAGCAATGCTAGAGTAGTCAACTGTACTCCTCCTCCCTCGCCTTTCGCCCTATATATCGTCTGGCCTGCAGACCAAGGAACCTAGATACAGGCAGCTTGGTTCGTATGCGTGCCGTACGGGCAAGCGCCGAAAAATGGAGAAGGAGACCAAAGCAAACCCGTGGAAAGATCTTCAATATGTTAAATTTCTTATTTCCCCCCATGGATACATACTCAGTGAAAGCCCCACCCACGGACCCCTTTCCACCCGGAGTTACCATCCAGTATCCCTGTAGATATAACCGTCGGCGGCCACGTTCTCTCTAGTGAATGCTGTACAACATGCTTAATTTACAAATCACGACTTGAAGAATAGATTCCCTGACTCAATTTGGAGTTGGTAGACGACATGTAATTATGATTGTGTCTAACTCTAATCATGCGCTAAATGTACTCGGAGCAGGTAAAAGGTACCGGACAATAAAGACCTTTGGTCCACCAATGGGTGCGCATACTAGGCGAGAACTATTGCAAAAAAAAAAACCAGAGACAAAACTTGCATTTTCCGGTACTATTTACCTGCCCCGAGTACCTTCCCAAGCCATGTTCCAGCAGCAACACATACATGCAAGACTCAACGTCCCCGCCCCTCTCTACCGCACGCGATACCAGTCCTCTCACTCACTCCACACTATCCAGCCAGTCTCAACCGCCAGAACAGGAAGGAACACATGGTCCGCTCGTGATCAGCTAGGGGACGTACACACCCACTTTGGCAGTGAAGAGATTGATACAACCCCAACTGGTCACCACGGGAAGGCTACGCTGCACTTGAGTGCGCCCCTTCCACAGGCTAGCTACATGTCGTCGATCTTCTTTGACTTTTACAGTCAGCTGGCTTTGGTCTCTGGGTGGGGGGTTGTGCGTCGGGCGATCGTGTCGTGGTGCCGCCGCAAAGCTGGTAGAGATGGTCAATGGTGCCTTTAGTGGGGTGAGGATGGTAGGATTGCTCCAACATTCCGTGCGTTTTCAAGAGATAGAGCAGTAGGGGCGTGTCTATGCTTCGGTGCCAGGAAAGGCTTTTGAGTTTGCATAGAGTAACGTTTTCCATATGTCTCGCTAGCTGAATTAAGGTCATGTTTGATGGTAAGTACGTAGGTTCTAGCTATAGATGTAGATGTAGGAACCCCAGAACCTGATCTGATCCGCTAGGACCAACCACTTGGTTGGTTGAGGAGCAGCTCGAGCTACCATCCTAACTCACATAAAAAGAAGTGGGGGGGTTTCCCGTCGTGGGGGGGTTTCCCGTCGTGGGGGGGTTTCCCGTCGTGGGGGGGTTTCCCGTCGTGGGAATTAATGAGTACATGCACATACTTACCCTTTAGACTGCATGTACAATCTGCGTGCAGCTATATATAGCCGGACCTCTTTGAAGACCGAGAATATATCCAGGTATATAAGAATATTGCTGAAATGCTAGTGCATTACTATTGACAGGTTATTCTGTTATTCTGTCATTAGAGAGTACTTATAAGTGTCAGATTCTATAAGATAATAGGCACTTTGGAAGTGACGGTTGCGGAGGCAAATTAGAGTTGACTGTTCCCCCCAGTCACCTACCTAACTAACCAGTAGTGTAGTCCACGAGGCTGCTCGAGGCGAGCAGAGGCAAACGCTTGAGATGCCTCGGCCTTTTAATTTGGGGGGCGCTTTGTTCTGCTCGAGCAACGGGATATGATGCCTCGAGGTGTTCGAGGCCGGCAATCGAGCAAATATGTGCTATTGATATAACGCCTCTCCCAAGACATACCAAGGTGCTGATAATCTCACAATTGTTCCGAGGTACTCGTATATATATACGTATACTCATTATGTATCTAGTAATAGAATGATTACCTAAACCTCGAGCTGCCCAAGGCGAGCAGAAGGAGTTGCCTCGAGCATACTTGCCTCGTTGACCTCCATGCCTTGAGCTTATACCTCGAGGCATAGGCCTCGAGGCGAGGCCTCGGACGGGAAAACCTCGTGGACGCACTGCTAACCACACATGGAAGGCATGATAGGAGGGACTCCGTGGGTAGACCCCTACTGTGAGATGCCCTGGCAGGATATATATGAACTGCACACAGTGACGTATAGTAAACATCTCTGGCTGGGCGTATCATATATCCCCACTGTTAAAATTGACGGTTTCGGCAACCACCTTTAATGTGGTGTGGCGAAGTGTAGGTTGTCGGTTTTGACACTTGGTGGATAATCTCTATTCTGGCTTGGGCGTGTAGTGTGGATGTGGATGGAAACATCGAGCTTGATCTATAGTAGCTGGTGGATACTATTGTCATGGTCGTCACTGATTACAGAACCTATCTGCAGTCAAATTACAGTACTGATTATAAGGCTGAGTATCTGTTTTTTTCTGTTTTTTTTGTTTTCTGTTTCTGTTTCTGTTTTCTGTTTTCTGTTTTCTAATTTCTAATTTCTGTTTTCTGTTTTCTGTTTTCCGCTTTCTGTTTCTGTTTTCCGTTTCTGTTTTGTTTTCTGTTTTCTAATTTCTAACTTCTGTTTTCTGTTTTCTAATTTCTAATTTCTGTTTTCTGTTTTCTGTTTTCCGCTTTCTGTTTCTGTTTTCCGTTCCTGTCCTGTTTCCTATCTCCTAATTTCTAATTTCTGTCTTCTGTTTTCTAATTCCTAATTTCTGTTTTCTGTTTCCTGTTTCCTGTTTCCTGTTTCCGCTTTCTGTTTTCTGTTTCTGTTTTCTGTTTCTGTTTCTGTTTTCTGTTTCTATTTTCTGTTTCTGTTTTGTTTTCTATTTTCTAATTTCTAATTTCTATTTTCTATTTTCTAATTTCTATTTTCTATTTCCTGTTTCCGCTTTCTGTTTTCTGTTTCCTGTTTCAACTTTCTGTTTTCTGTCTCTGTTTTCTGTTTTCTGTTTCTGCTTTCTGCTTTCTGTTTTTTGTTTTTCCAAATTTCAAAACCAGTTTCCCAATTGCAACCCAACGGTAATATACACGTAGAATCAATTGATCCTTATAGCCATATGTGGTAAAGTACATATATGTAGCCAGAGCACATGCGCCAAGAAAGAAAAAAAAACACCTGTATGCGCATGCAGGAACGTTATCTGTTTATTTTGAAAACAAGCTTGGCGTCTCCGGTAACTACACACGATCGTGGGGTGTCCGGCCTTCCACTTACTGCAGGGTTGCAGCTCATATCCAATAGAATCAAGATGTGCATATATATGCTAGGGTGCCCGAAACAGGCGTTTCCTGCGATGGAAGTACACCGCATTGTCGTGTCTCCCTTTTTTGTTTAAGGTACAAAACATTGCATAAACCATGGCATAATTGTCCCTCTGCAGTAGATCGACTGTTATGTTTGGGTTACTGGCGCAGATATACATCCTGCATGCATATGTATAATGTGGTTTGCTGTATAATACAATAATTAATTATAATAAGCAACCCCCTCCCCTGAACTACACAAACCTCAGTACATCCCCGCACTCCAACAACCTCTGCTGTGGATAGCCGCAGTGCTAGTCACGACCCATCACTCGCACAACGTACAGCCCATCAGGGTGCCCGCGAACCTCACAAGACCTCACCTCACCTCATCTACCTCAATCCCATCACCATTACATCGCACCTCTACATACACGATGCCGCCATTCATAATCCAGCCGCCCTCCCCCACCGCCACAACCTGGTCATGGCCCTCCCCCGAACCAGAGCCCGAGCAACCCACGCCCACCACGCAACTAGCCCTCCGCACCCCCGCCACCAAGCGCCGTGCGCAGGCCGAATCCCCACCCCCAGCCCCCGACCCCACCCCCAGCAAGCGCCGCGCCGCCGCCGCCACCAAGCACAACCGCGGCATCAAAGCGTCGCCCACGCCGAACCCAAGCGCGAAGCTGCTGCGCGCGGACCCCGTCCCCACGGCCGCGCCGGCCTGGTTCGAGAGCCCGTATGCGCCGGCGCCGGGGCGCAGGTTCGGCTCCTACGCCGTCTACTACGCGTCCAGGGAGGAGTATGTTGCTGTCAACCGGCTCGACGGCGAGGAGGCGCGCGGCCGCGCCCAGGTCGCGCTGGGCGGCCGCCAGAGGGCTGTGGCGTGCGCGGCGGGGGAGGAGCGCGGCGTGGGGGACGCTGGGAGGTGTAGTTGGAGGCTTGGGAGGGTCATTGCGGAGTTGAGGATGGAGGCGAGGGGGCGCGCGGGGGTGGAGGGAGAGGGGGAGGGAGAGGGGAGGGGAGGGGAGGGGAGGGGAGGGGAGGGGAAGGGGTTGTGAGGTGGGGGGGTATATCTCACCGTCGCCATCGAGGAGAGGGGGGCTGCCATCTGTTTTTTTTTTTTTTTTGTATTACTAGCTCCCTGCCTCTCTCACGATGCTAGTATTCTTTTTTTTTTTTTTTTTTTTTTACTTACTTCTACTTCTCTTCTCTTCTTCTTTACCGCCGTGATGTCTCCCATGCACCACATCAAAATGTCGAGATAACTACATACATACATAGCCCAGCGTAGCATCAACTAAACCCCACTCAATCCAATTCAATTGCCCTCCAGACCATCTCCTCACATACAAACGCCGCAGCAAACCCTAGCCCTACCTCCTGGAGGAGGGAATTTGGGCAAGGGCAAACGCGATAGTTTATATACATACACATGCCAAGGGTGGGGTGGGGTAGGGGTGGGTGAGGTGGGGTGGTTACTAAGCTCAGCTAGCTGTAGATACGTACTTACATGTACGTACAAACCTCTTCTTTGCGCTGGGGGGAGAGCTCTTGTTGTAGCCAGGAGCTGTGGCTGGCTGTTTGATCGTGGGCTTCACACTCCTTCTTGATACCTTGGGATTCTGGCTAACGGCTGTGTGTGTGTAGTGGCCGTCAGAGGCGGGAAAGGAGTTGTAGCATTGGCACTTGCTGTCAGACATCCTACATATATACATATATATCACACCGAGATGGATGCACCCGGCGCCAACTGCAACCCAGGGAATAGGAAGGGGTCTCTTATATATAGCCCCTATAGACTTATATAGCCAGCTATTGCCCCCAGCCTGGTGCTTGCCAGATTGAAGTCCCGGCTCAGCGAGGAATACATGTACAACACACTCGGCCCTAGAACGCCGTAGAGACTTGGCAGGTCTATACATACATCATACATACAAGTATCGAGACAGCACACCCGCTTCCACTGGCTACACAGATGGACATTTATATCGCAGTTGCCAGTGCGTGGATCCGCCATATACATACATACAAATATCCACCTCATGATATAAGGAAGAGGGAGGGGACTGGCGGCTTCTTGTCTCCATGTTTCCTATATAACCTTTGGAACTGTGGATTAGTTAAATTAATTGGGCAGTGGTTTTAGTAGGGAAGGGCAAACACCTAGAGCCCCCTCAGCCGTTGCTCGAGAGACCCCCTCTATCAACTACCAACTATCAATGATATCAACATCAGCATCAACAATATCAACATCACCAACACCACCATGGACTTCCCAATCCCCCGCACCCCCTCCCCCTCCCCTCCTCCCACCGGCACCACCGCCCCCCAAGTCCGCCCACCCACAACCCTCAACTTCAGACCCCGAAACTTCGTCTACCCCCCCGGCGCCTCCCCACTCGAACACCTCCTCGCCCACCCCTCACAACACTGCTAATGCAGCGCCTGACGACGCCAGCACTGCTCAGCCTCTTCTGCACCTCCCACACCTCACGCAGCCACCTCTCCCAGCACCCCCGCCTCTTCACAAGCCTGATCCTCCTCCCGGACGCCGCCGCCGCACGCTGGCACTCCCGCGACGACGACAACCCCTTCCCCTGGCAGGCAGCAGTCGACGACGCAGCCCCCACGCGCCGCGTCAAGATCACAGAGACCGAGCGGAAGCTCCTGCTTGCGGTTTGCCTGGCGCGCTTCGTGGACGGCGTGCCGCGCCTGCAGCGCCTGTTTGTTGGGACGCGGGTGGGGAGCGCGCAGGTTGCGTGGCTGGCCCGTAGGGGGCGCGGCGCCGGCGCCGCGCCGGAGTATATTGCCGGTTTGCGGTCGCGGCATCTGGTTTGGTTGGTTAGGAGCTTGCCGCTGCCGGCGGGGAGGGGCCTCACGACGCTGGTGCTCGATGGCACGGCCGTGGAGACGCCGCATATGAAGGTCTTTTTGGAGGCCGTGGAGGGGACGCTCCAGGGGTTGTCGGTCAGGATGTGTCCGAATCTGGAGTGTTGGTTGTGGGCTGAGTGGTGGTTGGAGGGCATCGAGGGCGGGAGGAGGATCGCGCTGAGGTGGATATCTGTATGTATTATACCTATATTCTTACTATGTCCTATACTAAATACAAAATCTAGATCTGGGGCTCTGGGAACACGCCGAACCACACATTCGACTTCACCCTCGCCCCCTCCGCCCTCGAGCCGCTCCCACCGCACCCAGACGACCCGCCGCTCCCCGCCACCGACCCAAACCCCGACCCAGCGACCTGGGCGCCCAAGCCGAGCCCATTCGCCAACCTGCTCCCGCTGCGCTTCCACCTGCAGCACACGCTTCCGCTGCTGCCGGCCATGAGCCTGCCGCGGGGCCCGCGCGCGACGGGCACAAACGAGCTGGTGCGCACCATCCAGGCGCAGTACCGCCAGGGCCGGACGCAGCGCGGATGGTTCGCACCCGCGTATCCGCTCGGCGAGCCGCACCCGCTCGTCGCGTTCATGACCGTGGCGCGCTTCCTCGGCGTCGACACGGACATGGCCCTGTGTGTGGGCAGGGAGAGGTGTTACTCGTTTGTGGACGGGGCGCGGCCGCGGCTGGGGGCGGCGCCTGGCGGCGAGGATGTGGCGCGGAGCGCGAGGGTGCTGGTGGTTGACCGGCGCACGGGGAGGATGGTGCCGTATTGCTTCTCTGAAGGCGGCGAGGAGATCCAGCATACGCATAGCGTGGCGGAGGTGGGCGCGAGGAGGAGGGACGGCGGCACGGTGTGCCAGAACTGCGGGCTCTGGGAGGATGAGTTGAGTCCGGTGGAGCTGCGCGGGGAGGGCGAGGTGCAGGAGTATGGCGGTATTCGGTTCGGGCCCGCCGTGGGCGTCGGACGCATCGGTGTCGGGTCGTGCTGCGCCGACTGCGTGAGGGAGATGACCTGTGCGGGGTGTAATAGGTACCCCCCCCCCTTTCCCCTTCTAGCTCCCTCACTAACACACACAACCAGCTTCTTCTGCCCCTCGTGCACCTTCAAGCCTCCCGCCGGCACCGCGCCCAACCCGCTAGCCGCGGAGCCCCCAGGCCCGAACCACCTGAAGTGGACGTGCCCGCAGCGCCGGCACGGGCCCTCCTGCCGCGACTGCGAGGACGGCGAGGGCAGGTCGCACATGACGTGCATCGACTGCCACGGGTCCATCTGCTACGGCTGCCACGGGCCCGCGGGCACCACCGTCTCCTCGAGCCTGTACACGCAGCACGGGTGGACGCCGGCGGAGGAGCGCGAGCGCTTCGGCGTCGTGGGCGACATTGGCGAGTGGGAGATCGGCGCATATAGAGGGTGGGGCGGGGAGGGCGCTGACGGGGCGGAGGGGGGTGCGTCCGCCGAATTCAAACCGCCCGAGTACGAGCCCGAGTCATCGTACGGGAGCATCATGGCCACCGTCCTCTCCTCGCTCCCGCGCCCACCGCCGCCGCCACCGCCACCACCGCCACAAGACCTGGACCTGAACCCCCCATGCGACCCCCACCGGCGCCTCTGCGAAACGCGCATCTGGGAGGAGTGCGCGCGCTGCGGAGTAGGCGCGTGCGCGGGCTGCCTCGGATACGAGGAGGACTACCGGCTCCCCGGCGCGGCGCCGCACCCGTACGCGCTGGAGCCCGAGTACCGCTCGTGCAGCGGCGGGTGCGGGAGGAGGTTCTGCTGCTCGTGCTTGCGCGCGGCTGGGGGGGGCGAGCTGGTGTGTGCGGCGCGCTGGGGAGGGCGGGGTGGTGTGTGGTGCTGTGCTGTGTGAGGGGTGTCAGCTCGCGGAGATGGTGCGGAGGCCGACGGTGTGGTTGGGGGAGGGGAGGAGGGGGAGGGGGAGGAGGAGAGGGTGTGGGCGGATGATGAGGCGGGGGTGTGGGTGTGTGGGCGGTGTGAGTTGGGGGTGAGGCCGCCGGGGGGTGGGTAGTTATGTTATTTTTATTCTTGTATTTTTATTTTTGTTTTTATTATTTGTATTTTTATTATTCTTATTATTCTTGTCATTCTTGTTATTCTTACTATTCATATTCTTACTATTATTATTCTTACTATTCTTATTGTTCCTATTCTTGCTATTCTTGTTATTCTTATTGTTCCTATTATTCCTATTATTCTTACTATTCTTATTCTTCTTATTCTTATTCTTGTTATTCTTACTATTCTTACTATTATTCTTCTTACTATCATTATTCTTACTATTATTCTTCTTACTATTCACTATTCACTATTCCTACTATTCCTACTACTCCTATTATTCCCACTACCCCTACTATCCCTATAGCTATCTACCACGGCAAGGCCCAAAACAACACCTTCATGTCCAACGTGACCATCACCAGTCCTTCCTGGTGCGAGGTCTCTCCTAGATATGTCGAGGGGGGTATGTTAGCTTGGTATACACTTATATACATACACAGTAGTTCGCTGGCTGGCTCCGATATACTTACGACCAGTCTCGATACCGCCACCTGTACGGGTGCCTTGTTACTATGTAACACTGCATCTCCAAAATCCTCATATGGACCCCCCCCCCCTTCTCAATGTCTCCTACAGTGCATATAAACCCGGTTCCAGCCAGCAGCAGCCCACAGCTTAGACCCCCACACCCCGCCGCCCCGCCAGCGGCCAAGGCTCCAACCCCCCAGACGGCCTCGACTCCAGCCACGCGGACACCGCCTCATGGCACGACCTCTCACGTCCACCGTCCGGCCGCCAAACATCCGGGTAAGACACTGGGTGTAAACCCAGGGAGTAATACCGTGGCGGGTAGGGTTAGGGACAGTAAGCAATGAGGGCAGAAACCCCCCTCGTATATGGGACACACCCGCATTTTTGCAGTTGTAAACGTCGCCCGGTTTAAGTAAACACGGCCGCGGGACGGGTGCCAGCACTTGGGCTAAATAACCTGCCGCTGGTGTCTTCCCCGGCCTTGGATACATACATGTAGATACGCAGCTACGCTCCGCTTCAGTGTCCTTCTGCCCCGGCCCTACACCCCGCAGGCTGGTCGATGCACCCGTAAGCACACCAGCCACGACCGGTGGCTGACCACACCCCCCCCCCCACCCGCAACCGTCTTTACGCCCGGCCATGGAATACATATACTATATTGGGCATCCAAGTACCAACCCTTCTTCAAAGCCCACCTCCATGTCATGACAAGGACAGCTTTGACCCCGCAGGGCCGAAACCGGTGGTATCGTACGCGGGGGTTGTGTGGCTGCATATGTACATACATCGCTCTACACCCCCCACCAACAAACAAACACCCCCGGTGCCGCACCGGGACCTTCAGCGGCCAACACCCCCAGCGTCCGTCCAGGGTTAGGGTTTGTACCCCGAATGAGCAGAGAGCCAGAGTCCACCCAACGGACCAACAGACGTACAGGCTACACCCTATTGTCTTGCACCGTGGTGGTAGACAGCAGTAATAGTATCTCGTAGTAGCAGTGATAGCAGTAGTAACAGAACAGCACACACCCGGCCCGCCGCGTGGCAGCCATGGTACGCACACTTACTTACAGGCGTACGCAACACCAACACCCGGGCAGTCCACCGCTCACCAGCCACACTCACAGCCCCTCACTCGCCCCCACCCTGACTCACCCACTCACAGCCCCTCACTCGTGACCTGCACGATGACGGCCCCCGCCAAGCCATGCCGGCCGAACAAAGGTTGCGCCGTCGGGCCGATTGTCTGCGCGACGGCGCAAAATGGCTTCGAGGCCCGAGTGAGGGAGTGAGGTGGGGGTGTTATAAGAACTTGGCTAGAGGGTCACCGTTTTTAATTTAATTTACACACAGACGACAGACAGACGACAGACGACAGTAGAACCAACCAACCAACCCTAACCCTACCTACTAAACTACACTACAACACAACAATGGCCGAACCCCCAGCCCCAAAGCCGAAATGCGTCCTGCTAGGCGCCACACGCGGCTGCGGCCTCGAGACGCTGCTGGCCCTCGTGGAAACGGGCCACCCCTGCTACGTGCTCGCCCGCAACCCGCCCGCCTTCGCCGAAACCCTCGCGGCCCGCGGCGCCACAAACCCGCTCGTCACCGTGGTGCAGGGCGACGCGCTACACGCGCAGGACGTCGAGCGCCTCTTTACCACTGCGGGCCCGCGCGACGTCGGCTTTGTGCTCTTCAGCATCGGTACCCCCCCCCCCTCTAATCATGTAGTTAGCTATCCATGACTGACGCACCGCACCCCCAGGCGGAAAACCAACATTCAAGAACCCGCTGTCGCCCAAGCTCTCGCCGCCACACATCTGCACCCGCACAATGGGCGTATTCCTCCCCGTGTTCACGCAGCAGTTCCGCGACCCCGCCTCGCAGCCACGCCTGGTCGTCGTCTCCTCGAGCGGGATCGGCGCGCGCGCGCACGCGCAGCTCCCGCTGCCGCTGCGCCCGCTGTACTCGTGGCTGCTGCGCGAGCCGCACGCGGACAAGGAGGCCATGGAGCGCGCGGTGTGCGCCGCGGCCGGGATCGTGCATGCGGACTTCAACCCCGGAGCGCGCGGGGGCGCGGGGCCCACCCTTGGGAATGTGGTTGTTGTGCGGCCGAGCTTGTTGGTGGAGGGGGGGGCGACGGGGGTGGTCAGGGTTGGCGAGAGCGTGGATGGCGCGTGGACTGTTAGGAGGAGTGATGTGGGGAGGTTTGTGGCTGCTGAGTGTGGCGTGGGGGTGGATACGTGGAGGGGGAGGGGGGTGGTTGTGGCGGGCTAGTGGGGGTTGTTTCTTCTTTTCTTCTTTTCCTTTTCTTGTTGTTTAAGACTTGGTAGAAGGTGGTGGTGTTTGTTTTTCTTTTGTTAGTGGTGAGGCCTTTAATGAGACTTGACACCGTCTTGAAATAATGCTACAAGTATCGCCATGATCAAGTTACAGGTACATCCACGTACCAGCCAAATAATGAATGACACCCCCAGCAGCCATACCCCGAGCTGCTTGCTTCCCCGCCCCACGGTTCCCCGCCGGCCGCTGTTGCTGTACACTAACACCCCGCGTGGTCAGAGCTGGCCGCGGATCCGGTTGCGCGATCATTGACACCAGGCTGCTTACTAGCGCGTGCTGTGTGCCGCCCGGACACGCGTATGCCTGGGTATGGCTGTAGCTGCGTACGTAAGCTGTGCTTGGCACTTGGTACGCCGTGAAAGTTCTATGTAGCATGGCCGTTTGTATGTACACACCCTAAAAGATACGAGCCACCCGCCCTGCCCCGAGCGGACCCCAGGTGCGGGCTTGATGGGCAGTTGCTAGCAGCTACAGGCTGAGCGTGGCGGTGCTGTAGGTACGTAGGTAGTCGGCGCTGGTATGGTGCACGCTACATAGCGGGCTGGGATGCGTTGGGGGTGGGGGGTACGTATCTGAGATCTAGACAGGTCGTGGCGGTGGGGGTGTTCTATATAGCTAGCTAGGTGCATATCAGGACCCACCTGGGGGTATGTTCGTCGGAGATCTCATACGCCCTTATTATACCTCAACACCGGCCGCTGGTATTCTTGTAGCCCCTCTCCACCCCCTCACAACCACAGCCACAGCCGTAACCATCCACGACAGCGCTGCTCTGGGGAAGCGGAGAAAGGGAGCTTTGTAGTAGAGATAGGATTCTCCATACATACACCCCCGCCAACCGCCCGACGTTGTAGCAATTTATATCGCAATCCTATGGATTGAACAACGCATGAATTAAACAAGAAAGAACCCTAACCCTAGTCCATGTTGCAAAAAAAAAAAAAACTTGACCCGCGAAGATGAGGCGTAGTTCCGTCTGATAAACCTAGTGGGCGGAAGACAGTTCGCACTGGCACCCTGGACTTGCGCAGCTCCTGCTGTATGTACTGGCTACGGGCGTCCATTTTGATACACGCAACTCCATTTTTCGGGTACAATGTTTACACACTACTGCCCATAAACCCGAGTACCGCAACCCGAGAAAAAAATTCGCAGGGCTGTTCTACACCAACACTTGCTGCATATTGGCGTCCAAAGACTGGCCCTGGTTGGCCTATACCCCTGCTGTCTTCTCAGATTTTGCGGTAAGGGCAACGGCAGGCGAGATCGAGATCGAGATCGAGATACCAGCACTTGTGCACTCAGTCAACATGGGTTTGGGGCAGGTACTCTTAAATAGTACCAGACAATGCAGCCTTTGTCTCTGCAGTAATTCCCGCCAGTACGCACATCAAAACCCTTACTGTCCGGTACTATCCACCTGCCCCGAGCATCTCCGTACAGGAGCTTGAGACGGCCTCAGGTGGTGGTGGGAGGTGCAGTGGACGAGAGCCCGCGTGGCAGCGGTACACACAAATGCCTCGGGTTTGGGCAGGTTATATACCTTCCATTGGATCAACTAGAGTGGGGTTATGGAGCTCATGTTAGATACAAAGTCGAACGCCAGGGAGCAGGTACATATGTACCCTTCAGAAAGCTTTCCCGAGCCTGGCTCTAGCTAATCAAGCACGCAGTGCTGAATATGTGGCGCCCAAAGCGACACACAGGTGTTCCCCTCGAAGCTGCCTATAAGACCACCTATGTCTCTGCCACTTGTAAACACTGAAACAAGAGACGAAAAATCTTTCACACCCCTCTCTCTGGCCTGTCCCGCCAGCTGCTTCCTATCCTCACGCAAGCCGGCTATCCGCGAGTGATAATCAGTGATTGCATTAGCCCCCCCCCCCCCCAACACAGTCTTCTCGCCGACCTGGAGTAATTGTCATGCTGCTAAGCTATCGTCTTTGAAACATTTCTTAGATGTAGGTGCATCAAGTATGGCTGGAAACAAGTGGTTACATGTTCACTTTTGCATCGCGCCAGTGTGGGGTTGCAAATTTTCGTTAGCACGTGGTTGAGATGGCGGACATGAGCTGGGCCAACCGCAGGCAGAAAATCTCGCCACTGTCTCTTTGCTTCTCGTGTTCGATGGCCTGACCGCTAAATCACTTGTTGCTTTGGTAAGGATGGGAAGATATAGTACGGTGTACTGCAAGTCCAATTGCTCCCATCCACGAATTTACATAAACGTGATTGGTATAAAACTCTGCCGGTTTCCTATACCTACGTGTTTCGACTATCTACAATAGACGTTATCTGACTGGGATACGTGCAGGGAATTGTAATCCTGAGAACCAATTAGACTCTTATGCCCCCAATGCCACGTCTCATCGCAGCTTCTTCGTTAAGCCATGCTCGCGCCAGAGTTGATAGTATATGTACCACCGTTTATTTTACGCCTATTTTTTTTTGAGGGGGGGTACCAATGTACACCCCCGAAAGTACTAGGCTGGGGTCCATTTTTCCTGGACATCTTGAAACGACAAAAGGGCATCAAGCCGACCTGTAGCGCAGAGGGGTCTAGTTCTAGCAGGGAACTTGATACATCCTGTGGTCCCAGCAAGGGCCATACGTCAACCGCCACGGCCGTGAATAGAAGCCAAGTCCCTCCGCTGGATCCCAAATGGATATCCAACCCTAGAAGAATTCGCAGTAGGCAGCCTGGAGGTAAATGTACTACTGTCGGTCTTTATTCTCACCGAACCTCAGCTTTGACTAGAGAGATGGATTGGATAGGTTGTCTTACCATGTAATGTTGCTACGTAGGAACAACTCATCCCTCCTGCGAATCCCAGAGATATTGCATAGCATGAGCTCTATAGCTTCCGGAAAAATCACCTTCTTCTTCTATCCCCCTCAAATCGCAATGTCCAAGCGAATGGTCATGGTCACTCACTCGATCGGCTAACATACCGAGGAGATATGCGCAAGGAATGCCGAATGAGGGCACTGCTGCGGTTCGGGGTACGTATTGTAGCTCTGCTGTTGGTCCCATGTAGTCGGACAGGCTCGGAGGGTTAGGCCCGACTTTTAGCATCGGGGTGGAGATGTGATCCCTAAACCCCGGGTCGGAAATTTATGCTGGAGTAGGTACAGCTTTGGAGCTTATGCATCGCCTGAAGATCATCCCCACCAACCAGGGGAATACGGTGGGACAAAGCGAGATACCTATTCCTTTTCAATGATCACCCACGCGATGCATGCAGGGCGTATGTAGGCCACAGCCATTGATTGTATTTTGAGCAATTGTCTAGACATGAATTCAATAACCGCTCGGACCAGTTGATGGTGGGTGCAGGGCCCCTTTAGAGACAGGGTGACACACTACAGGCACCAGCTTAGCCCACCCGTTGGCGGAGTTTTTTCGTGACTACTCCCGTGAAAGGATGTATGACCAATTTCATTGGGCAATGCCCGAGAATTATGGAGTATTGCTAGGGTTTCAGCTGAGATTTTGCGGCTTAGAGTGTTATCCACTGGGAGAGTAAAGTAAAGGACGTGACACTGTTATCATTGTATTAGAATAGTTACATCCCGTTGCGTCGCGTGCTGGGAGCAGGCAAGCAACCCTTGAGCTCAGTTCAGATAGAGTGGAGTGCCGCAGCGAAGACGTACGTGCTGCATCCCAGTTGTTAATACAGGTAATGCCCTCTCTGTTCTCATGCGAGAAAAGATCGTGACGACTGTTGTGAAAGTGAGATCTAACGGCCTAACGTCGATATCCCTTGAGTTGATTTGTGACGTCATGATCACACTTTATCCCTCTATAATTCAAGGAGGCCAATAGGCGAATGACGCCTATCAGGTATGTAACCGTTGCAGTTTCTTGGATTTTTTTCAAGGGGCCAGGCCAGGATGAAGTGCGGTGGAATCAAGCATCGCCGAGAAACTGGGCAAACGCCTCTTTCCCTTGGCTTGATTCGGCCAAGCTGTAATTAAGTCATCAACCCCTACAGTTTTATAAGTAGTTCAAGAATTCCCAATTTTATTTGCAATACCAAATACATTTTATCACTTTTCTCACTCTTTCTTCGCCTCAAAATTATTTGAGTTTATCATCAAAGCCTTATTTTGTTGACCAATATTACAATTAAAACAAACATGCGTAAGTGGATGGGCCCCACAATCAATTTAATAAGCACAGCCCCCGCTTAGCCCGTATATATCACGCGGCAACTCAACCCGAGACACTACTTTTACTGACCTCCATCCCTTTTGAAAACAGACCGTCTCAAAAGAACTGCTTCCAACGTTGCAGACACTGACAACCTCAACCCTTTCTGTCGAATTCGCCAACACCGACGCCGCAAAATCATGGCTAGAAAAAATAGACCCTCAGCGTCGCAAGAAACTATCATTCCAAATGTTGAAGCGACAACGATGAGATCGCCCCCTGAGAACGAGGAATCACCCGATTCTCAAGCTCCAACGGTACATAGATCAAATACTCTCAGTATGGAGGAGGGGAGAAACTCTACTACTATTGACGATGAACGTCCTTATACGGAGAAGGAGGAGAAGGAACATAGAACTATATGGGGACAGCTGAGAGCGGCACTATTCAACAGCTGGATTAATGTGTTACTAGTATTTGCCCCTGCTGGTATTGCGACACATTTTGCTGGTGTTAATGCGTATGATCTTCCTTCTTCGTTTCATTTCTCGCGGTCCAAAGTTAATCTGTTGGTTTTCTAGAACCATCGTGTTTGTATTGAATTTTATAGCTATAATACCCCTTGCGGCGTTATTATCGTACGGGACAGAGGAGATTGCGCTATATTGTGGTGAAGTGACCGGAGGTCTACTCAATGCGAGCTTTGGGTTTGTTCTCTCGCCACCCTACAATTTTCAATCGCTTAGGCTTACATGGGATTTTTTTTAGCAATGCGGTTGAACTTATCGTCTCGATCATTGCATTGGCCAAGCATGAAATTGTTATTGTACAGACGTCTCTAATAGGAAGTATTTTGAGTAACTTGTAAGCCATCTCCACCTTACATTGCACCCGTTTTAGAAATTATCTAATTTCTTTCCAGACTGTTAGTACTAGGCATGGCTTTCGTTGCTGGTGGCTTTAATCGCATAGAACAAAACTTCAACACCACAGTCGCCCAAACCGCCTCCTCTCTGCTCGCCCTCGCCGTCGGCTCCTTGATCGTCCCTACCGCCTTCCACCTTGCCTCTACCGCCGGTGATGCTGGTATCACCGAGCTTTCCCGCGGAACGGCAATCATACTTCTCTTGGTATACGGCGCATATCTCTTCTTCCAGCTTAGATCACACACAAACCTCTACAACGAGCCCTCCGAGAAGGTTCCCAAGCGCAACAAAGTTGGCGCGCCTATCAAAAAGCTTGTTGAAACTTCAGCAAACACCGGCCATGGGATCGTCATGGGGAAGCCAAAGCCCGATGTTGAGGATCAGCCGGAAACTCCTGAGCTCTCGCTTTGGGCCGCGGCTATCCTTCTTGCGTGCTCGACTGCACTGGTCGCAATCTGCGCTGAGTGCCTTGTGGACTCGATCGATGAGGTCGTGACTTCTGCGGGTATCTCCAGAGTCTTTGTCGGTCTGATTCTTCTACCAATTGTTGGGAACGCGGCAGAGCATGCTACAGCAGTTACTGTCGCTGTGAAAGACAAGATGGACCTGAGTATTGGTGTCGCGGTAGGGAGCAGCATGCAGATTGCCCTGCTTGTTATTCCATTCATTGTTGTTCTAGGATGGATCATGGGTATTGATGAGATGACGCTGTACTTTGATGGTTTCCAAGTTATGATCCTCTTTGTGGCTGTCCTATTGGTCAATTATCTAATCCAGGTATGTTCTTGTCCCTTCCCCCTTCTTTTGGTGGTTTTTTTTTTTTCTAATAGATGGGAAATAGGACGGAAAATCAAACTACCTTGAGGGAATTCTCTTAGTTGCGCTCTATTTGATAATATGCCTGGCATCGTGGTTCTATCCTAGCGATGGCACCCTTGCACAGGGTATAGAAGAATAAGGGCAAATCTGCGACATACATATCCTGAATGTGTACCCCTTAAGCCGTTGCTCACCTGCCGGCATGAGTCGTTACAACACAGACTGCCCTTGCACAAAATTTATCGGCATATAACCTCTCTTTTATATCTGGCTGTGTTTTCGGGGTTTCCTTTTTTTTTTTTTTTCCAGCTACCTTTAATCTCTGGTAGCGTACAGTTCGCTTTTTTTTTTCTCTTCTTTGTTTTTTTTTTTAATTCTCCTTTTTTTTCTTTGCTTTTGTCTTTGCTTTTTTTAAGCGTGTGTCTCTTGTTATATTAGGATTGGCTTCTTCTACGGTCTGGTGTCACGGAGTTTGAAAGTTTTTCTATGTACCTTTTCTAAGGGTTTATCGTCTATTTCTCGGGGGGGCAGTTGTTCTCCATGGTTGGTACACTTATGGTCCATGTATTGCGGTGGGAGAGGGTATATGTTTTTGCCACTACTTACATGTAGCTAGAGTAATTCACAAAATTCCAGTTGAAAAAACGAATGTCCTACAGCACACCGAGTTGAGCCTTACATAACCTTAAGCCACAATATACACCGCCACAAGAGCGCCCCAAGCATGAGGCAGCAATGCTACCACGGACCCGGTATCTTTCCGCCGTTTGTCAAATACATGTAGGTACATGTATGGAATGGAATGGTAATTCCCCGCACCCTTATGTGACTTCCTAGTGGCCCATTCCAGACTCATGATTTGGCTTTTTTGTGCAGCTGTGTTTAGTAATCGTGCTTTAAGCGAATCAATTACCCCGGGGAGATTTTCCATCTGCTTACCCTTTCCTCCAACTGGATCCATTGCAAGGTCGAACGGGGCGGTGATGCTGTGGTGCAACACCAATTGGCTGTGTTTCTCTGGATTTGAATTTGTATCGCGGCATTTGAGATATTTAGGACATCAGGTAAAATACAAATACGAAAGAAAAGAAATACAAATAAGATAAGCAGTGGCTCTGTTGTTGTTGATTTTATTTGTTATCGATATGTCTGACGGTTGGGTGTTCTACCAGTTATCGTGTTGCGGATACATGCGGATGTCGCATCAACCAGCTGCAGACGATTGGTCAGGGCTTGATGGCAGCAAAACGGTCGGGGTCCCGGGACCTCGTCCTGCACACATTTGCATACCATACATATATATATAGTCATGGCGCATGCCCACGATTGACGAAGCTTCCGAACCTCTCTCTCTGCTAGCTGGGGATCGAAGGCGCCGAGACGCGCCAGGTTAGGGCCTATCTCCGTGTCCATTAATATCTGACCATCACAATGCACACTGTCTCATTAGTTGGGTCTTTCTGTATGTTGTCTCTTCTTCTCCTCTGGGGGGATAAGTGCACTAGCTACTTTCCTCAGTGCAAAAGGAACGAGTCATAAATTGAAATAGACGCACAAATACATAGACCGCCTTTTTCATTATCCTGAGTAGCGCTTGATCACATTTTCTTCAGCCCTTTAGTTCTGCGAGCATGAGGCGGCTACATAAAACATCCCCTCACCCGCCCGTTCGAGTGATAATATATGATGCAAGATTTGTCATAGCTTCTGGTGCTGGCCTAAACAAATACATGTAACTCCATTATTCGGCTATTAGACTGCGTATTCCGTTGCAGTGTTCTTGCATATATACATGTACCTGGGGGTACTCCCGGGGCTGGTTAAACAGGGTATGACTAATTTCACCCGAACTCAGTAAAGGATTAGAAGAGCAGAGAATACTCTTTTTGCACTAATACGGAGAAATGTTCCTACTTGTCAGAATTCACTTACCTCCCAGGCTGTTAGCCATACCCCCGGGAGTGCGTCTGCTACCCGGTAACTTCTCTCTCGACTGATAACTAGAATCCTAGTTCACTCGTGCAAGGACGTCAGCCCTGGTGGGACGTGGCATTGACACCAGCCCTAGGAATAGGATCTCGTTTCTTATTTGCTAGCGGTGTTGATCTCATCTTGAAATTGATAGGTTGTTCAGCTTCAGGCTACAGGTTTCCCCCCTCGCTACGTATATCACACGCATACACCATTCTTCAACACCAAAATATATCTTCCTTCACGCTCTACCGCTATCCGCAACAGGCGCGACTGATACTTCGGATCTTCACTAACACGAACTCAGCCCCGATGCTGCAAGGGTAGCTCTACGTATACACTTCCTTCTTCGAGTTTTCCTGTAGCCAGCTGCAGGCCCCTCTTTCCCCACCTCATCTGATGATTAATTGACCGCCGTGTAACAGGCACTCAGTTATCCTTACGCACCTCTTACAACCCACTAGCTTGAGTACCTTCACCAACCTTGTCCACAAACTCTCATCCGGACAATTAGCATACAAGGATCGAAAACTCGGCCATAATTCTTCCTTATGTGAAGGGGGCCCTGGAGAGGGCTTACCAAGTTATTGTCTCTGCAACGGTGGGGGTCTGTCTGTAGTGCCAGATACGAGTATGCCTCGACCCTTCCAAGGTTGATACTGCCAGTAGATCTAGCACATGTCATCTCAGGACCGGGGAAACTGTAGTTCATCAAGTTGCCTCTCGGCCTTGCGGACCATCAGTCTAGTATGCAGCATCACACAAAGGCGCCTTTTTCAACCAACTCGCTCCCTAACCCGGTCGATTACTATCTGGTCGATCTCGGGCTGAAGGCCTCTAGCCTGTAATCAGACTTCATAACGTCCTTGTGGAATTTCACCTGGGTAATTGATTGATATATGTAAACAATAGGTTTCATTATTCAAAAAGAATTTCTATATAATTCCGCTATGGGCCGGTAAATGTGTCAAGTAATTCTACTACTGGTGGTAAACTATTTGTCACCGGTTGTGAAATAATACCTGAATTTATGATAAAAGCACAGCCCATTTGGCCAAAAAGGGCCATATATATATATATATATATAATGCCAGTATATATCAACGTTGCCCAATAAGGCTTGGCTTAATTGTTGAAATTTTTTTCGATAATCCTCCATTAGTGGGTGGGGACGGAAAATTTCGAGCTTTAAGCTGGAAACCTCTATTTTCATGGAGTTAACGTTGTTTTCTGGCCTGGAAAATGGATCACCAAACACAACACATCTTCTCAGAACGGAGTTCCAAGCCCCCATAACTCCGTTTTGGATGGCTCCTAATTATAGCACAGCATAAGAACTGAAATTCAGCGTTTATACCACTGGCGGGAAATGATTGAGCACATGTACTAATGTAGTTATCGCTATTGTTGCAGTAACAGTTTAGTGTGGCACAATTATACAAAGACTGGAACTCACTACTGACCATTTGCCGCTCTATATATCGCAGTTTCTTTATAGGGACTAGAAACCTCTACACGGCATAATAATGAAACAAATCAGTCGCCCATATCTCATGACGTTGCTTCAACGGAAGCGGCGGATCTTGATCTTGGACACCAGTTTCAAGGGCGGGTGATACTCTGCTGGGTGCTTTACCGGTTTATATTGCGTCCAATATCATATATATTTTTGCGCCAAAGCATGGTTTTTTGCCAAACCTCTAACCCTGCGAGGGCTAATACCCACATTAGTAGAGGAAACGGTCATGATAAAACTACTGAGGACACGAACATGAATAAGGATTGTATAAGATACGACTGCAACCGGCCGCGGTAGGGGAAGCTAAGCCACCAAACCGGAGTCTTATCGTTATGCATGCTGATTTGTTTGTTTGCTGGCCTTGCCTTGTTTGTTGTCTAGGAGCTAGATACATGTACTCCTTATATGGGCCGCAAACAATAAATGATTTAACAAGTGGGTAAGGAATTTACGAGTGATACCTGGTGACTCGGTGCCAACCATATGTTAATTTCTTGCTCATATGGCGACCCAGCGATACAACACATAATGCCCCCTACAAAAACGGGCGGCGCGACTAGCTATAGCTGATGTGCTAAAACTTGGGTTTCTTGTGGTGACGGGGGTTAACATGATATTACTACTATCCCTTAGGGGAATAAAATGGTCAAATTCGTGACCTGGTCCGTGCTTCTGCTGAAACTGGCAACTTGCCTACTACCAAGGGCTGAGAAGCTGATCATATGCTGTGAATTATTGCCCAGAACGGATATGATATGAAATTTTGGGTAGGTCGCGAATTTGACTATTTTGTCTTCCATGGGATACTAGTGCCGTGCTTGAAATGCTATTTGTATTCTTCGCAGTTTCTAGAGGTGGTACATGTATCAATGGTACTATTTCTTCTACTATAGTGTATATGAATACTTGTATGTATTATCGGTAGGCCCTTTGTGCAAAAGACTCCAGAGTCTTTTCCCGGTAACCTGATTTGTGCCTATCCTCCCATCAATCACAAGTAGAAAAAAGACTCTGGAGTCTTTTGCGCAAAGGGCCTATTGTGATTGATACCAGGATCTCTCTCATTACGTCAGCATCACTGTATCAAACCCTAGTCCTGATGACTCTCTTGGCACTCGCTAAGTTTTGTGGGGATAAAAAATTTCTTCCCCGGGAAGGCTTGAACTTCCAACCTCCCGATACCGAGAAACTAACCAGTGAAGTTTAACAGTCGGACGCGCTAACCAATTGCGCCACGGAGAACATGTACCCAGATGTAATTTGACCTTATAAAAATCTATTTTTTAATAAGCCACATTCCATACATTCGAATAACCGACACTCTAGATTTAACAGTAGCGAAAGGCACAAGAAAACAGCACTGTTACATTTTTGTCGCTTTTGAAAGTGGCAAAGTGTTAACTGGCAGTTGTCAAATAGGGTTTATTGCTACCTGCACGATAAATCAATTTGACGATAGTAATACGTATATTAGATCAATGTCTATTTCCTCCCTTGAGAAATCGACATAAATCGCTTATAGCTATAGGTGTAGAGAGCTTTTTCCGGCCCGTAAATAAGGTCCTATCTGAACCAAAGTTGGGGACCTGATCTACCCCCCCCAAAAAAATAGCAAGAACTAATTTCACCAATGGGGATGGTTAGAGAGCAGATAGGTGGGTTTCACCGTTCGATTTAAACCCCCGAACCGGAACGTAGGAAGACACCGCCCCTAGATATTAAATCATATAAGTTTCGTTAAACCCTTCCAGCTCGCCATTGAATGAAAGCCGCCAACGAACGAGAATAAATTCTGTCGATGAGAAGAAGCTGCAGTGATATACCAGTATGAGAACGGAGATATCAATCTGATGCCTAGAATCAGCCTAGACCCGGGTCCCTAGAACTTTAGATAAGCTTTCAATACTGTATAATTGGATATCTATTGACGCGAGTTTCCCGGGTGGTAACATCCGGAAGTGCCCTAGTAAGTGAATAAACTCACCTAAGATATCAGGTTATGATACCTTCAAGCCAACTCGTGATCAATGGATACCTCTGACCAAGAAATCTGATCTATTGTCCACCCATAGAGGAATTGTGGATAAGCGGGCGTTTCCCCCGTTTCAAAACCTTTCTCTTCCTTTTCTATTATCCCCTTTCGACACTCACTCAGGCTTTCCCTCTTACTAAATTAGTCCATTAGTAGTGCTACAGTGCGAACCTACCGTCAAAACTAGAGGAAACACTGGACACCGTATAGAAATTTAGACCGCCCATAGGTCGTGCAGGTCCCTGAGGTATGTCATTGTACTTTTCACTCCATTTTCGACGTGTGTGTTGTGAGTAGCCGAATACTATTGCTCTATACTTCTAGATCTATATATCTAAAGCTGATATTGCAGTAGACTCTTGCAATTAGCCAAGCCACACGCCACACGCCACAGCATGCAGTTGAATGAACGTCGTGTGCCAACCTTAACTTCATCAACCAAGGCAAACCTCACTAGATCTCTCCCAATGTCACTTATAGACCCCCTCCGCGTAACGACGCGAACCCCAATATGGGTACACCCATTACTCTGGCGTCCTGACCATCTCGACGCATTTCACATATCAATCTCGACTGTCACCACTACCGACACCGCCAATCCCCCAGGGGGCCGGGGGCGTGCAACACTAGTGGGACATGGGTTTATCTCATCCCGAGATCTCAGATATATACTCCAGGATATCAATCTTCTTGAGACTTATTTGGCCTCGTTTATCGCCCGCATCATCAACTCATTCCAAAAAGCACTGAAACCTAGACCGTTCCGATTCTATTCTCAAGAGTAAATAACAAAGATCCACGTTATTCACCATTCCCCGTCACTCGTATATCGGAACTTCAAAGCTAGAAACTGAATTAAACCGTGAATATAGTCAACACCCTAAACCTCCAAGTCCACTCTTCACATTCTTGGACCACGTTATGCAGATTCATCCTGAACTGGTTATACGCACCCGGAAAGGCTTCCCATTCCTCATTTACAATTGCCCGGGGACCATATACGCTCTCCGCCATAACTTCCCAAAAACCCGTGCTGGTTCCAACATTGAGTGGTTGCTAAAACAGACTGTGGTTAAACTCAACTTCAGCCTCGAGGTCATGGATCCGTATAACGTTGCTGCTGTGCTAGCCGTCGCTCAGGAACAACATGCTTGGTTTTGCAGGTCCAATCGAACTACTCCTAATATACTCAAGGTTAATCGCTTCCCCTATATGGAACTTTTTTGTGGATGAACTTATGGTGGTGAAGGTGTATCTTATCACGCCGCATCCTACAATAGCGGCGGTATATTTTCACACTGCAGAGGTTCCGCTATGGTACTTGAAGGCGTTGATGGATCCCTGCTTAAAAGTTGCTGGGAAAGTCAACATTTTGAAAGAGCTTGTGGATCTTCCAGTCCCGCCAGTTAGTGGCCAGGCTGTTATAACTACGGGTCCATTTCTAAATAAGTTGGGAGAAATATTGGGAGATATGATTATTCTTTAACTAGGTTTGGATTAGTTTCTAGGTTTGATTTCTTCCGAAATTACACAATATAGCAAAAAAAATTGAGAGGAAAAAGAATGCCGGTATTTTCTGAAACTGGAAACATGGTCGTGAAATTCGTGGAGATTGTGGAAATCTTTCCTTCATGGCTATCCGTGGGACTCCCGACACTAGAAACTAAACCCCATAGGCGGCGGTACATATACCCGGAAGCTTCTAGAATGGTATGTCACATTCATATAACTATAAGAGATATTGTCCAGGTGTGCCAAAAGGAACAAGATTGACCTTTTGTGTAAAGTAGTAAGATATCATTCCGGAGGGCTACACCTATCATCACTCCCTTATCATACCTTCGACGAGGTAACTAACGGCAAGATACGCATCCCCGTGAGATTACTGGCATTTGTTATACCTGTGTAACTATCACCCCCCCCCCTCCCCGCTCTCTCTCTCTCTCTCTCCCCCACCCCCTCTCCAAACCTCGTATCCCACCCCGCCATTCCCACGTCCCCATCCATGCACACATCTTTCCTGTATCCACTCACCGCTTAAAAGTGAGCGCCCTCCTACATCTTCCACCATTTGGCGATATGCGCCATCTGGCATGTGCTACCGCCTTTCGACCACCCTCCCATGAGAATAATCTACCGGTAGCCGTTTCCGTACTCTCGGCTTATTTGAATTTCGGTTGATATTCCGAGTGACGCGACATGAACAACTTTGTGCCAAGACAGGGCTGCATGACTCATGTCAATACCACGAATGATAACGAACGAACGAATGGAAGGGAGAATTTTGGATTGTATGGCATATCACTCGGTTTATTTCACTATCTTCTTTTTTTTTTTTTTTTTTGGTTTGGCAGTTTTAATTTAGGAATACGCAATCTGCATTGCATTCCGGCCCTAGCTCACAAACCACACACGACACAAATGATCTCCACCGGCTCGAACCTCGTAACATGAATTTATTATACTAGGAGCAAGAAGTGCGTGCTACAAAAAGAATACTGAATAGATGCCAAATTAAAAAAAATAAATAAATGGATACTCCATCCCAGCAATACAAAGTTCAAAGTCGGTCCATAAGTCCGCTCCTTGTAGTGTGCAAATATGCCTCCCCCCCTCTCCTTCACCCCGCGCACCACATTCTCTATTATCCCTGGTATTCATTATCCCCCCCCCTCCCCCCGAGTTGCCGAGTCAATCCATCCCCTGAGCCCCCTGTCGCAGTTCATGAACCTGAACCTGAACCCTAATCCATGCTGTCTCCGAGAGATAAATGAATTACGATGCAAAGAGAAGATGGGGGGGGGGGGGGGTATGATGTGATGGATGAAGCATGCATGCAAGTAGGACGGATGTTTCGCAGATAGTGTGTAGATTTCATATAATAAATGTATGTGTGTAAATCCTCTCATATCACACCTGATAGTAATTGTTCACAAAAAAAAAAAAAAAAAAAAAAGAGCGAAGGAACCGGACAAAAAACAATGGAACGCAAACCCGTCTGAAGAAATGGACAAGAAAACCCTAGACTGCACAAGAAAGGAAATTCCGTATGAAAAAAAAATCAGAAAACGGAGAAACGATTTCAGTATTGAAATAAGAAAAGAAAAACCGTGAACCAAAAGCACAACCATGATATATCTCCCTTTTTTCCACCAAAGACAACCCAAATCCGCCAAACTTACTTCCGCATACGCTCCCTGACCGAAAATACACTATGTAAAAGTAGCAAAACAAGTAAACCCCGCGATGCCAATCAATCAATCAACAGACCCCATATGAACGATGTAAGGGGAAAAGCCGTAGAAAACTGCACAATAAGAAAAAAAGACCCAAGAACCCAACAGTGAATAAAAACCATGAACCTAGAGATATCTGATCCCTTCAAAAAGTGGAATTGACAAATGGAATAAAAAGGGAAGGAGTTAAAGAAAAAAGGAGCACACGCCCATGCTATGAATTATTTATTCGGCGAACATAAGAAACTTGAACCTCCACTTGTCGTTTTTTACCACAATCCACCCTTCTTCTTCTCGCCGCTTTCAATCTCTGGGTTCTCCCTAACCCATCTCTCGACGTATTTCTTGACCGCGAACTTGCGATCCCTCCTGACCAGCTCCTTGGGTAGACCAGTGAACAATGCAAGTTCGTCGTCATATTTGCGCCCAACGTTCTCGTATCCCAAGCTAAGGTATCGCATGACCCCGGAGAGGAGCTCTTCAGCAACCTCGGCGGCGTCTACATTCTCATGTTTCTTCGCTGGCGGCAATGAAGCAACAGTGTAACCTGGCGATGGAGACATAGGTGCATATGAAACGCGAGGTGGCGCGGTTAAAGGACCCCCCTTAATTGCTATAGCTGATGTGGGGGAGAGCATATTCGATTTGGTAGACTCTAGGGAATCGGGAGGGGTGGGAAGCTGGGCGTTTCCTTTGTTAACCGCGATACCGATCGGCTTTGCCATCGCGAGATCTTCAGTAGAGATACGTGCGTTGTTGAAGCCCTTGTGTTCATGTTGGTGGTCGAGGAAAAGTGGCTCAGGCTCCGAGGCAGGTACCTTAAAGCGCGAGTACACAGGTGAGTGACATATCGGATAGTCCTCTTCCTCTTCTGTCTTTGTCTGCTTATTTTCAAGGGTGCCAGGGTCCGTGTTGATAGCTGTCAATCTTGGGCGGATGGTCTCGGAGCTTTCGCTTCGGGCTCCGGCGGATGGGCCAGGGTCGCTAGCCTCGGTTCGGATCCTCTTATCGTCGTGCTTATTGACATCCTCCGTCACGACGGGGAAGGGGTATTCTGACTCCTCTTTGGCCCTCTCCCGCTCGCGTCCGGTAGTCCCCAGCGCACCATTCTTCTTCAAACCCCGTTCCAACCCAAGGATGTACCCAGCGAAACCTTCATCCAGTGACTCCCGCCTGTCGTGACGCGAAGCTTTGGTGATCTTCGAGGCGACATCCCATGTCGAGCTCGCGGCAGATGATGTTGGCGACGAGCTCAAGCTGGGACACCTAGAGCTCTGAGGACTGACCATTGGACTTGGTGGGGCAGAGTCAATCGGCTCGTGAAGATGCGACACGTGATCGATAGGCCGAACCCAGGTCTTCTTGACCAACCGTCTCTCTCTTTCTCTGTCCCGTACGAACGATGCCGTGTTATACAGCCCGGGAGTGTCAGGTTTATCGGTGCTTGTTCTTCGGAGATGTCTCGCGCCAGCTTTTTCGCGGTTAGTCCACCTTGAAACCGAGACAGGCTGTGGCAACTCGTTCGGCAGGGGCTGTTGTTGGTTTGCGTCAATCTGCATCTCCGGTAGTGGAACCCTGATGCGGTTTGACCTGCGGGAGGTCTCGATCGGTTGCGGTACCAGGGGTCTACCCGAGATGGGACGGTGTGAGCGTCTGGTGCTCTCGAAGGGTACTGGTAAAGGAGAGGGCTGTTGGGTTGGTGTCATGGGGCCAAAAAAGGAGGTAGTGGGTGTAGGAGGTCCATCCGGCTTCTGGAGGGGGGGACGGTTTGACCTCCTGGTAACTTCCATGGGTTGCGGAAGTTGGATAGAGTCGGGCTTGTTAGATTTTTTGGTAATCTCCACGAGTTGTGGGGTGAACATGGTGCTCTTCGGCGAGACGGTCGAGTGACGGGCCGAGTGCTTTGGCGATACCTGTGCTCTCTTACCCACCTCAGTACCCTCATCGTCCTTGCTCAGAGGACTTCTCCTATTGCTCCTCCGCACGGTTTCAACAGGCTGGGGTAGACCCATCCATAGGGTCTCCTCCTCGCTCTTTTTGTTTGTAACTGGGGGCTTCTCGGGACGGTGGCTCCGCTTCGTCGTCTCAATTGGTTGCGGAAGGATGGGGTTGCTCGGGGCGTACGATGAAACGTTGTCTGGTAGGTTTGGTCGGTGATTCGAATTTGGTCGGTTACTCCTGCGAATAGTTTCGATTGGCTGAGGAACAGGCATGAATACTTTACCGCGTCTTCCTGATGACTTTACACTAGCAGTTGATTTCGAGCTCGTTTCTACCGGCTGGGGCAAGGTAACTACTGCGGGTGCAGGCTTCTTCTCTTCTACCGATAGCTTTTTCGGTGCCACGTTCTTCTTGGTAGCCCACTCTAGCAATCTCTTCTCCCTTGCAGCCTCATCTGCTGCCTTTTTCGCCTCCGCTGCCTTCTCTTCCTCGGATTTTGATGCTTCAAGTAGTCTCTTGCGTGTTGCTTGGGTAAGGGCGCTGGCCTGGCTTGATTTGTCTTCTGGTTTTCTAACAAGCTTACTGCGGAGGGAAGCTTCGACCTTCATTGGGGGGGGCACTGGGGGATTGAACCCAGTCACAGAGCCTAGCCACATGATCTCGTCCAAGCTCTTTTTCTCCTTTGGCTCATAGAGCTTCTTCTTTCCATCGTCGGCACTGGAGTTCCTTGAATGGATAGTTAGGCGCGTGGTATGGGTTGTGGCACCGACAGTAGGGATCTGTGGGGGCTGCAATGGTCTATTGTTTGGAGCTTTCGATCGAAGAGTTGTCTCAACTGGCGGAGGCTGCCATACAGAGACTCTAGCAGGCGCTCCGGCGGCTGTGGGTTGTTCAAAGAATGGGGAGAAAAAGCTTGGGGCTTCGTTTGGGATTTGCTGCCGTGGGGTAGCGTTCTGTAGAGGGTTGAGTCCCATTTTGATGATGGGACCTTGTTGGTTTGATGGTTGGTTTGGTGGTGGTTATAGGGCGGATGGGGGTCTGGTAATGTAGACGGGATAGATCCACAGATTGTTATTTATGAAAGTAGGTTTCTCCGTTCCGAGGGGCGATGAGTCTGGGGGGGGGGGGGGGGTTGGAGAAGACGCAGATAAGACAAGGTAAATCCGGGGAAGGCAGGACTAAGTACAACGCGGGTGACACAGAGTTACTTGAAGGAAAAAAATGAAATAAAAAGCAAAAAGAGAACCTGCGATCACACCACGTCAGAAACAATTTTTTATACAAGCAGTGGAGAAAAAAGGAAGCAAAGATCATGTGTAGGCAGAAGGGACTGAAAAACTGAGACTTTGAAATGACGAAATGAGCTCGCGTAATGGGCAAGGCATACCGTTTGTTTGTGAAAAGTTGTAAGGAAACGGGTATCTTTGCAAAGCAGGTCCAATCGAAGTGACTTCGTGGTACGGATGACGCCGCTCCCACGAAATGGTACCAGTTTCCTTGTGATTTCTGGGCCGAGCCGTATGACCGTTTGTGTCTGGCAAGGAATTTGCGGTACCACTCGCTGCTGACCTATGGGAACAAGCGAATAGGTATGGAGGAGTGACCTAAGCCCTGCTAGAAAGGTGTCTATCCTAATTCAGTCTTTGGGAACCGAGCAGCAGTATGTGTGGGGAGATTTCCAGGTTCTCTGCTCGATGTTGCCCCTGGGGTTAAATCGTTTGTAGTCCAGTTCCGTTTTCCTCAAATCTCGATCGGTTCGATTCGAATGCTTTTTTGCTGGTGCTTTTCTCCGTTGCGGGGGGGGGACGCAAGAAGCAGTAATAAGGGGATCGAAAAGAAGAGGAGGGGGTCCGGTTTTCTTTTTGGTTTTGTTTTACGCAGTTGAAAAATTCCTGTGACACGCTGGCTACCACCCCTAGACAATTGTTCGAGGAGAAATAGTCCTACTTTTTCCGTGTGGTTTGAATTATTTTTTTTTCCTGCTGTCGGTTTCTTATCCGACACACTTTCACGCACGTCTTTTCAAAGGATGGATAAAGAGCCGCTGCTGCAAATCCCGGCCGGTAGCTTTATGCAGTGCGTGTGTGGTAGGTAGTGTGTGGTGTGAGATGCAACCCTGTGGTGGAGTGTGGCCTCTTTGTTCGACTTTTATGACGGTCTTTTTTTTTGCTCCCTATATTCGGCTGCAAACCTCCAGGATGTTTTTTTTTTTTGCTTTTTTTAACACAATATTGGGTGCCGGATAGGCTGGATAGGCTGGATAACGATTTCTGCCGGTGAATGAGGCAATGGGATGTTATTCGAGTTTATGGGTATCTCCGGAAAGTGGTTGCCCGCTGGCAGAGAACAGTGGGGAAGCAATTCTATCAACAACGAAGAACGCAATCTGTTGTTGGGAACAATAGAGCGAATAGGAGAAATACAGACAGAGTAATGGAGTTTCAAAAGCAAGGGGGCCGGGCAGAAGTGAAGAAGAGAAGGGAAGAATGGAGATGGATCATGCAAAGGGAGAAGGATGGGCACAAACACTGTTCTTGACGTCAAAGAGAGAAGGGGGGGGGGGGGCTATTGCGTCCGTCTAGTTGACTGATTGACAATGCTCCCCACAATTGCTAAAAGCAGAATATTTAGATATAGTTCAGCGGGGCGGCGAACGAGCGAGTGGCGTAAAAAAGTAGGTACGGTTATAGCAACAGTAGCAATGATAATGGGACTCCAGGGTGTGAACAACCGCAATTGAGTATTTTTTTTTATCTCCGCAAAAGAATTGAGGGAAGAAAGGGAGGAGTAAGGGTGTAGTGGGAGGGAAAGATGGTCGATGAGCAATCGCCCAAGCAAAGGGCTGTTCGAGAAGACGCCAGAGAGTAAGATCTGCTAGCACTCATTTTACGGACACCTTACCCCGTAGCTGTAGGCTTCGATCTAGACGTACAACACTAAAACACCTTCAAGACTCCCTTGCCTTAAGCTTACTGATTCCTGTTGTGACTCTTCTTGCAGACGAATTGATACTTGTCTAAATCATCACCATCACAATCATGTCTTCTCACTCAGCTGTGTTGAAAATTCAACACTTTCGCTGTCCTTTTTTTTTTTTTTTTTTTTTTTTGCTTCACATTAATTCCCGTCCGTGTATTACTTACGCCGACCTTCCTACGCCTGAGCAACTCAATTGCAGTTCTCTCCACACGGGTCGGGTCTTTCTCCATTCCTTGAATTGGAATTGGCCCATATAAGGTCCAATTATAGACTTTTCGTGGACTACTTTATGTGGGTACTTCTTCAAAGTAGTACAGCGCGGAATTAAGTCAATCAGGCTGGGCACTCCAGAATGAGCTCTTGTAAGTAGTGATCTACTCTACCTATATTGATGAAACTCGTTGAATTCAGTAGGTGCGAGGTCCAGAGTTTACTTAACTACGGTACCTACATATACATTGGTACCGGCAAAAAGGCAACCAGCATGGCCATATGGGAGCTGTCTGGGAGTGTCGCATCCAATTGCGCCCTGACTACAACACGGGCGTTAGAGTAACAAGGTTGTTATTCTGTCTAGTCTAGGTTGGGGGCACTAAGCGATATATACTAAGCTCCACCTCTCCAAGCTCCCCCAGTTCACTCCACAACCCACTGTTCATATCAACGCTACGACATACCTAGGAGATGGTGAGCCCTCTCCACCATGTGAATTAATTGCGTGTCCAAATAAGTATGTAGTGGGCATGTGTATGTAGCCTCCACTCCCGCCCCTAACATTTCTCGATTCTCCACACTGTCGACGCTGGCGGTTGACTCGGCGATACGAATACGTTCCGAAATTTAAACAGCTGGCGTATACCTCGAGAGCACTAATACTAGATCTAGTAGTCATACCTACTTACTGATGTAGTATGTACACACAGGATCAGCAACATTATCACAGGTGTTATTTCGTTATACCTGTAGGTTCTACATATATCCCATCCTGTGTCTTGTTTCATAATTCTCTACCCCCCCCCCCCTTCCCTGGGTATCAATGATTGGAAACGGAAGAAAAGGAAAATGACGGGAAACAGTTTTTTTTTATGCAATGTACGTAGACTACATATACATAAGCACGATGTTCCTCCCTGGATCCTCTCCCCGAGTTAAAACAGGCACCAAGTCACGCGCTTCGCCCCATCTCATATCTCGCTGCACTGCTTGCTGCAATGCAACGCTCCACCACATCCCATCCCATCTCTGAGATCCTAGTTGGAAAAGAAGAAGATTACTGCTGGGGGAGGAAGGAAGGAAGTAAGTAAAAACAGAGGAACGACAGATCAATCAAATCCAGTCCTTCCTTACTGTGCACCGTGCGCCTGCAGCGAATGCTTGTTGTCTCACTCCGTCCTGGTCGTTGGTTGTTGCCGGTCACCCCACAATCACCTGCCTTACATATTGTACTTTCTCATATTACCCCCCGCTACTGCACATTTTGCTTGTATTTGTCTGCCTCAACAGCAGCGACATACATATGCGCTGTCTTTCTAACGAAGAAATTCGCCAAATATCCTGGTTAGATACGGGCTCTTGGTTCTGCTCTACATATCTAGCTACGCGGCTCGTTTGTTGAGTTACTCAACTCCAACACTTGAGCAATGGAGGAAGGTGTGGAAGAAGAAAAAAAACAGCACTTAAACGGGTGCCTCCGCAGCCTCAACGCTGAATATTTCCCCGTCTGTTCCATGAGACTCACAAACAATATGGTAGCTTATCTGTAGGTGGAGGTACGTTTGGTACCTGGTATTAGAGAACTGCATTTGCGTGTATCAGGCAGCCTAGCTCGACCTCTTCAATTCCGTGTCCGCATCCCCACACTCAACCCCCGCCCCCTTCCCCCACGCCACGCAAAAATTAAAAAAAAAAAAAAATACGGAGCAAGCTCTGGTGGTCCAGGCCACCATGGTGGTTTTTCCCACCCCCTCACTTTTCGCCCATGGCCCATGGGTTCTCAGAACCGTTCTCAGAACCGTTCTCAAGGGGAAAAAAAATAATTACCCATTCCGCTACGAAGGGTAGGTGAACGCGAGAACTCGGACGCATGCAATCTATTTTTGCATGCACGCCAAGCGCACAGACAGGCTCGACCACACCCTCGTTGAAAAAAAAATGGGCAACGCTGCCGTGTTAGGGTCGGATCGGCCTGAACACCGTGGCGCTGGCCACACGCGATAGGGTGGTTCAAGAAGTTCTACAGAACTCTACCTCCACCTACTCACTACCTACCTTACACAGCTCCTACTCAAAAACTACTTGATTGCTTATCGATGGAGGGATGGCTGCATTAGTACAGAAACTCAAAGACGCACGCAAGTCGACTTTGGAATCCTTTTTTTTTTTTTTTTTTTTTTTTTTGATGTTTTGGGATTACCACGGGTGACATGTGAATGACAGAATAGAGTATCTAGTCGATATGTCCTCATATCCTTGGGCGTTAGATTATCTATGCAGATATGCTTTGATAGGCGCAAGAAAGACAAGAAAGATTTTCATCAACCTATATGATACACCACAATCCTTGACGTTTAACCGGCTACCCCCTCCTTCTTCCTTTCCATGTAGGTACTCATGCTTTCTGTCATCTTATTTCATTCAGATGTCACTAAAATGCTATTCTGGATTCTAAAATCAACTACTTGCGCCCTGGAACTGGTCTTATCAACAACCTATCTCAACTACACGCAAGGGATGCTCACACATGACGCAAAGTATGACCTAGTGAAAGTGGAATCTACAACAACTGCAGTATATCTTTGTCTGAAATACAGGAAAATTGACATGTGAAATAACGAAAGCGAGAAACCCTCCCCCCCCCCCCGGTCCGGAACCTAAACGGATCACCGCCGTTTCGGTTCGGTCCGATATTTCTTTGTGGAACTGGCGGGGCTGTCGGATCGTCTGGACCGGAGGTTTGGGGGGGCAAAGCGGCCACGAGGGATATGGTTTATTTATATATATATATAATAATAATAATAGTTATCCTCGTATGAAACTTGCAATATATGATAGACACTAATGTAGGTACAGAAAAATAACCCACTAAAACAAAACTGCCGTTTGAAAGAACCAGAATACATGACGTATCTCGCTTCTTTATCGATAGGACGTGAGGGCTTTTTTTTTCCCGCAATTGCTCACGAGGGCAGAATTGATTTCAAAGAACCGCCGCTCCTACTAGAGTCGTGGTTACTCCACAATTGTGGAGTCGAGATACCGGGGAAGAAGAAGGATGGAGGCGGTGGAGGTGGAGGTGGAGGAGAAAAAGAATTAATTCCCTCGGATAAGGGCGCTAGTACTTTCCCAAGAGTATTCGTGGCAGCCACAGTGTGAGTTTAAAACTCATTCATTCCAGCACTTGCCAGAATTCCTTAGAAGCAGGGCGAGGAAATTAAAAAATTACCAATGACCCAGCGCCAGCTGTTATTCAAATCCAGATTTTGCAGTAGCTAGTGCTCTTGTTCAAGAAACACATCCCACCAAAGTTGCTGCCCTTCCATGCGTTCGCAGCAGGAACTTTGCCTATCCTGAAATTGCATGCAGACGTCAGGTACAACATGCAGATACACTAGCTGGGGGCCGGGATTATGTTGTGCATGTAAGAAAGGTTCTAATTAGCTGTGAATTTGTGATATCAGATATATCGATGGATAGTGCGCATAATAGATTGAGAAAAGCATGCGATGCCCAATCTAGGGCTGCGAGTGTGGCAACTTCCTGTCTACTCTAGCTGCCTGTGAATGACAAACTAGTTGGTTTAGTTGTAGTTGATTAGCTATCGAGATTGTCGGGATCTAACTCGTGTTTTATTTTGTTTTTGGCGGTTCGGCGGCGTTTCTTCGGTTCTTTGATGAATCATAAGAATTAGTTGTGCGAGTACCCAGATTCGAGGTTGGTGTGACACATTTCAAGAGGAGGAAGCGAGGGAGGGGTATGTTTGGCCATGACTCTCCCTGTCCATGATACGTTGGATACCTTTCAACATAGTTTCGAAATGGACCGTTGGGGTTTCCCCACTATCAGGTATCACGTAGCAGAGAGGGAGAGGGGGGGGGGGGGGGGAATGGAGTTTGGGACTCTGAAACGAACGACGGGGAGAGACACGAGGAAAAACGAATACCGGTCTATTATTCAGCTGACTGGCACGGTAAATGTCGGATCTCATATTTCTTGTCCGGGGTAACCCCGTTTCCCCGGGTGAGCCGAGGGCTCCTCCTTCCTGACACCGAAACCCGATGGCCTGATTGAAAGTAACGCCAGGCACATGTAGGCATCAATCAGACCATTGGAATTGTCAAAAACTACCTATAATCGAGATGGATCCGCCTCACGAACGAGGGAATTTAATAATGGGCTTTTTAATACCATCACCGGTCCATTGTAAAATCAGTGATCATGGAGCTGCCGACGTAGAAGCCCCATTGGAACCTACCGGCACCTGCGTTGTGAACAGCTGTTGTAACGTTACAGAACACAGAACACGGCAAGATATCTGGTCGGGTTGATTCGAAAATGACGCGGTTGATCTGAATGCTTCAGTAACACCACCTTTCGTTCAACCGTCCATGGAGGATGTGTACATGTTGTATGTATGTATGTATGTATGCACATAAAGTACATACATCAGGCCAAGAACTCTGGAGAATTAATAGATTGAGTGCATGCATGCATGCATAGGTGGTAGAGCAAAAACACGGTATCGGTATCGACATCGTAGGTGGCTGCTGGAGTGTATGTAGAGGGGAAAAAAAAAACAATCTGTAGAACAAATTTCAGCATCACAAACACAAAGGATACCCACTTGTACCTACATATCTTTGCTACTATAAATAGCTCTATCAGAAGAGATTCCTCCAATCAAGTGTCTTCTTCCAACCGGCTTGGTCGAGCAACACTCGTAACTGAACCCCACTAAAGCAAGATGAGTGCTTATCTGGTTTAACATAGTTTCTGTAATTAATAGAGAATCGGAATAACCAATTACAACAATAATATGATATAGAGTAGACGTTTAGTACGGTCTTTAGGCTGGGCCTTGTAAGAGGCGAGTCCCTCCATTTAGTACCAATGTGATCGACATGTGCTTATCCGCCTAACCGCTTAGGCTATACATGAGGGACCTCACGATGCTCCCCGGGTAGGTGCTCAAGATGGCTTTGTTGTCTCAGTCGACGAATCAGTTGGTCAGTCGGGATTGAGAATATGCTGCAAGGCACACGGCACAATCAGCGATATTCCTGGCATTCGGGATTAACCCTGCGGCTGACAATCGATAATTGTACAACCTTTGTTGGTTTTCAGGAGTTGAAGCTCCCTAGCTAAGTCACGATGACGATGAGGCTCAATTCCATGCCACATTTTTTCTCCATGTCTTGGGTGGGTGTGTGGTGGGTGGTGCGGGCCGATCAATTTTTGATTTTAAGGTTAGACATCACTTACCGAGAAAGCTTGTGCAGTCGCTTATCTCAAACCCCGTTCCCAAAATATCGGTCCGGCAGCTAGCCGCTACGCCACTTAGGAGAGCTGCTGCTGCGAGAGAGCCCCTCCTATATTTTTTTTTTCTTTACCAACACACTTTTGCAAAGCATAATCGACTCAGCAAGTGTTTTCCTTGTTTCACTCTCGATCTCTGCAAGAAGCCGTGAATCTTGGTATGTGGGCCATGCTGTTGTTCTTCACTCGTGCGATCGCTTACCATCACAACATACCCCAGTGCCCATTGGAAGGCCGGCATACCGCATACAAACCTCGAGCCCCCCTTCAAAGGGAAGTTACACGACGGATTTCCAGCAAGATATGCTACATGATACGATACATAAAGGGCAAGTTAGGAGAACATCTGATCACCGCCAGTCAGTCATGTGTTGCATTGCTGTCTCTCTTGATCTAGAGCACATCCCACATTTTCCATACAAACGGTGGAGAAAATCAGAGTTCTGGGCTGCAGAAAAGTCCGGGGAAAAGAAAAGCTATTGTGCGGGGTGCATGAGGATCGTGGATCGGGATCTTGGTGTGCTCATCGAGTCTTTTTTCTTCAGAGGAGCACTTTTTTTTTTTTTGCTTTTTCCCCTTCTCCCGAGGCATGAGCAATGTGGATCGTGGAACGTATAACGTGGAAAGAGGTTCCCTTTGCCCACACTAAACTATGGGTGTGAATGCCTATATTTCCAAGCATGATAATTGGAAACAAGGCGGGTTTGGGCTCCAAGAGTTGCTGCTTCTGGTGGGAACGTATAATTGCGTATTGCCGACACGGGTTGCCTCCATCGGGATTTTCTCGTTCTAATTTAATCGGGGATCCAAATACAAAACTGATTTCTTTGACTTTAGAATAGCACAGGAGCATATGCTTAGGTGTGGATCTCGTGATACGTCTAGATCGAGGTTAGAAAGGATACGATAACCCAATTAATAACTCCCGCCAATTGACTGGAGGTATCTAGTACTCATATGGTACTTGTAACCTGTGTATACCAGGTTTAGGCTTTGCTCTCGCTATGGTAATCGCAATTGCCCCATGATTTGTCGGGGAACTCGTTACATACAGAATGCTCGCACGTTCTCGGCCCCCGGCTGCGTTGTCGTATCCCACGCGCAACCTAGCACATCTACCACGGTACCAACCCCCCCGATCTTCTCCCCGTCGGCGCGCTTGGTTTAGAGTATCTTGTTACATACATATACTTAGGTACATATATGGTGTGACTAGGCACCTCCCTCAGAACGCAGGGTCTTTGGACTGCCGCTGCTGAATGTATCATACTGCTCTCTTCCCAGGCCTAGGTATCTGGAGTTTATATGAGATCGCTTGTGACAAGTGGTGCTTTCTCCCAGGTTTGCGATTCCTTAACTGCAAGTGGTAAGGGGACGAAGATGTTCCCGTGATGGACATTCACTCCTCAGCTAGCAACTGCATAATTCATACAACATATAGAATCTAGTGTATGTGGAGTTACTCTTTACATACCTACCCCATCCTTAAGCTTATCTCCGTTGGTCGTACCTAATGCTGAACGAAAAGGTGACAATTGATCCGCTTTTACTCTACCAAGAGTATCTGGAGTACCTAGCTAGTGAGAGACCCGGCTAACCCTGTGTGTCCCGGGCTCTACTTTACAGTATGCATGAGGTTCGCATTCTAGATTCCCTATATGCACCCACATCGCATCGGGGCTATCCCGGAATCGTGGGAAGCGCGTGACGAACTTTTATCTCTTGGGGTTTTGGTCCTCTTGGCGGAACCTCTTTAGAAACACAATCATTTGTCTTAGATTGGGCTTGTCCGCACGTCCACAATAGTAATTAATTAGTCGTGGACCTTAGCCTGGGCGAAGTAGTTTAAGGTTACAATACCACCTCCGTCAGATACGTTCTTCGGGATGCAGCTGCTTCATTTGGTACAAGGGCAATGACCATGATTCAAGGTCAAAGTAAACTTATTACAACCATTGCTCGGCAGTCAGCCAGGGGGTAGAAGAGATCTGTCAATGGAAGCTATGAAGATGGCCGTGGTCACAAGCCTCACTCAATTGCGAGTCGGTCGGGTATATTGCCTCATTTAACATTTGACTGTTTCACAGCAGCTGGCCAATGCAAACGGGTGTTTGGCTGGGCCAAACAAATGGAGGTTCGGGATAAACGTTATGACTCTTCTAGCCTAGGCTGACGTCCTCTATGTGGTTGTATAAGGCAGGGACTGATCATGAACTGTCGATCATCCCTCAGGGCTAGGTCTTGCTCTCTGTCACCCACTGGCCATGTGCAGTTCAGTTCAAAACATCCCAACATGCAAGAACCGGAGGAACAGCTTCTGTTCGAAAGCGGCCACCGACAACAAATAACAAATAACAGGGCTGCGTTGCGGGAAATAAGGAGTAGAAGGTAGAGAGATACATGCATTCCTACTCACAAAAAAAACGACGATCGATGCAAGAGTGATGATCGATGATGCTTTCTAGAACGCACTTCCTTCCACTTCAGGGAATTGATGGCGTGACAAGCCACTCATACTGACAACTGCCAAACCTGTCACTTTGGAAATCTCCGACCGTCTATAACAGGCCTGGACAAAGCCTCCAATGCCAGGGAAGTTGCGTCTTTTTTTTTAAAAAATTAAAATTATCTCCCGCCCGAGGCAAGCGAACGGTGAACGGGCAGTGAGCGACATGGTTTCTCTTGGCTATGGAACCTTTTTAAGATTATTCTCTAGCATGCAGCAGCCTGTTCCGTGCTGTTGTCTCGGCCGGGCGTACGGCTTCCGTTCCACTGGCGTGGCGTTCGGGGAATGATCTGCGGGATTCGCGGCATGTGATGATAGTCCGCGTGGCCGCTAGTCATGGATTATCACTCGGCGAATGTGCCGGTACAGAGCGGGTTTTCGGCAGTAACTCCGGGGGGTGGGTGATTGGTGCTACGGTATAATGGGGCTTGGGTGTGAGAGGGAGTTATGCATGGGGGATCACTCGCGTTCTAGCGCTTCGCGCGGTACGGGGTTATTCGCCCCAGAGTAGAGTAGAGTAGGTATGGGGGTCTGACCTGGCACCCTAATCTAGATGAAACGCTTGGTATACGCGGTTTTGGGCCTCTTTCTGTTTCAAGTATCGGGAGAGCCGGCCAAAGAAACATCTGGCGAAACTATATCCCTGGCTGAACTGGCGAATCGGTATCTAATTGTCTGACGAAAGGAGTAAACGTAGCGGGTTTATTGTAGGGGGGGGGGGGTCCCGGGGATAACAGCTTACGGCCACTTATTTTGCGGGTAGTTACCAATCTGTCCCGACGGGCTGGTGAAGGCTCTAACCCCGGGACGAAAGGGCCAACCCACGCAAACGAAAACCAGGAGGGCAGTCCATTTTCAAACGGACATGCCCTCTAACACTAAACTACTCTACAACGCCCGGATATCATTTACTAGGCCTTACTCTAGGGGCGTTTAGTCTATATATGAGCATCTGCGATCATTGGCAGGGTAAAATGCTTTCTCTATATCCTATCCCGCTACGCCGCGAAGATTCGGCTGGGCTACACTGGACAGGTCAAGTCTTTGGGGATCTGCGCGGATCAACTTTACAACTTTATCTTTGTGCATATCTTTCTTCTTGGGGGGACGATCCTCAGAGGAAATCGGGGAAATATGGCGCACGGCGGAAATGACACGGATGAAAAGGCAAGAGAACGGGAATGGGGCGAGAAAGGTAGGACCCTGGGGATCGTGGGTGCCGATCTTAAATCGGGAATGCCTTAGTTTGAGTTCTCGTGTGGATGGATTGCATCATCAATGTATGGATAAACCGTTGGGAACGATTGGCGGTGCGCGCGGTAGCCTTGCTAACCGTGGCCGCCGTTACGCTATCTCTAGTTCGGTGAGGTATGATCGGGGATGTATTCTGCCCTATTGTGCTGCGCATGAAGTGAAATGTGAGATGTGGCATAATGCACTTCTATATGTGCATACATCAAGCACGATCGTAGTTACATCGGGATGGACCAGGAACCAGGAGAGAGTGACGCCTGGCATTGGGCTTTGCTGCCCGCTTAGTCCAGGATCGGGAGTGTTCCTGTTGGTCAGGGTAGGCCATATACAAAGACCAAGCATTTTGTCCGGGTCTCCTTAATTGTGCGGGGTGTTTGATTAGGTGGGAGAGGGGTGATGGTGAGTTAGATAAGATCGGCTGGAAATGCATTGCGCGCTGTACGGGGTGTGCGTAAAGTGCGGAGTCATGAAATATCACTCCCTCACCGGTCTCACCCCGTGGAAGATTTAATATTTAGTTATGAGTGTGCAGCTAGGTTGGCGGTGGATATCGGAAGGAGAGATGTTAGCCGTGAATCCGTGAGTAACAAGCAGAATAACAGCGTTTCTTGAAACTTCCACTATATATGTAACTACATACACGGAGGAGGTAGGAAGGAAAGCTGTGATTAGTTCTAGGGATAATATAATAATGAGTTGCGTGGTGATGAGTATAGTATTTGAAGCCTTTGACTACACAGACCACACGCAGAGTAAGGTGCTATGAGTGAGGGCTGGGTTGGTAAAAAAAAATCATAACCCAAGTAATAATTACTTCCTAAAGAAACTCGTTATCTTTGGCGTCCCGTCCTTTGCGTCCTTTGCGTCCTTTGCGTCCTTCGCTTTCTTCTTACCGCCCGGTGGAGTTCTACGGTTTGCGGCATTACTAGTGGCGGAGCGTACCCATGGGGTATTACCGCTCTTTGTAGCCTTTGATGCCGGCGCCGCTGGGGGTGTGGAGGACCCGACGGAGCGGGCCCGTTTGAGAGATGTTGTTGGTGTGGGGTTTGGGGTGCTGGGTTCGGTGCTTTCAGAGGGGGGGACTTGGTAAGCCTCAGGCCAGACTTCCCATCCGTCGTCGTCGATGTTGGGCTCGGTTTTGTTGATTGACGCTTGGGGAATTGTTAGTCGTTTTGTCTGCCAGGTCTCTGTAGAGGTTGGGATTGGGGTTGGGGGAGTACTTACGCTTCGCTGGCGTTTCTTCCCGGCTTTTGGTAGAATCCTCCTCTTTAACGCTCTCCTCTTTAATACCCTCCTCTTCAATATACTCCTTTTTGATATCCCTTTCCTTTACATCCTGCCCTTTAACATCCTCCTCTTTTATATGCTCCTCTTTACTCTCCCCCGCCTTCCCAAAAAAGCTCTCAATTCCGCCCTTCATAGGCTCTATAAACCTCCTCTGGTCCTTCTTGACATCCCCGACCTCTGCGGGCACCGCATAGACATCGAGCTCTCCTTCCCATGGCACACACAGTCCCTGCAGCCTCTCGCTCCACCGAACCCCTGGGTCCACCCACGCCTTTGCCTCCTCACTCCCCATCTCCAGTATCACTGGCATACGCTCATGCAAGAAACGCAGCTGCGGTGCCGCGGCCGTCGTCACAATGGCGTAGGTTACTGTTGCTCCATTGCTCTGCGGACTCCAGAGACCAGCAAAACACATGAGGGCACCGTCGTGCCGCTTGACGAAATAAGGCGTGTTCTGAGAACGCCATTCATAGAAGCCCATAGCGGGGATGAGGCAGCGGTGGCTGTGGCGGAGGGTGTGCCAGGGACCGGTGGGGAGGCGGAGGGTGGTGTCGCGGATGTTGATGGCTTTGTGGGGAGTTTTGGAGGTGTGAGTAGGTAGGCCTGGGGTGGGTAGGCCTGAGTGGGTAGGTTAGTTGTGGGGCGTGGGAGGCAGGTAGGCAGCTACTAACCCCACCACATCGCCTGTAGCCCATATCTTACCGCCACCCCGCCACTACTGGGCACTTCTCCCTGCTCCCGCTCTCCCAGGGCGCAGTAGACTGGCTGGAAGCTCCCTGGAGCGATGTTATATCCGTGGCGGACCTCGCGCGCAGGCGGTTGCTCGTCCACAGGCATGCCATTCTCAATCAGGCGCTGGGCGACCTCAGCGGGGGGGTAGGCGAGTGCGTATCTGCGCAAGGGTTTGGCTGTTAGAGAAGTGTATGTAGGTAGGACGGAATCGGAGGGAGAGGAGAGGATACCTTCCGCACATTGTGGAATAGAACTGGAAGTGGGGACGCGTCGATATGATGGTTGAAAGCCGAGAGTGAGGTTGTGATAAGTTATCAAAAGATAAAGTCATAAAATGCAATCGCGGTGTCACGTGAAAAGTGGTATTAACAGTATTATTTATTGGCTACCGTAGTTGTTAGCTTCATAGACAATCACTCGATTGTTTACTCCCTAGCCCGGGCTTAGGTACGAAGAAGCGTATCACGCGACAGAACTGGAATTAACCCTATTAGGTGATTCCTGAATCATATGCCGCCTATGCTCAGGACTGCTACTAACCCCCCCAACGTTTCTCCACAAGTGCCGCCCTCTGTTTTCACTTCCTACGTCCGGTGCCCTCTGGGAAAGTTTCGATAATTGTTGTTCGGGCTTGACAACTTCCTGTGGAATAACCTTTGCTACCCTATCCGACGCTCTGTCATCTGTAGGGAGGTTTTCAGATGAAGTAGCTCTAATAGGACCAGCGCCTGCAAACTAATCTTTAGCCTTTGATTTCTTCTTTGATGCTCCACCACTTTGAGGGTCGTGCTTGGGTGTAGTTTTGCTAGCGCCAGTGTGGATGGCCTGGGTTTCACTCATTGCATCATGTTTACGTTTCTGTAGATCTTTCTCTGCCGGATCTGAAACACACAAAGTAAACCAGTTAGCAAGCACATACTGGGATCAACACTAGATAACTTACTAAACCGAAGGTTACATCTTGGTTTATTTTGGCCATGCGAGCTACCGTAGTGGCAGTTGGTACAGCTCCCCCCGAACATCTCCCCAAGGACATAACATTCAGGAAATGGACCAAGCCCCTCAGAACAGTAGGTGCATCTAGAAGCTGCCAAAGTCCCCCTTGATGTAGCAAGAATGGCCTCCAAATTGTCACTTTTGGTAAAGTCTAGGTCCTCCACATCGTCCCTAAAATCGACTTCTCTAAGTTTCGGAAACTGTCGTAGAAGCCCAGCCATACCAGGCCTAAGGTGGCTGTTGGGTAGAATGGTTTGGGCGGCCGCGAAGCTAACACTCGTAGGTACTGGGGCGGGGGTGTGTAAAGCACCGTTGATACCAGGTATAGGGCTCCCACTATTCACGCTGTGTGCGGTCTCAGTGCAATTGCTAGACTCTACTAGAGCCGGCTTGGACGGAAAGGTCTTTGATGCTGACTTAGAGGACTCGGCTGAAGCAGATTTATCTAAATCAAATCTCTGATCGAAATTCTCGAGGGTCTCATCCAAGAGGAGGGTGATGTAGGTGGTGAAACGGTTGCTAAAAGTTCTCTTCGCAGAGGCACGTGTGTTCCGGATGGCGAGACGAAAGCCTTCCTGGAACTGAGCAGCTAAAATGGGGTCTGTCTGAGGGGCAGACTCAGAGGACCCAATTGAAGCTTTATCTGAATCAAAGCCCTGCCCAAAGCTCTGAAGGACCTCGTCCAAAAGGAGGGAGATGTAGGAGGAGAAATGGTTACTAAAAGTTTCCTTCGCGGAGGTACGGGTGTTCTTGATGGCGAGGCGATAGCCAGCCTGAAATTCGGGGCTGCGGGGATCAGCCATAGTGAGCACGCTGATGGTTTGAATGTACATGTAGGTACATGTAGTTTATGGGTGTTTAACTAGAAGGTGGGTACAGGGTTAGGGTTGTCATCTACTACATATGACTTTTTTTTTTGTTTAATTCATTAATTGCATGCAGCCTCTCAGCTGGCGATATCGCCCCCCGAACCACCTTCATCTTCAATGGAGGAAATAAAATAATAATAGAAAGGAAATATACATGTGTAATATACTTAGCCAGACGGCCGCACAAAGAAATCAACGCATGTATCTGAATTGATCAGTCAATACTCGCGCGTTAATTAAGTGCCTAAGTGCCAAGAAGGTTTGTGAGCCCGTTGCTACAAGAACTCTCAGGACTTAATTAATACGTGAGTAAGTATGCACATGCATGTAATTTGAGTTTGGAGTCGAGTGATACGTTATGATTACCCTTGATGAAATAGAAGAAAAGAAGGCAGCGGTTTCATTTATTACGATAAACGTAACTGATATCTAATGCACAAAGATATCTAACTCAACTCAACTCAACAAGCTGTAAAAGTGAGTTTGAAGTATGTAGGCATCCGACTATGCCAAATCATCCCCCGGATACCAGGTATCTAAACCCCCAGCTCTACCTCACAACCATCCAAAAACACATTTAACCATTTATTCGTGATTTAATTCCACTCAAAACAACCAAGGCATCTCCAACTAATGCTAAATAATGATCAAGCTCTGCTCGTCTAGCGTCTAGTATAGCCGCTTTGTAACTTTAACCAGGATATGCCCATCCGACCTATCGCCCTTGTTGTCAAACAGGCTCAAGAACCGGTATCCTTCCTGCAACCGGTCGAGCCGGATACACGCCCACGCCGCCAGGTCGTCGCGCCCAAATTCTTCATCGTGTACTTTGAATCTGTTTTTTTCCGGCGCGGTCAGTTGGTACTTGAAAGGGCAAAGAGGGGGGACATACCTGACGAATCCGAGCTTGTCAACAACGCCCTTGACGCCCGTGAATGCGACCTTTTCACCTTCCCAGGAACACTCGATGCCGCGCTTTGCCCTAGTCTTGCCCTTAGGCCCTGAGGCTTCCCCGACGTGCAGCTCGACCTTGACGTACGGCTTGAAGCCCTTTGCGGTGTCGTCCTCTTCGGGCATCGGGAGCTCGGCGCCAGCGAAGAATTCGATGCTCAGGTCCAATGTCTTCTTGACCGGCCCTTCAATATCGTTCGGCCTGTAGCCCTTTGGTTTCAGAACGTAGCCACCTTCGCCGGCAAACATGCCCTCGTTCAACATCATGCCCTGATCGCACTTTTGCCAATTGAGTGCAACCAGCTGGCACCCGCGCCGCCAGAAAGTGGTCGGATCGCCGTTAGAAGATGAAAACCGGAGGCCGAAGGGATATACCCGCATAAGGTGCTCTTTGTTGTGGAGGAAGATCTGTTCGGCGTGTTGCTGGTGGAGGTTTGCAAAGACCTTCTCGGAGAAGGAGTACACATGATTAGGAATACGGGATGTTGGGTGAGTGAAAGGGTTAGGATCTTTGGCGGGGAAATGGTGCGCAGAGCAGTAGATGCCCAGGGCAGAGAGATTACGGGTGACCTTGACCTTGGGAGGCTTAGTTTTGTTGGCTTTTCGAGAAATCTCTTCGAGTTCGGAGTCAGAGGATGATGATGATGTGGAGCTCCTGCGACGTGTAGAAGCGCGAGATACGGGTTGGGGGGTGGAGTTGGTCCTGATTGGGGCCGGTGGTGGGAGATACTTCGCCTGGAGGTGGGCGGTTAGCCGGAAATCGTACACTTAGTAGGCATGGAAGTGGATATACCTTGACCAGAATCTTCCTTCGCAGTTCCATAGGACTAGGAATCTTGTCCACCTCCTCTGGCTCAATTCCCTGTACTAACATTTCTTTCCACTCATCCCTCATAATTTTCACCATCTTATCTTGCTGCCCTGGTCCCGCATGGCACTCCAGTGAGATAATGATTGGGCCCTCGCCAGCGCCACCCTCCCAGCATGTACCTTCCGCCGAGAATGAATGCTTTGCGACAGCTTTGCAAACATCGCGGAAGGAGATTTCCTTGGTGAGGGTGTACCCATGGAACACTTGTGGCTCACCGTCATCGCCATCCCATACGTCAATCTCGATACAGCGGCACCCGCGCTTCAGAACTGTTTCGTAACCTTCCGTAGTCGAGCTACCGTAAAGTTGGTGGCCAGTGAGGTAGGTGTTGTGCGACGAGCTGATGAAGTACGCATTCAAGGGTTGGTTCCAGTCCTTCGTCTTTGGGTCTGGCAATGCAAGAGCATTATTAGTCGGCGCTGAGAAGTACGCCTTGAACTCGTCGAAAGTAATGCTAGAGTCATCGGAAAGTAATTTCTCAGCGGAGGCTGACTGAGAGGGGTGAAAGATGTGGGATACGAAGCCGGCGAACCCGGTTTTGTTCTCGCCTGGGTGGTTCCCGGAACGATCATCGTAGAGCTTTACTTTCTGGGTGTTTATAAGAAAGGCTTTGAAGTCCTTGACGGGTAGAGTATCGCCTTTGGTGAGTGATTTAAAGATCTTGCGGAGCTCCGTGATGACCTTCTCGGATTTGAGCTTGAGGGGCTTCGAGGAGGCACCTAAGCTTCCTACACCACCACCAGCGCCTGAGGATGATGTTGTTAAATTAGCCATCTTTGCAGTTAGATCACTAGACATCTTTGCAGGGTAGTGTGTTTTTTTTGTTCCAGAGCAGTTTTATAGATCCGAATATATAGTGAAAGAGATATGGAGGAGATAGAAGCGGGGTATCGTTCAAGACTTTTTATATCAGGGATATCTGAAAATTGCCTCTGGGCAGAGAGAATAGAATCGACGGTAGACGACAGGATCCGTACCTCTAAACCAAAGAATGGGCCCCTGGCACCACCTTTTTCTACTATATATCTGTTTTGCCCCCGACCACTACAATCCCTGTAATTAAAACTCAAATCTTGAGACTTACATTATGTAGAGAACCGAGAGTTCAGCCAATCTCACCAGTCTCGGGCTTCTCTCTCAGCTGAGCCTTTATCCTCCTGTTTGGCTGGAGAAAGCGGGGGGGGGTTTCCGAATTCCGTCATAGCTACATAACAACCAGAAAGCCCACTGATTCATATCCTGAAATCGATACCTATCAGGCACCCTCAAGACTCCCCAAAATTAATTCTTCGGATCGCACGAATTAATGGATGAGAATGATGAAGCCGACATACGCGGTTGACCGTTGACAGGATGCGGGGTTCTCACTAGCGGGGCCGCGTAATTGAGGCTCTACGCAACGTGGTGAATTAATCCGAATCGTCCTCTCAGCAGTATGGAGGAGAAGAAACGGATGATGGGATGAAGATTATATTCAAGCGACCATCACCACAGCCCATTTTGTTTTATATTTTGACATGATGTCCTGCTTTGATGTGTCGATCATCCGGCCATACGTTGAGGTTTCTACTTAACGCGTCACTCGGTCGCGTGCTACGCGTCAAGACGTTATGGCGATATGCAATGGCTGCGTTACAAATATTATTTTTATTATTTCTCTCGGCCCAGCTACATCTCTCCCTTGCTCACATATCACGGGAGGGAGGAAAGCGTCAATAAACATACACTACCGCCGCCATCAATGCATCGCCAGTAAGACGACTCTTAACTTTTATCCATGCCCAGCTAGAATCGATAAAAGCTTGTCAACCATACATGCAGTAGATACCTCGGCCAGCCATCACATATCATCACTCGCTCCCTATTCCACCTTACCAGCTACAGCAAGCGTACTATGTAGTCTTAATTGTTCCCCCACTTGCACCCTGGTTTATATCAGTCAATACCTCCGCTTTTTCGCAACATATGCAGGAGAATCTACCAGGGTCAGTACATTCTGCAACTTATCGAAACTATAGATATCACATGTAGGTACAGCCACCCTTCAAAAGTGTTCGTGATTCATATAGTGCTCAATGTGGCTTACAGAGTTGTATCAAAGAACTCAAATGTATCTATAAAATTATAGAAACCTGATAACAGAGAATAAAAACACCATGAAGATCTAATATTGATTTTAGCCTCCATTAAGTACTGGTGGCTTGAGATTTTAAACATTTCAATGCACAATTTGATAACTGACTTGAGCCGGACATGTCACATTAAATCCGAATCACGAACACTTTTGATGAGTGGCTGTACACTCACCAATCCTAAGGCCGCACATTACCCCTCCGTTCCCTAGATAACAGTTACTGCAGCTTTCATGAAAAAGGTCCTCCACAAAACAGCACTGTAAAAGGACCCTTCCCTTCCCGCAGCAATGACACTTAATGGCTGCCAAGGTCCCTCTGGAGGTACCAAGGATAGCCTCTAGATTGATGGGCCTGATGAGGCTCAAGGCTTTATCCTCGCGGAGAATCACGTCTCTGAGTCCTGGCATCTTGATGAGCTCCCTGCAGATGCCGGTCATCGTGAATCCGTGCTCTACAAGGGCTTCTGCCATGATGTTGGGATGCGTATTGGTCCAAACCGACAGTGACAAAGAAACTTTGCATTAAAACCCACCCGTTTCCGAGGGCTGCTTTTGTGGTGCCGTTTTTAATTACTGTACTTTCTGGGACGATGGCGGAACTGGTAAATGGCGGATGGCTAACAATCGGGTTGATTGGAGGTAAAGGGGTCGGTGGGTTTTTGTTGACTTTTGTTGTATTTGGTTGGTTAGTTTCGCTGTTGAACTGGGCTCACCATTGCTCTAGACACGATAGTAAATACATATCAGTGCATTTGAGCTTGAACGCTGTGCAGCCAATCCGGCCAAGTTTGCAAGCTCTACAAGTCTGCAAGCTCTACAAACACCCCAACACCGAAGCCCCGAAACAAGTGCCCGGCCTTAATCCAAAAGTACAGGGTGATAGGTGGTGGTGGGGAGTAAGGACGGCTTAGATTAATTCGGTCTTTGAACCCTACTCTTTTAGCCAACCAGAGCGCAGATCTCATTGCTACTTACATAATATTATAGCTGCTAGTACTTGCCTCGAGAATAAGTTTCTGTCGCCACCCCTGTCTTGCAACAGCGCCCTCCCACACAAACCTGGCGGAAAATTATTCTCGCCGCAAGTACCAACCCCCATCCCAGACGCATGGGTCAACGGCCAGGAACGGCTATTCTAGCCAAAGAGAATATATAATGTAGATACGATCCTCCACAAAAAAAAAGTCTTCTGCTGCTTTACATATTATTTTTCTCCTTGTAACTAATTCGCTCTGTGGTCAATGGGGCCGGAGTTTGATAGTATATACTTATTTAGCCCTCACCATAAGCTGACCGAGCCGCCCAAGAGTATGGATTTCGGGCCCAATTGCCTTGATGCATGTATTAAAGTCTATGGGTAATAGAGTTTAGGATCGACCGCTCTTTAGAGTCTTGATGGTGGCATATAGCTGGGGATGTGCTAGCTAGCAATATGCTACTATCGAGAATAAAACATGCTACTATCGAGAATAAAACCTGCTACTATCGAGACTCTACATGTAGCTAGGGAGTTGTATATATGATGATGGGAATGTACAATATACTAGACAAAATTATATGTTAGTAGGGTATACGTATCGAGGGGAAAAACTATAAGGAAATGTGTTTTGCAGCGCGATGCTAAGGTATATGTTAACTGGGGATTGAGGGACTTTGTCGCCAAACCTCTTAACAGGGTTACTATTAACGTTGCTTCCCTGAATAATTAATTAACCTCCTATGGGATGGTTGATTTTCCTTTTTAACATAATACAACGGGTGAGTAAAATATAAATTACATGTACACCACTCGACTTATACCCCTGAACCTTTATGTTCTATATATTAGAATATCAAAGTCATAGTAGACGCGGAAGCTTAAGTGGGGGCACGAAGAAAGAAGCGGGGCAAACGAGGGGAAGTAAGAGGAAGCACGGGAACTCAGAAGGGGATGGGGGGAGTTGGAACAGGAAGATTAGTGAAAAAACAGTGACAATATTTCATACCCCAGGTTTTTCATGTTGGGAAGTGACAAATTGTGTTTTCAGTACTACATAGTAGGTTTGAAACCGTTTGATAACTCGATTGATTACTCTAGAATTTCTTCATTAGTTAATATATCCATGTACTCATGGTGCCAGGATTAAAATGCCGCTGACCAGCCCCAACCAAGGTCTAAGACTGGGTAAAAATATTAATAAAGATAAAGTAAATTAAACGGTATCTTAATTCTGGCAGAGCTATATTGAGTAGTCCACCATATCCACAAGCCAAAAGAATTGTTACAAAGACGAAGCTCTTAGCTATACCCCTAGCTTTGAATAAATCATGATATATTATGTAGTACGAAGGATTAAAAACCAGTTTCTTTCTATTCAGTCTAATAACTCCGCCCTTTACCACTATCATAAGGAGCTTGACGTCTCTGCTGCCCTCACATTCCCCAGACATAATACTGGAAACAAATTTCCTGCAGCAATATTCTTCTGGATACATTTTAGAATCCCAACAGTATGGGCTTGTCCATCGTCATCAGGAAGCATTCTATTGGTCAAGGTGGTTTGCATATTGGTGATACAAGTACTAGAAGCATATTGACAAGGGAAGCTACATTAGGAGGGGTCCTATATGATTACTGTCCCAACGGCCTACACAGACTGAACTGAATAGTACCAAAGGATTATATCTGCCTCATGGACTAGAATGCACACGGCCACATATTCGGCCTCCGACATATTCCACTTGCAAATAGATAAAATATAAACCCCGACGGCTTCTGGCTCTGTCGCAACATTGAGCCTCAACATCAAATAGCAATGAACATAACAAATAAAAAGGATAACATCTAGTAGCAGCAATAAATTTATCCTTCGGCAGTTCTAGCTTAGCCAAACACGAAGGTTCGCACTATCCTTATGCGATTATAATGGGGCTCTTGACTTAACTTAATTCACGAATTTTCCGTTTCTCTTCTTTTATTTTGCGCTCATACGCTTAGGCCTAAGACATAGATTAACTGACCCCTCCGCCACCGAATGGTCACCACACTGCTTCTTGCCTGAGCTGAGGTGGTGACTGCCAGGCTGCCCTCCGCCGCCGCCCCCTAATGACCCACCAATGCCATCACCCCAACTGACCTCTACCCCCGTCCACCACTCCCTCCTCCCTGATCTCTAGCAAACTTCCACACTCTCTCTTGATATTTTAAGTCTCCTGCTGCATAGTGCCGTCGGAGCTATCATCATCGTCGTCGTTACCGTCGCCGAGTAGGAACTGGTGGGCCAGCTTTCCCGAGTACGGGTGCTGGGCGGATGTGCGGGTGAGGACTTTAATGTCTTAAAGAACAAGAAGGAAATGGCTTATAGTGCCAACCCTCTTATGATATATCCCGGCGTGGCTGCTGCCCCTGCAACACCCGCCTGACAATATGTAGCCCTTTGAAAATCGCCCTCGTGTCCTCAAAGATTGAAGAACAGAGTAGATTCAAGGGAAAATGAGTCTTCCTTGGGATCACCGTGACGACCCCGGTGGGTATGCCTGGGAAGACTAGGCGTAAGGCTTATGAGTACGCACGCCCTACAGGAAACTATTTCACTAATAGGGGAAGTCATTTATGGTCTTCTGAGGGCCAACCCGCGGTACTTCTCGTGGGAACTGCTACCGCCCAAATGATGTTTGATGGACCTAGCGAGAGCACCCGATCTGAGGTGGTTTATGTGCTGGTATGACCGTAAAATGGAACTGTTTTTCTATAATTGTAGTTATATTATCTTAGCTATCATATCAAGAAGAGTGATGGGGACAAACTGACACGAACCCCGAATCAAACGAGTCTCTTGGTAGTTTTTCCATGGTGGGATAGTGTGGGTGCATGGTAGTAAAACTGTCGCACTACAATAGAAATTGTGGCTGCTGCATTGTTAGTCAGGAAGAAAAGTTGGTTGATATAGACTAACTTGTTGTTTCTGAGTTTCGTTTCCGTTCCACTTTCGGTAAAGATGTTCGGTTTTGCGAGTGCAACAGCCCAGCAGCCTTGGTATCGTTAGTGGATAAAGATGGTAAATAGGGGGTGAATCAGTTGATATTTGGAGTACTGTTATGAGAAAAAGGACGAGACGAGTAGACGAAGAAATAAAGAAATTATTACCAAAACCAGCCGTCAGGGGATTGGTCAATCAGCCCATCTTTATTGAATTGACATCTGGAAGACCTCTCATGTCTCTCTTAGTAGGGAGTGAAAGTACGCCATAGACTTCCTTGCGTATTAATCTTATTTCACGTTAGTTAAGACGTCGATAGTTATATATATGAAGCGTCGAGTGTAAGTACTCATCACTGAGAGCGCAAAAGATGCGTGGCCGAGGTTCCACTCTCTGGGCACCGGTTCATGTTATAAATACTCATGGAAGAGAAGATGATCATGAAGTAAAAGTTAAGTTAGAGGAGATGAAGATTTGTTTAATATGTCGTGAGTAGACGAAATAGTATACGTAAGAATTTATTACAAGCGAAGTGTATATGGCTCTGATCCGCGCACGCTTATGATATCTACATGTACCTAGGCCTAATGACTACATGTACGTGTCTACAAGCGATTTATAACTGAGATTGGGCAGAGGTACCTGGCGGCTAGGCCTCGGGAGGCCAGATAGAAAAGTCCATTCCAGCTAGGTAAGAATCTGGGTTAGGGTTTAGGATTGAATGCCTTTGTTTCAAATCATGGGCTGTCACTCGACTCGACTAACTCTAGTATGAGTTGTTAATTCAGTCTAAGGATGTACAGGTAATCCCCTCGACATCCAAGTTTGTAGCCTGCTTAAAACACCGTCTTTGGGGAATGAGTTGCGACCCACGAGATTCGGCTGAAAAGTTATTCTTAGGAAGCTAAAAATGTGAGTAGATAATGCATGGCAAGCCCACCAGTCAACCGGCCTTCCAAGTAGGTACATACATACATGTACTTATTATATGTGGGTACGACTGTGATCTAGTTCCAATAATGTAATGCGGGATGATTGCGAGGTACATGTATTTGCGAGTTGTCCTGCGGGCAAGAAGAGTCACGCACTCCACAATTATGAAACAAATACCAACATACTAGAACCATCATGTTAAGTACATGTATATACTTATGTGGAGCACCCAAGCTAAGAGTTTATATGTGTTATTAGGTTTAATCGCACACAGCTGGTATGTAGCGAGGCACTCTTTTAGGAAAGCCTATATGCGGCGCCTAGAGCAGTGTAACGTTAGGCGTCAGCGATGCAGGAGATCTTCACCCCCGCACTGGAAAGAAGCTGAGAGTCCGTTTCCCTAGCCAGATCTAACGGAATTCGGGGTTGCCACTGGATTAGGGCAACTTTAGTGTTGCGGTGCTCCTCATGGTCATTATAGGAAGACGTGGTAGTGAGGCGTGTTAAAGTGGCTCTATTGATTTGGTTGCGTTTAGCGCCTGGGCCAGAGAATTTAACTACATGTAGCTATCATCTCTCTCATAACCTATTATGTACCACTACTGTCATCTCTACCACGTCTGCCGTGCTTCTGGTTACTACATGTAATCGGTACTACGGTTGTTGAAACAATAGTAGTACTACGGGTGTAGGGGTAAGTCTGTAGACACCTACTGCTGTTGCAACCACGACCACTGTCTACAGACTTACCCCTACCCCCGTAGTACAATTGGTATCCTGAATAGGAATTTCTATGCAGTTGGTGATCTGCTCAGCCGTTAATGGGATTTTTTGCAACGATATCCGACTACTTAATTGACGCGCGAGTACGATGCAGCGTTCTTTACGACTACATGTAGTAATGGTATTACTAGCTCGCGTTTTCTGTTCCTCAAACAGGTGCGGTCTTCTTAAACCCCCCAGAATCTTCAGCTGCGAATTAATTATCTCACACAATTCTTCAGCTCATGAGAATCACGTATGTACCTATTAGCACATACATAGCCGTCAGCTGCAGAGGAAAATCACATCTAGATCATGATCTATTTAGAGCAGATCTTAGTTATAGCCATGGTGTTATGGATCAACAAGGTATCTAGGATTTGAATATATAAGGGTCCCATAAGGTCGTTGAAAGAAGCTTCAACTCTCCATTCTCATTAACATCACAGTTCTTCAACATGTCACCCCCTACTGCTACCCCCAAAGTCAGCTACAGAGCCCAATATGCTCGCCAACTTGTACGTGAGACGCTTTTCCGTGAGCTCAGAAAGCGTGGAGAGGAGGACGTTGTTGGTGCACCCTGTGGTGCACCCCGTGGTGTACCCTTTATTGGAGATGGTAGAGCTGATTCTCTTCCAACCGACATCCACCACCTCCCCCAAGATAAAACTCCAAGGTCTCTACACCCTATCGACCCAGCATCCCTGAAATTCTGCATTGTTGGAGCCGGTATTTCCGGACTATTCCTCGCTAAACTCCTCACCGAGGCTGGAATCCCTTATGATCTCATTGAGGGGTCGGGGAGAGTCGGTGGGAGGATGTATACAAAGGCTTTTTCTGATGCACCACATGACTACTATGACATTGGAGCAATGCGGTATCCTAAAATCCCGTTAATGGACAGGTAGGCCATAGCTAGAACGCATCAAAAAAATCACTTTACTGAATCTGAGTTAGAACATTCCAGCTTTTCGAAGAGCTTGAAGTCCCACTCATTCCTTACTATTTGAGTGGAACTAGGAACCCTGCGATGTACAATGACATCTTGGGCCCAGGATCAAGTGACGATTTCGATCACTACAAAATTAGTGAAGAGAGCGGTGGTGTTGTCTCAGACGAGTGAGTATTTATATGACCGTGCCTATAGCTACCTTATAAGATATCTTAACATTTACGTTATAGGGCAGTACGACTTGGGGTAACCGAGATGATGCGTCGAGCTTTTGCGAAATACAAAAATGCGATGAAGGATGACTTTGAAGCTGGTTTCGATCTTCTCAGAAAAGAGGCAGGCAAATTCTCCACTAGAGAGTATCTCCGAACCCAAATGGACTGGCAAGGCTCAAAAGGCCTAGATTTCCACACAATTCAATGGCTAGAAACAAATCAGACGCAGGTTTGATACCACCAGTACCAATATATATCACGGGCTAACAATCATTTCCGCAATTTTAGATCAAGCGGGCTTTTCGACCAAGCTTACACCGAAAGTGTCATTGACTCTCTCGACTTTGAGTACGCCGATAATGTCGAATGGAAGTGCATAGAAGGCGGTACAAGGAAGGTAACCGAAGCCTTGCTCACAAAAATCAAAACACAGCCGGAGATGTATACCTCTGTCACTCGTATCGCACTTAGGCGTGATCCCGATGGCGATAACCGCAAAAACAAAATGGTAGTCGATATGGTGACCCCACTGGGCACGACTCAAACTAGAGAATACGATACTGTATTCAACACCACGACGCTCGGCTGCGCGGCGAGGATGGATCTTACCGGTGCTGAGCTTCACCCAGCTCAAAAGGACGCCATTCGCGCGCTCCACTACGATGCGAGCTGCAAGGTCGGAATTCGGTTCAAGACTGCATGGTGGATTACTAAGTGCGGTATTACTCAAGGAGGAGCAGCATCCAGTGATCTCCCGCTCCGCACCTGCGTCTATCCATCTTACAACCTCACCGACAATCATGAGGCGCCAACGGTCCTACTCGCTTCATATACATGGGCACAAGACGCGCAGCGCATTGCCAGTCTTATCAATAATCAAAGCTCTCCAATGGGTGAGGGAACCCTCATCAATTTGATCCTCAGAGATCTTGCGAGACTACACGCAAATAGCGGTATCACCTACGAGTTCCTCTGCGAACAATACCAGACTCACCATGCTTTCGACTGGTACCACGACCCGTACACCTCTGGTGCATTCGCTCTCTTTGGACCAGGGCAATTCGAGAGCCTTTACCCCTTCCTCACCCGTCCGACTGCGGACAGTAGGCTGCACTTTGTAGGAGAAGCCAGCAGTGGGCATCACGCATGGATTGTTGGCGCGTTAGACTCGGCGCAGAGAGCGCTCGAGTATGCGATGGTGAAGTTTGGGTTAAGGGAAGAGGCGGAGAAGATCGAGAAAAAGTGGGGGTCCGTGGGTGAGGTGGAGCTAGGCAAGAACGGTACAGCCCACTTGCAGGTCGGTATGGGTTACTTGAAGCCCGAGGAAGTAGTCAAGTTGTCAGTCGATGAAGTTAGGGCTTAAGTGGAGAGATAGTTCTATTATACAAATTTTTTATTAACTATAGGAAATACAATGTATTTGTGGATTAAGCTCTGGTAGAAAGAACTTATACCTAAATCGGGATATAAATACTCCATCGCCTGCGGAAGTTCAAGCTGTGGCCCGGAATGGAGTGATACACTGTGATCTCGGCGGATGCTTCGTGTAATAGTTTTCCATTATGCTTTGAGCTTCTTTGATCATTTGACTTCGAACAGGATAAAATTTAGTGAAGATATACTATCGGGGTTTCTAAGAATACTAACCAGACTTTGCAATATATATATATGATATGTCCCTTCTCAGCCAGGACCACAACCAAGCTTCAAGGATACTACCACTTGCCCCCTCCATGATTGTTTCGGTGTTGGCTATGTCCCTACGTACGTGTGAGTACATAAAACCTCACTCCGACACCCTTTTATAACAATATACTATCACGAGAAATATATTAGGGCTCACATACGACATTCCACCGAGAAGCCCCCTTAATGGTGGCTTAGCTATTACTTTGCCCAGTACCGGTTAATGTCTAGGTATCATCGAGCCTATGTCTATCATGCAAGAACGTGAAATATTCATTTAATGTGTCCCCTCCCACCCCTGGAAGTATTTCTTTGTCCATTTGGCTCTATAATAAATTAAGCCAACCAATGAAAATGCTTAAGAGAAGCGTAAAAGATAAAAGAGACGATATCGGAAAAGAAAGAAACTAGATCAACTTATGAGTGAGCTAAGCATATTATTTTTGTCTATTTTTCGTTATTTCTTCAGTTATTGGGGAGGAAAGTGGTCATGTCAGATATTATTATGAATTAAACAAACAAGCAATAAAGCTAGCGGCCTCTAGTACAGTTGGTACAGAGAGGTGAGATTTTGCCATAACCTTCGGCCGGCTGCCGGAGCCCGAGTGACACCCGATGATTGCGAGTGACCACCTGTGCACCACTTCATGCGAAGTCACTCGGTAATAGTCTTGGCGCGCATTTCGTGGCAGATTCTGTCGGGGTTTAGGTTCGGGATAGGATGTGAATTATAATCCTATATAGCCGGAGTTTGGGGTGCTATTGTGCTTTGCGGCTGGTGTTGTTGCGGCTAGCGGCTAGCGGCTTCTATATGTGCCATTCTGGCGGTGCGCCTTCAAATAAGAGGAAAGGGGGCCTTTACAACCCCGCTCATTTTTGTACAATTTATCAGTAACGCTGTAAAAGGCCATTATTATGGGATGATGACTAAGAAAATACGCATAGGGGAGGAGGGAGGGCAATTATGCCGGGGAAGAAGGGATGCTACGAAAGCGAGAATCCTGACGAATTTGGAAACTCCCCGCCATAGCTAACGATAAGTGTATAATGACTGTTTTTAACTTTATTAGTTAAACCCAGAAACCTATCCATGTACTAGAGTACTCACTTTGTGATCAACGATTTCCGATTGGGGATCCCTAAGCCGAAGCTTCTTACACTGCGAGCCCGAACACACCCCAGTTACAGCACCATCAACCAAGTCTAGCTGAACCCCTCGCCAACAGGTGAGGGGGTCGAACGAAACATGGTCAAAAGGGACTCCGATAACCCCACTAATCAGGGTGTAGGAGGGCTGTTCCACAGGTAACTCACTCACTGGAAGGACAAAAATAAGATTCCGTTAATTGAGAGATGAGATTCTTAGTTAACAGGTGGGCACATCCCATTTGCTGGAGGGTAGCCTTGAATAATACCGGCGGTACCTGCGGGTGGTGTGCGGGGTCAAGTTGCTGAGTAAAGAAAGTAAGTAGCAGTTCGGTCAGGAAAGAAAAGATGTGGCATGCGCCCATCGCCACACCTAACCCTAACATATCCCCAACCCCTCCTCCTTATGTACAAACGGGCCGGTGAACTCACAGATTAATCCCCTAATCTATAAACGACAAAGAATTCAAAGAGCCACATCAATCTATTATGTACTGGATTACGTCCGTTTTGAAAGTTTCTGTAATATGATTGGTCGGGCACAGCCGGGGTATTTGACTAAGCACAACACATGAGAATACCGAAATTTTACCCAGAAGGTCCCATAATTGTATAAATGAGGAAACATAGGGGAAAAATGCGGGGAGGCCCCCGGGGGGGGGGGGGCGTAGCCCCCAGTAACAGCTGTACTAGAAGCCTAGGAGAACCTGATATCCATACTTCAAAGTAGAGAAGCACCTACAACTCGCGGTCGCGAGGTGGTTTCCCCTAGTTACATGTACTCTACATGTACTTAGTATGTGAAATGTGGTCGGAGGGGCTGACGCCACTGGTGGGCCCCTCAGGATACATGTATTTTTAAATTCCTAGACCTGGCCCGGGAATCGCCCTCGCTTCGAACCTGTATCAATGCCAAGCAACACAGAACCCTAACCCGACTAACCAATGACCACAGCTGGCCGGGGCGAGTAGGGTTTCTCTTCCCTGGGTGCTTTTTGAATTTTTAATCCTTCCAGTGATATTACTGATTTACGCTTTCCTCCCACTCCCAACTCTGTTTATAATGCTGGGCCGGATTATATACACACTCCCGGTACACTGGTTCTTGAGTGCATTAAATTTAGCTCTTATCTGTGACTAGATGCCTGGTTACTATGTTATTCAATATCTTGATTCTTCAATAAAGAGGATCGACTCCGATACTCATGCAAAAACAATTACTTCCAGCATGCACATTCGACAAACTACATGTATATGTAATCGTATATTATCACCTCTCATTCCAAGGAACTGAAAAATAAGTTTACGCGCCACCTCAACCACCCGTCTCGAGATCTCCCTGTAGCTTAATGAACCCCCAATGGCTTTTAATGAGCATGAGGCCGGTGCGTCTAGAGAGCCTCGATTCCGGGAGAGAGGCCCATATTCCATCGATCCCGAGAAAATATACACCATCATCAGCATGCGAATTTCAAAAGTGTGTGGGCCCACGTTTTCCCGTATACAACACTGCGCACCGTTTTGCCATTCACTAAGGAGTGCTGGTAACCCTAACCCTGTTTCATCTCTCTAAAGGGCAGAATGCAGCTGCACCGATATGCGTATTCAAGCCACTTACCCTTTTTCAAAAGGTGGTGGACACCTGTGATGTCTAGGTAGCTTTATGGGGGGCGGAAAAAACGTGATTTGAGACACGGGTTTATGCAGACACTGCGAGGGTTAGTATGCAGCTTTGATGCCGAGGGGCATTTACACGTATTCAAACAGCAAGTTCTTTTGATGCAGGGTCAGAAGTTTAAAGGTATGGAGAGGGTGAAATTATAAAATTTCGTTTTGACAACGGATTTGATAAAGGGAGTTCTTTCTAAATCAGGTTAAGCTAAACCCCCGACATGGCATTACAGCTAAGCTAGATAGAAGAAGGGTTTTCTTGCTTTTTGGTCAGCACTACTAGGGTTTCTCTTTTCGATTGATTGATGGTCAAGTATTGAGTCTCTTCTAAAGTCACATGTAGGCATTTGTGCCGTGGAGGTACATACAGATAGTGCGGTTGGGCACAATTAAAAATTATCTGGGGAAGCCCGGGGGGTAATGGCAGTCGCCGATAGACCATTCCTCTCGAGCCCTATATCCCCATTGTCCGTGCATGTTCAACCAAAGTTAACACGTACACCCGCAGTCTTTAATTTGCGTTACCATAGATTATGCCGCCTACACACAAAGTTTTCACCTGCAGTGATTCTGTTACATCAAAGAGCAAGATTCAAGTCATGTAAAATATTCCAATGTCCAGGGGACCACGCAAAGATAGGGCGGACCAGCATTGGAGGAGTGGGGGGTCCTTGGTAGAGAGTGCCAATACCATTGCGTTGTGTAATTTATCCCTCTCCGTTCAGGCCCTAGCTACATCATCGCAGGGCTGTCCTCTAGTGAAAGCATTATTGCAGGGCCACCTCCCATTATTATAGATCGTGAGGATGGTGTCCCTAAAAGCGTGAGCGAAAGCCACCCGTTGCAAGATACAGTTAACAAATTAACAACAAGCCATGTTTTTTGTTCTATTTGAGTCAAGAAGCTTAGCCGCAACTCGAGTGATAGATCATGCTTGACCCCGTGGGTTGAGATCACATTGCAATCACCTGAGGGAGAAATTGAGATCCATGTTAGCATTCCGAGAATGGTATTGTGGGACTAATCAGTCTATTTAACCGACCGAATGATTCATGTTTCTGCACCCATCTCATGTCCCCCGCAGAAAATAGTGCAAATGGTTCGCCCTGGAGAGCCTCAAGCAAATCGACGGATCTTGGACACAAGAGTTCTCAATTGGGACGTATGCGCATGGCCTCCATAGATCAAGAACCTGGTTGTGTGCCTCGTAATAATTGTTTGGCCCGAGCTTGGTGGTGCGCACAAGTGGTTTGTTGTCCGTTGCATCTCTGGTGCGCACTCAATAAGAATCACGGAGCAGATCCAAGAAACCAGGACCATGCAATTGTAACCCCCCAGCTCCCGCACGGCTAAAAAAAATAAATAAATAATGATTCTCAAAAACTAATCATTAATAATCTTTCTAGACTACCATCGCTAGTTACCCTGATTGGTGGCTTCTAGAATGGCTGTGCAAATGGTTCATTGATCCGGGGATGCATAGATCTGAATATGCCAACTATTACTCTCGACTTTCCCCTCTTCGGGGCTCAACTGGCCCAAAGTGACTCCATATCGAATGTATGTGATATGAGAACGAATCCGAACATTGTATCCGTACCTGATCAAATACGTACGTTAGTTGTAAATGAATTTTCGAAACATTGCTTATAATTGTTAACTGGACTGACTGACTTGGGCATTCGAGACTGAATATTCAGTCTCGTAGCTGATTTATGTATGTAGCAATTAGTCGCCAGATTAATCATTAAAGCAGCTTGTGTAAATCCAAAGTCTTCTAGTTGCTTTTCTCCGGAATTCGCCGGAGGTTATGCGGTTGTTTCATCTCGAAAAAATTCTGATCCAGACCTCAATAAGGCTTTTCTGATTGGTTCAGCAGCCTCCCCAAGGATTGAAAGGAACGAAGATACAGCTAGCGCCGGAGACTCCATATTTTTTTTTTTTTTCCTCCCACGAGACGGGCAGCCCTCCATTTCAACAACCCTCGACTCAGCCTCTTTTGCCAACATGTCATACCTCCCGGCCCTCGTCCGCCCACGCTCTAGTAACGGGGGAGGGAGTTTTGAAATTGACGCGAGCATGAGAGGTAAATGATCAACCATATATGTAGGTACTCCGGCTGTGCTATCTCCCCGTACATCTGTATAGTAGCTGGTGAATATAACAGACAATTGGGCGCGGTTGACTGTCTGTCTGCAGATAAGGCTAATTACCTTTGCGCTGCTCTATTCTAGAACACTATTGCTTTTAGAGGCGCAAGGTGTTCCCATCCACATTAAGACCCAATAAGGTACGGCACTTGTGTAATATCGGTAATGCATAACAGTAGGGTTCCCAACTCTGGGTCCTGACAGTGAGGGTGTGGGCTCGGCGTGCGCAAGCTTATTAAGTTAAAAAAATATTGTTGATTGGGAAGGACTGAGGACCAATCATATTATAATTCCAAAGGAAATATTTGATGGCCATGGACTGACGACGTGACAAAAGTGATTGTGATAAAATACTAGCTAGCGAGTTAGGTGTTACAGCAGGGTGGCATTGCTCTAGCAGGAGGTAGTACACATAGTAACAAATAGTGGTGTCACAGTTACACAAATATTCTGGGACGCTGAGAGAAAGGGAGGGGGGGGGCTAAGAAAGCCGAGACAGGGATGCCCGAGTAGGTTCCGCGAAAGGCTGATCATGAGGCTCTGCAGATGGAATGAGCGTAACTACTTCATGAAAGTACATGTAGGTACATGTAGTAAACATGGCCCATACATAATGCCCCCCCCGTAAGTGTCACACATAGACGTAGCCGCCGAATCCACATCGTGTTACAGAAGGATGTAGGTACACCTATCAATTCTGCATTCAAGTGGTTGTCGATTTGATTCTCGGCCCGATGTGTTACTCCGCAGCTATGTAGTAGCTACATGTGGGGACAGAAGAAACAAAGAAGAAACGCCATGCAGATAACCAAATACTGTTAATCTACATGTGCACGCTCCATTTTACATGTGTTTTAAATGCACCAGCTCTACAACAGACAGGGTATAGTGAGATTTCTACTTACCTACTCAAGTACGTACCTCACTGCTGCGCCGCTGTTGCCTAGTTACAGGGTAAGTGTATGTGGGTGGTGGTGTGTGCCTGGATGGAGAGATTGGACAGGAAGGGTGATCATAATGGTGGGTGTGCCTGGATTATGTGTGGTAAGTGCCTGAGTACTCACGAACATACATGTACTCAACGTGCTATCTCTCTACGTATTCTACGTCTGTATGCGCCATTCGAAAAAAAGAGAAGCTCCTAGGATCCCTTCGACTCTCACCTGTTCACAACTAACTTGCAGCAGTCACCCGGAATGGATGAGTCTCGCTCATTACGGGAGACTTACTGCTGGCCGTTCGAAACTGCATATTGTTACAGGCATAGCTATTGATTGATACTCGATACTCGAATTTGACTGGGAGTCAATCTCGCACGACAGCTTAGATATGTCTGTGGAGCAGGGAAAGATACATGTACCCATCTGTTGAATTCTTTAATCTGTTGATAGTGTGTACATGATGCTCCACAGAGTCTGGTTCGTGCGCATCGGTTTCCGATTTGTAGATGATGTGTGAGGATGGTGCGAAATAAATGCGCACAAAAATGGAATTTGGCCAACCATCACACCCATGCGACTGTGGGCAGAAAAAAAATCTGCTAAGAAACGGCAGCAGATGTAACAAAGAGGTTGAGAGGGGCACCGAATTGTTCGATGATGAGGGCCGACTATGCGAACCAGAGCGCGCGCGCAATCAATTTCGCGTCGACTGGTTTAAGTCCAAACCATCTTGCAAAAAGACGGTACAAAGCTGCCTTGTCTCCCCCTCCCAACCAACCACGCGCCCCATACATTCACACAGCCGAGAATTTACTCTAGGGTCTCCAGATCTACATTCTGCACCTACTTTCTATTTTTTTTTTTTTATAGAACATTCTCTAGAGAGCTATAACTACTTGTAGTTTATATATCTAGCTCTCGATCTCGCACCGCCTCCAAATTTGCAAGATAAAACCTGCTCGGAAGCTAGAAAATAGCTAGAAGCCTTGTGGACAATATTGTGTATCAACTTCATACGCACTTACAGGCACTACTCAGGGAATTCGGTTAGTCGATGTTTCCAAAATCGCTTCCCCGATTGTTTCCATATGTCCAATGATAATTCTGACACCTTTACCACCATCCAGGCTGTTCGGTTGTCAGATATAGAGAAAGTCTCACTGCCCTAAGAACTATCCACAAGGTCTGTAAACACTATGTATGTTTTAGGTCTTCTTCCCGAACAAAAGCTTTGCCCGTCTCGCCCTTTTCCCTCAAGCTTCAACAGCAATGCTCTGCATATCCCGTTGCACCGAGGCGGATTTCATCGGTTTGAAATTTACCCAGAAACTACAGAAGAAGTGCAAGTTCTCTTGTAGGGCGAAAAGTTCGATATCAAAGGCATATTAAATGAATGGATATCTGACATGCTTGCACTATAGTATTAAGTTCGAACCACCTCCTTGAAAAATGGAACGCACACTTTCCCAGCAATCTCTTGGGTCTATGCAAACCCTACTTCACTCATCTGAGGACGACATTTTCCAGCATGGGATAGCAGAAGGGACATATCCACCCTTTCACATGAGCGTAGACGAGCTTACTACTTGGCATCTCAACCCTCGGGACCCTTTGGTACTTGAGAAAAAAGTCCAAGCTTGGTCTGAATTAAGACTCCCTACGGATACAACTACAGATAACACTACATCAATGTCTCGGTTCATGACGGACACCAACTCTTCTAGGCTCTTGGTAGATATCACGGCCACTCAGTACACTCCTCCCCACAGGACACACCTTTCAATCGCAACAAGCTGGGCCGGATCGCACTACGACCATCCTTCGCCGACAGTCAGCTCAATATACGATTATCAGTTCCCACATGGGGGAACGGCCAGTACTGGATCACCGGTTGAACAACAATTTGGGGAGGTCGATTATGGCCGCCAACCTGACTACGACGGCCAACCTGACTACGACGGCCAACCTGACTATCAACGCAGAGATTCCGGAGGCCACTCCCAAGGATCATCTATCGACGGAATTGGAAGTCTTTCACCTTGCTCGCCAGCATTAAATATTGGCTGGAGAAGGCACTCCGACCATTCTGTTGACTCCAACATGGAAATCAACAGTATTTCTCCAACTAGCCACCGTCACAGTCAAGATTCTTTCGTCAGCCTGAAGAGTATACAGTTAAGTCCGGAAGAGGATGACAATGACGAGGGAGAGGATTTGATGAGACATCACAGCAAAAGCATACCAGGGATATATCTCAATGGACAAGAGCAGCACAGTGATCATGAGCATGATACTGGACGTACTAGCCCCTGGAGCCCTCCTATAGAATATTTCCCCCAAGACTCAATGGATATCTCGTGTACCTCACCAACTTCCAAGGTCCACCCCTCTTCTCCCCGTGCAGCAACAATGCTAGAGGAGAGAAGGGAACGCCGTCGGTCGAGGAGTGGCTCCGCAGCTTCACAGCTCTCGAACAAGGCTCGATCAGACATGATGCAGCCCCACCCCGACGCAATAAACGCAAATGGTAAGAACCACAAAGGTAGAGGGGCGGGCAAGAAGACAAAAGAGCGACAAGTCTGCCCAGATCATCCCAACAAGGCCTTCAGGCACGACTCTGAATTCCGGTAATTCTACATCTATTTTTCCTATTGATATAGACCCTCTAACAATAATATGTAGTAAACATATGCAGAACAAGCACACAAGACCTTTCCTCTGCACATTCCACTTTGCGGGCTGCGAGCAAACTTTCGGATCAAAGAATGAGTGGAAACGCCACGTCTTTTCACAGCACCTACAGCTCCACTACTGGCGCTGCGACTACGCCGAGTGCACGGACCGCAAGGCTTACTTCAATAGGAAAGACCTATTTGGACAACACCTTAAGCGCATGCATGGACCCAAAAATCCGGCTGAGACGAAGAGTTGGCAAGAAAAGGAAATTCCACGGATCCAGGATCGTTGCCGCAAGGAACGCCGTGCCCCTCCCGAGACAAGCAAATGCGGATACTGTGAGGCGGAATTTTCGGGTGAAGGTAGCTGGGACGCAAGAATGGAGCATGTCGGAAAGCACTACGAGAAAAACAACTACAAGAATATCGACACAAAGACATGGGTTATGGACGAAGGCCTCATTAGATGGTCTCTTAATGCGCGGATTATTGAGAATGCTCCAGAGGGTTATATACTTCTATGCCATGGAAAGGACTCAATTGAAGGGGAAGAGAGGAGGAGAAGCAGCCAATATGAAGCTCCCGCTTACCCTGTGAGTGATGAGCACGAAGAGGATGCAGAAGGTGAGTATGAGATTTAGAATCTCGGTTTATTAATGAAAAAATCATATTTAAGGCGCTGGTATTTTGATATTTGTGTTTTCTGGCTTTTCCTTCATTGCTTTCTTTTCCTTTTTGTCTATGCATTTCAGCATCACAGGTTCTGGGTGGAGAAATGATTTTTGTTCGGTTTTGTTTTTTTCACTTCCTCGAACGGTTTTCGGTACGGATATATCATGAGTTATACTAAAATGGCCAGGAAAGGGTGAGGGAGAAAAGTATGTGTGCTTGGGGAGGGGGGCAGTAGGGCAATTTTGGGATCGGAGTGAATGGAATGGCGTCTTTTTCTTTTTCTTTTCCTCTTTTATACATTCTTCATTTGTTAATGCTATTTTCTCTTATTTTTCACCTTCATGACCTTCCTTATTTCCTTATTCATAAATTACCACAGATAGAGGCGATTATTCCACTGGCTATAAGATGCGAATGTTTAACGTTGTACACGATTTAATGATTAAAATAAATTTCTAGATAACTGTACTAGTTACACTGATCATGAGACTATATTTCTACCTTATAAAGTACGCCCTGTCCTGCCACATTGCGTGTTCAGTGACCAGAGCCACGGGCTTCAATTATGGCTTAGAGTCTCTGGTCAATTATATCGATCTGATCTGATCTGATATATGCACCAAACCCAGCTCAGAAAAGCCCAGAGTAAGTGATGTGTGTCAAAGTGGAGGGCAAGCTGGGGTAGTTGAAAGATAGAAGACATGTAGCTACATAGCTACATACATACAACATGTCTAGGGGTGAAGAACTAAATGTACTTGCACATCATGTAGTCAGAACCTACCGCTCGCTAGCTGTCAACCCCCGACAGCTATGTCGATGGTATCTCCATTCTATTGTCCAGCGGGACCCAAACGCTGCAAGGCAGAAAGAAGGATGGCTGTGCACTCCTCGGACACGGTTACTCCTGCTGCGGGCTGTTTTGCGATCTGCCCAGCTGGCTAGCTAGATTTGTTTGGTTTTGGTTCCCCCCCCCCCCCATTTTTTCTCCTGGTACGTGAGTGAAAGGGCAAAGTGCCCTTTGGTGATGCCCTTTTTTTTTTCTCCTTGCCGCCCTAGCAAATCAAGATGCCCTTTTCTTAAGATGGCATTGGGTGGAGAGATGCGGGGGCGGTTGAACGGTGGTGGTGGTGGTAGTAGCCCCATCTTTAGCTATCACTCGTTCGTACTTACATAGATGGGGAAATGTTACGAAACAACACTGTTTCAAGGTTGGGCGGGGGGGGGGGGCACGTGGAAATTAATTGTGATTGATTATTTTTCATTATCATTGGCGGGGACGCTGCATGATACGAATAGGCATCGATCCCATCTCAGGCCCCATCACAGCCGCAGACGTGCGGAACTCATGAAACACCGTAGTTACTGGATCAGCCACATACACACTCACGTTGTGTGTGTGTGGGCCAGGACCAGGTCAGTGTAGATAGCCGTCTTTGCACTCCCCCGGAAACTAGCACGGTTTCTTTCCCTGGCCACGAGATGAGACTTGTGACGAGCGGCTGCGGTTCAGATACAAAGCGCAGATCTAGCTATTTGTACCTGGATCGGGGGGGCGCTAGGGCGTGTCATATATAATAGGAGGTGCGCAGAGAGTGGGAGGATAGAGATAAACTCTAAAATACGGCGAGCTCTCGCGAGGAAGCAGGAAATTAAAATGAAAAACTTAGATCGTATGTGGTAAGGGAAACTCCCCCGGCCCGGTAGTTTGGTTCGGGGCTTGCGGTTACGATAGAAGATACATGTATGTATGCGCGCTTGTGTCTACGTGCCCGAGAGAAACTTGGGGTGGAGGTGAAAATGATAACCCGAGAGAATTAAGCGCAGATATCAGATGTCAGTAGCTCTAAACTTATTCTATATGCAATTTATAGTGCTACATATGAGGTACATACATGTACTACATGTATGTAACTACAGGCTGGAATCTCTCCAATCAAAGTTGATTTCCACACCGCTAATATGGAACGAGACTACCCCCGTTCCATTTGATAGAAAATCTAAATGTTTATCTATCAGGTGATAGAACGTGTTCTACCGCATATATACATGTATATAGGGGGTCTTTCAATAATACAGCTAGCTACGTTATTCCCACATGTACCAATGCTCTGGTGAGGCAGTAAGAGTACGGTATCAGTACAGCATTCTTCCTACAATGTCGGTCTAACTCGATATTCCTCACTAGATTTCCTAGTACTTGGTAGTGATGTCGCCCCGCGTTTTCATACTGTACACTTATATATACATACATGTATATACATGTAGTCAATCACCTCCTCTATAGCTACATGCAGTAGTTCACATACCCTTGTTCTACCAAGCGAATTCACCACCTACCGTGTGTGAGGAATTTTACACGAAACGCCTGGCAGATAGGAAGTATTTGTATGGAAACTGGGTGCTGCACTCGATAGGTGGTGACCTCGCTGGGTAGGGAATAAGGGTAACAGCAATGGTTGGGCTAACCGAGTGACATCTCATGAATATAAGATCATTATCAATGGGTTGACTTTTTTTCTCATGTTTAAACGAAACATTTATGTAGCTTGGGACTTATGAGAGGTAAGTCGTTTACTCAGAACATTGAATTTATTCACCTATCTAGTACATGTAGTTATGCCTCCGTGTGTAGTGATGACTCTACAATCTTAGCCTATTTTCCAAACCAAAAAATAAGGCTTCAACATGGTGATTTATGTCAAAAAGCTGTTCCCCTCTCTGCAAGTAAGCTCCTCTATTCAAGTAAACGGGCGGATTCTGACATAGCTTTCTGCTCCTAATCTTCAGTTTCCCAGCATACCTGCACCCTGTCCCTATGCGCCGGCAACCTACTTGTCATTCCTAAAGCTCCTTCTGTCTGTGCCTCATTTTGCGCACGTGACTTTCTCATATCCTCCTTAATCTCCGCTCTAATAATCCTTCTCATCGCATCCTCCTCAGCAGCTGCTGCGGCGACGGCGGCCACTTTCGCAGCTTCTGCTTCGTATAACTTCTTAATCCTCCCCTGTTCAAGCGCCATTGCTTGGGCTTTAGCATGATTTCTTATAACCGCTTCGGCTTGCTCACGCTGATGCCGCTTTACACCCTCTTCATGAGCAATGTTGGCCTCGATTCGCCTCTTTTCCTGCGCTTCGGCAAGGGAACGAAGGTGAGCTTGCTCTTTGGCGCGAGCCTCCGCCTCAACCTTTGCCTTCAGAGCGGCGTATTCAGCCTGAAGACGTATGGTTTTCATTTCTTCCTCCTTCCCAAGCTCGTTACGAACTTGCTTCATGAGCTCCTTCCTGCTAGCTTCAAGCTGAATGCGGATCTCCTCATTTAACTTGTTACGATCCAATTCGAGCTGATGAAGTCTGAGAGCTTCAGTCTTGACTTTTTCATCTGCGATTCTTCGTACTTCCTGTTTATCAAATTCTTTCCTGATTTCTTCTTTGATACGTTTTATCTCTTCCGCCCGAATCTTCTCCCACTCCTCCGCTCGGATTCTATCCTGCTCTAACTTGTCCCTATTAATCTCTTCGATCATCTGGCGGCGTTCCTGATCGAGTCTCGATCGACGGGCCTCTTCTGCAACCTCCTTTTGCTCCTCAATCTTTCTCTTCTCTTCGGCCGCAAGTTCTGCCAGATTAGCGAGTCTTTTCCTTTCCATCTCCACCGACAACTGGAAATTCTTAACCTCCTCTTTGAGCTTTTGCGCCTCCGCCTCATTCTTCTTCTTCTCTGCCTCAACTTCGGCAAGACGAATTTGTTCTCGCTTTTCAAACTCCGCGAAGACCTGTTGGCGTATCGTTTCCTGTTCGGTTTGGATGAGAATCTCTCGTTGTTTAGCCTCTTGCGCGGCTTTTTCTTCCTGCTCCTTGACTAACTGATCATTTCTCATCTTTTGCATCTCTGCAGCAAGTCGGTGTTGTTTGGCTTCCTCGTGCATGATGCGTTCCATTTGCGAGCGGCGTTCTTTCTCAGCTTTAAGCTCAGCCAAGTGAACACCATCGCGTTTCTTCAGTTCGGCATCAACGAGATTCTGTATACGCTGCCTCTCAGCATCTGCGGCTAGCCGGCGCTGAGCTTCTTTCTCGTTGGCTTGCTTTTCGGCCTCTAGCCGTTGTAATCGTGCTGATTCCTGGCGTTGTGCATCTTCAAATTGCAATTCTTTGCGAATTTCAAGTTTTAGTTTTTCATCGGCCTTCATCTTTGCATACTCCTCTTGACGGATTTTATCTTTTAGTTGCTGCTCCTCTAGCCGTCTTCTCTGCTCATCATCCTCTTTGGTGCCCACCGGGGTCTCAGATGGCTCTTGACCCTGACAAACACGACAGTCGCTAAGGTCAATACCAACATCACTAGCCCCACCTGGTCCACTAGAAACTCGGAACTTTTTTTTACATGTGTGATCGCCGCCCTCGTCCCAAAGCTTGACTTCAAACTCTCCACTACCTTCCCTGGTGAGCTCGAGACGGCGAGATCTATGCTTTTCTCGAGGTGTATTCGGCGAAACGGTGATTCTCTTACCAGTGTTTTCTTCGATGTAGTATGCCCGGGCTTGGGCTTTGTTACTATGGGGTGAATTGGGTGGAGCTGGGGAGTTCGGTTTTCCGGGATGAGTGCAATGCCTAGTAGGTTTTCCCGGGTCAGAGATGTGGACCTCATTAGTCTCATTATCGTAGTAGTAGACCCGTTCCTTGAACCGACGCGGAGTTGTACTGGGAGCTCCTGTAGTGTCGAACCTTGGGAAACCCAATTGCAAATTCTCCTCTTGTAATGGTGTTTGGCCCAGGGGAGAGTTAGAAGGATTGGGAACTTGTTGATTAGAATTGCCAGGGGCAAAGTTCCCAGACTGTGTTGCTACCCTGGGCTGGGATTCTTCGGCAGGATGAAATCCGGTATATCCAGATATATCCCCCTGAAAGGATGCGGGATACATTCCGGGCATCATTGGAAAAGGCGGAACACCACCAGAAGATGTTCCGGTTAAGAAACCCGCACCTGGGGGAGGAAAGGCTCCATGAAAGGCCGGGACAGGGGGAGGTGGGGGCAATGCCCCCGCGGTTCCACTTGGTGGGATAACAGCGTCCTCGGAAGGATCAACACAAATTGGAGGAGGGTGGTAGTACAAAGGTGGGTTGATGGGTCCTCCATGGCTACATGTATTGATGGAGACCCAATCAGTTGGAATCTTAGAGTGAGATGGGACGCATAACTTACACAGAAGGTCCCCCCTCCTCGACGAGGACTGGGGGGGGATGATACCAAAGTGGCATCTTGTAGACCTATTGGACCCAGGTCTAACAGGGGATACTAGTACTGGATTGGGTTGCAATTGATAGCCAGTCTTGAATGATAAAATCACCAGATATGTTGGTCTGAAATTAGAAGGTAGATGATGGATGATTGGATGATGGATGGATAGTGATGAAATGAAGCAGCACGAGACGAAAATTTTTGACTTGGAGGGAGAGAGGGTTGTGGGTTGGTGGTGGCCCGTGACCAAAGCTTCCTTGGGTATGTACATGTTCTACCATACTATTTTTATGTTTGCAGGTGGGTCACCCCTCTATCCACTGCATGCAGTTGGAGGACATAGCAGTTACAGTACGTCTATTGAAACTTTCTCAAAAGCAGATAGATACCGCTAACAAGAGTATTTCTCACCATAGATATGGAGGAATCTACATGTAGCTAATCTTCACCACCCACATGTACAAAGCACATGCGTTTACTGCTCAACGCTACGATACCAATACATCATTACATACATGTATGTACACCTAAGCCCATACAAATGGGCTCAGTTCTCACAACTCTTCGACAGAACGTCGCCAGAAAAGATCAGAATCACACAAAGCATGACATTCATGCATTGGTGCAACATGAGGTTTCTACATGTGTTGTACATGTTTTGTTTTTTTGTAGGCTGGAAACCATGCAGCAACTGATTGACATACTTGTGGACCTGAGGAGAAATGTTTCATATTGAACAAAAAAAAAAGCATCCACTAGAATACATGTACATTTATCCTTAGAATGTCAACGAAATGCTCCCGAAGGCTCACGCCAAGAATGTGCCTTTAACAAACCCCTTATCATTTAATTGATCTAAAAATTCTAGTCTTCTCTTATGGAGGAGGGGACGTAGCATTGGCATCTTGAGGGGTAGAGTTACAGTCTCGCGGTTACAGTCGCGTATTTATAGGTGAAAGAAGTCTAGGAGTTTGGAGGCTGCTAAACTTGCTCGCCTAAGCCAGTCTCAAAGCTTACATGTAATATTCAAGTGATGGATAAATGCACATACATGATGTTTTTCAAGCTTCAAACTTCCGTCTCCCACATTCGGACCCACTGATTCCTATGCATACAGGGATGGACGTACGCAACTCCAAAACCCATAAAGGTCGTGATACACATGCCTAAGTACATGTAAGTACGCTCTTGCGTTTATCGGGTTCTATGCATGCGTACATCATGATACATGAACATGTATGTACTATGTGTACGTCGCTAAATCAAGTTCGCCTAAACGTCGGTCAACTCTATTCTCTTGCTTCAATACATCGTAGGTACATTGATTATGAGCCTACATGTATGTATGATATTTCCTTCTGTTGTTGAGGACCGGGCACTGATTTAGGAACCCTATGGTAAACTTTAGGTAAGGGGTTCTGAAAAAACATGGCCAATGGACGGTGGGCGGCTGCCTGATACATCCTACCTTCACCCGTTGTCTACATATGGTCTGGTAACACATATTCTTCTTTATCTTTTTCACTCCCCCCCCTTCCCCCCCCCCATATCAAGCCTCGAGGATTCGAGTTTCAGGCTATCAAATAATATATATTTTCTGTTGAAGACCCCCAACACCTAGTGTTATGTTACAAGTCTCTGTTCCTGTTATCGACCATCATAATTATTTAGTCCATTGAACGCTGACTATCACGAGGAATCACCGGTTAGTTTTAGGAAATAATACGGATGGGATAAGTTTTCCATACATGGGGAGCGATCGGATTCTACGAATGGGTTCTGAAACTGAACTGCAGTGGTTCTACAACCACCTTCTGGCTGAGAAATATACCCACGATGAAGGTAATCAATCGACCAAAGATGGGACGAAAGACTAGGCTACACAATTAAGCTAGGCAAATCAAGCTACCGAGAATGCAACCTAGATTACATGGCTCAAGATTGAGTACTTGCAAGCCTAGCTTGTGATTGGTTACCAGGAGGTTACCCCGGACCCCTGAAATCCCACGAGACTAGCATCATACAACTAATAATCAACACCAAGCATGACATCACGATCATTACAGATAGACGAAGGAGATCTCCATATCAGATCGATGCAGGACTCTCATTTGTGATACTCAGGCCGACTTTTGGTTTGTTAGTATCTTTTCCTTCCCCCAGAAACAAACGAGTCTAGACCTGATGGGAATACCCAAACCGACTAGACCGGGATACACATATATTATGCAGTTTCGACAACAATCCTCCAGTTTCGACACCTTGGAGTCCTAGCACGCCCGGTGTTGCCTATCGCGCATCTCGGTACAGGCCTCTCCTGGCCCTAATAGTTTCTGATGAGCTTAAAAGCCAGTAAAGAGCCTCATTTTTTTTATCGTGTTTTCCCGAGCCGTGAGAGATTTGTTTTTGTGGATCGTTTCAGTGCCGAGTAAGAGCAAAAGCTCAACCCGATCGATAGAAGAAGACCAATCTGGCAGCTAACGGAATTTACGGTTCGTCCACCATGTGGGCCAGGACAAATCAATTGAGAGGGAGACGCCTGGATTCGGCGTTGCGGTGAAAACCCATTTTTAATATAAGTGTGGCCATCTATATCTATCTGCATGTACTGGCCGATCATACGATACACTTCTGAAGCGCTGCTACTATCTTCTGTCTTGATTTCTAGTCACCTCAAAAGATTGGTAATTGGTCTATATAACGCTCAATTTCGCCAGAATAGCGCCTTCTCTAGAGTTTGCCTTACATTTCTCATCGGATCCAAGATGCCTTTCTCATTAAACTAATGTTTCTACTAGGTCCTGGAGGGATCATAAATCTAGAGCTGTTGTTGCATTCGCCGGACTATAGTAAAGGTTTGGATATATTTTCCCACGATGTAATGTCCAATGGCCCCTACATTTTATGCTAACGCAAAGTACTAAACCAGAATCAATCAAAAGGCTAAATTGCCTAAAATAAAATATAATGGACTCTTTCTACTATCAAAAAGACTAAAAGATTAACAGCAATAAATTGCCGCCGCTCATTCAATCCTATGAATGATTGAAGCCTTCAAAACTAAGCTATTAGGGCCCTAATAGCCTCTCTTTCCTTTCAAAAAGGAAAACAGAAATAAGAACTATCGAGCCTACCAAGCACCCTAGTTCGGACAAACCACTCCTAACCGCTAGTTTTATACACCAATTCTGCTCTTCGGAGCCCATTAAGTTTGAGTAAATAACTAGGTCACTTTTTTTTCAATGGACATCCTAGTTTTCAAGTAAAGACCGCCGATATAATCTTTTTTGCGCCAAAGTTGGTCGGGGCTTGAACCTTACGATATCTACATCTTTAGATCCACGTATCACCGAAGATATATCCCGCGCTCCACTTAAAACTGTTATTCTTGAGAAGTATGAAGATGAATATTGCAGAATATTGACTGCCTAAATTGGACGAATTCGCCCTAATGAAGCAAGATAGACAGGAAACATCGAAGCTCAATTGTCCCTGTTCTATAGGTTGTGAATGGAGACGAAATTCTAATTCCATGTAAGATATTAAAACCTCTAGCTCTGCGCATTTGTACTGGGCTGATTTATATTATAGATTCTATTACACTAAGAATTCCCTTCACGTACCAGTCTTAGGCCCTATCAAAAATGGTTTTATTGGATCTAGCCTTATAATAATTAGAATCCATGTAGGTGCCCCAGACCCCATTATATCCCATAAACCAGGCCTTTGTCCTGAGGGCTACTAAAAAAAGTTAGGCTCCTTCCTAAGAGAGCCAGGTTCTAAGGGCAGACCTTACCAGGCCAAGGTCACACTACTAACAATTGTCGAGTTGAGATAATTCCTATATTGCTAATATCGAAAAGGTTCCCTGGCCTGATTATCTTTAATTGTAGTACCTGACCGAATCCACTACCCACCAAAAGATAAAGTCCGTTGACGCTTTAGGTGCGGTTGCCACTCAAAGTATCAATAAGATTTTTTTTCGGGCGAGTACACACTATCCTATCGATTATAAGGTTGGAGCAGCCGAACATTCCTGGGATATCCCTAACCAGTACAAGCTTAGGGTGTTTTTGGCCATCAATACTAGAATGATCCCTACTATACGATGTCGTACTCCCTCCCCACCAAGACATTCCGACCTTTAGTCACAAGTTCGAGTTACAAGTCAATAACCAATAGAAATACTCATGAGTCAGAAGGCTCTGGCACTCACCGATTGAGGCATGATCTCCCGGGGTTTTGTCTAGCTCTTAGAGTGCAATGCCGCCCCGGTACTAAACTGGTAAAAGGGTATCAAAAACACCTAGAAGTATTCAAATATTTTTAACTACAAGCACTCGCTAGTACAAAACCGTAACGCATTTTCGGGTAGAGCCTTCGAAGCTTTATGGCCTGGTTTTGATATCGATACCATGTATATTTCGGTAAACCCTTTAGCACAAACTAACCCATGTTCGACTCCGGAGCGTCTAGTTAATACACAAATGCAGGATCTCATATTACTCCCTGGCTCTGACCAATTTACTTTATAAATGATCTAACATACATACGTTTTTCCTGACAGGTTAGATCCCTCCTGTATAGGGGGAACGGGTTCTTCTAAGCGGTGAATTATCTCACCGAAGTAATTTTGCCCTCCCTTTAGCCCATGGCCAAGGTAACCACACCAAGATACACCTATCAAATAGTTATAGCCTCACATCTTAGGCCTTCTATTATATATAGGATAGCTCATGCAATTGCCCCTTGCTATAATTAAGGGTTATCGAACATATATATGTTTACGCATAAACCTCATAGTTGGTAGGTGCAACATTAACCTAGATTAAGTCAACTTGACCTGATCTGAGACGAGTGACTATGACAGGCCTTACCAAGATTGATTTTTTTTTGCACCCTCCACACATTATACCCTTCAAGCTCATTTTGTCAATACTTACATTTAAATATCTGGGACAATTTAGGACTTTTTTGACTTCTAGCTTCTAGGTATAGATACAAGGCCGAATATACATCTAGTGGTAAATATTCCACGCAGTCGAATCACAAGGACCAACACCATGGAAGGTGGGACTTGTCTGCTTGTTTGTTCTTCATATTAGAGCATTCGGGAAGGGTTGCAGCTGTTACACTGAATATAGTCCTAGTTATTTGATCATGATTCTAGGATTATTGCCGGCCGATACGCCTCTAAATTTACTACTCATAATTAACCTCCCACCCCCCGGGGGCCCCTCTTCTTTACAATTCTCTGTTTTATTCACTTGATCAAGGAATCCCACTTTTCACTTTGGGGACTAATTTGATGTCTGAAGGGACCGGAAATCAACAAAGCATATATGGTGCAGGGCATCTTAAAGGTGACAACGAATTTCGAGTAAAACGCTTATAACTTTTTAACTAGACAAGATATCAAAAATCTAACACACAAAAATGTTCTCCCTTGTTATCGCTACATTTTTGTGTGTTAGATTTTTGATATCTTGTCTGGTTAAAAAGTTATAAGCGTTTTACTCGAAATTCGTTGCCACCCTTAAGATACGCTACACCATAGTTCTCCAATTTCTCAAACCGTATACGCGTAAAATCTTCCAACTTTGTTATAACATCTGAATCCTCCACCTTAAGATATATTTGAGCGTCCCGAATAAAACAAAATCCAAACAAAAAACAATTCTTGCAATTTATCCCAAAATTCAACACAGTCCAAAACTCCTAGCATTTCTACCCCCTACCACCACTGCCCCAAATCATCTAGAAAGGGCTATATGGTGATCCTTAATTCACTGACATGGTGTCCCACACTTAGAGCAGACCTTCCCTCTAATAACCCAGCTTTCGACGCCGAGCTGTTCGCAGGTAGGGCACTTTACACCAGGGACCTGTCCATAGTTAGGTCAATATTCAAAGGAAGGGGTTTCCCAAACTTACACCTCCAGGCGCCATTGTGGTGATCGGAATAAAGTCAAAAAAGGACATAATAGGGGCTTGAAGCCCGATTTCCATCTGGGTAGCCTCTTCAATAACAAAGGAAGTTGGGAGCGCTCTAGTAAAAGGGCGGGGTGGGGGTCCCTGAAAATCTCCTGCAGCATCGAATGAGGTAGGGTTGGTATTGGTGGCCAAGGATGAATCCTTTTGGACATCGTCTTTAATATTAAAGAAGACGGGGGTTCTACCAGTGGAAGTAAAGGTTGGGATTGGTTGACACATTTTCGGTATGCTGATTTGCTAGGCTTTTTATATAAGCTTTCGACGATTTATGTCGAGGAAGTCGATGTTGATTTTGTTGTTGATTTGAATAAGAATGCTGGTGATTTCTTTTCACTGACTGATGAAGCTAATTGAAGAGGTGATGATATTGACGGCGGAGGGCCTTTGAGGAGCATTTTAAATGAATTTCGAGTCAGATGGAAATGCTTTGACCTACACTTGATCTATTCACGATTTCCCTGTTGATACTAGCATAATACTAGTCTTTGGCCAGAATAGGGAAGTGTTGTACGTTCTTTTCTTCTTCTTCTTGCTAATACATTATGATTATCATATCCGGATGGCTAAGTCGACTTTGAACGGCCATTGGCCGCAATGACGAATAGATTTACGATTACTTAGGTGGGAGAAATAAGTAAATTGGTATATCATATGCTATCTGAGCGAGAGTGAGAGTCAAGCTGGAATTACCGTATGCTGCAGCAGGAATGGTATAGGCGCTATACAAGCTCTCGATCGGAAGCACAGGCTCCCATTGAAATCGATCTTCGAAGCTGGAGCACCTTGAGCCCTAATGCTACCTGCAGAATATGTGAGAAGAACTCCGCCCACTTTTGAACGTAGTACATCAACGTCAAAGCGGCTGCAGTCACAAGAATTGCTTCGGTACCTGATTATTGTTATGCAATACCCACTCCTCTGGTACCGGAACGCAGAGATCAACAATTGGCTCCAATACATATTCCCGAGCCAAAACCCCGGGTGTCGGCCCCAGACGTATATTTGGGTGGCTGCTGCACAAGGATCATTGTCACTACACATATGTCATGATAAGTGTTGGAAACCTACATAAGTGCGCGCTTCGAATATGAGTTAATTGCAATTATCGAGCACTCTGCGCTGGGTGGGATATTTCACTTTGATGCCCGGCGAATATCTTAAAAAGAAATAGCCAACGTCCCTGGCGCACGGGTCCAGGTAGCATTGCAATATTGATAGCTTGATAGCACCTTCATCTGTTCTGATTGGGCGGTTCCCCTAAGCTCGGAACGCTTCGAAAGATTAAATTTCAGCTCAAGTTGTTAGAGACACTAGGACACAAGACTTTTAGAAGAAACATAGCGGTATCTCTTTTGTGTACGGACCTCCTCCGCAGGCTCGGGGAGATACATAGTGTTTTTGCAGGTCTGTGATCACATCATGCTTCTTTTTGCCGAAGCAATGACATGCGTATCGGATATACCTGAAAAGGCTCAGGTAGGATGTGACGCTATTCGACTACTCTAGGCTTTCCAAGTGCGATAATCTGGACTGCTAGCTAGGTACATATGTATGCGTATGCTAGGTAGGTACATGTACATACATGTATGTCCTAGCAGGAACCACCCGGTACCGCAAAATCAAAATAAGATCATCTGCGCTAATCTGAGCACCTAAGATCGAGTCATTACTAAGAATTGAGCAATACCACTATATCTGCTGCGGTTCAATTGCTGCACAGGGTTCCGGTCGATTTGAAAATCCTTCTTAACAACTAAATTTTTATAGCGAAAAGGTTACTCTCATAGTTGACCCTGGGCCTAGGACTATCGAGATTTCTACTTATGCATTTACTCTATATTAATAAACTGGAAGTATAGTTTGGAGCTGTGTCATTGAATGGAACGGAAAATCAATCCAGCCCCTGTAGTGTGGCAAGTTTTCCCTAAGCCTCTCTACACAACTACCTTTCTCAGATACTCCGGACATAAGCACGCAAAATTGCAGCATAAATTGATGTGTGAGATATGTACTGCGCTCGGGCATTATATTTTATATTTACCGACGCCTTCATCAAGGACTTTCTCTATAATTAAAAGGCGATTTTAACAATATAGGGAATGCGATGCAGCTCACTAGGCCCCCGGAAAGGCCCCCAGAAAGGCTCGCAACATCAATTGGTTACCGACCAGCACATTATGAGGCAATGGGCCTGGGATCGACTGCGCGCCATGTGCTCATTGAAATAGAACATGCAGTTCAAAACATTAGTTAGGGAGTGGGACTCGTCGGCTGAGGCAACCGAGTTCTCGGCATGATCTGGGCTGGACTGAACCCTTGTAACAACAGTAAAACCTATCAAAAAAAACCTATACGTATATATATCCCTGCAATACAAGAACACTAGACTAAAATTTAGAGAGAAACACTTTTAGCAAAATCAAAGGTTGTACCCTGGTCCTGATAGGCCTTGTAGTACGTAGTGCTCACAGTGTGAATCTTCTACATCATAGTACTATAGTATATAACCGAATCTCGACATACATGTATTCATGGAAACACTGCAAAAAGCCAACCTACCTACTTGGCCCCCCCGCAACGCAAGGACTTGAAAGTTCGGGGACACGTTATACTCTATTCTTGAATTGCTTTTTCTATTCCCTTCGCTTGAGCTGTTCGAAAGGAGACAGGTGTCCTAATGTCAATTGTACAGAGGCCTAGGGACTGGAGCAAGGTAAGCAAGCACACACCAGATTAATTTCGGTCTCAACCCAACAATCAACGAGCATACTGTACTCTCAATTTTAACCTAAGCGTTAAATCGAGTTTCTATTTGACAGCAATAACAGTCTTCATCATTGGTAACCCCCCGGGGGTCTGCACGAGGTCATGATCATCTTGATTTACACTATCATACTTTTTTGGTGTGAACATGAACCACCTTATGGCTACATGGATGGATCAGGCTCCTCACGCACTTGTGGGAGCAAGCCTTGTGCCCAAGCCTTCAACCTAACTACATGTACCTACACCCCCACCCCCCACTATATGCCTCGTGACCCAGTTCACTGACATTATCCTCGTGCCTTCTTGATATGCCGTCATCTTCCACCCAGAAGGCCCCTCTTAGCATGCGCTTCATGCTGGTAAGATTATCCACTACGACACTCATAAGATATAGCTTGTCTTATCCAAACCGAATCTGCTCTTGACCGGGCGCACCAGACCACAAACCTCGAGCACTACGCTTGAATATAAGATGTGTTGAGGGGATTTAAGCATGTTATTGCGAAATGATTCGATGAATATCAGCCTTATCGTACATACCTCGTCAGCTACCCATTCTTTGCTTTACTACAAAACAACCCATTCACCAAATATCCCCATAATTATTTATACTACTAATCACAAAATTTAAGTAGGTGTCTATCATTGAAATTGCAATTGGCTCGGGGAATTTCAAGTCCATTCAAATTTTCCCATTAAAAGCTAATCTATTCGATATAGTTAAACACGTGACATTTTATACAGAGGGTTTGCTTTTGTTCGACCAGACATTAATTTATTGAGAATATCCTCTATAGGTCTGTCGATGTACGTGTCGTCTTTACGCACGGGTTGCACCAAACGTCGCAGCACCTAGGCCTATCTCACCCCATTAGAAAATGAAAAGAAAAGAAGAAAAGGAAAGAAAAAGAGAGAATTTTTACGAAGAATTGTCAAGATATTTTTCGGCCCTTAATCTAGGGTTTTCAACCGCTGGTCGCTTTTATCACGCCTTATGATCGAACGGATGCGATGCTTGATGGGTGGATGATGTACATTGATTTTGGCATCGTTTCCGATTGTATGCCAGATAAACTCATGGCTTCCCACAATGCTTTAAACTTTGACCGACCTCACCACAGGTCCCACGCACAAGAGGCCCCAGTTTCGTTCAATCGAATGATCAATTTTACACATACTCCATTAAATTGAGGAGCACATACTTTAAATGTAGCCGCAAGATTACGTGCGGGATTTTGATTCAGACTCTTCGATATGGGAAGACAATACACAAAAGTGCGGCTTTATGCGCTGGATGTCAGATAATGAAGAATATAATGATTAAAATGTTGTCTTAGAGCATAGCACCGACTCGGTCTTGGTGGTTGGACAGGAACCCCTTTCAAAATTGTCTCAAATCCGGCCAAGCTTTTCTAGACCCATACCTACATATGTATTTTGATATGAGGGGGTAGAAAAAGCAGTTGGAAATAGGATGAACACGCAATACTCATGGTGTTGTTCTTATTTGCCCTGCTCTGTCTTCTCATGTCTTACCCTTCACATGAGGTCACTTTTGTGGCTCGCACCCACCAGTTTGTATGCCGTGGCCACCACTTAATCCGCCCAACAACGTCGTTGATGGGTTAGTCCAACCAACTATTTTCACTGTACGGCATCTCCTAAAGGGTGAGCCGGCCAAACAGGGGCTTCTTAGTTACCTGGCTACTGTAAACACACACGAACCTCTCAAACAGTAGAGCTTGAGATACCTACTACATGTCTCTCCACCTAGCGGCCTTTACAGAATATCTTGGTGGCATGTACACCTGAGACAAAGCCGCTGTTCCAGTAACCAATGTATGAAGAATCTACATTATGGAAATCCTAAACATCGATGAACTTCACACCGTTGTGCCGAACTCGCCACTAACGTACGTATGCAGTTCAGAATTCAACATTCTATACGTGGCTCAGGCTGGGAGGGCTGCCAGGACTGACCTTTGCAATTATACACATGTCGGAATCGACATTCACCAGACGGTGGTCTTCACGATGAACTACCAATCGTGTTTATGCTTTCGGGAATTAAATGTAAAATGTTAATTCAACTAAACCAATGGCATTTTCGGGAATTTCCGCGTTTTAAAATTCTACTAATTTAGGGGTGTGCTTATATGCAACCAACGGGCAGAGGGTAGATACATGTATGATCCCGACTCCGTGGGGGATTTACTCGAGATTAGAAAAGATAAACTATTTAATGTACGCTCTGGATATATTTGTTGAGCCAAGGGGCAAGGGAATAAACAGATCTGATACTTCCCTCGGAAACACACAGGGCGAATATTGCTTCTTGCCAGAAGCGAAACTCGGGAGGCGAGCGAGCATGAATACATCCAGTGCATTTCATCCTGTTAACAGCCGTCTCACCAGAATAAACAGCTAAAGCACACCTATTTTGAGCTAGGTAGTAACCACCCTACCATCATTGGCACACAAGCTATGAGAGTGATATACCGTGATCCTAATGCAGGGCAACGTAGCAAGGAAAAGAAAAGTTAACGAAAGAGAGGTAGGGACTCCCCCACGAGAAATAATGTTTTTTTTTGGTAGTCTTGTAGATCGCGTGATGGGTGTTACAGAGATGGCAATTAACTTACGCTCTCTTTTCGATGTGGGTTGACTTTCATTTTATCCTGAGGGATAAAACCTTTGATGCCACATTGCATAATATGATAATCAAGATGCTCCCGTCGAACGGTTCGGGAGAATGACCGAGCTGGCTGGACTACGACTAATGGCAAGAATAGCCTTGGTGTCTAGACCTGGCAATAGCAAGCAGTGGTTTTCCTTCTTCCTAGCCTTATCTTACTTGATATTTCTTATAAAAACGTGCAAATATGCGTAGACTGCACGGTATAGGCAGTGGGCACTGCGTGGAGATAGATTTATGGGCTACAGGCCTAATTACTGCGCGGAGGATGCAAACCAACCTGTTGGTAAGTGTCTGTGTGCTATGAGGATCAATGTGTCTATCCAAGATATCATCCTAACTACATGTAGATACAGAAACAAGCGGGTGAACCGCCGCGTACATGTAGCTACCGCCAGCTACACCTGGACATCACCTTAGCCATCAAATTCCGAGAAAGAGAGAAAGAGAAGAATTCCACATGTTCACTATATGTACCTACTTCTAGCTACGCTATGCAATTGATGCCGGAACATTCGTTAGAGTTATTTCTCGCCTAGATCTACAAGCCACCGCTACTAGCTGGGTCCTCACAGTGGGGGGTATCCATCCCCTCCTCCTCAGGCCCCCCGACCCCTATGAGGGGCAAAATGATCGATATCTTCCAAGGCATTGAGTCTATCGGGTCTCAACTAGAAAAATGGGCCTGACCTTTGGTACTAGGACTTATGTACATCCTCTAGCTTTAAAAACGTTATCCGTGCCACAGCTGGTGCGTGATCTGACGGTTGAAGAAGTTGACAATTTGGAATCATAGCAAGTTGAAAATGCACAGTCCCTTGTCATGTTGAAAAGTAGCTGAATAGCAAACCTACCACGGCCCACCCCTCTACCCCACCTCCACCAAAGCGTCTGTTACCTAGTACCTATGCCATGATTTACTAATAAAAAAGCAAAATCAAAAGAATGATGCGCACGCGGTAAATACTCCGAGGCCAACCCCGAATGAATGGAAGCCCATAGGTTCATAGCGAAAGGAGGTCAAAGACACGGTGTGGTATTGTGTTGACTGTTGCCTGGTGTGTAAGATTTAATCTACGAGGCTGATCTCAGACATGAGATCCAGGATTTCATCAGTTCCGGATTGTTGCTCCGAGACTTCTCGAAATAGGGTTGGAAATCACAAAATTAATTCAGCTCCATAGACCCCACCAAACTGATTGGCGCCGATCGATTTTAATCGGCCCAGAACCAGGGCTGGGGAATTTTGCGCAAAGGGACCAATCTAACAGCCAGGTATTTGGGATTCGGGACTGGACTTTAGGTTATCCGGATATCGTATAACATTATGGGCTAGTGTCTAACTTACTCCGCGGAACCTCGAGTTCTGGGGAGAGCTGAACTATGAGTGGTAGATTTTTATGGAACGATTTTCGTCTAACAAGTCTCACAATTGTTAGTGCACTTGTTCACGTCATAGAGATATTTATCTACACAGGTTCGTACTCAATAAAAAAAAAAAGAGGGTCTGAAAAGTCGCCGCCTGTGAAGAGTCCCCAGAGATGGCCAAAGCCCTGGGTAGCACAAATGATGCGACTTCTTCATTATTGGAACCCTTTAGCTATGATTGAAATTTAAAGGCGTTGAGGCAGAAATCAAGGCATGGTGTCTGCCACCCACGCCCACCTCTTTCTATTGGACACGGAGAACATACTGTTTCTCTAACGTCTCACAGAGCGGTCGAAAAGAAGGAGCTCTCCCAACTGAATGATTGTTTCACTCCAGCCCCTCCTACCTTATATGATTTCGACTACCTCGTCTCTAGGTAAGAACTATGCATACCATGGGGTTGGGTCTCGGGGAAGCCTCGTGGTTTATATGCAGGGGCGTACCTAAGTATTTGCTACAGTGGGAAACTACAACCACCTCTTTCATTCCCATTTTTTAGGTGGGGGTGTTTAGAAAATCGTCTAAATACTCGAGTCATTTTGTCGACTTTGTCGGCTAGTTAGCTTGAAAGAGCTCTATGTGAGTATTATTGAACACCAGGTAAGCCCCTTAATGACCCTAAGCTAGCGTATTCCCCCCAACTTATAGACTTGTAGTCTCAGCATTTTACTTTAGACAAGTTTCAAACGACATATAGACAATATCGTTTCCGATTGATAGCGCGGCTTCCCGTAGATATTAGAGGTATTTGTAATTGGTTGCCAGGTGTGTAATTTGTCCGCCATCAATTGCCAGGCAAATACAGAAAGCTGTAAGCATATCAGACCAATAATCTTACGAGATATGCCTAATCACGGCGGTTTTGATTCTAACTCTTAGGGTATTGTGATATTATATCATTTATCTGCAGCTTGCCAGAAATTCAAATCATGGTTCGTCACTCGTTACATCAGCTCTACCAGATACCACTTTTTGACGGGTATGTGTTTTCACTATTTGCTAAGTGTTTAGATCAAAATAATACTTTGTAATTAACCACTCAACTTCTAACCCTAATGCATTATCTTTCTGTAGCTCCAGAATAGCTGTTACCTTTCCCCAAACAGCTACTTCCGTGGTGAAACAAGTGACTTTATAAGGTGAAAGAGGGGCCCAGCGGGATCAGGCAGAACATTGGCATACAGAAGCTACATCGACCATACAACCTCCCTAGCTTATACCTCGGGAACACCCTGAGTGCGGGAAAGGGTCTGGACAACAAAGTTATCAAGTGCCTTGTAGCACTATTTGGGTTTGGGACCAGTACAAAGGCGTGGGGCTGCAATATAACAAGGTACATAAGAACTCAAAACCCACAAAAAAAAGAAGAAAGTAGAAGCAGGCGACCGTAATAACAATATTGTTAGGGCTACATTCCCACCCGAGTATTATATACCACAGACCACGTCACTCAAACTCGAGTCCGGCAATTATAATCTATATCTTCGTAGATCTTGAATTCTGCGAAGTCTCTTCATGCATATATAATCAATTGGGGGCTTAAATAAATGTCCTTAGCGTACATGTACCGCTGTACATGAACTTGCATAGCTTGATGTATATGCATATAAAGTACATGTATGTGTGTGCGCGCGTTGCACGTAACCCAGGATCAAGAACGGCAGATGCTTACTAGTAAGTACCGCCGGCATATAATAGAGTATTGCCATCCTACCAAAACTAGATTAGCCCACCGACTATTTTACATTAACCTAGCCATCTAGTTAAAACATTAGATAATGCCGGCAGATCTCCTTCCTTCTTTCTTTCTGGAACCGCCAAACTGGAGCCATGATGTAGGAGGCCGTGGGTATACACATGTTCTACGTATATCCCGTTAATCAGTTCTCACCGGCCTACTATCCGCGACGCTTTAGGCTTCCTGCATAAGACGAATACTCCCATCCTCCCCTCGTACGCTATACCTTGATAGCGATCTACCGTAAAGCGTCCTCGCGTTCTTTCATCCCGCTTTCAGGCGTAGCAAGCTTTACAGGTACAAAGGTTTCCATTTTTTGTCCATAGTGGAGAGATATTCAATTCCCTTAGGCGGTACCTAATCCGAATATAACCGCCCAACCTTACGGGCAGCACTGGGAGTTAACGGGGCGCAGGGATTCTAATAATTCTTATTCGTTGAAATACCCCTGTCTGTCAACGACCGTGTCAAAAACCTGGAGAACCGCCATGATATCATGGTTTAGGGCGTGCCTGTGCAATAACAGCGAAGGGCTCAATGGCTAACTCGGTGTTCCGCCCAATTAGACGTTGGGTACGCCATTCCGTTTTGACATCACTTTCGGGCACAGGCATTGATCCGCGGCGATGACTGGGCAGACATGTTCGGAGCATCTAGTACTCCTCATATGGTCTATTACTAGAGCAACTAGCACTCCGACGTTTTTAACAGTTCATAGGTAGATGCGAAAAGGGCACACAACTCTATGAAGAGTTTGTGATTCTCTAGAAATTAATTATTTTTGGTATTCTTGGCGTTTTCGAGGTTCCGTTCCGGTGTTCGATTTTCTATGAGTGATCGTTGGGTTTTGAATGTAGGTGCATGGCATCTTACTTTTAAAAGACAATGACCAGGTTTTCAGGGCACAATTTCGTTGATTGACACTGGGGGGGCATCAGCACGGGAGCGCCCGTCCTCGAAAAGGTAGCCTGATGTGCCATGCAGGTGATGCCGAAATATTGCCCGATCGATAGAGAGCAGGCCGAGGTTGCATTAAGCGAACGAACATTATTATGTCTCCACCCAGCCCTACATGCTCAAACTCTGGGCACGGCACATATTAACAGCAAACTTGGACGTGGAAACCCAATCTTGAAACTCCCGCGATATTCCGATAGACATTCTAAACGCGCATTATGAGAGTAGCTGTAATTTACATATAAGGATAATTAAATTAACTGATGAAAGAATTCAAGAACCAGCGCCTAAAGGAGAATTATAAACCACATGGGATTAGTACCTGCCTACCCTACCACTGCATGCCGGTCTATATTTCAACAGCAAGTTTATCTACATCTCCAATAGCAAGATACAGGAAGGTTTGGAATGCCTCGTACTTGTCAAGCTATATGGCAAGAAAAAACCGGTAATGTGACCTCACATCTGTGCACGGGTAGTTTTTTCGTATTGTTCGATAAGGATACTCGAGAGTAGACACGGGATGCTATTTCTTGCCATCCAAAACGTGCACTGGTTCTTGATCTCCCTACGAAACAAACTATTAGGCCCACCAGAAACCTTCATCGTGCCTATTGTAACCGGAACGTTAGTGATTTTGACAATGATAGTACTCCTGTGGCATTCCATCCTCCAGCCCGGTAAACCACAGAATCTACCGATTCATAGCCTTGAGATACAGGACCCAGTTTGACATACCTTTCTCTCCATCAAATTCAATACTTTGCTCATCGGAGTTACCCGCAAACATGTGTGTAACCTTGACCCTTCCGTTGGGCAAGAAATCTAACTTCCATCCAAGTAGTGAAAAGACTGCCTCACGGAACTCCATCGACTTTGCTGCCCAAATCTCTTTCAGTCTCAACATCCTCTTCTCCTTATCTGCAACTACCTTCTCCATTGCCTGTATCTCTTTTCGTACATTTTCAAGGGTGCGTAATGGAACCACTTTATTATTGTGGCTAGGTAGAGTTTCGAGGCGGTCTTCAAGTTGTGCTAATAGCGCAGCATTTTCTTCGCGAAGAGCTGTGAGCGTCTCTATCTTGATCCCTTCTTCCCGGGAAGTCGGGTTATCCTTCAATTGGAGGATGCGAGTAGAGGTAGAGGATGCTGAGATTAGACGGATATTTAGTGAGTCAATTTCCTTCTTTGATAACTTCAACGACTGTTGGAGTTGTGCAACATCTGGTAAAAGTAGTCAGCAAAGAAAGGCACGAAAAATAAAGACATCAAATGTGGTTGAGAGGTTACAGTACCATCTTGTAGCTGTTTATTTTTTCTTATCATTTCTCCGATTCTCTTGTTCTCATCCTCATCATCCTCCCTCGATCTCTTTCTAGGGTTCAACTCACTTTCCACTACCCTCTCTTTCTTCACAACATCCGCAAGCAAGGTTTCATTCTCTTTTTTATATCTCTCTAATAGCACTTCCAGCTCTTCAATACGCTTAGTCTTTTGTTCATCAAAGTTTCCTTCCATATACATTGTTTCCTCTGTCGAAAAGCTCTTCAGCTGATCTCTCAGAAACTGTGCTTCCTTCATAGCCAACGCGCGTTGCCTTTCCAACCTTTGCCTTGTCCTTGAGTCCTTGGCCAAGTCTTCCTTTGTTTTCTCCAATTCCCTTCTTATAGTGCTCAACTCTGCCTCAAGACGCTGAATAGTCTCCTCTTTTTCTGTTATTTCTGGATTTGTGCGCCCTGCTTTCTCGATTAAAGCGGCTTTTTCAACCCGCTCCTGAACCAATGCCCGGGCAAGGGCCTCCGGGGAGTCAAATTCAAGACCTTCCGACTCAAAGTAACTACTCCAAGAGTTTCGCTCGTCTTGCAAGATAGAGACGCGAAGATGAGCCTCAGATATCTCGTGGCGGAGAGTATCCATCATCCGAACCTTTGACTCAAGCGCCTGCTTCTCCTCCTCCAGGATTTCGATCGATTTGTTGTGATCTCGTAACTGCTTTAACTCTTGCGTTTGTTTTCGGTTCGTGACTTCGAGTGTTTTAATATGCGCCACTTGTTCTTCTTCATTGTCAATAGGCCTGCGCAAAGAAAGATACACTTATAAGAACTCACCTGAAAGTTCCTTCCTTAGGATCTTCAATGTATCTAGATCACCCGTTTGTGCTCTAGCCTTCAGTAATTCTGTTTCTAAGTTACCCAGCTCTGCTTCCTTCATGGACAGAGCCGTCTGGGTCTGTTGTAGATTAAGGCTTTTTGCCTCCAATTCCGCACTCATTTCCTTGTTCATCCCCGTTAAGGCCTCATTCCGAGACTTAAGATCTGCCACCTGTTGCCGGTAATGCCGGTCCTGACTTTGTGTGTCCCCATCCTTTTCGCAAATTGTTTCCTTCAATGAAGTGTTTTCAGCTTTCAGCATCCGAATCTGTCGCTCTAGATCTTGCTATAGGATAAAGTATGATATTAGCTAAACCAATAACACGATTATATAGATACGAACATTTGACTAGGGCAAAAAATATACCTTGTGACTTGCGGCATGGTCTTTGAGTTTCTGTAGCTTTTCCGAGAGGTCCTTTTGCTTATCAAACAAATACCGTTTGTCTCCTTCGCTGGCCTGTCCAACGCATCAGCTCCCACAAAACAAACGCCACCCGTTACCAGGGACAAAACTAACATCTGCTTTCTTACTCTGCTCCTCTAGTTTCGACTGTAGCTCCCGTATTTCATTTTCATGTCGAATCTTTTCCAATTCTCGTCCTTCCTGTAGTGTCGAAAGCTCATAGCGCACCGAGTTTAGATCGGCCCGGATTCCTTCATTCGATATATCTGCTAATAATAAGTGAGAAAACATTGCTCGAGCAAAAGTTTAGGGATGAGAAAGTACCCGCTTTTGTACCCAATCCTACTGGTAAGTACGACCGTTGCTGGGTTGTTTGCGGTGACTGAGAAAGTTGAGGAAGCGGAGGGGGTGGAGGGAGAGTGTAACTCTGCTCTGCTGCGCCCTGATGTCCATCACTCTGTACAGAGCTCGGCAGTTTAGTGTTTAAATGCTTTTAAGAAGGTAGGGAGGATCACTCACCACTCGATGATTTGCGGACGGACTTCGATTTGAGGAAACTCTCTGTCCTCCCCGACTCGCCGGTGAGCCAAGTGTTTGATTTCCAGGGCCGTGAGAAGGTATATTCCTAGTTGGGGTTTGGGGGAAGGTTGATGAATCCATCATGGTTGAGGAGTGAGTGGGACGCGTTGGATACAGAATGTGTTTGAGGTTTGTGTTTTCGCGATTTCCGCGATGGCGCATCACATCACGTGATGCGGCTTAAATAGCAAATGATGTAAACTTGCGCGCACGTGCACTAAGATCCTACAACTCGAACGGGATTCACTGGCATCGAAACCACTTCGTTGAAGCTACAAAACGTACCTACATCTCTACCTCCGGTTTGCTTTACAAAGGAAAGGTTCTAACAGTAAGTATCAGCCATCTCTGTGTGTTTAATAATTATACGAGTCGTAGTTTATGGTTCTTTGTTTTCCCATTGCAGACCAGGCCAGGCAGGGAAATTGGTCGATTGCCCACCGTGCGTGCATAGGGACCTGTCGAGGGTATGGTCCCTCCTCTCATCAAACAGGCCATACCTTTTCCGCCTATACTTTCTTAGAAATCTCTATAGCACGGCGGATATCCGTTTTACCGCTCGCAGCAACACATTGACGATCATGATTTTACAATTTGATGTCTATTGGCTAAAAGAACGCCCCCTGGAATGACTGGATGCCTTGTATCATTCATTAGGTCCTGAGGGGGTAAAGGTGGTTGTTAAAACAAGCAGTATCAAGCCTATGCAACGGAGCTTATTATGGCTGTATTCGGAAAAGCCGTTGTAGAACATGCATTCAACGGGTTCCAACTACATGCACCTTGTGTACCCATGTCAGTACATGTATTTGTATTAAATTTTCCGACCGTAGCCCCCACAGAGATTCAGACGTCCGAGAATTACTTGGGTGCTAAACGCGGTTATCATATATGTAGGTATTCTCAGCTATATACATGTCACTTGTTGTCTCATCTGCATGACTGGAATATAAATTCCGGATTCAAGCCTCTATTGTTGCTCACGGACTCGACTTCCTGCCACTGGTTTTCACATGATGTCATCAAACTAGCATTCTGTTTGAGCCACATTCAATACAGTGGGGGTCTTGCGTCAAATTGTCTATTCGTTTTCCAAACTGGACTCGTAGCGCGCCGCAGGTTCAGCAGGATCAAACTACATATCTGCAAAAGGCTATGGATTACATCTTTCAAAAGCTCTACCTAGTTCACGACGTACAAAAGGATTCCACGATCGAGTATGACGACTAACACTTTACCCTTGGTTTGCCATTGGTGTCTCAAGAATGACAGTTCCCCCCAAATCATTGGGAAGGATGTAAGGCCCTCACTCAATCTGACACTTTGATGTTTGTTTTCACCCTCCAGACAAGAAACCAAAACCTACAGCCGAGCTTGAGTGAAACTCTGGAAATGCACTTTCCCGCCACAACTACCTACCTTTCGTACAAGGGGCATTACAATGGTCCGTCAGCTGAAGAATGAACTTCCAATTAGCTGAAGAAAAAAGAAAGAAGAATGAGGAAGCTACGTCAGAGAATATCCCCGGCCAAACATACCTAGGCATAAGGTGGATATACTCGCAACTTCATAGCGTTTCTGAACACAACCGCTATTACATGCCATACGGAAATGTAGTCTTGGCGGTTTTTTGGGGTGTATGCAATATTAGTTGTGTCCAAAAACGCTATGAAATCGCGAGTACAGCGATAGGAATGATCTATTGGAAAAAGCAGTTATGGTGCACAGATATTTCTCCATACAATTTTGACACCCTTGTTTTTCGTAAGTAGTGTATTCTTTCGGAGCTGTCAGAAATTGTGGATAATAGAATATAAATACCTGTCCCGAAACTTGGCTTGCATTTACACCTGACAAAAGGGAATTAGAGACCTCAAGCCCTCTGAGGGATTTCCTGGCAATCATTCTCCGAGTTGTGATGAGTCAGAAATAGTATCCCTGATACTAAGGTGGGTTGATAATCATGTCCTATCACTCGATCGACCGCCAGATGTTAGATTGTTGTTAATTCATTAATTGCCAACATGTCAGAGTATAACCCCAGGCAAGACAGTTTGTTTTGCCAGTGTTAGGACCATTTCCAAGGCTAGGCTTTTCCATCGACTTAAACGTTTAGGGCTCGTTTGGGACGTCGACGACCACCTAAACCGAGGTTAAGATCTAGACCCGGAAATACCGTGATGCAATTGCAACCCGGCTAACTGTTGTTTAAAATATTAAACCCCTTTGGCGTACCACCCTTTCGGGTTGGTGTAGGTGCCATTACTGAATTCCGAAAGAAACGGTCACACCTCCGCACTACGATGCCCACCCTCTGCCAAAATTGGTATAAAACTACCTAACAGAATTCGTGATTGATAGGATATAAGTCAGCTGCAAGATGGTTCCTGTTTTTACTATGCTAACAGGACTTTGGCCTAACGTAGTTAAGTTTCTAAACCTTGCTTCCTCCAAATGGCCCTTATACGACAACATAGATTCCCATATACATGCTAAGATTGATCAATTGAGTTGCAACGCTATTAGTTAACCCCACGCACGCGTACGTTAGTTAAAGCTTAAGAGGCAGTATGGAAATACCTGAATTTGTTGTTGAGATTATCATTGCGAGCCGGGGAAAATATATCCTCCCATGTAATAATTGTGGCAAGGTCTAGACCACTCTTATATTATGTCATTACTGTTGTTTGCCAAGGCTATTATTGTTATAAAGGGGCTATTAAATTCCCTCCTGTATTAAATTACTATATAGGACAAGAATTATATTCGCCGCCAGAGTCAATATTTCAAACATTTGTTACTTCCCTTTAAATAAACAAGTTCAAGAATCTCACTAACGTCTCTTAATATATTTTCAAAGCGAACAAATATATAACGGTTACATCATTACAATATCTTTTAAAAAGATACCAAATATGCCTAAAGCCGCAGAATATACTCTATATATGATCAGGTCCCTGACCCATAGTGAGTTTCGTCAGCTCATGTAACAGGGTTCCACTAGTATCCATCCTGCGCTTGCAATTGTGACCGTTCTGTTTATATACCAGATCATCTTGGACAGGATGTCTGCTAGACTCAGCAGAGGTGAAACGTCTTGGGGTGAGATCGAGAACGTACGTATCGAATTCATGTATAGTAGGATGAATAATAACATCTCCTATCCCCCAGTAACTTGTTTATCTGCTAGGTGTAGGCGCATGTAGTACTGTTACAGGATTTTTTGTAGCCGTTGGGTTGCACACATGTATGAAGTATACGTATATCCATCAACTGTTAGAGATTCGGGAATCATAGAACACCACGTCGGATCCAGAAGCATCCCCAGCATTCTCTTAAAAATATTAACTGATTTTCCTCTTTATTTAATTCATAATCATCGACTACATGAGAACTCACTGGTTTATTTATTTATTTACTTACTTACTCAGTCGTTAATAAAAAAAAGTCGGAATCCCTGATAAGCGTTTGGCTGCAACGATATCCGACGACTTAGTTAACGCGCGAGTACTTATTCATCGATTCATTGAGTTGAGTATATCCTTAATTCTTTTGAGAATATCGATGAGAAGCTTTAACACATTACCATAGGGGTCTAACCTAGATATACCCGTAAAACCAACTACATATATGAATTCCATACAGAGGTACCAACACCATTAACTATAACACAACGATTGCGTTTTCCTAAGCCATGGGGACGTCACCAGAGCTCAAAATCAAATATCTCTTTTGCTAAGGCATGACAATATTGACGTGTACAGCGGTAGGTAATAAAATGAAGGAACACAGCGATGCCTATTTTAGTAAAATGCCACCAACATTTGGTGTTCGTACCCTCGGGGTGTTCCATCACTTATTACTTGTTGCTATACATGGTCATGACGTGACGGTGATCCAGTCGGTTTAGCATCTTGCTCCTTTTCATATACAGTACCAAAAAGAGGGGTGGGATCACTGTAGTACACGTAGTACATGTGTACATATAAGGTCTAGATCGGAACCGATAAAACCTTGGGCTATTATATTTTACTACTACTGGCTGTATATATCAACCTTTTCGAGCTACATCAATTCACACAATTCTTTCTGAATTCTTATTATTTGCCGATTGAACTTACCTCGAAATCATAGATGCTAGTATGTATATATCTTTCCGTCAAAAAATGAACTTATTGATTGATCAATGTTCCCTTAGTCCTCCCGCCTCTTGATCACCAATGTACGACTTCATTTTATATAAACCTCGGCAGCCTACAAATGAGTTCGTGAAACTAACTTGCGTCAGAAATAGCTCGCTAGCTATACACATATAGGTATTCCATGATTTTCTTCGCGTATAAAAGTAGATAAAGGCATCATTGACTCCATTTATAATCAAGGGGTTATGGGTTCAACTCCCGTGTCCCATACTCTTGGAATCCACATTTTGCTGGGTTTTGCCCAAATGGGGACAGAACGGTTGCATGCAAGTATGGCGGATCTACTCATAGTGGGTGAGCGCGCGGGAGTACTCCAACCCCCCAAAATTCTATTGATGGCCACTAAACCCAAGTGATGGCAACTTAGATAGGATTACTTTAGTCCAACACTATTACAGGCCCCCAACCAATGGTATTTTTCAGGTGGATATGTACTCCCTCCCACCCTCTATGAGTAGATCCGCCATATAAGGATTAACTATTATTACGCACTTATACTTAGGACCTTTTACTAAACGCCTAAGTACATGTAATTCCAGCCGATAATCGAGTGATAGCATATGACTTTCAGGCCTGATTAACTATTGTTTGTGGTACTTGGATAATAGATTCATTGTTACTTATCCGATGACTCCATATTAAGAAAAAATAAAAGGTATATAAAGATACATGTATGATAATCTTAAACTACAACTTCAACGCCTATACTCAAGCGCGGGACTAAGCCAATGTAACTACATCACAGCTTCAACCCATCTGCCATCACATCTACTACCTGCTCCATAAATACCAGCCCTAGCTCTCTCATCTCCCTATCAGTCCCTACTATGCCAAAGTTACCCTCTAAACATTTCACCACTGCTTTCGCATACCTCCCCCCCATAACTGGTGGCAGCTCGTCCTTTGCAATCTTGATCAAAGTCTGTCTAACATACTCTGGCGAAGGAACCTTCCCATACTTTTTTGCTTGTTCAAACCCAGGCTTTAATCGTCCCGTCACCGTCCTCCATACACCAACCTCTAGTAGCACCACACCCAATGCATAGAGATCATGAAGCTTAGTAAACGTAGCCGTCGGATATCCTTGCCTCGAGGGGTGGCGATAGAGGTTGCGGTCGGGGTCAAAATCAAAGCCAACCTCTGTAGCTGCGAGGGCGGGGCGTGAAAATTCGAATCCGGTTACATAAGGTGTGTGTTTCAAGTAAGGAGATGGCCCAGGAAGTAATATAATGTTTGTACTTCGAATACTTTTGTGCACCCAACCAGAACCGTGCAGATTTAGAATAGTCATACAGAGGTTATGAGCGATCGCGAATCTTTGCTCCAGGGATATGACGTTTGCAGGCCTCTTCTTTCGTGGGTCTATCTCCTCTATGAAAGCGTGTAGTGTCTGTAGACTTCCGTGGTTTTCTACTTGAGCTGGTAGCCGGAATACAAACGCCATACGACTATTTTCGGGCTCATCGATATATCCGATACATTGGAAAGCGTTCAAAGCTGGCGAATTAGAGGAAGATTCATTTGGTGTTTGGCCCTCCCCTTCCACAAAGGCAGAGTTCATAAGTACCGTCGCTAAGGTTTTGATATTTGTCTTTACCTTAAGTAAATTCTGCCCTGATATGTCATCCATGGCTGGTGGTACGCCATACGATTTGAGTTCTACCGCAACAGGCGTCCCGTATGGTTGTTCACTCCCGGTAACCAAGCGCATAATCCTCGTGGTGGATGAGCCGTTGATGATGTCTGGGGTCTCGATAAGTTTTCCTTGTAATGGTGGTGCTTCGTCGATTGTTTTGCACCTATTCAAGAACTGTCGTTGAGCAACATGCTCGAGACCGACTTTCTTTGCTGTGTCGCTATTCTGAAAGTCCTTCAGTGCTGCAAGGTCCTTAAAACGGATAGCGAAGAGCATAGAGAACTGCATAATCTCCTTTAATTTTCCACACCATTCTCTGAACTGTGCCACCACCTCTACAAGCTTCTTCTTGTCAAACAAAGACCAATCCCATGTACGCAAACTCAAGCTTTTCAGTTTCGCCCTGAAGCTTGTCCTGTCAAAATCAAGGCCTCTCTCCTTCTTGCCAGCATCTCCTAGAGATACGTGCTTCTCATTAGGTTCACCATGCTCCTCCGCACCATCGTCATCAAGTATCAATCGCTGATACGGCGGGTAATGCTTGAGTGCGAGCTTACTATAAACCCCCAAGGAGTCTCGAAGATTTTGCAGAATATTTAAGATACGCTGTGGGTATGCGGCGGGAAGATTTGGGTCGTGGATGATGCCGCCCGACTTGGGATCGAGGAAAAACTTATTGAAGGCGTCGAGAAAGAATATCTCGTGCTCGAGTTTCTGCCTAATTTGGTCTTTATCGCTCTCGTATTCGCGCACATCCTGCACTACTTCATGGATGAAGAGGGCTAGGTTGTATGTCTCGCGGAAAATAGTTATGGAGAAACCGACGATATCCATCTCTAGCTTGGTGTTTAGGTCTAGACAAGGCAAGGAAAACTCAACTGGTCAAGACGTATTTTTTTAATCAGGGAACCCAGTATTTAACTAGGCTTTCATTGGACTCGTTGGTCATAGGGGAGGCCTAGGAGTTCATAGTGAGGAGTTGGCCAAATTTCTAATAATATGATTATGTCATATATGAGGCGAAGTATTTTTCCGGTCTGCACGGTTATTTTCGAGGCAAGACTAACCACATAGGAAGAGATCCGCATGAGAAATCAAAAAAAGTTGTTCCAAGCATATATCGCATTCTAAAGAAATTCAATCATCGACTCATACGATCATCTTAAATGGCCGGCCGCAGCAGAGTAAAGTACATACATGTACCTATATGTAGGTCCAGACTTTACCCAGTACTCTATATGTAGTATGCAGGTAAATGTATATATTTATGTCAAATACACTAACAAAGGATTAAGTAAGCGGTACTCTAGTGAGTAAACAAAAGCCATTTAATATGTTACACATGAAGTATTCATCGCGGGGTTAAACCAAAAACTCTAAATCTCACACCACAAAGATATAAGGTATCATAACAAACTGTTTATAATGTCGGAAGGCCCTGGTGACACCGATGGTGAATGCTCCCCTCCAATGTTCGATACCAACGACGAAGACAGTTTCTATCAACTTACAGCCTCGATTGAGTGTTCCCCTGATGGCCCCGTCTTTAACACTATCGACGACATGCCGCCCACTAGTGAGGGCGATGATGGGACTGATTGGTTCAATATTATGGATAAAGGCTTAACTTTGCAGGTAAGAAGATATATGACAATCCCCCTTAATCTATAATTTATTCACAAAGGAAAATCAACGACTAAACACCCCTACGTAAATAAGGACCCCCCTGGCGGTTTCCCTCAACTGTCCCCGAAGGGAGAACACAAAGGAGAAGAAGACTGGTTCTTGATCTCTAACACCTATAACCCCTCCGCGACTAGTCTCCAAGATGGGTATCTTATACCCAATACCAGCACCCTCGACATGGCCATTCTGTCAACCCGAAACGGAAACTCACACCGTTTCATGACAACATTCTCGGATCTCACATCTATACTCGCAAGGATGGGTGTTGACGGACCCAGACATTTGGTTGCCGGAAACCTTGATCGATTAGGAACTGTCATCGGCAAAGGAGCACAATTCACAGTATTCCTTGACGGTTTCGATGATAGCCGTGTCCTGAAGCGGGTCAATCCTTACAATGCAGAAACAAGTTTATCGATGCCCCAGCAGACTCGTACGTATTTCCGCACTCTAGAGTTGGAGATACTGGCGCTCTGTCATCCGCCACTGCGAGACCATCGTAATATTGTCAACCTATTAGAATGGTGTTATGACCATCAGACACCTGAGATCCTACTTCCAGTGCTAGTTATAGAGAGGGCGAAGACTTCACTATCCGAATTCCTGCGGGATACCACTGCAGTACCTGGGAATCGTGATGTAAATATCCGACATCATTTTTGCCTTGATATCGCGGATGGCTTGGAAGCGCTTCATAACGAAGGAATCGTCCATGGAGATATTAAGCCGGACAATGTGTTATTATTTTCTCAGGACAACCCGAGGGTACCATACCTGTGCAAGTTGAGCGATTTCGGGGTCTGTATCTCGATGGAGAGTCGTTCTAGCCTGAGTTTTGCTTCATATCGGGGCACCCCTGGATGGATACCGCCAGAAGTGGACGTGTACGATAAAGATATACATGGAGATTTTTCACCAGAACTACTTTTTAAATGCGATGGATTCTCCTATTGTCTAGTGGTTATCTCCATACTATTGACTCGTGGGCGGCTTCCATTTCGATTTGAGGGGGAAGAGGGCGAAGAATCACCGTATGAGAAGAGTATAGGCCTAATATGGGGGCTTGAAGACCGGGCACTTCCTAACCCCTTACGAAGCAAACTGTTGGGTTTGTGTCGTGCCATGCTCAAGCTGAGGCCAAAAGACCGGCCGGATGTTAGCCATAAGCTATTAGCGGATGATAGCAAGGCATATAATGACTGGTATGGAAGTTCTCCTTATTTTACCTCTCATCCTTATGGAACTTCTTTCCTGAACCGTCTGGCCATACGGCAACTCTTCGTACATACATCTAACCCGCCACAGGATAGCTTCCAGGGAGCTGGTCCAGAAACAAAAACGGAAACATATCGACGGGAGGAAAACGAACGAAACCAATAAAGGAATCACTTACTGGATGGGAGTCCAGCCCATGGCCTTGAGACAGCTTGAACAGGATTTCCACGATACGAAAAACGACATGGGCCCACAACTTCCCAGCGAGACGCTCTTTGGAATGGCAATATCCATTTCATCAGTGCGGCCCCCCGGGTTTGAACAGCGTGTTGTAGAATACATGAGTGAAGCAGCCAAGGGGTCATGTATCCCGGCCCAGGCCATCACGAAGAGGATTTGTGAGGCACTTGGAGTTTCTATCGGCGCAATTGTGAATGAGCAGATACTAGAAACTTGGCTCTATAATGCTGTTTCCACTGGGTCATTCGTTGCCGCAGAAGATCTTGCAGAACTCAATCCAACCCTTCTCCTTGAAGCCCAGACGGCATTCCGTAAAGCTGGAGGTTATAACGCTGAAGCCTCGCGTGAAATTGCCCATCCTTTTTCGGGTCTTGACATCGGCATGGCGCGCTTAGCATGCAAAGGCGGAGTGGAATCTCTTCAGGATCTTAATGGAAATAGGGTACTTCATTTTGCAGCCATGTTTGATAGACCGGAGGTTATAAAATATCTTGTGGAGGAGCTTGGGGCTTCGATTAACGCCCAAAACGATAGCGGTGAAACGCCACTACATAAAGCTTGTCTCGCCGGCCACCATGCTGCTGTGAAGATGCTTATTTCGTTGGGGGCGGATGCATCAATCACTTCTACTTCTGCACAATTTAAAGTATCAACATTACATTGGCTTTTCAACTTTGAGAAGCAGCATATTGACAACATCGCTCAACTTCTCGTATCCAAAGGCGGAGCTGATATCGGCGCCATTGTTTCCGGAGAGAGGATCGGCGCACAAGAACAGCACATGCCGTTCGTACACTTCCCTTTCTACTGGCCATTTGGCACACCTCTCCACTGGGCAGCTTCAACCCGCTGTACCACTGCCATTGACTCCCTCCTGAATCTTGGTGCCGATATTAATGCCCGGGACTCCAAAACAGACCGCACTGCACTATCGGCTCTAGATATGGCTGCGCGACGAGCCGACAGCAAGATTGTCCAATATCTGCTTAGCAAAGGAGCAAGTGCAACAACAGTCAGTGGCCAAGGACATAATCCGTTCCATTTAATGGGCTTGACTTACCTGGAGTCCAACCGATTGTATAGGCTCTGGGAAGGCGTGAATACTTGGATATATGGCGGTACTTACGAAAACTACCTAATGAAGGTCCGGGAATGTATCAGCGCACTTTGCAAAGCTGGCTGCGACCTGAACCACCGAAAATCTGGCACGGGTTCAGGACCAGGGTTTACGCCACTTCTTGATGCCACGAATAGTGAAAACTGTGTAGTCGCCCTGGCTCTATTAGATGCTGGTGCTAGTGCAAACTACAGGAATTCTAGCAATATACTCCCTGTGCATCTATGGGCCTCTGTTGAGCCTAAGCGAATAGCTTACCCACAAGGCTTTCCGGTGCTTTTCCGGCGGCTGTTAGACTGCATGGACGATATCAATTCAAAGGGCGGGTTCTTGGATGAAACAGTTGTCCATTATGCCGCCAGAGCCCCTCAAACCCTGGAAGAGGCAGAATTCGATGAGAGAATCCGCCTTTTGGTAACCCGTGATCCTCCAGCAGATATCAATGCCTTTGACAAACAAGGTACCAATCCATTACTACTTGCAATCTCAGACTTGCGTCCGGGAGGAGCCTTGGAGCGTTCTGAGGTCTTGATCCGCTATGGTGCACGTATTCATTATAATAGAGGGGACAATGATTTTATCTTCATCCTCTGCGATAACCGTATCATGACAGATGGCGAGACAACCTATCTCCTCCGAAAATTTTTAGAGGATTACAGTGATACTGAGAAGTTTCATATGGTCACCTCCTCAATAACAAAAGTATTTGGCAGTGAGCTGCCTGCTTTCTTTGCGGCCATCAGGCTGGGCAAGTTTGAGTGCGTCAAGTATCTCCTCGAGCTTGGTATTGATCCAAACGCGATCTTTAGTGAGTACCGTCGTACTTCACTTGACTGGGCGTTGAGAAGCGGTGAGCAGATTAGGCGCTCGTATCTTGAGACCCTAACAGACTTCTTCACTGTCAGCGAGCGGGATGCGGCAAGCGAGAGGGGGGTGGCATTTGGGCTGAGATTCAGAGAGGATGGCACTGGTGAGTTCAATACCAAAATTCCCGTGCCCACCGACATCTTTGTACTAACCTCTCTTCAGTATTTGGCGATGAGGGTATTAGTCGTAAGTGTTTTTACCTCCCATCCTAGAAGACTAAACGTAACTCATCCTGAGTGATATCCAGGCGAAACCTATTTCGGCATCACAAAAATAATAGCCCACCTAGTTTCAATTGGTGCAAAGCAAGCGAAAGATCTCGTTGAAGATGGTTATAAGCTCACCAATCCCGATCGATGGGATAATGGGTTCGTCCAACTATCTAAAGGGTGGTTTGCGGTGGAAACCCAACCTTTCTATGAGCATTGGAAGCTATCATATAGGCTCCGTCATAGCTAGAAGGAGGTATATCAAGGCTCTGCAGGTGAGATAGGTAGATTTTTACACCCTAGGCGTACACTTGAAGTAGCTATCATGTACCGAGGACGGAAATCGATCAACTAAAGTGGAAAAAACAAAACACGACCAGCGGGAAAGGCCGAGTGATGGGTTATGCAGATACCTTGTGCCAAGACCGTTGGAAAAGGTTTAGAGCTTGTAGCTAGTGAAGTTTATTATATCAATTATATTATAATGTATGCACTTGTAACCATATCTACCACCGCGAATCATTTTTCATGCATGCACTCCCACCTCCACTCTCTCAGAAAGCCCCAGAGAGAAGTTATCCCTTAAGCCTATCGGTCTTGGCTCCCCTATAATAGAGGGCCAGAATCTGTACGGGGGGTTGATTATTTGATAAGAGAGATTAATTGTTTGATAAGAGAGATAACAAGCTGAGCTAAAGCCACCAACCTTTAATCTTTGCTGGGGCGCCAGAATTTACTGACAGCTTAATGGGATAGGTAAATACCAACAACCAACGATTGGACAACACCGGTGGATATTCTGGGGGGTTCAAACCTGAAGCTTTATGGATGAACTACCGATCTTGCTTATCGATAGCTCACAGATTACCTTGCTATTCAAAGCCCCTACAGGGTGCAACCTATAAACTCAGCTGCCGAGAGTGAAGTGCAAGTTTTTCCTCCCCCTCTTCTTTTTTTTTTCGACATTTTTTCTTCGGCATTTTGAAAAGGTGTTTTGATTATTTAAAGTGTGACGCTTGGAAAAGGCAAGAGGTTGATAAAATTTGCCGACCCCCAGGGGTGGGATATATAGACTATATCAGAGCGCCCGCCAATGCTCGAAAATCTACGGGATGTCATCCCCTATGTTCCGTCAGTTGCAGGGAAGTTTTGAAGGATTCCTCCACCTATCTGGATGTTCCTTCATAAACTTCTGCAACATTTCATAGCACTCCTTGCTATCCATATCCACCACTTCTACCCCCCTACTCCTCAATATGTCATGGCCCCCGCCACTAACCGACCTAGCCTCCCCCATCACAACTCTCCCCACACCAAACCATAACACTGCCCCAGTGCACATATCGCAGGGCGTCAACGTCGTATATAACGTTGAAGAACGATACCCAGCTTTCGAGACGTGTCCCGCAGCGTCAAAGGTTGCCATCTCAGCCTGTTAAAACATAAACGTCAAAAAGTGACCCAGGGAACTGTGGGGTTCGTAACAGTGATCACTTACGTGGAATATAGGAGACATCTTCTGCCATGATAGATTATGGGAACGAGCTAACACCTCTCCCTTAGAAGAAATTAATGCAGCACCAATATGTTTCTGATATCAGCTTTCCTGTTTAAGCTATTGACAAGTATGGAGTGGCACCTACTGGAACCCCATTCTCAGTGAGGCTCTTTTTGGCTTCTTCAATGGCGATACTGAGACCGTATTTATCGTCAATCTGGCTGTTTGGGGTGGTTTCGATTAACATGGCTTCAGTTTGAATATTGTATCAGCTAGACCTTGGTTCTTAAATATATGTAGGTACGTATAGTTGTAGTTACAGACCTACACCTGATTTATTTATTCAATGCTGAGGACACGTAGCATAACGCTTTCGTGGTGTTGCGTAGATCTCATTACTTGTCGGGTTTAGGTCATACTTTATCTTTAGTTCTTCTATTGAGAGGTATATTATTCCTAAGACATTTACCAAGAGGTTAGGGTTGTAACTGTTAGCTCTGTCTTATGTCGACCATTGGGACGCATTGATGCAGATGTAAGTAGGAGACAACGCCTACATAACAGTCAACCTATCGCTAAGAGCTCCAGATATGTTTCTGAAGCTACTATATAACTGGGAAGGTTTCACAAACCATTAAAATGACGGTAGGCTTGTAATTGGGGGGTGGGAGGGAGTTGAGCGTGAGGTCGCAAAGTGACGGAGTATGGCTTCCCTATTGAGTTTGAGTTACACATTGAATCAGTACCCGCAATCGAAGAGCTGAAAAAAAGCCTCCATTGTGGGAAATTGTCACTGCTGATCTGGTTGAGTAGGTACAGTTTTTTTTTTGCAGCCTTGTTGTGGTGGGCAGATTGCTGTTTGGTTGCTGAACCACGCAGGTAATTATAGGTATATGGACAGATATCGAGATATGAACTGTCCCCGGGAGATTGGATATGGAAATACCGTTACGGCCTCATACGTGGGAGGCTTGAGATTATCGGGCCGAAGTACATACATGTACATACCTACTCTACTCTAAAGTATATTCGCAGTACATGTATGTATATAAATTACCCGAAAACACAAGCCCTGCGATTCAATTGCTATTGGATCTCTTGAAATAAATTCAATGCAGCTTCATTCTCGGGTACGTATACTTGTTGCCTGCCACGAGTACCTACAATCCTTGTTCTCGCATGTATGCCCGCATAACTGATCTTGTGACATCTTGAGTTAATGTCCCCAAGAGTTCCATGCTTATCTCCACACAATCTTAACCCTGTTAACTAACTACCCGTGAGCCAATGTGAAAGAGAGAAACCGCCACAAATAAAAAAAAACTAACTATATGTAGGTACATGTGTATACTCGTACGTTTTCTATTGTACCCCCACAAAAAACGCAACCACAACAACGACAATAACAACCAGCAACAACAATAACAATAACAATAACAATGGCTTCTCCCGAGAAAAAAAGTTGCACCTAGCATGAACTAGTCAATTTGAAAGACCCCAACGCCAGCCAATGTCAGCAGGCCGATACACTGAGTATGTATCAGGTAACACTGGAACTTGAGCCGCCACGCTACACAAACTAGCAAATATCATCAATAACGCACAGAATTCCACTCAGGGAGATTCTTGGGATTAATTACAGGAAGAAATGGTTTGCTTGCTGGACGTTTCCATATTGTATTTCACGATCACAGAAGATGCTGCCCCAAGGCTTGTCGTTTCAGTACCCGTGTTTCCGAAATGGCCTGCAGCTTGGTTGCTTAGTTGTATCCATAGCTCGGCATTATATACACACCATATGTACTCTCTTGTAATGTATGTGGAGGACACTATATACCGGCATACAGTCCATTCCATCCATCCATGGGAATAACCCCTCTTCATACGGGTATCCACGTTATTGCACAAACCTGGGTATGCCAGTAGAGTAAAACCGCCCATCAAATACCCCTCTAGTGATCTCAAGTCAAGTACGTGTTGGCACCCCCCCTTTTTTCCCCCAACATATACCAGATCCTCTCCGAGAAGTTATGCTGCCCAATCCAGAAACCTCCCAACCTCCGAGTGATAGGTTATGAAGGATATGTTGGTTCGCCAAAACGCCTTAAAAGTGCTCGATCGCGATTTTTGCCTCATCATTCCCAGTACTGTACGTACATGCATGAATGACGTAGGCAGAGTTGGAGCCATCTACCTATGGAACGGCGATCTCCCGCGGGTATTCAAAATCCTCCCTACACCCTTGCCCCACCTTATCTTTCCCGAGCCAACATATCACTTTTTTCCCCTTGCCCACCGCATGCAAACCCACACAGACAGGCCTTGAGACCCCCAAAATATAAATTTTACAAAAAAAAGGGAAATAAATAAATAAAAAAAGAAGGGGGGGGAAAAAAGGGAAAGAAAAAAAAAAAAAAAAGGATTCCATGCATGATCTCCCAGGGCTCAACCCAACTCAATTAAGTGTGGTTTTTCGTTTCATATCCACCTCTCACCCCTTACACCGTTTAGATTTTACTCAGACCGTACCAACTCCAAAACCCCCCTACAAAAGAAATTTAAAAAGATAAAGGACAGGCCAAAAAATACACAATCATTGTACACAAATCGTCAATCAATCAACTCACTTTACCCTCTCTCGAAACCATTATTAATATATTTATCAGGCAAAGCTTGGTAGCCGATGGTTGCTTATGTCGACAGCCCTGCTTACTCGCTCCTGGGTGCATTTGTCGCATCTTCTGTGCTCGCATGAGAGGCAAGATTCTGCAACGCCTACTGAGTAAGGCCCCGGTTCTGAACAATCTTGACACTATACGTAAAGGCCATAAGTTAATGCTAAACTAAGGGATAATATTGGCTAAGGATGGAAGCAAGGGGTCTATACACAATACCAGGCATAAACTCTAGTACTAGACCTTGATTTTTGTTGCGACTGAGTCTTTATTGCAGAGTCGCCAAGCTCGTCCTTAGCCAGCTCCATGCCCATCTTCTCCGCCTCCGGCACTGTACACGCCACAACGGCCTTCTTTCCATCACTTGCGCCAAAATCGTCCAGTACCTCATCATCCCCAAGGAGCTGTAATCGATTCCCCGCTACCGATGATTCGCCCACTGTCATATCTTCCTCCTCTTCATCATCTGAGCCACTATCTTGAGGGGGTCCGTATTGATCATCGTCGTCGTGAAATTTGTATTTACCAATTTTCAGGCCTTCGTCGATAAAATGCTTTCCTAAATGATCAAACCTTTCGTCCCATCCACCAAGGCCCTTCTTCTCAAGGTGAACAACGAGACCCCTAGGCTCCGGCTGACCTGGAAAGGTTGGGCAGAACCCGCACCAAAAGGTTTTAAAGTTATTTCTCCCAATGTGCGCCTCATTAGTTTTGGCTGTAATTTCATTCTTATCTGTAATACCATGAACGCTACGCAAATGGGTAGTGTGTGATTCTCTCCGGAATGAAAGCTTCCCACATAGAGCGCCTGTATTGGGGGGGAGCACTCCACATTTCCATAATTCTAGTTGGAAGTGTTGACTGTTCTCATGACGTTTCCAGTCATTCTTACTGCCGAAGAGTTTCCCACAACCACGGAAAGTACAGGCGTACGGGCGAGAGTGACGTTTCATATGTTTCCTACCAGAAAAGTAGTGACCGTCTGTTAGATCCCTGTCCTCTCTATAGGCACGTCCATGAGATAATTGGGAAAGTAAACATGAGGATTCTTACTTAAGCTTGCTAGGCATTGCAAATACTTTATCACATTCTGGGCAAACTGTACTTTTTCCGTTTTGCGGAAGCAACGTATGGGTAGATTGAGTGCCACCAGGGGGCCCGTGCTTCTGTGAAATCGAACCACGGTGTGCTACCTTTGGAGACCGTATTGGATTTATCACCCCATCATCCGGTATGACTATGGAGTTATGCTGCCCCTGTTGTTGCTGCTGCTGGTGGTGATGTGGCTGTTGAGGTTGGGGGTGAACCTCTCCTGCTGTTGCTGCTGCATGTGGCGGTGAAGCAACTGATATAGGTGGGGAAACTAACTGTATAGTATCTGCCTGGGCTGTTGTTGAAGATGGTGTTGATGCTGTCCCTCCCGATGATAAAAGCCTAGACATAGGCGACTCATCGGCGGGGCCCTGTGCGAGAAACCTTCCTATGCTGACATTTTGAGGAAGAGGTGATTCGCAGTGGTCCATAGATATGGTATTGTCCGAGTCATCACTAGCCGAAAATGGGATAGCGATGAGCTCATATCTATTCCATGAACCCTTTAGGTCTTCACCGCACATCTCGCTGTACTCGGCGACACAATCGTTGTACTCAGCAAGCAATATTGTAACTTCTTTAATCTTTTCATGCATCTCATCTAATTGCTGGCGCTTTTTGAGTATGTCTTGGGCTTTAGCGTAGTTTTCTCCCAAAGCCTGACCTTGTCTCTCCGAAAGCACATCAGAAACGGGATGTCCATTATACTGGTTACTATTTATCCTGGCAGTATCCGATAAATGCTCCTCATCCATAGGCTGAGATGTGGCCGCCGGTGTCTCATCAATCTCCATCCGATCACCAGAATCGGATCCAATGTCAGGATGAGGCCCCCTCGAAACTGGCGAGATTGGTGCTTGTGCAATCCCAGACTCAGATGCAGACCCCCAACCTCCAGGATGGAAGGGGGGAACTTGTGGCAGAGGGCGATTCCGCCGAGATGATGGGGAATCCACGGACATGGCTGGGCCGGGGCTTTCCATGGCACGATTACTGGAACATTCGGGCTCGGACCGGGCGTCTATAGAGCCGGCTATGGAGGAAGCATCCCCTCCAGCGGGTTGGATCCGACGGCATTCCGTTTCCGCCCTTGAACATGGAAAACAAAAATAAGAATAGGGAAATTACAGAACGATTGTTCGTTCCGTAACTATGAATATCAAAAAAATAAGGGGGTGATTTTATATCTAGCGCATAAGGTGCCAAGATAAAAAGGCAGTACCAAGTGAAATCAACATCAATCCCAACAAAGCACATGGAATTGAGACTCATAAATCTGGCTGTTGATTGACGTTGAATCCAACTCGTACGCACTTTTCTCCGGTACGATACTTGGAGAGCAAAACCAAAAAAAAAGCAATAATGGAAGAGCTTATAAATCACATACCTCTTCAAGAAATCCTCCATCGCATCTTTGGAGCCTTTCGGATCGTGTTTTTTCTTCAAATGATTCCTAAAGTTATCCAGCCTCCAAAAAATCTTTCCGTTTCCACGACAATGATCATAGCAACAATCGTAACCCACTGCTGGCCGGCTAAGGTGCCTCTTATGGACGGAATTCATGTGGCGATCTCGGTCGTTCATGGACGTAAAGCCCTGGCCCTTCCGCTTGCAATCGGGAAATTGACACTTGAATGGTTTTGTATGCTTCATTTCATGTTTCCTTCAAGAGCGGCCGACAGAGAAAAGGCCAATAGCCCAGAAAGACGCAGAATCAGCTATGTACTGCAACTCATTCATTTATTTCTTCCCCATTTCTTGTGCTTTTTTTTCTATGTGTAGTTAGACTAGATGCAGCCCTGCCCCGTGGAAGTAGGCATGAAAATCCCAATAGTGCTCGCATACACCTGATTGAGCTACATCTAGTCTACTTTTTTTTCTGGGTTTGGAAGGGAGTGGGGGGAGGGGTTTTTTTTCTTTCTTTTTTTCTTTTCTCCCAGTGATTTTTTTCCTCCACAACTTTTGACTAATAGACGGGCTTTTTTTCTCTTACCGTCGTAATGAATCGCATTTAAACGTTGATTTGCATGTCTTGCAAGAAAACTGCCTCAAATGCAACCTCGAAACCGTGCTCCCCGCCTGACTCTGCGTATCACCCATTCCGCTATTAATCTCTGACATCTCTCCCGGATCCTCCGAGTATATCTCTGTTCCAGATTCAAAACCACTACGAGTATCCACGGTTGTTTCTGTCGTCGGGCTGATAGGCTGTGTTGTACGGTCCAACGATCTACTGCGGTTAATAAAATCACTATTCCAACCAGTACGGCGGTTGTAATCTGGGAATTCGCCATTATTATTTGGTGACCGTTGTGGGGGCTGCTGTTGATATTCGCTTGCTTGATTGTGGTTTATACCTTGATAAGATACGGATGAAGGATGTCCCTGTTTGTATGCTCCCCACGGATCATTCTTGTCTGCTAGAAACTGTGACATTGCAGGGGCTCCTCCCGGTGCCCTGATAGCAGTGGGGGACTCCGGAGAGTAGCTAGGGTAAGATGGGGGGCTCAATCCGTTGGGTGTAGTTGGCGGAGGTATTGGGCCGCCAGGGCGGCCGAGTTCTGGACCAAACATAGATTCGATTGATGGTAGTATATTGTACCCTGGTCGACGATAGTGTGGATGGTAGCCCATGGGCGACACGGGCATACCAAAATTATCTCGCTCCATCCTGTTTTCTGCAGGATAATGAGGCGGCATAGTTGTTGCTGTGCTATTTCAATGCTGCATACAATATTAGGTATGTAATTATTAATTCACTGTGACAGCAGTTAGCCATGGAACCTTTTGGCTTCGGGAATGTAAAGGGACAGCGTTAAAAGAATACGGGAAAAGAAAGAACAAGTAGGGAGAGTTATGAAGGAGAAGAAGTATCCGCTGGGCGTGCAAGATTGACAATAGATTGAACCGTGACATCAATATTGAAATCAAAAAGAACACAAGGAAATAGGGACAAATACGGGTAAGAAGAGCCACACTGCGACTTTATGAATGTACTAATGACCAATTATGGTTGAACTCTTGCTTACCTTGCTTGCCGTACAGATGTAAACGATCCTAGGTGTTGATATCTAGGACTCGATCGTGGAGATTCACTAAGTAAATCCTTGGTGGAAGTACGTTCGGAAGGGAGGGTTCGGTTTGGAGCTAGTCCGTTGCGCACGATCGGTGTGGTCAGCCTCTGCCCATTTCAATGTTAACCCCCCAAGCAGAGGGAACTTACAAGCGGGGAACCTTAACGCGACAGCGGAGCGGCGGCGGGGGAGGAAAGCCGATAATGCGCGAGGGGAAGCGCGAGGTGACGAAAGGAGGGGGGGGTTGTGGGAGCAAGTGAGGGCGGGTGTGTGGGGGTGTGAAAGAAGGCTCTCTCTCTTTCTCTTTCAAGCTCAGATCAAGGGACGGCTCGGGGTGATTCTACAAAAATCATGTCCGTCGATAACTATACCACCGATCTACTCTACCTATTGTACCTACAATCACACACACACACTCTCTCTCTCCAACTCCCCCAGTGGAAATACAATATCAACTGACGGCTCTGTAATGATTTTTCGTTGTAGGGTAGGAGGAATGGTATGTATTGATTTGTATCATACGTCGTCGTCGTCGCCGCCCCCCAGTCCAGTTCAAGTTTAAACCAGGTAAGTGGTTAGGGTAGATAGGCAGGTTGGTAAGACGAGAAGAGGAAGAAGGGTGAGTGAGTACTATACCGGTGTCGTTAATCCCAAGAAGGTCTGTCTTAATCCCTCTGGGCGTGGGTGTATGCACACTCTGACGCAGCCCATGGTCGAAAAACTATTGGACGCCCTGACAAGGCAGCAGTCTCACCTCTGCGTAGCTCCCTTCCGCCTGGCTCGCCTTGCAAATCAAAAAAAAAAAAAAAAAAAAAAAAAAAAACCCCTTCCTTGACCCGCATCATAAAGACCCCAGCAGTACTCCCAAATAAAATTTGTTTGAGTCTGTCAGGGCAGGTCCACACCAATGCAGAGGTGCGCAGACTGAGAAACGCAGTGCTTGGAAACAGCCTGTTGGATGATCAAAAAGAACCTATTGCGCACATATGTGTTGTGCTCTACATTAATCAGACATACGAGCACTGACTTTATCTTGGAAAAGTACTCACCAACCACCTTGTGTCCCTTCCTCCTTCATTGTTCACATACTCCAGATATTTTTGCGGTTTTCACTATCTGCTAAATACAAGTAGGTACATATCCCTGTTGTCACGAGAAAAAGCCACTGCAACGCATGATCAGGATGGCCGCCTCTAGATTTAGTTAACCGCCGGAGGTAACCGGTCCATATGGGGTGTGTTCGACATTTCGGCGGCTATCATACCCAATTCCACAAGTCTAGAATTGATCAGCTGGAATATCACAATCATATTTGTAGGATTAGCCAGCTGATTACATGGTTTGTTCAGACTCTCATTGACAGGGATCATTATCGGCACTCAATGTAACTCTTCCACCAGGGTTAGGGTAATCTTATTTCCAATCTACCCAGTAGATGTGATGGAGTAGTCAGGTATGGACACGCGGGATGCGTATTCAGGCATACCGCGGATGAGGTTTCCAAAATAGAAAATATCTGACCTCGGGCGCTCTTAAGATCAGATGTCATCTGAGCGAGCAAGATATTGGACGCTCTCGTATCGGGGTAGAAGCCCAAGCTTGCAAGGCCAATTGCATACTTTCTCACTCGGTCATTAGTGCAGCAACCTTTCAGGAAAGATATACTAGAGTACATCCTTAAACCCCCTCCTCTAAAATTGACATTTAAGGTCCAGAGTCCCACCAGTGCTAATAAAACGAGTCCGGTCTCTGGCATATATCATCTTTTTTATTCATCGAGCCGCAGATTGATGTTGATCGAGACCTTTTTATCCAAGGCAAAAGACTCCGTGCTGGTGAATGGAGGTGAGAGTGCCAACTGGAGGTTCGTTTGTTTATGAACTGATCCCATTTAACAAGGATAGATATAAAACGGGCTTTTATCTAGAAAATACTCTCCAGTAAGTTGAATGATGATGTGGAGAAATCATAGCTGGGACCTGGGTGGGATGTGATGACGTTGCTAGAGGTAACCGTGTTCTCAAACCACGGTAAGAAGAAAAAAAAAAAAAAAGAAAGAAAGCTGCGAGGTGTTACTTTTTCGCAATGTAGGTACATACATGTATGTACTCAAGTCCAGAACGGTGGAATTTTGCACAAATTCAGTCAAGTGCTGAACATTTACTATCGATTCTAGATGGAACTCAGACGAGTGCTCTTTCATGAACCTGATCGTTTTCACGAGGAAGCAAACGTACACGAGCCTATAAACTACATTATAGGAGCGACACATCATCACAACCACAACAGCGACCATCACCATTTACTATAACTACATATAAATTCATCATCACTACTATCATCACCATCATCATTTGAGCCTGCACCCCCTGTGATAATTGCGACCAGTCACTAACCAAGTTTTGTTTTCAGTGCATCTGCATGTAGCCTTCAATGGTGTAGTTCCATGGCCTAGCTATCGTCGCCCATCATCTAGTTATCGTGTCTCAATAGAAAATTTTCCCCCCGTGTGCGAAGAGGTCCTAGCTGGCAGGTAGCCGCTACAGTCTAAGCAGGCTTGAGCACAGATGTGTACATACATGTATGTATATTGGCTCTTGCACGGTCCCCTTAGAAAATGAATTACGGCTATACTCAGGAAACCTAATAGGTAAGTGCTCATAAGAAAGATGGGTGGTCGAGTAACTGAAGTACTGGCGAGCCGAGAGGAAGTCTCAGTTATGTAAGCATGCCATAGAATAAATTAGAACTCCTGTAAAATTCGGATCCGTACCCATTCATAACCTATCGCAAAACAGACTAAAAGAAGGGAAAAAGACAGACGCTAATAAGCACAATAAGACAAACCATATGAAATAGACTGGAAAAGATGCGGAAGAGATCGATCGATCTACCAACTGTGCACATACTATACTCTTATCACCAAATATTCCCTAATCAACAAAGCACTATCCACTTTTATCTAGCTAACCTTTCCCCTAGCTTGATAATTAAGATCTCTGGGCGTGAACTATCGCCTAACCCAAATTATAGGACAAGAATGGGTAGAAAAAGGGAAAAGAAAAAAAAAAATGCCCATCTCTTCACAGATCCCTTAAAAGGAAATTAATAACCAGTACAAAGAAAAACGTTAGGCGAACCAAGAATAAAAAAATAACACTTCAAGACTAGAACCGCTTTCGGCCATGGCTTATACAGAGATATATCTACCTTTAGTGGATATAGTTGTAGTCGTCGTTATTATCCATTGGTGCCATGGCCACCCCCACCAAAGCCATCGGAATTTCCGCGGGGAAATAACCGTACTGCCCGTGGTTCTCGATCAAGCTGTTGGCTGTAGTGACCGTCTGACTATGCATCTGATCAACCCCTAATCCAGGATTGGCTGGGAGCTGCCCAGAAGTATGTCCATAAGCAAAGTAACTCTGTTGTGGCTGGACCTGTAAATGTTGCTGCCCCGAGATTACAGGAGCCATTCGTTGGCTCGCTGGGCTATGTGGTAATGGGCGCTGTGAGTATGTTGGAGACGATGAATATCCACTATTGATCGACGGCGCGCTTGGTCCCGTCATTGATGAGGGACTAGGGTACATATCGTTGCCGGGGTACTCGAAAGACTGATTTATTATAGGATGTAGACCTGAGACATTTTGTATGTTATGGATGGTCTGTTCCGGACCGAACCCCAGGCTTCCGGGTGTGGAGTATTGAGGACCACCCTGTGGGGGTGTTGACACGTTGAAATGATTGTCCATTGGTATATGCGGCGAGCTGCGTGGGGGGGTGTGGTGTGAAGTATATTTTATATTCCCGCTTGTATATTGAATGTTATCCTCGTATTGTCTATCTGCTGTCTGCTGCCGTTGACCTGAAACGTCCCCCCCACCACCAATTGAATCGATATCCATATCGGTTGATATATGCTGCTGCTGCACCTTCGGCATCGGCGCGACTGGGGCAGTATTCGCACCTCTAGCGGGTGCTTGTTTGCCGGAACCTCTAGTGCTCGGTGGTACTACGGCATCATCCGTAATCAGATCTAGGACCGGGAGTGAGATATGTTCCATGTGTCTGGCCAAGTGCACAGTCAATTTCTTCCATGTGGCACAAGTCACCCCACAGAACCTGCATTTTTCTTCCATCGGGAGCTTTGTTGTCAACTTGTGACAGTCGTCAACAATCTGCCACACCTTATCAAAGTCGTCTTGTGTCGGCGCCCCATCCGCTCCCGCGGCGGCCTTGGCCGCCTTCCCCTTCTTCCCTGTGGACTTGCCGGCGGCTTTTGCAGCTGCTTTCTGAGCTTTGATCTTGGGTTCTGCCATCTTGTGTTCACGAACCAGATGCTGAACAAAGTTATCCTTACGGTAGCAAGTATGTGTACAATCGGGTATGTTGCATGTCCACCACTCAAGATGTCTATGGCGCTCGTTCTCGTGGCGAACCCAGTCGGCCTTACGCTTGAAGGATTTCGGTTCGGTACACTCAACAAACGTACAGGTAAAGGGGTGGACATCTTCATGGACGTGCTTGGTCCAATCAGAGGGCTTTGTGAACTTTTTAACTTTGAAACAGATAGGGCACTCGAATTCAGCTGGTAATCGAGAGACAGGAGGCTGAGGGACTCCAGAAGGAAATTGTGTTGCAGCTACTTTGCCTTCTGTGGGGGAGTGATCACCGGTAGTCTCATCGGATGAATATGCTGTAGTTCATAAGCCCAATTCCAAAACAGATTGCAAAGAGATTCATGAGCCTACCTTCGCCTTCGAAACCTTCTCCAGAGATATTCCTCTTATGCCCATTGTTCTCCTCTTGCCCACCCGCTCCTATAGAGCCAACCCTACCTCTACATTTTGTGTTGTTACCGCACTTACCACCATTTTTGATCGCCGCAAGATGCTTTTGCCTGTGTTCAACTAATTTCTTGAACCGCTTTCCCTGTTCGTACACGATCCGTTCAACTAATTTGTGATTCAATCCTGGGGTCTTGGACTTAATATGGGCTGTAAAGCCTTCCGCATTTGGCGTGATATCTAATTTTTGCTGTCTTTGGCCAGGCGCTATTGCTTGTGGGTTTTTTCTCAAAGTTTCTTCCGTAGCTTCATCGTCACTATCATCAAACCCTTGATGTCTATTTGGATCGGGAGGAGTTAGCAACGATTGAGTTACTGCTTCAAGCCCCCGCTTACTCGTCTCCTCGCCGAAGGTGAACCGGGGCTTCAGAGTCGGGTCGGGGGCACTCTGAGTACTATTGGCCGCAACAGGAGATGTCTTGATAGGTACTAGTGGCGGTCCACCATACTGACCCAGCATACTGACAATTCCAAAGGCAGGTTTGCTATTTTTATGGAGTTTTGAACCTGCGGAGAGTTCGCTCTTGCTCCGAGCCCGACGAATTTGTTGCATTACGCTCAACCCAGTGCTTCGTTTTTCAGGTGGAGTAGGGCTGGCAGGCTTTACAGTACTAGTGGTGTGCCCGGAGCTCTGACCGATGCCCGCTGTGATCCCCGCAATACCCACAATTGCACCATGAACACTTGTATCAACCTTCAAAGTCCCAGGCTTCGACCATGATGGACGCGTTTTCAGAGGGGCGAAACTAGTAGCAGATATAGAAGAGGCAACAGAATCACCTCTCTTCCTCCCCATGCTAGCTGCATCACCAATTAACCCATCTTTTTCTCCTTCATTGCTGACGTCTGTGTTATTTTCTTTCAGTTTATCGCTGGCGTTACTATGCCCTCTCTTAAGACTTGTTCTCATGAGGGATTGCATCAGACTGGGCCTTCTTGAGTGTCCTGGTGGTGCGGCATCCTTATCTTGGCTCTTCTCTTTGTTTCTGAAGCTTAACCTCCCTAGTAACCTACCATCTGTAAACCGGTCCACATCGCTAGCGCTGAGTCTCCGATGGTGTTTAGATGTCTCACTACCGAATGTGGCGACCCGGGATGCAGTCTCAATGTTTTGCGCATACTCGCGGAATCGCGATATTGCCCCATTCGCGGTGTTAGGCTGACATTTCATTGCGCTCATGTTTGTACCACGAGGTAAAGGACCGGCCTCATCAGTCCATGGGCGCGCAGAGTAGAACTGCCCCGGATTCGGGAGTAGCGAAGGGTCGTTGTCGATACGCATCTGTTCTTCTTCATCATCTAACTCGGTTCTCTTTAAAGCCTCCTCAGTTGGAGGCGCCTCAGACGTATTCATTGACTCGTCATCGTCATCGAGAGATCCATCGTTCGATAAGAATCCCTCAGAGCTGTCATCCTCTTCATAATCGTATTCCCCTGGCCTGACATCATCGTCATCTATAACTAATACGCCTGTGATGGCCCCGGCACTACTTTCTCCGACCTTTATCACTACCCCTTCATCCTCTACACCCTTAGTCGACGAGCCCTTGTTCCTGAAATCCGAGAAACTCTTCGCCCTTCCCCTCTTTGGAGCCTTAACCGTCAAACCACCGGGCTTTCCCTCCTTCCCATCCACTCCGTACCCAGTAGAATCACATTTCCTTAACCAATCCTTAACCTCTAAGGCCTTGGACTCATGGTGCTGGATGATTGTCTGTTCGTTGAGGCTAGGTATTTCTGCAGCATCTTCACCCACTCCCAGGGCAGCACGCATTTCGGGGTCATACCCGCCGCTCCAAGCCCCATCCTCACCACGCTTATCAACAGTGAGATCTATAACTGGCGGCGTTGCCTTCACGATAGGGTTATTGGACGACGCAGAGGACGCATGTGAGATTGGAGTTGGATGTTGTATATGCACGCCCAGCCCTTTCGCAGCTGTCGCGGGGGTGAATTGTTCCACCTTGATCTGTACATCCTCGTTCCCACCACCACTCCCGATACCAGGACTTGGTGAAATCGTAGGTCTAGGGCTGGGGGGAAATGTCATCAGCCCCCCACCAATACCATTTGCCGGTGTCGAGTAAACGGTCCCTGATAAACTATCATTAATCTCATACATATCGTCGTCCGCCAGCGGCGGCATCTCAACATCGTCGAAATTTGGCGTCGTTGTGAACCCATCCATGATCCTTGGCGACTCATCATCCAGACTATGGCGTCCGCCCGAGGGATGGTCGAAGTAGTTTGGGTTTGGAGAGTGATGCGACCTAGGTCCGTGAGGGAAGCTCATGCTATTGTAGAAACTACTGTTTGTAATCGGTGAGGTAGCCGATAACGTGGAGGGGGGGTTAGCTAGTAGTGAATGGTCCGGGTGGAGTGACGATGACGGCGCGGGCCGTTTGTTGTTTGGTGATCTACTATTGTTACTCCTCACAGCTGGTAAAGCGGGTTGGTAAGGTTGTGAAAGCGATGGTGAGCCAGAGGCGTCCATGGAAAAAAGTGAACTGTCGAATGTGGGCCGTGATGGCGGGGATGCAGAAGCTGTGTAGGGACTCATTTTCGATTTTTGGCTCTTGGGTGAGGGGGCAGAGGGGGTCGAGGTAGTCATAGCTGGGTGTTGTAAACAGGTCCCGGCCTGGTTCAAGTCAGGTCTGAGGTGCCTAGAATCTCGAGGTTGTCAGTTGGCATTCCTTCACCTGCCCTTCTCTGATTTGTCAACCCTGCAGATTGAAGGATTGGATATGGGACGCCGGATATAAAGATGGATATGATTCAATATTTTGATAAGGAGATTACAGGGCATTAACAATCAAGATAGGGCAGGCAATAAGGGCTGTGCAATATTTATTCAGAGAGGAAAATATGAGTGCCCAGATATCTTAAAGAAGGGGATTGATCGGACAGTAAATATGAAAACAAAAAATGAAAACCAGGATGTTTATTAAATGTTCCAGTCCTTATCCTCGTATATTTAGGGAAGGAGGGGCTCCATATCCTCGTTGGTTGGGCTGACAGGCGCCAGAGCCGTGGCCAGAGCCATCGACCAAGGTAAGGTGAGGTGAGATGGGTAAAAAGGCATGGAATTGAGATTGAGGGATTGAGTGGGGAGAGAGGGGGGGGGGGGAGACAGTCCCGCGTATATCGTGGTAGTAGAAAGAGCTCGTGTGCTCACCAGTGATAGAACGAGTGCACAGAAACGAAAAGGAAAAATCAAAAAAATCCCGTTCACTAAATGTCCCTATTTCTTTTTATTGAGCTGTAAGAGTGTCGTGATGTTTCCTCCCCCCAATAAAGTGCTGTCGCCGCTGAAAACAACAAGTAAAACAACAATGGCTATCGCCACTCCAAGTTCATTCCCGCTCGCAGTCGGCCTGGCTTGGTCTGGCCCCCAAACAAATAAAAAAATGATATGGGACCTGCGCGCTGGCTGGCCTTCTATTGGTTGGCTGGTGACACAAATAAATATTTTATTCTCTTTTCCTTTCTGGGAGGAGATAATATTCTGAAAATTGGCTTATGTAGGTAAAGCTTGTATATAACAGGAGGCAGTCGAAGGCAGACTTCCACAGGGCTCTGACTCTCAATAAAGCGGGCGGGGAGGCGACTAAGTAGGTATAAATAAACGAAGCAGCTAACTCGGGGGCCAGTAGATATGCGGTAGGTAATTGGACAGGCTGCTCGAGAAGCTGGCGCAGTAGGCGGCGGTGCTATGCTATATTATTTCCCTTTGTAACGTCAAAGTGTATATTTCAACTTTAAAGCAGGAGCTCTCTATTTTGTGACGAGCTGCGGGCGGATATGAGAGAGAATGTAATGTGGGTTTAGAGACGATAAAGTGATAGAGTGGGTACTGGTTGTGCTGTTAGTGGGTCCACAATACGACAATTGTAGGAGGTGAATATGCAGCCTGTAGTGGCGATCACAGGCCGAGGGTAGAATGTCTGGGTACAAACCAAACAAGGAACCTATTTCCTATCTGTCAGGCACACATGGGACTTTAGCAGGGCTTTCTTTGGAGAAATTCTAGAAAAACGGTTATATACATACGATACAGAGAAGTATGCGGAGGCCTCTAGGAGGGAGATCTTTAGGGCTAGGTTAAGCTTTACCTTTCTTTTTTATTACACCACTACAGCTTAGGAACAAGAAAGTATGTAGTAGCACCGTAGTCTTGGGTCCGTGGTAATTGGCATGCAAGGAAGGTCGAAGCTGTGCCAATTATCGAATCACCGGTGAAAATCTCGGGGAACTGGTGGTGAGCAAGGAAGGGATTTTGCTCTAAGTAGATCCTATTGGGGTGTGGGTTGGTGGGTTGAGGGTGGAGGTGATGAAAGACAGATACGATATTATTGGAATAGATTAGCGTGGGTAGTAGAGACTCGCGTGTGTGGATGAGGAGAGAATAGGTCACTCGAAAAGTCGAGTCTGTCTGCCTTGTCAGCAAGAGAGAAAGTTGGGTTGTGAGAATCTAAACCTCGATGGTTTGGGGGAGGGGCTGAGATCATATCGGAACGGCTGGGCATTACAACAACATGCCTTAACAACGTGCACGTATCGGGCAAAGGACCTTAAATTCGAGGCGGCTCTGCGACGAATATTTCTTTAAGAAGAGATATTAGGGATCATTATTTTCATATATTTCCTCTTTTTGATGGCCAGCATGCTGGGGGTTTTACATGTTGTATGCATGATGACATGAAAATCAACGTGGAGAGATTAGATCGCTTAGAGGTGGGGGGGGGACCTTAGCCTTGAGCCGTCCATCAGGAGCCAATCAGAAGGTTTAGTTTTTGGCTTTCCCATTGAACCCTTCCCGCTCGCCCGCCTCTCCCTCTTCATTAAGCGCGGGCGCTGTATCTAGACGAGCGACCAGACAGTCCAACCATCTAGACCTGTACATACCTGTATGTATTTACATGTGTCTATCTTTATCCGCTGTAGATGGTACGGGATTAGATCCTTCTTCTTCTGCTTTCGAGTCTCAATAAGGATAGGTGGGTTATACATGAACTTATGCAGAGCCAAGTAGGTACAGAGAGTGAGCAGTTGTGTGTAGCACGAAATCACAAGGCCGCCTTGTGAAACGCTACAGCGTCACGTCACATCTCTTTCCCTCACCGCGCCATCCATCTCAAGGGCATCTCACTCGACCACTTGGTACTCTAACGAATCCCGGTTTGTCGAGTAAGCACTTGTACCTAATTGTACCTACACCTACTCTTGCCCTGCTCCTTTTGTATGTACCCCTCACGCAAATGTCCGACTTCTAGAAGAAAAAAAGGAATCGAGTGTGTACATGTATGTACCTGAGAACCACCAATCCCCAACCCCTACATAAACTCTCGGCACAGATAGAGTACCTACATGTACGTACCTACTAATGTAAATAAAAGCAACAGAGTCAAGGGCACCTTATCGTATAGATACGACTGCACTGCCCCACCATCCAACCATCCCACATGACACAGACCCTCTCCGTGATATCGATAGGTACATGTACCATCAGGTACAGGAATAACCTTGGCCCTCTCTACAGCGGATGTAGGAACATTTGCTTTCCCCGCCCCTTTGGTTCGCTCTACCCATGCCAAACAAGCACCACGGAGTATCCTCCGTGAACTGCCCGAGTAAAGTATCGTACCATGGCTTATATCCATCTCGGTGGCAGTGCCCTGGGAATGTTTCTCTCCACTGAGGTATCTGCTTTATCCATCCTGCCGGCAGTTGTTTCGCTCCAAATAAAACACTGAAAGGAACAGCTGTTATTGCCAACCACAGGAGGGCCAGGGATTATCCGCTCCCTCAACTCAAACTTTGATTCCGAACATTAGAACTCTTCTAGATGTGTGAGTACAACTCCATGGATCCAATACAGCCAATTATATTTATTTCGGGAGTGCCTGCGAGGAACACCAATATTGGTGTAAAACTACATGTAGAATCATCTAAAGGTTAGGGCAAATTACATGTACATAACCTACATAAAGCTCATCGCTGCTCCAGGGGGCTCTCCGCGTACTAGAATTTTTTTCAAAGTTATAACACATAGCGGCCAGCAATGCACTGATATCTAGTATGAGGATATGTACTGATGATAGCAAGACTCCCTAGTGCTGGGAACAAAAGAACTAGAGACCACAAACTCAGGGGTATCTTTATACCAAGTCAAATGGCCATTAACCGCTTGAAGGCTACATATGATGAACGGGTCTTGAAACCTACTCGTAGCCTTACTGCACTAACAGTTGGGTTGCCAAGACCCATGGGCCAATGATCGCTTGGTAGCATAACGTTTTTGGAGAGACAGTTCAGTGATAACGATAATAGAGACTTTGCACAGATGGAGCCAGCTCTATATTTTGGGATCGACACCAGCCAAGTTACCGAAAAATGGAGTTGGCTCCATTTACACAAAGCCTCCAATTATAGATAACTAATCTCAGACGAGCGAGGATACCTTTACTAGGCGTTGTGGTGCTAAAAACCTTGGAGAAATATCTCGAGATAGCTTAGATAGCAGGAATCCGCATACAAATCATCTGTTAGCTACATGTATTTAATTTATTAAACTTTAACAGTTGGCTAAACTACGTACGATTCATTAACCCGTTGTGGACAGGGAAGAATCCAACATAATTGTCTTTGCACTTAGTTTGTTCACTTATGATTCATTCAAAAACGCCAAGTGACTCTTTACAATATTCCTATGGCTCGAGAAGCTATGGCAGGTGTGTAAACTTGCAGCCAATCAATCTTCTCGCGTTATACATGGCCATTCATTTCGCTTTATCTAACGCTTTTCTCAAACTCTGATCTTTAACTCAGCCTCTGTACTGGTACCGTAATTCTAGATATATGTATGCCAGGGATCGGAGCGAACATATATACGCTTTATGGGTAAAAAAAGAAATCTGGGACAGAAATTGTTGATCAAGCTAGTAGAGCCCATTTGGTAAGGGAGATAACAAGTTCTATTAGCCAAACGATTTTCTGCTTTCTTCCTTGGGGGGGTCAAGTTACTGATGTAAGGTGTGATATTAACTAATCCTTGATTGCATCATGTGATCACGACCTCGGCTCCATGTACAGCTCAGAGTTACGGAGCCCGTGGCAGCTCGCGATAGAAGATTCCTTCTGTGGATAGGTATATACAGCTCTGTAAATACTCTCACGAATCTCTCTTCTTGATTGCGGTAATACACCCTATAGATCTAGTTGCCTGCAGATTAATATATACACTTAGAATGTCCGAGTGGAAGAATAAACCAACCTTTCCCCCAGGATTCAAATACGCCAGCTTCGCAGAAGCAACCGAGATCACACTTGTCCCTGGCAGCAACGTCCCTGAGGGTTCGGGGGTCTATTCCGCTGATTTGAAGCGCGATTGGTGTATTGGTTTTGGTATGAGAACCGTCTTTCACTTACTCTGTAGCTTCGCATATATTGACAACTCTCCAGTCCCCCATGGCGGATATCTCACTGCTCTCCTCCTGAAGACCGCCCACAAGCACATTACCACCCACCCTGCTCTCTCTCCCTTAAACCAACCCCATGCAATTCAGATCTCGTGTCATTTCTTCAACTCCTGCATTCCCGGCCCTGCGCGCATCACCATCACACCCATAAAAACGGGTAGGCAGTACACCTTCTTGCGCGCCACGCTGACCCAGAACAATGGCTCCCGAATCTGCCTCGAGGGGGTAACCCCCTTCACACATCTAGAGAAGCTACAACTCGGCCCCACATTACCAACGGCGCGAACACTACCGCCAGGGGGGATCCCCGATAGACTTACAGAGTGCCTGGAGGGACCAGACGCGAAAGATCCGTTGGTGGATGTGAGGCCGGTGTCGAGGAAGCTTTTATATGCATTCCAAGCCGATAAGGCGTTGACCTATGGAAGTGGAAAGGATACGCCGAGTGTCAGGGAACACTGGGTTAGTCTTAAAGATGGTGGGATGATGGATATTCCAGCGTTAGGGTTTTTAAGTGATATGGTACGCTTTCATGTCCTTTACAATACTCCCTTCAATTAACCCGTAGTGTATAGTACCTCCCAATACCAGAGAACTATAAAGAAACTTCACGGACGCACTGGTACCCCACGCTTGCGCTGTCGATTGAGGTGAAGCGGATTCCGCCCCCGGAAGGATGGAAATGGCTGTTCTGCCGTATCGAAGCTCGCGAGATTCGGAACGGGAGGATGGATGTCATGGTGGATATCTATGACGAGAACAAAAACTTGGTCGCTATCGCAAACCAACTAGCAATTATTGTAAGTAGTGATAGAAATAAGCCAAAGGTTACCGACGGGGAGGTGCTGGCAAAGCTTTGATTGAGATGGGGTAGCTAGGGATTGGGTGGTACTTAGATGAACAATATATATGCACAATGGCTGTTATTCTCTTTTCATTGCAGCGCTTTCCAGCGGCGTTTATTGAGCTTGTCTCATTCCGGTATCGCATGCATTTGAGACCGAGATAGTTACTCAAGTATTCGTTTCCCGCACAAGTGGATAAAAATCATAGCTTATCACTCGAGTGTTATTCACAGCTGTTATCGCCGATTGATTGATTGATTGATTGATACTTCATACATGCCTGTTATCGCCGATTGATTGATTGGTTGATTTGAATATAATCTTATCGCCGGCTACATGTACTTATACGTGATTTATTTGTGTAAGTACATACATACATGTAGTACCGATAAGATACATGTATGAACTTGTGAGGTTCTGGATGTATGGGCAAATGTGTCAAAAATTATTTTACCACCAGTGTCACTTTTTATGGTAAAGGCACAGACATTCCGGCCGAAAGGGGCTATATGGTGCCAATGCGTGAGCCCTGTTGTCCACCGGTGGGGAATTTCACCACTGGTGGCAGGCACTTCACCACTGGTGGGAAACCTTCATAAGTGTTAATGATAGAGCATAAAGACTGAAATTCAGCTTTTATACTGGAACAAGAGCTAAAGTTCAGCGCTGGTAAAATTACTTTTGACACATTTACCGCACTATACCTGGATGTAGGGATCACTCGGGTTTGAGGAGAAAATCATGGTCAGGAGCTGCAGATCTTATTTATTTATTCACATCTATATTTATATTTCCATATACGCATGCAACCATAGGGTTAAAATTATAACGGGGCCCTCAATTAAGGCTACAGACCTTTCGGGGCATACATACATGTATTAGACCAAAGAATTTTGTGGCGAATACCGGCATTGGACACTTGTTCTTACGCGGTTCCTATATACGTATATACAAGAGGTTCTTTCTTTATTAAAGGATACTCTCTCTATCTTCCTTATTCCGTCGGTTCGACCCTCAATATCCACCCTAAACAAAACATTTACGACTCCCAATCAAGGCTGAAGCCGTGATACCCATAGAATATTAGCTGCAATCCCGCGGCATCGGCCCCAAAGGAAGCATGAATATTGTGGTGATGGGTTTTTTTCCCGAATCCTTTGTCCAAAACTAAATAGGCACCTTTATGTTCTGGATCGACCGATGTAGGAATGATAAGAAAGGCAATAGCGACATAATATCTGGCACCTACCCAAACCATCGACCGAGTACTAAATCCCGAAAGAAGAAAAGAGAAAGGAATAAAAAGCGAGCGAATGGTTAGCCTCATAGGCATATACCGACCGAGTGGAGTCTAAATCAAACTCTACAAATATTTGTTGAGGGTCAACAGTAGATTGTATTGGCCCCCACCCCACTGGAGATAATAAATTAACGTGAAATGCTTTTCGGAATATTAACGGTAATATTGAACAAATGAAAGGGAAATGAAAACAAAAAAAACGGAAACAGAAAATTTCGGTCAAAACAACAATCAATAAAACCCATGCCAGTAACGCCCTAAATCAAGCGCTTAAAACATCCTCTACACACATACATATGCCTACTTTTCAGCTTCTTCACCTGGGGGAAGCCGTGGCCAGGTTGCGGATGGTCTATGGCCGTTTCGTATTCCGTCATTGTTTTGTGATGACCTCATTGGGTTAAACAAGCCCGGTCTCTGTGGCTTTCCTTCCTTTTGTGAGCTCTTCCTCTTTATAGACTTCAAGTCTTTGATATCCTTCTCCACTATTCCATAAAGATCGTCCAAAAGCTTACACCTCTCCCAGTCCTTCAACTGCCAGCAGAAATTCCTCGTTAATTGAATCAACGCTAAAAGATCCCTATCCGACTTGACTTTCTCCTTTTTAAATGCATGCTGGATCTCATCCACAGGTGAGATATCACCATTAAAAGACTCAACTCTTGACACCATATCTCTCTGTAGCCCTCGGGCGTCACTGATCCGCCGTAAGAGGTGTGTCCAGTGCGGTAGACTGAGATCAGTAGGGCTCTTGATCTCTTCACGCTTAGCGGTTATGCAGAGCGGCTTTGAACCTTTATCGTTAATGGTATCTAGGTGTGCCTTGTGTTGTCTATAGAACGTGAACGCAGCCTCGATGCAACACTTTTGCAAATGTTCGAAATACTTGATCTGCTGCTCCTTCTCGAGGTGTGCTTCCTGTTGGGGTTCTATGGTAGGTGCGGCGCTCGATTCTGCCTCGATATCCCCATCCGAGTCATCCTCAGACTCGCTTTCAATGTTTGGAAGGAATTCCCGCCCCACCATCAGCTCACTAGTTGGGGAGATCGGGAGCACAGTTGTAACGTTGTGTCCGGCCGGGACTGTTGCAACTTCATGTCGAGTATCCGTACCATTAATGCCTCGGGAAGAGGTCGATTCAGGACCGGTATTAAAACCAAACCCTGCGTTCCATCCGAGACGGAATCCGTTCCTTCGGTCTCCGGCGCCCAATCTATCCCGTATCCTATCAAGAGATTGCACTATCTGGGCGTGCTCAGCAACACTTGGGACAAGGGATTGATGCTCCAGCAGATCCCCGAGCATGTTCAATTGCCCAATCACATGTGCTACTACTGCTGTTGGTAGTGACTCCGCAGCACCATTCATATCCGGGCCTCCATTATCGCGGGGGCTAAGCAGCCCACTCGCCTGCCTCCCCAACCCGACCCCACCGACGGATTGTGCCAAAAAATCACCAAGATCAAGACTTACGCCCGTATTCAGACAAAGTCTTATATCCTTTTTTAAATTCTTTGGCGGCACTGGAAGCCAAGTCTCCTTCAATGGTTCTTGTGATTTGTGGTACTTTATCACGTGTTTCAGGGCTTTCTCACGTTTTTGGAAGGCGCAAATCTCCACTTCGCAGTACCAGATCCGATGCGTCGCTTGATGTCGGATGAAGGCGTCGATGTTGGAGGTGGTGAAGTTCTCGGTGCATCTGGTGAATGCGCAGCGATAGCGCCTGGTTGGGACACGGCATGTCTTGGTGTGTTCTCTAGAGATGTGGGAAAGTCTAAGGGTTAACATATTTAAATTGATCGAAAGTACCAATTACCACTGTTACTTATAACTAGTGGCTAGCAGTAACTAATAGAGGCTGGGCTTGGGCTAGCTCTGAGTTAGGCTCTTGATTGGGTAGAATACCTATATAAACCATCATCTGTGAAGAAACTACCGCAATCCTCTCGAAAGCATCGAAGTGGGCCTGAAAGCTCGGGGGTGGTGGCGGTGGTGGCGGTCTGAGGATGATTGTTTGTATCGTCCACTCCTAGCACCAGGGATCCGTTCGTAGTCTATCTAGGTATCAATTCGAGCTCCCCGGGTCTAAATAATCGACTGCCTTATAAACTCACCACGGCGTTTGTCTTGTGTCGCCCTGTCTGAATCAACGGGAATGTGGGGAACTTATCAAGACTCCAACGTGACGTATCTGAATGAATGGCACAGGGCAAGTCAGTACGGGTAGCTGCAGGGTCCGAGTCAGAGAGCTTTGGTTCACTAACTCATATTGCGCGCTGGGAAATTGAGATTGTACTGGCGTGCTTCGGATACAAATGTGAACGGGGAGAGGATGAGAAGGAAAATGGACTCGTTTTCATTCTCAATGGCAGGTAAGGGACGTAAGAGAGGCAATATGTACGTTGGAGCGACCCGGCGGCGGCGCCGCTGCGCAAAAGGAAAAAACCCTTGTTGGATTTCTAATAATATGCTGAGGCTCTGTCCCAGCGCTTGGAGCAGATTGTCTGCCGGTTCACTACCTCGTGGCCTACTGTGTTGTGCATACAGATGAGATGATGATGGTGGATTATGTTATCTCGAGCGACGGAAATTAATGGTTCTTTTCCCCTCAAGGCCTCTCTCTACATGTATTATGTAGATTAGCGGGCCACTCTACTCAGCATTCTCACGAAGACATCCAATAGCGCGGGAGTTCACGGGCTCAGGCAAGCATGATCCCGACCCGCCGTCTTTTTATCTTTCAGCTAACTCTCTTAACGGATATGATCCACTTTACAGGAACTTTTTTTTTTTTTGACACTTGATCAATTGAGCTTACGTGTAGGTACTCCACTTGATTTGACCCTTGGAATTAGCACTATTTAGAGTATATTGATGATATTGTCCGCGGTTTGTTTCTGGATTGTTGATAATGCTGCGGGTCTCAACAATGGTTACCACTAGGTGCTGAAGCTTGTAATTTGACAAGCACAAAATCCCGGTAAAGGATCACTTTTTTTAGCCAGACCAATTGTACACCCGCAGGAAAAAAGTGAAGAAACAGTGGGTGCAACCCGTCCGAACTCCAATGCAAAATTGAAAGATACTATGACCTCTAAACTATAACTTTTTATGATCTCCCAAGTCCTTTACTACTGCTGCAATTCTCTTTGGCATGCTGTCAATGATTTTATATACATTCCCCCCAATCCGGCCCTTCCTACTCTCTCCTAGCTTGGGCTTCAATAATTTTTAAGAGTAGCCTCTATCCACTTTCCAGACTTGTCAAAAGGCATGGCTATGAAATACTTGTGGGGTTGTATTGCAGGTAGGTTAGTTAGAGGCACCCGTTGTCACGCTTCTCGCGGGTGTACTATACTAGCTAGATAGAGCAATCCAGGTTCTCATCCCATGGCCCCTCGAGCATCAATTAATATAAGCTCATCACCGAACCCTGACGATGGCGAGGTCTGTCTGTCTTATCCGCTCATTCTTTCGCTTAATTACCCGTAGAACGTGGATATGGGGAGGGCGGGACTGCCTGTTAATTATATTAGACTTAAGCTCGCGCTCGACCAACTACATACCCGGGACGAACGAACACCCACCGGCCGGTTGAAGACACACACAGAGGGAGAGAGAGGGAGATACTAGCCTAGAGAGCTCAACCGCATCACATAACCCTCCGCCCCAACCCCCATCCCCATCTCATCCCCATCCCATCCCGTCGCGATGAGCACCTGACTTATGGTCCCCAATTTCGCAATGCCGCTGGTTCCGCTGACGGTTGCTCGATCTTGCATGCTGACATAATATAATAGTTAGACTAGTGAGTGCGCCAACCTCCCCCGGCCCCCTCGCGTACAAGCGCTGATTGGAGGGAAGGGGCGGAAATTGCGATATAGTGGGATCGGCGAGTGATGGGTTGTGAAGCTCATGGCGGGTTCCACCGGCCGGGGATGGGGGGGGGGGGCAGATTTTGGGAGGGTGGTACGAGGCTCTGGAATCTTTGTCGGTAGTTAACTTGTTACATTGACGTAGAACTGTAGTAGAAGTGGGAAGTACATGTAAGTACGTAGGTACATGTAAGTACATGTAGGGATATATAAGTATGTTTGTGGTTATTGTTACCGTCCAGACTCTAGACCTCCGGGCACAGATCGGGGCTGAAGGGCTCTCTCTTTTTTTTTTTTTTTTTTTTTTTTTTTTTTTTCCTTTCGGGATTTGGGGGTAGGTACGTGAAATATGACACTGATGTGGACTGATTCCGCCGCCGCCGCCGATGCTGCTGACGGCTGCGCTGTTAAGCTAGGGAGAAGATATGCCATTATACGGGGCCGAAGGGAGAGGGGGGCGCGCCTTCTTGAATGAAATTGTTACCAGTGTGTGCAGCCTACATGATGATCGATGCAGTCAGTAGCTATGTACAATATCAGATATAATTAATTGTTGTTGTTATTGTTGTTGTTGTTGTTGTAGTGGTACATAGGAACGTTGCGGTGCATGTGTGGCCGAGCCCTGATCATGATATCTCGATGTGATGTGATCGAATTGCATATTGAAGGCTGCGAGTCGACAGCTAGAGCGCCCGATCCGAGATATCCCATCTCATAAATGATCTTGCCTGGAAAGCCACCCTGCGTCCGTATCGTGACGAATAAAATGTCGATAGCTAGATGGGTATTTCCATGGATCATAAGCTACATAGCTAGGGAGCTTGCAATTGGGAATTAAGAAGAGGGGGGGGGGGGGGCGGAGGAGGAGGGTTATATTATAATGGTCGTTAATTATGTATACATATAACAATTATGCCCCCCCCCCCCTCTTCCCCTCTCCCCCCCCAAAATGGTGATCTACCCTACGTGAGTACATACTTCATACCTAGAGTACATCCTATCCGCTACGGATGTACTCTAATGCCAATTAATTAATTGCTTGGTTTGATGGCCGGGACCTAACATACCCGGAGGGACCCTCGTCTAAGCTAGTACTCCGTCGATGGGCATCTGGCATGGAGTGTGAAAAATACGAGCTCCGTATGATGTATGTATGTATGTAAATCATGATCAATGCAGCGTCTGCAGTACTGTTTTATGTTCTTCCCCACATTCTCGATCGATGATCCCAATCGTTTATTACCAGGAGAGGGGGGGGGGGGGGGGAGGGCTGAGAGCACCACATGTGAATATACACCTCACTTGATTGCAATGTATCTCCCTTCACTCTTGTTCTGGAAGAGCTCGAGCTCTCTGGTCCTTGATACTTATAGCTACCACGTCCTACTCCTGTTTAATTGATTTTTCACATCCATATAGTCGGTACGTACATACATGTATATACTTATATCTTTGTCTGTCTGTCTGGCCGGCGCACCACCGCCACGTGTGGGGATTGTCCAGCGGCCGGCTTACTCTACATAACGTTTCCAAATCATCAGATTGTGATATTATTAATGACATTGTGAGTCGACGGTGGGTCTACTTTCCAGGCGGGATTGTCGCCCTAACTTCTGTATATACTGGTATCTAATATTGACATGGCCTGCTCTACACACATACATGTTAAAGTATACTCTCTATCCAAGGTAGTATTTTCCATAGCCTCGGCGATGACGACGAACAGGGAAGTGGCCGTTTAGTAGTAGCAGCACAGTAGCATTTGTAATATAATGCAATACGTTGAACTCTTACATGTGCTACTCTACAACGGAGGATACATACATGTAGATAAGTCATGTACCATGTAGCTCTAGATAAGTAGATTGCAACTTAAGTATCACAAAGGCTGGATCGGACCTGGCCGGTAGGTACTTACCGGTTTCTTGTGTATCATATTGGCGAGTGGGAGGGAGAGAGAGAGGTGGGGAGGGACGAACACTCATAGGCGTGGCGTATTGTGCACCGGTACACGAGCATCTCACAAGCAACAAAGCAACATTGGGAGAAGTACTGCCGCACCGCACCAGACGTCTCGTCTCGGTGCCCGTAAGAATTATACTACATACCGATCTAGATGATTGATGATTGATAGTCTTGGCCTCACAGTGCAAATCCTGCGTGCCTCCTACCCTATGGGCCATCTTTGCTTACCCCCCTCCCCCTCCATACGTATTAACTAGCTTTCCAGAAGACCCGGCGCCATGGTCCGGCCCGGAAGTGAGAAGGGAGTGAAGAGAGGGGAGGGGAAAGAGAAGGGGGGGGGAAGGTGACAGCCTTTTTCTTTTTTCTTTTCTTCTTTTCTTCCTTTCTTTTCTTAGCGAGGCCGGTCAGATCAGACAGACAGTTAATTACTTAAATTAAATGTAGGTAAGAAGTACATACATGTAGAGAGAGGGCGGAGATGGTATATGTGTTGGCAAGTCTGGGGCTGGCTGGCTGGCTGGATTTGAAGACAGACAGAACCCGGGGAAAGGTGGGTGCGGTGCATATGCGGATGCGGATGCGGATGCGCACATGCTTTACTCCCGCACGCGCGAGTGGTGGTGGTCCTGGATTATACAGACTAACTGGCTGTCAGTGAGAGGGGGAATTGATGGTACAATTAGCTCAATTAACTCACAATGGTATCCTACATCCACATATCGAGTCGAAGTAGAAGTTCCACTAGGGCTCCAGGTGAGAGAAAAAAAGGGCTGGCTGGCCATAGGTTTTTGTAGGTACATATTTAGAGTACCAATCCAACAATCATGAGGTTGCATAACGTAACTGCATGCCGGCATGGGGACCATTGTGTTCTTCGTTTATATTTTCTACATCAGTGTTTTCCGTCTCGCCCGGGGGGGGGGGGGGGGGGAATTCCCGGGAGTGTTCCTGTTTGGGGGCAGCAGCAGCCATGCAGCTAGAGTAGGTAACGAAGGTATACATGTAGTAAGATACACTTATGGAGAGAGAGCTGGAGGCAAGGCAGACAGAATTGATCAGTGAGTGAGTGAGTGAGTGAGTGATTGTATGAGTGAATGAGCGCGTGGACGAACACGTACGAGTAGAGAGATCGGAAGGAGCATCGTGAGTGAGTTGGGTGAGGCTCTGAGTGAGAGTGAGTGAGTGCGAAGAGGGAGGGATGGATGGATGGATCATGGATGAATGGAATTGATTGATTGATTGATTGATGGGTGGGTGGGTGGATGAATGGGATGAATGGATGGAGTGTACCACCGGTGGTAGATCATGTATGGACTCAACGAATTCATGTATTATAATGGATCAATTGATGTAGAGAAGGGAAGGGAGAAGAGAGAGAGAAGAGAGGAGAGGAGAAGAGAAGAGAAGAGAAGAGAGGAAAAGAAAAGAAAACGCGCAGTGATACACATACGAATATACTTCTTCTTCATACATACAGATACATGTACATACATACTTGGTCAATTGAGTGGAATTGGACATTGAGAGTTGGCAGTAGACGTCTAGACACACAATTGAAGCCCTGACCTGCTCAATTGACCGCGGGTATTCACTCGAGTACATTATCTCTAAAGATGAAGTATTGAATGTATCAAGGTAATTTTTCGGTTTGTACCTTCCGGAATACCTCAATATTAACACAGCTACAGCCACTTCTCCGTACGTAGATCTACATGTACGGACACAACGTATGCAGCAGTCAAGCACATACATACATGTAGGTCCATGTTCGAATCCCAGAACTCTCATTCACTCGCATCCCAATCCCTTGACTTGACATACCACAACTAAAATACCACTACATACTAATATTTACCACATACATGTACCTACTACATAACTCCTCCGTCCTGACTTAACTTGACAGTCCCGTACTCTATGACATCCCCCCCATCAAGGATGTCCCCTCCTTCCACCGACCAGTAGAACACCCACAGTCCCACTGCCAACCGCCCAAACGAGCGAGTGAGTCGTATCCTTCCTCCCAGCCTCTAACTACTATCGTCCATCAAGTACATGCAAAGCGAAGCCATCCCCCTCCTCAAGTTTAGTTTAGTGTGGGTAGCCCAAACAAAACATCCTTTTCTGATTCGTCTTTAACTCACTCTCACCATCTACCCCTCCTCCCTCCCTCCATCCTCCCCTCATAGAGGAGAATGAGGAGTGAGGAGTGCAAGCTACTCCTTCCTGCTCCCCCCTCCCCCCCTCCCCTCCCTCCGCCTTCTCTGCCTACTACTTCTACCTGGCGGAACACACCGTCACCCCCGCCCAATCAGAATCTGCCAGCAGTGTCCGCCTCGAGCGGGCCAACCAATTAGTTACCCCCAGTCAGTCAGTCAGGGAGTCAGTCAAGTCAGTCAGTCAGTCGGTGTCGGTCGGTTCAGTCAGTGTAGTCGGTACTATGGCGCTCATGTACTAGAGGAACTGTACCTAACTGTTCTGTACTACCACCACCAAGACCACCACCACAACCACCACCACCAGGTGCGCAGCACGCACCGGTTTTTTTTTCCTTTCTACACCGTCATAGGCCTGGGAAGCTTCGGTGCCAGGGGGAGAGGGGGGATGGATGGAGGAGGGGGAAAGGTGAAGCAGAGAGCACCCGGACCAAGGAAGTAAAGAAAATCAGTCATCAGGTAAAAGTAAAGCTAGCTAGCTAGCCAGCAGGTAGGCAGGCAGGCAGGTAAAGCGACAATCTGCCAAAGAAGTGTAGGCATACGTTCTTGTTCCTTTTCAGCCTGGATTTTGTTCCTGTTCCTGCTGCTCTCTTCCGTTTTCCTCCTTCCATTCATACTGCTTGGTTAGCTACGACAGCTACCTACCTACATAGCTATCTTGTTCTTTTTTTTTTTTTTTTTTCGTGCAGGCCCTGCCCCCCCACTGCTGTTTGAGGTTTTTGTTTTTTCTTCTAGAAACCCTACATACCTTGCCTGCTTTGCCCAGCCCAGCCCAGCCCAGCCCAGCCTAGCTAGCCTACCTTACTTACCCCAGCAGTGGTGGAGGTGGAGGTGGAGGTGGAGGTGGAGGTGGTTGTTAAAGCCTTTATTTATTCTCCGAAATCGCGTTCGTTCATAAGCTGCCTGCCTATTTACATTTGACATTTTCTTCTTCCCTTTCTTCCATACACCTTTGTTGCTTGTCGACGACGGGAAACGCACTACTACATCTACTATTGCTGCTACTACAACTGCTACTACTAGAGTACTACTGCTACTACACAACTACTCACTACTGTTCACACTACTATTCACTACTACCAACTATTCAGTACTATTATATTACTACCTTGTGTCCCTCGACCCAGCATCTTTATATTCCGCCCTGCCTTCTTTATTATATTCCCACCAACCTTTTATTTTTTTTATTTTTTATTACATTTACTTCGTTTACATACGTTCCTGATATATCGATATACTCAGGCACCACCTCCTCGTCAGGTAAAACTAAATTAGCTAGCCTAAGCTCGATCATAGTTAGCCAAAGTGTTCGTGGTTAAATCCCTTATCACACCTTCTTCTTGTTCTCGATCTCCCGCTCTGTTCATCTTGCCCGCCCCGCCATTGCACCCCCACACGTCCCTCCCCAAGAAGCTGGTTCGTTGTCATTGTCATTGTCGTTGCTAGCGAGTCCGTAACCCCTCCAGATCCTCCACCCCATATCCATACATCCATACGTCCATCCCACTACTACATACATCATACATCTACCCCAGTCTGGAGCCACCATCACAATCACTACCATCACTACCATTAACTACATGCCTTGCAGTGAATTACCGGCTGACGGGAATTAATAGTAGACTATCTGATAGTAGAGAATCATCACTACCATCATCATCACCAGAACCACTTCAACTCCAATTAAAAGACCCCCCCCCCCACTATACTAGTGAATACTTAGATTTCTCCCTCTCTCTCTCTCTCTCTCCCCCCCTCACTCTCTTACTCTCTCTTCTCTCCGTAGCTGGCTGGTTCAGGTACTGCAATACACTACTGCTAGAAAAAACTAAAATCTAAACCTTCTATATAACCCCCCCCCCCCCGGGGACGCCCCAAAGTTCTACTTTTCAACGTCCCCGTATTAAGCTATAACTAGCTGTCCCTTCTTTTTCCCTTCCTTTCTTTTTTTTCTTTTTTTTCTTTTTTTGCCCGTACGCAGCGCACACAAGGACCCCACCCCCCGTAACGTTATTCGATCGGAACTCGACCGACCAGCCTTCGGATGGCAGCTCGTCGCGTGAACTCGGTCCTAGAAATAGATCAAATAGACGCTGAAGATTCAAGCCAGCGCCAGCTCTTGGAGTTTGCGAAATTTCATGGCCTCGACGGTGAGGAAGCCGTAAAGAGCTTTCTCAGCGCCCAGCAGCAACAGCAACAGCAACAATCCGCAGCGCACTCTCCAGTAAATATAAATGCGATACAGAGGAGCTCGGCGATTCAGATAAGCGGAGGGGGTGGCATGCAGGCAGCTCCTCCTCCTTCGTTGGCCTTATCGGGATTTAGGCCTGAATCTTGTCCGCAGCCCTCAACAATGATGTCTTTAGCTGGGGGTCAACGTATGGTAAGAGGAAACTCGGTATGCCTCCTTTTTTGGTTCTCCTGTATATCGTGAAAGAGGAAGAGGAGGATGGGAAATCCTCCAATGTACTGGAGATCAAGCGCTGAGAAGTATTTTATTATCACCGTCAGCAGACCAACCCACAGCACACCAGCCCACAACACGCCTTTGCCCTGCGTGCAGGGCGCTCACCAACGCAGTTCACCAACACCGTCCCCGTCACATCGGCGGACCCACCACTCACCCAGTTCACCTCCGCCCCCACAGCACCCACCTTCCAGACTCTACATTCCCTTGGTCTCGATATAACCGGCGACACCTCAGCTGCCTTGAACGAGTACCTCGCCCAGAAGGACCAGAACGACCCATTCCCGCTCGCTCTCAGACATGAAAGCTTTTCGGGCTCCCGCTCCAACAGGGGCTACCCCCCGCCCCCGCTCACCATATTCCCGTTCAGTGCGCCGCAGATGCGCTCGCAACTATCTTCGCAGCTGTCGTCGAGTTACACCGATGAGAGTGTGTTCCCAGACATGGACCTGAGCACCGGAAGCCCGCAGAATAAACATTCTCGAAGCTTCTCGCACGGCTCAGGCGAGTCGGAGCCGTTCCTGTTTGGCCATCATGAGATGAGCCGACAGGGCAGTGGGGCGAGCAGGTTCGATGCGGGATTCTCAATGCTGAGGGTCCACTCCTCAACCGGGAGTATGGGGGATATCTTCCCCGATGATATGGGGGACCATCTCCTGAGCGGTGTGGGCGGGTTCGTGGGGAATGGTGAAGATTTGGGCAGGGTTGCGGGGCAGGTTGTGTTGAAGAGACCGTCGGAGGAGCTCGATGGAGGATTGAGCGGGCGGGCGGACTATTACTCGCTAGGCTCAGTAGGGCTGAAGAAACAGAAGATGCTCAAGGAGGAGGATCTGAAGGATGATGAGAGCGTGGTGAAGCAGGAGCTCATGGACCGCGAAAAGCTCAATGATCAAAAGATGGTGGAAGAGATACTGCAGCGTCCCCCTCTTTCTCCTCCTGTGGCTAAACCCGACACCCCCACAGCTGTAAAACAGCAAGGGCCAAAATCGGAACCAAAGAAGGCCCCAAACCCCACACCCACAACTCGACAAAAGCCTGTCACTGTTCCCCGTCCCCTTCCCACCATAAAACCGGGGAAGAACCCAAACATGTCACCCACCCTCACAACCTCCACCAAGTCCACATATGTCCGCCCCCCTCATCCGCGTGTCTACTGCACACAGTGTACGGCACATCCTGAAGGCTTTCGCGGCGATCATGAGCTGCGTCGCCACACAGACAGAGAGCATGCGTTGACTCGCAAAATGTGGGTCATCAAGGATATCTCGAAGGGAAAGACTCTCCTTGCTAAATGCAAGGCCTGCCAAAGCGGGAAGAAGTATGGGGTTGACTACAACGCCGCTGCACACCTGAGGAGGCAACATTTCAAGCCCAAGGTGAGGGGTGGTAAGGGTAGCAAAAAGGCGGCGGCGGCGGCGGCGGTGGCTGCATCGGCAGGCACCTTGGAGCACTCAGTGCCCGAGATGGCAGAGCTGAGGAAGTGGATGGTTGAGGTTGAGGTAAATGTACCGCGGGAAAAGACTTCATTCAAAAGAGGAGATCATACTGCCACCACTTCCGCTCATCAGGATGAGAGCGACACCAGCGAGGACAACGAGGATGAGGACGGCAATGATGGTGATAGTCAGGAAACCGATAATCAATCGAACATGCTGGATTCCTTCGTTCAAAACATGCCACTTAGCGGTAGCCTCCCCAGTGACGGCTTTGCGTGGACCTCGTGGGATAATAGTGCGAATTTTACCTATGGTGACCAAAAGATATTGCAGCATTTCACCCATCAGTCCGGAGTCCAGGCTTCTGCTGGCACCGTATCTGTCCCCCTCACAATAACAGGAGGCGTTAACCAGGTACAACTTCAGCATACCGCCGTGCACAACAACTTGCTGCCGACCCAACAGGCGGTAATGATGATGATGATGCACAGCGACCTTCAGCCTAGTTCGCAGCAGATGCAGCAGCAACTGCCATGCTTTGCTTATGAGGTTGATGGCAGCTTCGGGGAATGCCTGACAGGACCTGGAGCTGGATCAGCTGTTTCCTGGCACTCATATTGAGTGACGATGACTATATCGGGCTCTAGAGAGGCGTGACTCGGTTCGTTTTTAATATTGTTCTTTTTTATTTTTTTTTCTCTCTTTCTTTTTTTTTTTTTCAGTATTCACAGACGTTTCATGGTTAGGTGGTTTAGAGAGCGCACAGATTAAAGAATGGTGGAGTTCTATGTTTGATTGGTAGCTGGCTGGGCCGGGTGGTGTTCTTTCTTTGACACTCCTAGTATAAGTAAGGCGTTGATTGTGGTTCTCATTGTTATTTTTATTTTATCATCATATGTCAGGAGTTGAAATCGGAGTTTGTGATGGATCATGGAGGACAGGTTTTTCTTTTTCTTTTTCTTTTTCGTACTGTGGTTACTGATTTAGGTAGTGGTTACATCTGGTTTATTTTCTGTATTCGAGTTGTTTCTTTTTGCCTACAAGCACTCGTTCTGTTTTTGGGTGGGATGTTTCACGATTTTTATGTTTAGCTCTAGTTATGTAGTTCCTGATCGTCAAATGTTGTATTACTGTTTGTGCTTTGATTTGTGCCCTTCCCCCCCCCTATCGCGCACACATACATATTGGTAGTTAAATTTGCGCTTTCAATTGGCTGCACATATTCTATCTAGTACGTTTAAGGATTGTTGCCTTGTATGAGTGCCGTTTAATCGTATTTTCATGTATTCTACAGTTTGTCTTTCCCTGTCAGTTTCAAACCAGTTTTCACCAAAATAAATAAAAAAATAAAAAAACAATGCCGGTCGGCTTAATTAAATGTGTCAGCGCCACAGTTTGCTTGTGGTGGTGAGGAATTTGGGACTTGCTCCGGGGGGTAGAGTACGTAGGTGCTGCGCTACTGTGCATGTCTTAACCAGCGTGGTGGGGTTCGGGGTTCGCATGTGCCTTGCATTGGCCCTTTGGCGCCTCATTCTAAATTCTTTGTAGTTAAGGGTCCGTTTGGCCAAGTTATTATAAGGGCCCACTTACCCAGTAATGGAGATCGAGAGACATGCAAGTTGCGTTCTAGTCAGTAATATTATAGCAACAGGAAACGGAAAGTAACTAGGGTCAAGGCAGTAGTTTTGGAACTTTACTTTTTCATTAAATATATACAGTACTAAAAGGGGGAGGGGATCACTATGGTCAGTACGCTAGTAATGCGGTAAGAATATGGTGCTCTTCATCCAATGCAGGTAGTGATTTCATCCCGTTTTTTTTTTTTTTTTTTTTTTTTTTCCTATACTGTAATTACATGTTATATACTTTGACCCAATACATTTACATTGAAATTGCACGGGGGAACTAAATTAGTACACTAGCTTGGTCAAATCAAACATTACCTTGCAATGCCTGAAGAAACAAAAAAAAAAAAAAAAAAAAATTATAAAAAATCATAAAGATCCAAAAGCCTAGTCTATCTGGCCTGCCCTTTCCTCTGCAATGCGAATTATACTGTGAGTTACCTTTCGGTAAATATATGCACAGCAGCAGCGCAGGGTTGTAACACAATCATTGATCTCGCTGTGCCAAATGGGACAAAATGCCCCGGCCCGGCTCACGGCGAATAGAGAAACCATATCAAGCTCCTGCATGCAGCTGCAGCTAGGCCATGATCATTGCGTATAATAAGGCATTTATGTAGCGCGTACATGTCTGTTTCATGAGCCGACGTCGACCCTTGATCATGATCTATAGGAATATTCCGAATTAACCTTAGCTATGCTGCCTAGAGCTTTAGGTGACATTTTTTTTTATAGCACTTTAACATTTTTTTTTTTGCCTCTATATCAAAACACGCCCAGTAGTTGCTAATTAGACACATCTAGCTGTAGGTCACATAAGGCAGTTGTCTTATACTCACTCCCCTTATATGCTCAGATCTTCGTCAATACTGTGTTTAATTGCCTTCTTAGAGATCTATACCCGAAACAAGAATCTCAGTTTTTTGCACTTCAAGCTGTAACCATATCTCACGATGCAGTATTTGGCAGCCTGGGAACTAACGCGGGCATAGGGGAAAGAAGAATCAAACTGATACTGGATATCATATGCACACCATAATATACATTCGAGACATCATGCAGCAGCACCTACCTAGGTCATTAAACTAGTACCTGATTCTTCTGGTATAAAAGCTCACCTAGCTGTGTACATGTAGTTTCTACTATTACTTGAGCGCCTTTCCCCCGGAAAACTACGTTTAAATCTACGATTAATCGGCACATTCTATATCGATACTCATTAACTCAGCAAGTAGTACACTTACACGAGAACGAGGAGTTAAGGTATATGAATATGACCTATTTCCCCCCACTTGTTATCCCCCTAGTTGCTGACCGCTCAGGCGATTTCTGAAGAGATGCCCGAGGAATACACACCTCCCAAAGATTTCAACCCAGAAGACTGCGCTTCTAAGAACACCGGAGATCTGAAGGGGAATAATTCCTGGAAAAAGGAAAATGCCAAAAGGCCTTACAAACGACCAAATCCGATTTCTGAAGCTATGAAGAGATATCTTGAGCAAAAACCGAGCGAAGACGGCGTAGTCGTATATACGAGGTCTCATGAATGATTGATAAATATCGGGATGCAAGTATGGTTCACCGCAATCCCAGCTTTTATGCTGTTAAACTACTCCTTGAGTGAGTGTATTAAGGCATTGACCAACTGTGTACAGCCCGAATGCTTGTGAAGGCATATAGATATTCAAACAATATATACTACCTCGTACCTTTCTAAAAGAACCCGCCAGCTCCAAGCCTATTCCTATTCTTAATAATATCCTTTTTTTTTATAACTCCTACATCTACTGTACGAACGAAAATTTCATTATAAATGTACTTTCTTCCAAACTACATGTATACATATGATGTTTTGCAGTTTCTTTCATATGCCGAGTAATACATAAAAATATTAATATGCACTTTCTAGCCGGTACGGATTAAGAGTATGTCAGTAGTGTGGTCATGAGCTGCTATAACTGTATCCCAATACTTATACAAGACTTCATTTTGTCGACAGATCACGCTAGGCGAATATATTCTTCAAAATACACACGTATATCATATATTCCGTGCATAATCAATGTCTGCGTAGCTAGATATTGTGCAGTTGTGTCTACACGAAGTTATCGAGCGCTGAAGCCTTGAAAATTTGGGTGGTCAGTGATGACTGCAGTGAGCAAGGTATTCAGAGCTTATCAACATAATGATAATTGATCCTGAGGCGGTGAGCGGTTGTGAGGTACATACCCCTCGACGCCTGCAGATGGGCTAAGAATTCGATGGTCGTACAACATCATGCCTGACTCCACGTGGTTGACAGGGGCTAGCTAATCACGTTGTCGCCACGTTTTATGAGCCTCCTCTCTAAAACATGTATGAGGGGAGATTGGGTAAGGTGCTAGAAGTACGCACTGACTGACTGAGCCATAAAAAGATCTCTACTCTAGCTGGGCATGATGTGCCCTTCTTTTCCGTTTTCATCTCGCCCCCCTCCCCACGGAAGATTAGGTGCAACCCCCTATCGGAGACTATTTGGTACCTAGACAAGGCTTGTCTCCCTCTCCCTCTCCTCTCTCATCAAGCGATACGATTGAGCCCTAATCCAATTGAACGTAAATTATGCTTTACCTTTATTCTTCCGATGATGGCCTAAATGGATATGAGATCACTAAATGCGTAGAAAGGTAGCCCATCGCCAGTGGTGTATCCCCAGATTCTTACTCCAGTTTTTTTTCCAAGGGTTGAAACCCCTGCAGTGCTTATCCACTAAGATAAACTCTAGATACATTAACGTATCACAAGGTTCCCTCACACGCCTTTCAATTCAATCCCCTAACAACTACGGGTAAAATACGATTGCATATAATTAACGAATTAAAAACAGGAACAACAAAAACATGAACAACGGGTAAAATATGATCAAGGCTGTCGATCACCCCCGCAACGACCCCCACCCCCGAATCCACCCCATGAGTCTTCTAAAGTACAAGTGAGGTGAAGGGCAACATTAGCCTCTCATCTCCGAGCATTATCAGGCCGAGGAGCTCCCTCTTCAAATGTGAGAATCTTCATGGGATGACGGAGGCGGTTGAGCACGCTAGTATTAGGAAAGGTGGAACCTTAAGAGAAACATGTCCGTGACCCGGGTTAACAGACTGATTCATGCAGGTAAACCACATGGCTACGCGTGGGACCATGCGGATGGGTACGGCATCGATCCCAGGCAATCGACTAGAGACATATCTACATGTATTCTAGGCAAACTTGCCCTATCGTCGCCATCCCAAATGTAAATTGTACTCAGTGCATCGTCTATCTCTGGGGGTAAATGGTCTATTCAAGATCGTGAATTAAGAAATAATTTCTCTATACTTGTTTATAGAAAATTGTCTAATTATATGTTTATACTATTTACCTTTCATTGTTAGGTACATGTATGTCATACTGATACAAAATCGTAACAAATGGTCTAATCATGGCAACCTGGCATCCCTAGTTCAAATGGATCAATGAGCAAATAGATCAATGAGTCAATCAATCAAGCATCTCAGGTTCGAGACCTTACCCAAGGCTTGCCACGCATGTATGAGTTTAATTGATCAATCAGCTACCCAAAGCTTGCTCCTTAGTCGAGTGATAACTTGTGATTACTCCCACTGATCGATAAGTGGTTTTAATCGAGATCAATCTTGGTGTCACTCAGTAAACACAATCAAGCAGAGAAAAGCGGCTTAAGGCAGCCTTATTTCTCTCTTAGTTGTGGCGGAAGGGGGCCAATTAGGTATTCGTGCTGCTTTCCTGGTAATCTTCGACACGCCGCCCCTTTTTTTTCTGGCGCATAAATCGAAAATCGCCATTCGAGGTGCAAAGCTTCAGGGCTCAGCCGCAAGGTCTGAGATACGTATTATTATAAATCGGCATTTTGATAACGTACAAGATTTTATACCATACTCATGCAACGTAATGGAAACTGATATCCGCGGCTTAGCAATCGCCTACAACACCAAGGCGACTTACATCAGTGGGAGACATGTGGGTATGTGAAACATGATTTACTTCTAAGGTAGCTATGGGTTGATATATTCAGCCTCGCGGGACTGCTATTTGTGGTAGCTAATACTACATTATCCACTGTAGTAATCGGGAGAATGTTGTGGTTGTTATGAGCGAAACCGTTCATTTGGATTCACGGACGCCGTTAATTTGGGTGAGCAATTAATAGAGCTTTGATAACCTAGTAGCCTAACCTAGATCCTTGTTTTACGCTAAACAGCTGCCAATCTCATAGCCACGATCGTCATTGTTCAAGGTGGTCAAGGAACCCCATGAAATGCCCTACATGTTCTCATCCCAGACGTCCATGTGGTATTCCGATGGAAACCGGGCTCCTTTTTTCAATTAATGAAAAGTTTACCGAGCATTGAAGACAAGGCTACGGGGTCTTAGCGTACCAAGACATGGAAATGTAAGTAAGACCTACTATAGTACCTACATTTATCTAGCTAGCCGTGCATTAACTGATGCAATCTGAATTTGTTACCTGGAAAAGGAATCGATGATCTAGGGGTTTAAGACAAGGCTGTACCTTTATTTGAAAACGTGTGGCACGCTAACAGCCCGTCTCAATTAGAGAGTAATCTATGGTGCTTGATTCTTCATGATGGATATATAGGACGTCAAGGGATATGAAACCTTCATCGCAGATAATAGTATCATCGATCCGTGGTATGTAGTTATAGGGCAGATGGATGTTTTTGAGCCACATGATGCAAGATCTAAAGGAAGCCATCAAGTAAATTATTCAAGAGTGGACGCCTTGTATTAAACTACATGTATATCGACAGCCTTATTGCACGATTGGTTTATATCAGGCGAAAGCGCCGGCCCCATTAGAGATGTATTGGAGCTTGATATGACTTCGAGTAGCCAGAGAGTATTCTCATTCGGATAACACGTGGTTTCACTTAACGCAGTGCTGCGCCGCAGAGCAACCTTAATACTCGTTCTATTACAAAAGATGGAAGTTTACTATCGAATTTAATTTGCGTGCCTTTGGTACATGTAAGTTAGTGCAGTGTGGTAAGAAAGGACTGGTATGTGTAAGTGTCTACTCAACTGCTACTCTCAAACAAGGCTACGGAAATTGGTACAGACGCTAACCATCATAGGAAATCGAGTATCATTATCAATACGGCTTAGCTGCGCCTATGTAAATACGTGCACCTTGTGCTTCAGTAGAGGCCGAAAACAATGTGGAACGGCTGGTGAGCATTGAGTTTCCTATTGAAACCACTCTAATTATTCGTTAACAACGTAATCGCGATGACCCATTGCTACCGGGTCCCTGTTTTTACCTTTTTTTTTTTTTTTTTTTTTTTTGGGCGAAATCATCATTTTTTATATTGCACTTTGCAAAATAGAGCATTGACAATCTAGAGTACATGTAGGTTACATTATGCAGTACCAAGTTAGGAAACCCTTCTCGAGGAAGTAATGCTAGATCTATGACTGATAGGGGTGCATAGAATAAAGCGGAGAACCCCCATAATGGGGTATTAATTGCGATGTACTCTCTCTGGATGTATGCCAGGGGGTTGGCCGCTGCATCTTAATGGTTGATTAACCGTAATGCCTAGGTTTATGTACATGCCCGCATATATGGTCAAATACTTCATGTGAGTTCGAGCCTCTGAGCCTCATGTGAGGGTTGGCTGTGGATGTCTATAGATACTAGGTAAAGGGTACTCGGGTACCTCCACAGCGGCCCTTAGTTTTCCCGTTCTGGAGAGTGAGCCTCGGAGCTATTTTGAACCTAACCACCCCGAACAAACAAATAAGGCACTGCAGGGACGTGCGTGGAGGATAGAGCCTCGTGGATGAAACGACGTCCACTTACAATGCGACTCAGTACATAACATTGCTTAAGCTGCGTCTTGTCTCACTCAGTCAGATCATGGTACTCATAGGATGTAGGTAGGGTACATGTAGTTTTATATTGAATCTCCGGCCGCTCCGGCAAACCTGCTGTATAGTCACACCTGTTCTACTCTATTTGCAGTCCAATTTCTACCCCATATTTGTAGATACTTGCCTACTTTACAAATCTACCTATATTGAATCGGGGATATCCTCACCTGGCAGTTCAGTGGTTCAGGGGGAATATATATTTCTTAGGGTCTCTGAATTCCCAAGAAAGAGCGTTTTCAGCTAACCAAGATTTACTCGACGATTCATGCAATCTAAAATAGATATTACATGGACAGTAATTTTTTTTTCTGGAGGGAGGGATGATAGAATTGTCGTAAGCTTTCAAATACCTGGGCACCTGGGCACCTGGGCACAGGCAAAAAATATCCATTCGCCTAATTAAGGTTCTTAATAGTGACTCGGTTGAACGTGTGGTAATCATCGAATCTTCGCTACCCCAGACGGTGGTAAGCCCAGTAACGGTAATAGATGGTGGGGAGGGCAGGCGCAAGGACTAACATGCATGTATAGATGATATCAGCGTCAGTGAAACTCCTTTGCTCTGTGGATCAGAAGTTGAGCGGAGTAGGTGCCGCATGTACATTGGGATTAGAGCTTCCATCCGGCTCGATGAGCCTCAAGGTCAACACGGCTACAGCAGCTTGCTATAGGAAGTCCCACCATAAGAAACACCTGCACTAAAACATATGCTAATAAGATACAGAAATGGCCTTCACCTTGGGGTCTCTTATACTCGAGCTCTACTACATGTAGTAGTGGGGTCAACTGTAGTAAGGTACTAAAGGTACATGTAACTTATAGTTATTGCAAGCTACGCGCTATGTAACACAGCAGGGTTGACGTCTATCTACTCTACTCTATCTAGCCCCGCAAGATGACGCTGAAACAGGTAAGTACATAGTCTTCAATCTGAGGCTCGAGGGCTGATACTGTTCTTCTATTCATAGGACTCTTTGTAACCCGTACAGCTGTATATATTTATCAATCCGATCGGTTTTTGATCGTGTTAAATAATCCCTAAAATGGGTACTCCAAGCCGAAACATTCATTGCAGAACACATGGTGAGGCGACTTTTTGCAAGTTCTCCATTCTATGCCCGTTTGAGGGAGTCCAAACAGTAACCCACCCATTATACATGTTGTTTGAGGCTTAGAAATTCACGAACGGGGACGTAGTGCAATTTCTTCGATCAGATCTGAAGCTAGCAGCTCCATTCTTCACTCAGTTGGTTTTCTGGGTTGGTTAGACTAGACCAGTACATCATGAATGGACCTACATTGCCCATCAGGTCACAAAAGTGAGTAGGTTAGGTGCAACCATAAGGATATACGTATGTATTCTCAGCCTCCTCTTTTAACCCATCTTTGGGCCAGGTCATCTATTCTTTCGCCAGCTCAGGAACATACATGACCACACATAGCACAGCCCGCTCACAGCTTTACTGCATCAAAGTGGATCCACAAAACATTGAAACAGCAGAGAATTAAAGGGATAACAATGAGCGCTAAGTTTCAAAACTCCGATTTACGTATCTAAAGTGCATATAGAGAAGGAAGCTAAGGAAGGAAATTTTTTTGAGAATGTGTATCATCAGTTACTGTTAGCATTTCATTATGGATGAACAGAGTCGGCTGGACCTTAGAGTCAACAGTCTTTATGATTTTGGTTCATCTGAGAGTATTATACATATTATCAGTCGAACATGCAACAGATATCACGCTTCAGCGGATGGACTCAGTGTGGACCAGGACCAGGACCAGGACCATATATGACGGCGTACAATGCTATTGTCGGCAGTATTAATTGGTAGGAAGATGCCACACACAGGGGTCTATCACTAGCTGCGAAAAGGAGCAGACAGGAAGCTTATCGGTCTCCCCTCCAGCTCCCCCGTCCCTAACCAGGAGAAAAATGCGCGTGTACTCCAGTTGCTTATGAAAATCATAACACTTTTGACATGCTCAGCGAAATTTCTCTGCGAAGTCTGTCGATTCGAATTTCGCACCGCTCTGCGCTTCGGTCCTTGCATTGTGCGAACTTGTGCGAAGAACTTCGCACCATTTGGCTCGTACATATACAAGTCTCCCGACTCTACGTTTATTATATCTAGGCTCAACCTCGAATCGAAGGAGTGATACGGAGTCAACTACGGCCCTGTAACTAGTTCAACACCTATTGCTTCTGATACGGGCTTATTCGGCTATTTGGTCTGTTTTGCGGTACGCAGACGCTTGCGCAGTTATTATCTCCCCCCCCCCCCCTCTCTCCCGCCTTTCTTTTGGACATCTCTTATTGAAATAAGATCGTGCATTTTTTGGTAGTTCTCTGGTTCCACTTCCACTGCGCTGTCACTACCACGAAACCAGTACTAAACACAAATCTATGTAGTTACTGTACTAGTATAAACGATCGATATCCATACGACTAACCAATTATGTCGACCGATACGAGCACCACATCCCAGCTACAGGGAACACTCCCAGAGTCATTACACCAGTACAGCGTATTTTTAGAGCCTCTAGTGAGGCCTCTGATGAATCACCTATGGTTAACATTCGCCCAAAGCATCAGCGAGCTGCAAAATACGGCATTCCCCCGTGAAAAACAGCAGCAGCACTTCCTACCCGCCGGCGCCCGAGGGCTGTTGACGCACGAAATCTCAAAATGTGTCGAAAATTACCTCGACCAACACACATATGAATATGACGGGACCAACTTCGCCTTATTGTCTTTCATTAACGAGCCCCGAAAAGCGGGGCCCTGGATACCTGGACTAGATGTTCCAAAGGATAACTATGGGGATGACATGGGAGCCTCATCCTCTAAGAGCCCCCTCAACAAAAGCGTAGGGCTTTGTTGGGGGGCTGAGAATAATACAATTGGGAGGATCGAGTCTATGCATGGGATTGTTACCCAGAGTAGGTCGGAGTTGTTGGATCCGAAGCGAGGGTTCATTTTAAAGGCCATGTCGACTACCGGTGTAATTGATCAAAATCCACATGTAGATAATGCCAAACCGCGTGGATGCTCGAGTGTTGCCGATGCTCCAACTTCAAAATCGCGGCGGGGTGTATCGCACCAGTGCACCGCGGATAATGCGCCACCTACGACAGCGTCAACACGCGCTCAACAAAGTAGTAGGATCGCGAAGCCGAGTCGGCCCAAAAAGGCGCATAAATGTCCTGACTGTGGTCAGGAATTTCCGTTTGAAGCACGGCTAAAGTAAGTACTATCTATTTACCTGCTCGGTCTTTTGTGCCTTTTATTGACTGATTCCTTTAATTTAGGAGTCATCAAGCTGTTCACAATAAGAGCCAACTCAAATGCAAGGAATGCGATTCGCCCTTTGGGCGAGATAGCTCCCTCAAAAGACACCTGAACACCAAAGGGGCCTGCCAAAAGAAAAAGGAAGCAAAACGACGAAACTCATCGTTCCAGAACTCATCCGCGGGGGGAACGAGGGCCAGCAGCCATCACAACTTCTATGAAGAACCCGCGCCTTCAACATCTAGTCTCATGGATGGAGCCTCCGTTCATAGCTCACCAGTAGGTGCCCGACTTTCTACTCAGAACAATTTCGACCAACAAGATCTTTGGACTTTTCCGCCGAACGCAAATTCCGATAATGTACATTATGATTCCGGGTACCAAAGCAATATAGACTGTCACCAGAGGCCCATTACACCTCAACTAGACCCTGCTCTTTGGTATGTGACGTACAACCAAAGCTAGGTTTTTATTTCACCCGCCAACTGCGCTAGGGAACACTACCTGCCACCAATTACCGATAGAACAATGCATCTAGTATACCCAAACGTCCCATGTGGAATTTCTACTGGTGGTCGGTACCAAAAATTGAAGGAGAAGAAAAAAACATGCCGGCATGCTTTGAGGTCTACTTTCTAGGCTGCTGGCCAAACCGCACACACCGCACATTCACATGTCATCCCTGCCTCTGGACCAGAATTATGCATGATCACGATCAGAATATCTGTAAATACATGTATCCTTGGAAGATTCCACAGCCTCATTTCCCCTCCCGCTTGTGCCCCGGGGACCACAAACCAAACCCTCTTCGGTTTTTTCCTTCTTTCCAACTAACCCCTGTACCATTTTAACTTACCATCTACTCTCTATTTCATTAATTCTTTGGTACGACTGGCACTCATGTCCTGAGTTTTTCTTTGTACTTGTACTTGTATCGGTTTTTGGACCTTGTCTTTTCATGCCCGCACGTTTGATACGATCTACATTTCCTGAAAAAGACTTCTTGATTATCTACTACTAATCGCCTTATACCTCCAATTTTCTTTTAAGGACAGGCAATATACCTATTTATTTGTGTATTTTTTTCGTACATTTATTTTGTCCATTTTAGTATACTACACCCCACTCTCACAAGTCTTAATTCAGGCCTAGATGAAGCATAGCTTAACGTAAGCACCGTCCCTCCCATATCTAATAACAAACCATTAATTTTAAACGGATACAGCTCTCCATTGGCAATTTTTCCAGCCTAGCTTCACTCAGTTCACTATAACAGCTCACATCTGGAGTGATGATCACGAACAATAAATACTATCGTTTTTTACTGCTACAACCCCATATAAAATAGGTTAATTGTATACTAGATCCGATAGCTTGAGCCGATCATTTAATTAGATTGAATTATTAGCAGTGGATGAAATTTTTGTCATCAAGAAGGCTGAGGATCTGATAAGGTAGGGATTTCTGCGCACCGGTGTGCGTATGGAGAGCAAAGAGCTAGCTTAGAGAGAGAGAACTACGTGTAGCTGGCGGGAAAGTACCCCACCAGAGGGACATCTCTCTCGATTGAGCATTCACCTGCAAGGATTGAGGCGGATGGAAGTGCAGCCTGCTTAAATGAGATGCACAAATGATGTGCTGGTGTAGATATGCAACGTGTTCCTTTTGATTAATGTAGGGGCGGTCGCTTATGGAGGTTGATAACGTTCAAAACTCACATTCCTCCACACTGTGGACCATTTGCTTTCTTTTTTTCTTTCTCTCGGGTACGGCAATTATTGGCTGGGGTGACTAGCATTCTCATCGTTTGGGTACGTTGTGTGTACTTTAACGCCCGATCGGATATTCCTATGGGCCTGATTCCAGCTTTAGCGAGGGATTAGTCAAAAGTTAGTCCAATAAAGACCTTATAGGTGTTTTTCAAGCCTTCTTATGCATGATTTAAAGAATATATAAAGTTCAAAAAAAATCTACAAGGTCTTTATTAGAGATTGGAGAATGAAGGCCTAAGTGGGGGCAGAGTTGCTGGAAATCTTCCTGATTGAGATGAAAACACCCCTAAAGTCGTTGCTTTGAGCTATGGAAAGAAAAAAGGGTAAGTGAGAGCCTTGTGGAGTCAAAGGTGAACTACTTTGGGGAACAATCCGCCGTGTCAACCAATCATGCTTTTGGTCGTGAGCCGAATTTAATATTTTCTTGCGAAACCTCTCTATTAGACTAACTTTTGACTAAGGCTGATAGGAATATCCGTTCCGGCGTTAAAGCACATGTATATGTACCTTTGATTACTTTATGGATGTTACTCCCGTCAAAGCCACGCGGCAATTCGCCAAAAAAAAAAAAAAAAAATCAGAGGACTAGGCGCACAACGCGGCACCGCAACAGCTCGCCTAAACCCCCTCTCGGAACGCTGAGGCAGAGCGTAACTGACGAAAGCATTTATTAGAGCCTCCTGCACATGTGCCTCAGTCAGGCTTTAGCTCCAGTAGGGCAGTGCACACTCACACATACCTCAGTGTATATAATTCAGAGCACCTGACAGGCGACCGGCAGTTACCCGTATGGATTTAAAATGGTAGCGAGCGTACCTACATACCCTATGATTCGAGCATCTGTCCTAGATAATCTACACGTTATGCACCTGGTACCTACATCTCTACATGTATATACCTACCAGGGCCTGTGTGGATTTGCAGCGACTCAGTTTAATTCTAGGCGATCTCTGAGAGGCGAATAAGTTGTGGCCAGCTACTAGAGTAAAGAAGTCAGTTTAGCGAACATCTCAGCTCAAACTTTGTTATATATGATATCTTAAGCCTCAAAAAATAGGAATCTAGGACTATCTTACAAACCCAAGTCTTAGTCTTAGACAATGATAGCAGTCATATAATTATAAATTTAGAGCCCATAAAGGCTATAGTTGATGGTTGTAGTTGCAGGAGACTTTAGTACATGTACGTAGTTGCCAAATGGGCCCCAATAAGCTGAATGGTTACCAAGGGGGCCTGGATCCATACATGTAGATATACATATATCACATCGGCGATCTTTTTTGGCTAGAAGTATAGGTTCTAGGAGAGTGTACCGACGGATATTGAGTACGCATTTTACGTACATAACGTCAAGCCCTTATCAGTTCCTTCCCTCCGCTATCTTTTGTTGTTATTTTGACCACCACAAATTGTCAGGTCATTGATTAAGGTAATCTGTCCTATTCTCCTCAAGCAAGTGAATTGATTCGCGCCTGTGGCTTACTTACATGTAGGTGCACACTGAGCCTCAATGTCTAAGCATACTGTGCTATGTACTCTAGAACCTCCGAACACGTGAAATTAAGACCAGAGGAACCTCTTGGTTCCGGGTATGGTTACTTCCGAGTGAGTGTCCCCATATGATGCAGATACCTTATGTACCTACGCTATGACACAAAAGAAAAAATGTGATACAACTTTTGTTTGTCATTGACGGTGGTAACAGGTATGGTGCCGCGCTCCTTAAAGGTGACACAAATTGCATCGCGAATAACTTTTTAACCAGGCAAGATATCAAAAATCTATGTGATCAAATTGTAGATATAGGTATGGTAAAGATTTTGATCACATAGATTCTTGATATCTTGTCTGGTTGAAAAGTTATTCACGGTGCCATTTACCTATTTTTGTATGTAAAAGGTGCCAAGACTTGGTAAAGTGGAACAGTATTATACCCATTTATACCCTACATGGCCAAGATCCGCGTAAAGTGGCTGGAACCTAATGCTCTTATTGGTCCACAAGCACCCGGAGTGGCTAAGATTGTTCCAGATACTGGCATGTCACCTTTAAGCCGCGCCGCACCATAGTGCGGGGAATGGGATAGAGACACCTAGAACTAACAACTCACCGTATATCGCAAAGAAAATAGTATGTAGAAGACAGTGTAGATACATACGTTGTGGAGATTTTGTCGTAGGTATTCTCGTGTCTATAGTTGCATGTGCTGTTAATTAGCTAGCAGGTTATGATATCGAGCGATAGCAAAACCCAGAACCCATTAATGGCCCTGTTTAAAAGTTTAAAAGGGGTTTAATCTCACTTACATGTTTAACAAGCTTTGCTACATCTAGTTAGATCCTCGGCCCGTACCGATTCTTTACCCTGGCAGGGCCAAGCAGAGGGGTATGTGCATGTGGCTACATGTACCCACTCCCCAGAGAATTCGGAATACCGGGTACAGTTAAATTTACCAGGTCCCAGCTGGTGATATAATGAGCTATGGATACCCACCATCTACCGTACCCGCAGCTAGTTCGTCCTATCTTTTTTTGATAAACTCACTGTACCAAACGTTTTCGAGCAGTTTCCTTAATATATAAATATAAATATATATCAGTCATGTCAGCAGCACCAGCATCAGACGTACCAGAAGAACTAGAAGTAGATCCTGAGGTTAAAGATTTTTTTTTTTTTTCCTCCTTTAAAAAAAAATGGTAGTGAATGATGGCTAATCAATGTTTAATTATCAGTGTGACGAGGATTCCGGATCCGATTATGGAACTGGGTCGTGAGTGCATAAAACTCCTGTGACCGCTTTTGCACTTGCTGACTTACCTGTACAGGAGTGAATATTCCACAGATTCATTGACTTCTTCCATCTATGAGTATGATAACCCCTATAATAATGGCGAAAGATACGTACGGCCGAGAGAGTTACTATCGAGCCCGTTTTTTTCTTTTTTTTCTTTCGGTTTTCTTTTTGGCGATTTGAGATGGAGATTTTGATTCGGCGTCTGCCTCGACCTCAGCTTTACTAACCGCTGTACATGTTACCTAGATACCGCTTCGAAAACGGCCGTAGATACCACGCCTATAAAGAAGGCAAATACGCCTTCCCTAACGATGAAACCGAGCAAGAAAGGTATATATATCTCACTCCCATTTTCGCGGCGCTATAGTCCTAGCTAGTGTCTCGCGCTAACGTGTTGGTAATATATAGATTGGATATTTTACACCATATTTATCTCTTGCTGTATAAGGACAAACTTCACCTAGCACCAGTTGAGGACCCCCAGAGAATTTTAGACGTTGGTACTGGGACAGGTATCTGGGCAATTGATGTTGCTGAGTAAGTAGACAGTCTACTAGGGTAGTTGTGGGTTCTTTAATTAACTTTTGGGAAATGAATAGGAAATATCCGGGCGCCGAGGTCATCGGAACAGATCTGAGTCCCATTCAGCCAACTTGGTATGTTATATCCCCCAGTCCAATATGTTCAATCTTGTTAACCGGAATAATAGGGTCCCTCCAAATGTTCAATTCCAGATCGACGATGCGGAATCAGAATGGACATTTGCAAGGAACTCCTTCGACCTGGTTCATATACGCCACTTAAACGGGGCAATCAAAGACTGGGGCAGGCTTATTAAAGAGGCTTATCGGTTCATTCCCATAGATTCCAACATTTAGTGGCGGTGGCTTATTGATATTCGCAGTTGTACCAAACCCGGCGGCTGGATAGAACTCGCAGAATACGAATTCTTCCTCCATAGTGACGACAACTCCCTTCCTAAGAATAGCTCAATATACAAATACTATGACCTCTGTAATCAGGCTGCTACAAAGCTTGGACGAGAGTTCATAATTGCCGCCAATCTCATGCCATTTCTTCAGGAAGCTGGATTTGAATCTTCCCACCACCAAATCATGAAGATCCCATTCGGGACATGGCCCGCGGATAAGTCGCAGAAAGAGATGGGTGCATACCTATACATGACAGCTGAGGAAGGTTTTGCAGCCTTTGGTATGGCGTTATTGACGAGGGTATTGGAGATGTCAGTAGATGATGTCAATACGTTGATTGCGCAGGCAAAGATAGATGCGAAGAGTAGGAAGATTCATTCTTACTCTAGACAGTGAGTAACATTTATTCTCCGTGAGGTAGCTCAAAGGTCTGACTAACATTTGATCAGGCATATCTATTACGCACAAAAACCTATTTGCAGCGACGATGAGGAGGATGAGGAGTGATCAACCTTCTTTTTTTATATCCTACTCAAATGTTTTTTTAAGGGGAAAAGCATATTGGCTTAGGTAAATTTCAATCAGTTTATGATTGAGTATGTAGTATATATGTATTGTTTTGAGTTATCTGTGCGTACAATAATCAATGTGCAGTGTTTATTGTTTAACAGACAACGGTTTTCTTTTTGTTTAATTCATTAATTGCATGTAGCCCCATGGCTATGGTAATAGTTACGTAAATAACAATTCGACCTCTTATCAGCTAGCCCACATGTGCACAAATATTACTAGAATTATTATTTCAAAGAGCGCTTCGCCCACCGGCTCCATCATGTATATATAAGTGCGCACCGTTTAGCGGAAGTGGTTCCGCCCGTGAATACTACATAGACACAGTGCATATGTAGTAGCCACTACTTTCCAAAAAGACGGATCATAATAATTAAACAACCACAAGAACCTAACCTCAAGAGAAGGGGGGTGTAGGGTCAAAGGTTATTGTATAAGTACATACTTATGTGGTCAAAAATCATCGAATGCAGCACGGAGAATAAGTTCTAACCCGCCACCAAAAGCAATCAATATAAGGTCTTCTTTAAAATTCATAGTAGGAGGATTGGCCTCTGAGCTTGCCCTGCAAAATTCCAATATTTACAAGAGCTGTGGGAGTATAATCCTGAAAATCTCACAAATTGTTCTCACCCTGAGAAATGTAACTCTCTTGGTAATTGCCGAATATGTTTGAAATTTATGACGTAGGCTATTTATAAGTATATCTACCTATTTCTAGTATCTCAGCTATTTAGATGCGTTATCGAATCTTGTGGTAAATTTTGGTGCCTGTCCGATAATCTGTGTCACCGCGTATTAGATATACATGCATGCAACTATTAATTTATTATACAACTGTCCCTTAAGCTTGCGGGATAACAGTCCTCATCCTGTTAGATACATGCAAAGGCGAGGTTAAACTAACACTTCATTAGTTTGTATGTAACGTTTAGCATTCCAAGTAAGACATAAAGATACCAGATTTGAAATTTTGTGAAGATCTATGAGATTGATAGTTGCCATAGCCGGAAGGCTGCATGCATGTATGAAGTAATAAATAAATAAAAATATGAGATTGATAGAGTACTGGCACAGTGAGTGATATTTCATGCTTAAGGCACGTGAGCGGACCCACACGACAAGTTCCACAAGCTTATACAGCCAAGAGATATATTGAGTCCTTCAAGAATTACTTGTTCAAATATACGAATATATTCGTACTCTCATGAGATTTTATGGAGTTGCTCTATAGCTACTCGGCTGGATCAAGGGGTTGATCAAACGGATACAGTAATGCTGTTTATTTAGTGCCCTACCCGCCAATATAACCTCCCCTCCCTCCTAAAAGGAAATTATTGGCTAAGTACTTATCTAGGGGTTCATGATTTCGGTGAATTCTGTTAGAGGGGGTTATAATATATGCGGAAGCGATCTCTAGATCATGGATTCATGGTCTATCTTTTTTTTTTTCCATTTTCTGGTGAGGGCGCGAGTCAAGTATGCGTAGTATGGGGTGGGGTCTTTTTTTTTGTTTTGAACTATTTTTCCGCTCTTACTCTCTTAGACTGTAAGACTTGATGATGCCACCTGACCGACGATAGGCGGTCTGCCTGTGGCTAGAATACCCACATGTTATACAAAGCTGTGTCTGACTAATGCTGGGTCTTTCTTCACTACTCGTCAATTCGTGACGTTTCTGGACCCGACCACTATTGCATGCCATACAAAAAGGTAGCCTTGACGGGGTTTTTCTGTGTATGCAATAGTAGTTGAGTCCGGAAACGCTATGAAATTACGAGTACATGTAGTTACTAATCTATCTCTCGCCTATGTAGTAGCTTGTCTACATGAACTTGCGTGATCTCCTTCCTTGTTCTGTGCTAACTACATGCGCTGTGCGCTGGTCGTGGACGTGTTGGAAATTGCAAGGAGCCACTAGTCCTGTTGTTTGACAATCATGTCACTCTGCGCGCCATTTTTTTTTTAGAAAATTCCATGTACATAGGTATATTGTTGTTGATTACAGGTGGTGATATCGTCGAGGCCGTAAACTAAAATTACAGTACATTACAAGCCATTCAAGTGGCATTGGAAAGAATTGATGTTTTTAGTAGCCCTGAGCTCGAGTAGGTTCACAGCGCACTAGGGAGTTCTGAAGAAGACCCGGCCCATCTTAACTCCTCCTCTTTTTGGTTCTGATGTCTTTCTCTTCTGTGCCGGCTTAGATTCGGAAGGCTCTTCAGCATCCTTATTTGGGTTTTCACCCGCCTTCCTCTTACGTACTACCTTTGGCCTTGCAACCGGAACAGTCGGGGCAGACGGAGCCTTTACACTCTGCTCTTTCTCCAACCCCAATGCTGCATCCAGCGCATCCAATCCACTCTGGGTTTGGGTGTTGGGAATGCTGCGGAACTCGGCACCCTCCTTTCCCAGAACAAATCCCACCTTCTCGACATCACCTGCAGTGACACCTTCTCCAAGCCTTTCCACAAGTGCTTTGACTCCGTCGACGTAAGTCCTATATTCCTTTGCGTCGTATTTGATCTTTTTTCCCCAACCCTCGCGACTTGTAGAATATGTAATCCAACGATACGCCTCATCTGAGAACACTGGTACCGTATCTGGAGCCACAACAGCCAAAATGTAAGAGGCTGTGGCAGGCCCGACGCCTTTGAGAGGATCAGTAAGCTCCTTTAATGTGGCGAGAATGAGCGAGGTTGTAGGCGGGGACGGTGCAGCGAGGAGATGACCGAATGCTGTAGTGGTCACAGTGGTCACAGTTGAGGAATCATTAGTAGCAATGAGTTTTGGGAGGGCCTGTCGACGTTTCCCACGTGCCCTATTGAGTTTCGTTTTTTCCCCTCTTTAGTTTTTTGTAGAGCTAGTAAGTAGGTAAGGAGTTGGAGACAAACATTTTACAACCAAGTAACTTTTGGAGTTCCTCTTTTGCTATACACGGCCTATTTCTTGCCTTGACAACAACAGGAAGTGTATCGAGCCGCCAGACATCAAGTTCCTCAGAACTCAGCTCTGAAGACTCGTCTGGCTTGATTAATTTTGGTGCAGTATTCGTCTTTGAGAGAGCGCCCATGGTAGCGGGGTACCGAGAAAGAATTTCAGTGAATTCATCAAGGGTGATGTGAGTAGGAACAGGAGTGGTCGTCATAGTTTTTTTTTTTTTTTTTTTTTTGTGTGTGTGTATTCAGTCAGTAGTGTACGTGAGTTGCTCGAGTGAGGTTGGGGAGACGCGTTAATAGAAAAAGTGACGTAGGCTTGGCGGTGTGCTGTGAGCGCAAGGGGTGAAGGGAAATATATATATACGCCCCTGGTGATTAATTGATATTGGCGCCAGTCTAGATCTGCTAGGCAAAAGTCTACTATACTTATATGCCCACATAGACTGCCAACATACCTACCTATATGTGTATTTGTCACGCAACTGTATATACCTACATGTACAGGGTTACAGCTATTCAGTTATACCAACATACATACAACGCACATGTATCTACCCCCCCTAGCAATTCCAACACATGTAACTACCCTAATATATTCTGAGATATAATTACCGGCATTGGTACGAGTCACTTTCCATACCAAAGCTAGCGACGTGACTACTATTGCAATCTTGTCACGCACCATAATTGGGAACTAAAATGCGTAACACCACCCTGTGATCCGTTCCGAATATATATGATAGGTTTTTTTCTTTTCTCTTTTTTTCTTTTTTTCTTTTTTCCCTTCCCTTTTTCCTTTTTCCTTTTTTTTTTTTTTTAAATCAACCACCAATATTCATTGGGTATTTGTTTATGGCGGATGTGATCATGAGTGAGGGCAGGAGCCTAAGGCGGAGAGAGTAATGAGTTTGCGGGTTTGAGGTCGCGCTAGTGTTCGGATGCAACAGAAACCTGTAATCGGCTGGAAGACAGACTTTTATTCCCCTGTTTTACACTTCAATTTAGGTGTTTTCGAGCCTAGGAGAGGGGGAGTTGTTGAGATTTATCCTCTATTTTTATGGGTGGAAATTTCAGGTAGGTGAGTACTCTGCGCTTTCTCGGCGTGACCGTGATTAAGTGTGACAGTTCAGCGACCTGGCAACCATATTAATATGTATATCGTATATAAAACGGCTCTATAGCCGGTGACGTTTTTGAGGCGAGGCAATACTCCACGCTCGCCTTATATAAGTAATTGTGCCTTTAGAATTTCACTGAGGTACATCATTTAACAAACCCTTTCTCTATAATTCATTATAAAAAATACACGTGTAGCTATAGGCTTTGGGAAAAACAAAAACCAAGGCAGCGTCACGTCGTAGGCCTATGCATATATGTGGCATACATGTACTATTGTAGGTAAGCCTGCCATATATAACCAAGTGCAAAAAAAAATAAAAATAAGCTCCACTGTGATGGAGCCCAGAAAACAAAACTACCGATTGCTGCGAAATGTGAGGATTCGTAAGGGGGCCAAAACCACATTATTCAAAGAAATTTGGTGGCCCAAATACCATGTTTTATGACTCATTATTCTACCATACAAATTCGCAAGTTCGAGCGAAGCCTAAATGTTTGGAACAAGCTTTTTTAAGTTGGTATATACCCGCAACAGGTAACAAGTACCCGAAAATGTAGCTGCATCGCATTGGTGTATTTCCCACTTTTAACCCAATAGGAATTGCATCTCAAGACTTGCATATTCGGGTATCTCTTGCCTACAGCGCGTAAAATGCCTTGTATGTGGCCATCGATCTTTGGCTCGATCCAACGAAAAGGAACGCCTCTTCCGTTTATCGTTAATGAGACGATTGTGGAGTATAACTATGAGTGCATTGTCGGATTTATGTGATTGGATATCTAGCCGCAAGAATGCGTTGTTGTTTCTGGACCGATAATGCAATCGAATTCTAATACAGTTATAATTCCCATCACAACCATATAAGTAGCTGTCTGCAGTAAGTAATTGCTCTTCGTTTCATAATGTTGACTGGGCTCGGTCCGCATACCACGCGCGCAGTCCTGAAATGCTATGAAGTTACCAGTATATACTTTACATGATCTTTCATAAATGTATACACGACGAGCCATGGCTTCTCACTCGGGGGGGCCGGTTCGCCGAAAACGAAAGACATGCAGCCAGTACGCGAGAAAGCGTCATATTACATGCCTATATGGATTAACCGGCGATTTGCTTATGAGACTGAGAGCGAGGCTCTTAAGCCTGAATAGAAATTTTTTCTTTTTTTTGGTGTGTAAGTACGCTCAGCTTGTTAAATGCGCGTGCAGCACTGAGTGTGTTGTTTTGATTTATGACCTGTAAGGTGGCCAACGCTCAATGAGCGTATCAGAGGGGCAGGTAAGAAGAAACACTTGACCATTGTCTTTAATCAGAGCATGATCTATAGATCGCCGAGCAACTTGACCTGCTCTAACCAGGCCTAGGTTGAATTCAAAGCTTGAGGTTTATTTGTTTATTATTGCGATACTCATGTTATGCGTTGACATGAAAGTGAGGCTCTTAGCCTAGGCCCCGATCGATTCAGTTGGGTGGGAGATAATGACAGTTGTGTGTTAGCCGGTAGTTACTGTAGAAGCAAGCCTTTGATTATCCGCTGTTTAATTCTGATTCATGAAGAAGGAGGAGAAGCAGGGGAAGAAGAAGGAACGGCTTGAGAATAGGAGCAACTATATACTACAGGAGTCGAGTGCTTTTTTTTTTTTTTTGTATGTACTACACTATAGCTATGTATGTAAACCCTATCGGATGATCATGAGATACATACCTACTAGAGGTAGGGTTTCTCTAGGCCCCATGTATATGTACCTTACTTTCTCTCCTCTTAATCTTCTCTCATCCCCCCCCCCTCCCTCCCCACCGGCTCTTTCACCCCCAGTCGTGCTTTCTACCCTCCCCGCTTCATAGGAAGACGCGTGAAATTGTATTCTTAGGGAAAAAAATATATATATATATATATTCTCACGTGCCATCGCACATACAGACCTGCATTTGTTGTATATTAGGTTAATAACGTCCTCTGTGGGTAATACTGCTCTATAGCTGTACATGTAGTAAGGTTTTCGCAGAGTACTCATGAGCATGTAGAAGAAGACTTCCCCGGTACGGGCACCAGTTAGATCGTTCTCCCAATAGAGTCGATGGTAATCAAAAAGGGAAAAAAAAAAATAAAAAAAAAATAATAATATTGCTGAGGGGTTACACGTATTCTGATAGCCATGCTTGATCATTGAGTAGTGTACTCGCCGCTATACTCAAGAGTGCTGCCCCCCACCCCTCTCCCTCCCCATCATGATGCTGACCGTTTTCTTAAGAAGTTCCTAGATTTACCATAATGGACCCACGAGACGATAACGAATACCTCTGGTTGACCTCAGACGTCATCGCCGCAATAGAAGAGCGATTGAACCCCGAACATCTTGCCTTTTCCCCACCACCAACTTGGGCCTGTAAGCAGCTCGAGATTGCCCTCAAGGATGCTTATAAGAAGAAGTTTCCCCAGGCTGCATACGAACCACAATATAAGGGACGCGCCCAGGAAATTGCTGAACAAGAGCTTAACAATATCTTGAGGATGAGATTGAGGAAGCTGTCTAAAGATGATAAACCAATAGATCGGTGGGAAGGAGGTAGGATCGCGGATGAGCCTTTCAATATTCTCCCGATCACTGGGGCGGCGCTGGGTGTTGGAGTTGGACGTCCAACACAACCATCTTACAAGAAACAAACTAGTCGTAGTCCACCTGCGACGACCCAGCCAACATTATCTTCACAATCGCAATACACGCCGGCAAGTTCAAGTACCAGTATTAGTACTGGTAGAGGTACATCTACAATAAATGGCAATAATAGCGGATCCCCACTTCACCAGAGAACCACGAGCAGCCCGGGCCCATCACTCCCGAGTGCAACCAATACAACCAATGGAAGCGTCCGTCAGCGAAGAGGTCGTGGACCAGGCCAACGCCTGGGTCAACCCAGCGGTAGGGGTCCTCATGTTTGTCCCTTTCAGGGGTGTGGTAAAAGCTTTCAGTACCCTTCGAAGCTGAAGTAAGTATACAGCTCCGGCCAACAAAGGACGATGAATATGAAATAGAGGTATTTTTTTTTCTAACGGTAGCATTTCAACAGAGATCATAAACATACACATTTAACCGCAAAGGAATTTTCCTGCAGGCTTGGATCATGCACTAAGAGCTTCAAGAGGCAGCGCGAGCTTAAGGCGCACGAAAAGATCATACATCCTGGTCATCCACCAGAACTGGGGGCAGGTCATCCTTCGGAATCGGAGGCGGGGGATCAGGATATGCCCGATGCTGGGGAACCGGAGCCCGTGGAAGATCAGATGAAAGCGGCGGGTGGTCGGGATGAGAGTAAGACGGTTGATATTGGGACCGATCACAGGAGAAAATCTCCACATATAAAGCAACGCAGACCCCCAAGCAAGACCCCCGAAGCTGAGGAAATCCGGTCCTCCCCCCCCACGCTTGACGGCAGAGGGGCAGCTACCCCGGGGCCTGAATCCCTTCCTTCCCCGGTTCACAAACGACATCATTCCCTGGCTCCCGAACGACATTCTTCCCTGGCTCCCGAACGACATTCTTCCCCGGCTCCCGAACGGCATTCTTCCCTGGCTCCCGAACGACATTCTTCCCTGGCTCCCGAACGTCACTCCCCCCCGGTTCCCGAGCAACACTCCTCCCCGGTTCTTAAACCCCCTCCATCAGAGCCTAAGCAAGGCTTCCCCCAACTCCCACCCCGGACTTCCGATCCCACATTGCCTGCTATGGAGTCGACCGATGAACCTGGGCCCAGCCAAGAAGAGAGCAAGCCCAAGCCCCGCGAAAGGTAAATCCATGCGCCCCTGATGTACTCAATTCTTGTGCTAAACTTAGTATTTTTATCATAGTAGACCTAAGGAGATCGAATCTCCAGGACTCCATATTGACAAGTTGGCGGTTAATAATCTACTAGGTGGCTATTAGTGACTCGGCCGTCGGCTGAGCTCTTGGCCCTTCTCCTAGGTTCATATGCCTCACTCTGGCGTGCACTGGGGAAACATTCAAGACGAATATCACTTAACGGTGTATACTCGGTCGCAAAAAGACGCTTTGAAATGAGGAGATTCCTCTCTCATTATGTAAAATTTTCTCCCAGAGCCTTGCATATAAACAAAGTGCACGTCCGTTCTGTCAAATTTGTTTTTCATATTATTCTCCTTTTGTTTATTTTCTTGATTTTGTATCCTCATAAGAACATGGTCTCCCTTTTTTTTTTTTTTTTTCTTTCTTTTTCTTCTCTCTTCTTTCCCTCCCCCCCCCTTCATCATCAACACGCGTAAAACAAGTATGCATGAAGCGCCTAATAAAACTAGGAAGGCCTGAACAATTGACCAGCCATCACATATACTGAAATTGTGATCTAAACCCATGACTATTGGGATAGGTGATTCTCCTAACCGCGGGTTTGAATTTAAACAATCAATACCAGTCTCATAGGCTTAACTGACATCCACGTTTTCCATCAATGCGCTACAAGCCATCTAGAATAGCCACGACTTCCTATTTTCTTCTTCTCAGCCTATACAGCCGGCATATTTTGTTAATATAGAAGGCTCCGTTAATCTCTCAGTGCACGCTGATCCGGGGGAGGTGGGGATCTTCAATCGTAGATAGAGGCTGAGCGTCGATGTTGTCCAGCCTTCTCGAGGCTGGGTCAAAATGCCAAGCATGAAAAAAGCAGGCCCAGTTGTGAGCACACCGACAGCGTCAGCCCCTAGATTGGATGATGATAGCCTCGTGAACTGCTTCGCCCGATCATACCAGGTAGCTGTGTATGTTCACAGAGAGAGAGACTGAGTCCTGCCGTGTCTGTCAATGGTAGAGCCTTGTTCAATGGGGAGGTTTAATTTTGGTAGTTATGATTCATGCGCTGGGGTTAATACGAACAAGGCAACAACTTATGACCCAATCGATGACTGTTCGCGAACACACCAGCATGCGAACTTGATAACATTGAGTGATATAATATCTCTAGGTAGACAGACAGTACTGCCAGCATTTTAGGCCCCATAACATAAAGCCGCCTGCCCAGCCCAATCCTCGACTAACAACTTTCCAAAGCTTAAATCAACCGAGTTGCTGCAGTGAAGGATGATCTAAGGCAACAAGCGCGTACATACTAGTACATACCGACAGACAGGGTCAATCTCACCCCCACCCCACCGACCTAAATTAAATAGTAAGACCCTTATATTTACCACCTCCAACACTCACTCGACTGTCCCCTAGCCTTCAGAGAGAGGAATTAAGAAAATATAGTAATGCTGACTCTAAATGCTGGTTGAGTTAGAATTGTCAATCGATAGTACCCGAATATATATCATATCAATCCCATATCAATATAGCTAAAGCTTTCCATTGACAGCTAGCTTCTCACAACGCATCTTCAACTCAGTATGCTATCTGAGGCTACTCGACCTCCATGGCTCTATCAGAAACACAAGCTCGAAGAATTTGTTCAAGAACACAATTGGACCCTGAATATTGTACAACTCCGGTGCGATCGAAATCGATGCCAACTTGTCGACAACATCCTTGAGAAAATCGCCTTGAAGGAGCGCCTAAACCCTAGCGAATTTGAAAAGGGCCTTGCAAGAAACCATCTAGCGGTCGACCTCCAAAATATCCTTCAACGATGGTGCGACATCGGGTTGCAGAAAACAATGGAGGGATCTGCCCTTTTGGGTAGTGCGCAAAAACCTGCTATCAACCAATGGGCCCCTGTTATACATGTGGAGAGATTTAATGCTGTGCCGAAAGTAGAGGTTGCAAGTCCTGAGGCAACTACGTTCAACTATGTTGGGAGTGGGGACTCCTACCAGCAGCCACGAACACGGGATACATTCCCATCTTCGCAGCAGCTACCTTTGAGCTCCCGGCCGGTCAAGAGACCGCTGGATGATGCTGATCAAAATGACGATGTCACGAAAATGCCTAGAATAGATCGGGCATCATCATTCACATGCCCATACTATGCTCGGAATAAACACTCTCCAGATCACGCACAATGCGCGGATAAGACCTTCCCAAACCCCCGTAAACTAAAGTAAGTATAACTTCCGTTCATTGGTTTTATAATGGCTTTGTTGAGATGTTTGTAGCTCACGTATTGTCAACTTTTCTCAGGGAACATGTCTGGCGGTGGCTTAAACCTTTCAAATGCGCAAACTGCGGTGAAGGCTTTGGTCGTGAGAAGACGAGAGCTATTCACTGCGAGCAACGCAAAACCAAATGCAAGAAGGCTGTGTCAACTTATGAGCATAGCGCTGAGTGGCACCGCGATCTGCAAATAGAGTCGGCAAAGAGTACTGATGAAATGATCCGCATATTTGATGAATACGAAAAGAAAGTCACCGGTTAGTTACCTCACGGTCTTTACTACTCTCGAGTAATAGGATAGAAGACCAGTTGAGGGGCTCACAACATTAATATAGAATCAAAATCTCAAAATCCCAACAATCGTGAAGGGAGCAGCGCAGAATCAGAAGGAAGCTGCTCGAGCCCCGAACCCCAAAATGATTCCCCGAATAGTTTAGGATACAACCCATCGGACAGCGAAATGGATGGCTCAGGGGGTGAGCCAAAATATGAAACCCCAAGGCTAGTGGAGTTAGTAGAGCGAGGACCCCCTATGGCCGCTCGGCCACGTTCAGAAAGTCTTCATCAAACTCATATTCTGCGGGAGGGTTCAGGGCCTACCCTCGAAGGTTTGACCCATGATTGCTCCAGCGGAACGACAAATGGACACCAACTGAGCCCAAGCTGGCCACAGGGAGGCGATCTAAATCAGTTTAACCCACCACAAACTCGCCGGAAGAGTGAGCCGCTGGTCCATTATTCGTCGATTACTTCAAACAATTTCTCCCAGGAACCAAGCGTAGGGTCCGCGGGGGTGCCGCAAATTACTATCACTCATCATGAACCGCCTCTGGATTTTGGGATTTCGTTTGAGCCAGAAATGTATCAAATGCAGAATGAAATTAGAGAAACTTCGTGTATGGATCCAATGGATGAGGGATCTCAAAATGATTTTTCCGACATTGGCCGGGAATTACAAATGGGAAATAGAAGTGGATCGCAAACAGTTATCCTACACAGTCCTGGATATGGAAGCATTCCGTCGTTTAACACTCGATTTAGGTTTTAATAGATGGCTAATTTTGGTTACATTGTCCCCATTCTTTATTTTTTTACCCTTCACCCTTTACCCTTCATTCCCCCCTCTTTCATTTTTCATTTTCATTTTTTCCATTTTGTGGGTTCCTCTCTATTTCTCTCATGATGAGTGGCGTTTTTAACTTGGGTTGGGTGGAATGTATGGGAAGCATTTTTTTTCTTTCGTTTCCTCTTTTTTTTTGTTCAGTCAGTAGAAGTAAGTGATATCAGATCGCTGTAAAATTGTCCCTGCCCTAGTTAAGAAAGAGTACGGCTTGGATGATCAAAGTTCTTTGAGCACCTCATAAATCGAGTCGATATTTAATTTCTCCTGAACTAAGAGCTGAGGGGTTGATATTATCCAAGTGGCGTGCGAAATTACCGTGCAGAGACCTGTACACCAGACCTTGAGCAAATAATTAAGGCCGTTTTAATATTGGTCATATTAGAAGATATAATATAATAAACTGTTATAATAATTGCTTGGGTTGTTATATTAACAGCCACAGCTAACCGGGAATCGGGCGGTGCGCGAGTGACAGTTCGTGACTAAAGGGCGGTGATTGTAGGTTCTTCACATTGTATACATGTAGTTATTTATTGATTTCGGTAGGCCAGTGGGAATAAGTCCAAACAAACGTAGCTCTGTGTCACCTCCATCTTGCCCAATCACTGTCTGGCTAGAGGGCAGTGACTTGTGACCGAGGGACCCATTTGCCAGGGCTCGGCTTTGCCTAGAAACCTATACCCAATTTCACATTTTTTGTTTAAAACACGAATATCCCTCGGCCCCTATGGCGTTGAAAGGGATCAAATTCTTCTCTTTTCCTCCCTCTATCATTTTCTCCCCATTTTCTAAGATAATAACTTGATGCTCGATTTCCCTAAAGCTCTTCTTGTTTTCTGCAGAACTAAGCCGGAGATGTTAGGTGCTGTGGATGTTGCGGTACACCGGAATCTTAGTGCACCACTTCCACTGTCTACCATACCAGGGTGCTTCAAGAAATGATCTTATAAAAGAGATTTAATGAATCTTTCTGATGAACTAGGGAAACATAGCCTGTGTTGTCACCGTTTAACTTCCCTTGTCTTTGTGGTAGCCTCTTTGGTTCCTTTGTAGTACTTTGAAAAGTGAATCAGTGAGAAAGACTCATACATGGGTGACTCTGTAGATCTGGTATATATAACGGCTCGGAGGGGAAGGGCTTATGGCGTGCCGTGCCCACATATCGTTCACGCAACCCAAGAGGGCATGTTCTTCCTGCATAAAATATGTAGGTAGATCCACAGTTTTGAACTATGTGACAACACCATAATATCCAGTGACGTGGGATATCCAAACGAGGGATACCCCCCGCAAATCTCGAACGATGTTGATTAAAATGACTTATGTCTACAAAGTCTGCCAGACCCCTGAAAAGAGGAAGAGGGGGGGGGGGGGGGCAGGAACAACGTTGGAGAAAACAGGGATGAGTGGGGATGGAGTTATAGAAGGAATCGATGAGCAAAGAGGTAGAAATCCTCAAGTCTTGTGGTGACAAATATGCTTACTTCAGCCAATAGCATACATGCGACTGTGGAAAGGCTTCCTTTACCGGTAGTGGCGCCGGGAAGGTTAATATGTTGCCCAAGGTCCGGTGAGCCAAGTACATGTAGCCAATATGGCTTTGCGTTCCCAGCTAAAAGGTTTATGTGTGTAACATTGCAATTGTTTGGGATATTCGCTACTTCTCCTTAACTTAGACGGGGGTGTTTCCATTACCCACCCACACGCACACATCCACACACGCACACACGCACCTCAGACAAGTTCATCCTTTCAGCTTGAAATTATGCCGAATCTCAACGGGAATTTAGAGCCGTGGTCTATCAGACTGTTTAAGTAAGAACGTACATACACCACGTGTATGTATACATCTACATGTATCTTTCTGTGTTATGTTCCACGGTAAAGGCTTAAACTAACATCATCCAGGGGTGACATCCCCTCAGATGTCAATTTATGAGAAAAATGCGGAGAGTACCGAGCATCCCATCCGTTAAATTTCAACCTCATCCAACATTTTATCAATGAGCTTGGCTGATGGTTGTAGGCTTGGTGCAATATTACCTCACAAAATACATGCAATGGCCTGGAATATAATCTTCCATCAAGGCCAGCCAACTGAGGGATAAGACAGCTCAGATAACTGTAGGCAGCCGGACATTGGTGACTGGGACTCCAGGGGATATTTAGCAGTAGATTCAAGTTTTACTGCAAAAGAATTCTACATCTAATATGGCCAAATTACCATATTTCCTGTGCTTATATCGCCATCCCGAATACCCCCTCTAGCTAGTATCAATGCCATCCTAGGCATTAAGAGTATCTACGACCGGGGCTTTGTCTAGTATGTACTCGACTTTTCCGACCCGCTTTATTAAACCTCTAGAAATGCCATTCTAACCATGAATGAATAGAAGCACGTGCTCGTGGCGCGTGCCGTCGGGGCTTGAGCGAATATAATACACGTGAGAAAGCTCTCAGAACTCGGGATAACCAAAAACCGGCGTGATATCAACAAAACATGAACCTACACATTTCGTACATTTCCCGCTCACTAATATTGGCTATGATCAATCATCAAACTTATATATACCTGGTCCTAGTATAGTCCTTGGGTAAAGGTCGGATAGAGGGCGAAACTAGCGGGTCTGGACTGTCTCCATATGTACCATCGATCTGATTGGTTAGTATAATGAAACTCTTTAAGGTCTCGAGGAGTACAAGATCCGGAGCTTATTTTAAATTGATACACCGGTATTAAACACCCATAGTGTGCCGATGGGCTCGCCTATATAAACTCGTACAGATGTGGTTGATTTCGGCTAAGGTAAAACCCTCAACTATTAACTAAAATGGCTACTGGCCGGTCCACGTTCGACGATCCCGGCACCATCCAATAAATACAGCTAGGGTAGTATGTAACCGAGCCCTACGAGAAGATTACTGAATGTCATTGTGATAACGATGAATGGCGGGAGAGAGATACAGGTAAGATATCCCTGCTTGCGGATGTCTTTTTTGCTCGAAGTCTTGCGTTCGGTTGACGGATATTACCACCCCCGTCACGCTCTTTTCCTTTTTTTTTTTTTCCAGCTGGCCTTCCTACACCATACTTACATACTCATAGCATCTTCTTGTCTTAGATATCCGGACGTTCGTATCATAAAATTCTGGGTTAGGGCACGATCTATCGACGCCGTCACATCATAGCCCGGGTGAATGTTTTTTTTTTTTACTGGGGTTACGTTACCTTCCCCGCTCCTTATGATGGAACCTCCGGTGGATTGTATTTTCCTAAAGTCACATCAGGCGGTAATGATCCTTCCAACATGATATTTGCCATTGAATCAGAGACGTTATGTAATTTATGTGATGCGGTCACCAGCGCCCCCGTTTTTTCTTCGATTCATGAGGCTGAAAGACATGAAAAACAGATGACTCCACAGAGAGTCCACGTATGCGGAGATCTCGATGACTCATTTACAAACAGCCTCTACTGGCTGGGTCATATATGTCGGTTTTGATATTATGATCATTGCCCTTCTTTTATAATTGGACTATGTATTACATACACCCTCCGCGGGAGGTTGAACGGTGTGTAATGTAGTTACATGTATCTACCTAGTAGAATAATGTGACAGCAACAATTTATTAGGCCTCCAAATTGTGTTTTACATAGAGTACTGTATTCTACTTGGTGCGCGTGGGCAAAACTTTATCTCACCCAGTGCTATTGATTGTGTCGCGATGTAGGTAACTACCTGCTCCTCCATGAGAACCTTGTATCACCGTTCCGAGTATTGTTAGGCCTTGGCGCGCAACCTCCGGTGTGTGACGCATACAGCTCATCCAATATCGGAAATACATGTTAGTATGTCCTAAGCGGCTGATAGCAAACCCACTTTTGTACTCTGATAGTTTGGCAGTCAACTCAGTTTTAAATATTTCCCACGTTCTCTGTATAATTTGACAGATTTGATCGAGGCTAGAGGTCTTACCGCAAACCTTAGGCGGGGTATATTGTCAACCAATGTCCTTGATTACAGTAAGAAGGCTACGATATAATCTTTGCACCCTCACCTAGCTCATGACGGAAGCTCGGCCCAATAGCTGTCATCATGAACTTTGGAGGAGCTACGCCGGAGAAGAGAGGCTCAAGGAGGATGAGGGTCCAGTCAGGATCGGATTCATCAGCAATGCACCGCTGAACTGTCCCCGGAAGCGCATCAAAAAAATAAATAAAAAATAATACCCACATTTTGAGCCGCATGTATCACCACAATCACCGCCGGTTCCACTCTACCACAGACACCATCACCCAGCAATCAATTGCCACACATGTTATGTCACGCCATCGGATAGTTTCCGAGACTATGGAACTCCCAAAAAGTAAAAAGTAGCGAGCTTGTCTGGATATTTGGATCGGCCGGTGAAATAACTATTTGGTGTGCGAAAAGGTACAAACTGAACATACGTGGAGCTGGCTGTTACTGCCAAGACAACCAAGCAAGAGCGTCTGTCTGTACAATGTATTATTTATAGGTTACCGAAGGCATCAGAACCCATCAACCATTGATTTCGATGGATCCATGCCCGGTACTTTGCGGTTTCGGGTGAGTTTCCTTGGGACGTCGAGTTCGAGAATATTATACATCGGAGTTTATGAAAATTAGTTCAGAAAGCTATTAATTTATCAACAAATTCGACTGTACGTACCCGGAAAGCCGTATGACCTTTTAGGAAAGCAAGGCAACAGTCCGCAATGTAGGTCGAAGCACCCTTTCGATTTCGATATTATTGATCATGGTCGTTAATTCTTTAGCCCTTAAAAAAAAACAAAAAAATAAAAAATAAGGGAAAAATCAATACAACCCATATGTATCCCGAAGTCATTTCTTACCCCCACTCTGCCTGGAGCTCAAAGCTACCCGGTAGGCCTTTTTTTCTTCCCGGAGAATCTATGAGCCAGCCCGTCAAAGAATATATGCAATCTGCTGCTTCAAGTGTCCACTCCGCAATGCTTGGTTTTGGGAGGCCGCCAGCAAATGCAGTTTTAGCCGCTAGAGTGGATGTAGTGCGGCTCTGATGCATCAGAAGGTGACGAATTAGGCCAAGTCGCAGCCCAGACGCGCATGGGGAAAAATTTAATTATTTAGAGCTATCTGGTACTAGCAAGTTCGAGCGTTTCATGGGACCACGAGCCAATCAACGTAGAAGCACACCTTTTGAGGCTCTGCTACCTGCAGGCTCCCCGTGATGAAGCGTGCAATGCCTTGAGCTCAAAAGTTAGTCTTGAACCGAGTCAAGTAATGTTAAAAAGCTTTCTTGAATCCTATCTTCAATACCTTATTCAAAATTCCTACCAGCGTCCCCCTATGAAAGCCTCCCATTAGATCGCTTGTCTTCTAGTAAAAAAAGAAGATAGTTACCACCTTCGCCTTATATACTCCGAAAAAAAAATTAAAATTACCGTTTTGCCAGAAAGCCAGTCGTCGCTGTGACAAAAGCACATAATAATCCGAAACAGTATGCCCCCCTAAATCTTCAGTTGGGAAAGAACTAACTCACATAGATATAGCGCTCAGGTCGCCAGAATCTAGCCCTCAAATACCCCCAGAAATCTTTTATCAGTTAAAACGACTTCTTTCAGAAAGTAATGTCTGATAACCAGGGTAGGGAAGATCAATCTAGACAAATGTTGCCTTGTATGTATACACTCATGTCTCCATATCACGTTTTTTTCAAAACACCCTATAAATACGACGTCTGTGTCTAAACCATGGGGTTTCTTATGAACAGCGGCCCATCAAGACCCCCCATGGGAGCACATACTTCCGGTCGAGCACCCTGACCTAGCTTCTCGCCACAATGTCGAAAAGGGGACCCGTTTGCAATCTGAGATCGAAGACATAGATCACGCATTTTCAGATTCGACATCCCCTGAGGCCACAATGGATCAACAGACACTGAAGAAATGGGAGCAATCCAAGGGTTATGACAACACTTACTCCACCGGAGCCCACGACCGCTACAACTCAAGATGTAGTCGGAGCAACTCACTCCAAGAACTTCATTTCAGCAACGATACAAATACAGACACGTCTTATACTTTAGCATTCGGTGGTGGGGCTGGCGGTGGTTCGGCACCTGTATCTCACTCGAGTCCTGATGAAATGACCGAATCGTCAAGCACCATGGATCCAAACTTTCCAGAAACAGTTCGAAGTAATAGCCCCCAATCTGACAGTGGGCCTTCCGATCGCGGTGGAAATTCTAGTGGTCAAGGTATTATGGGCAATCGTCCCCGGCCTTTCTCAAGGAAGTCCAAGGCTGGAATCGAGCATACTGTCACCCCTGCCCGCGCAGGCCCTGACGGAGGGTTTATTTGCAAGTTTATAGAACGGGGGAAAATCTGTGGACAATCATTCAAACTTCCCTCGGACATAAGGTTTGTTTGAAGCCCAATCTGCACGTTTTTTTTTTCTAGATTTGATCTCTCATCGACATCTTTCTATAGATTCCATCTCATTGAAACCCATATGACATTTTCTCCGTTTCAATGTGACAGATGCAAACGAGTGTACACGAGGAAATCTCTTTACACTCGACATCTGAAGGAAGTTCCTCAGGATAGTTCAACAGCAAGGCGAACTCGCCAATGTCCCCACCGCCTCGTCGAACAAGACGAATCTTACCGTATTCGAAAGAATACCTATGAAGCTCTTTGGGCAATCCAACTTAGCCAGGAGCAAGTTGACATTGCGGCCAACATCATTTCACAGTACAATGGAAAGCTTCCTGGCCGACGGAGACGTACGCAAAGCACCACTGAACCTGAGCTTCCCGCTGTTGTTTGTGCGGATACTTCACCACCATCTAGCCACTCCTCCCGGCAGCCTGAAACTGGTAAGACTCACACATAAGCCACCTTTCTCTGTCATATTCTAATCTAGTGGCTTCTGAAGGGTTTCCTGCCCACCAGAATTCACCATATGATTCCCAACCTGAGCCAGCCTACGCCCCACACATCATGAGGGTTTCCAGTGCCCCTAATCTTTACGCCCAAAATACAGTTGCAGACTCAACGGGCAGCCGTAGACCTTCCCCTATCCCATGCTTTAGCACAGGTCCTAGCAACTCGTACGAGGCGCTTTCCCCCTTCCATAGTCAACAAGATCCAAGCACTCTTGCTACGGGTACAACAGGTTACGGCCGACAGTATTTGGCCCCTACCGATGCTCTTTACTCTTCGCAATCAAGGACACCTGGTTACTATGAAGCTCCGAGAGCATTCTCGACTTCATCTGAAGGTATAGCTCCTCACGTACTACAGGGTCGCCAAAGTTCCTGGGATGATGCAGGCGTTGAATCAAGTTACGAAACTACTCCCTGGTCCTCAGGGTCCCGTTCCGGATACCGCGATCCTATGACGTTCGAAAGCACTAGCCAGACCTCGAGTTATCAGTTTTCAACTGTGAGTAATATGCTTGGATTTGCTGGAGTGGTTGGCTTCTCAGTGTCCTAATGAATGCCGAACCTCATCAGGCCCCTCACAACGATCAAAGTTCCCAGGGATTCAGTCATGAGCTTAGTCCAAGGAGATGTAGTTATCAAGGTGCACATCGTGATAGCAGCCCAAAGCAGAGGGATAGTTTGTAGCTGTTCCTGCAGGTCTATGGAGTCGGCCGTGAATTTGAGATAAAGGGGGCTTTTTTTTTGGCCACCGGTTAACGAAATTCAAGTTTTGATTTATGAAAAGCGGATATTTTTTCGATTATTTGTATATGGAAGGCAAAGGTTTAAAATAACACAATCAGAGCGTGAGATATTTTTCAGAATGACTGCCTTTGGAGGAAATATTTGAAATGATCGTATGATTTAGAGTCTCCGTATATTTAGCAAAGTCAGCCGGGAGCTGCAGCTATGGATGGATGGAATTTTTAGTCTCTTGAACTGTCTGTCAGCAAGCCCATTTGGGACTTATTTTGGGTAGTGGATAGGGGAATGTGGGTTAGTACATGACAATAGGGAGTTGCGATAAGGCTACAGAAGAAGCGGGGGTAAAGGGAGGTTGGTAAAGTTACGTCTCTTTCCCGTGTTTCGGTGATAGAATGTTGCCCTGACCCACCCCAGCATATGCCCATCAGTAATCTGCGTGGTCATGTTACATCGACTTGTGTAATATGAACTTGAATACATGTGCTATGAAAGTAGCAATTGGGATGTAACTGCTGGTTTTGACATGTAACTTCTCCAGTTAAGGTATTATTTTTTTCCAAATACCCTGGGTTAGCAGATAGCCACATGTATTATGTTGGACGAACGATATATAAACATGCGGGCCATGAAAATTTTCAGTCAGTGGCGTAACTTAGCCAACAATGTGATACGGGAACAGGCGTCTTCGAACTCGTTTGTGTATGTATATGTACTACGTTCGTGTGCAGGTCTGGAAATAAGTGCACATCATTCCTGGGACTTTGAATAAGCGGTAATTTATCAGATACAATTGGCTTGGTTCCAAAGTTGGAGATGTAGGGGGTAAGGGACATAGCTAGACGTGCCTTACTTACGAGGGATCTGAGAGGCCTTAATCCATCGATCTAGAACCAAAATTAACCGTTATACTGCATGTATCTCCATGTGAGATGCGGTTTTGAGGCCGGAGCGCTAAACACAACTGTGGAGGTTGCCCTATTGGATTTTATTGTATTGACTTGTAGCTGACAAGACCGAGTTATGTGTGTATACATGTATACAGGCTCCTGTGAGAATGTATGTAGTCTTGTAGACACTTTGGGTCAACCCCTGAATACTACATTACATGTAATTACCATTAGAAGTAAATATATATAGCACTGGCTTTGAACACTCCAATGAGTTCATGATCATATAGATGTATGTTTACATGGCCTATTTATATTTTGTCTGAAACTCTAACTAGATCTGTCTTTAAGCCACGCCAAATTTATTTCTGTGGTAACACGTGTGTTGGGGCGGGGTTTGAATTTTGGGTACCCGGGAATGGCGCGAATAAGGTCACATACATGTACATTTACCTAAATGGTTACTTTATTTGGGCTACTGCTCGCTGTAATTCGCCGCTCCTACATGGAACACTATAATCTTAAACAATACGACATGTGGGCTGCTAGCTAGGTGTAGTTTCACACCATGATACAAACCGGGTATGTTTTGTACACCGTTTAGACCTTAAGTACATGTACATGTACATGCATGTACACCAATACCAGATCAGTACGGCTGTGACTATATAATTGTAGTTACTGTATGAATTTACTTTGGGTCGGGTCTGCCAGGATTCTTCCACATCTAACAGCTCTAATGAAACGTGCAGAAATTATTATACCTACCCGCCGGAGGCTGGTTGGGCGCACTAGTGCTTGCAACCCTCTCAATAGTAAAATGAATTCGGGATTTTGGCTTATTCATCATACACTTATTAATAAATAAGCTCATCTAGCTTGTCTAGCCTTCAAGGCCAACTTACCGCACCCAGTTTACGAGTGATGTCTCATGATGCCGACTTGCTAGCACCCCCGATAAATTCTTCATCCGTCGCTCTAGTGGGAGTTAATGATTTACCAAATTGAAGATCAAATTTAATCCTAAACTTTAACCGCAGGGTTATCAAAATCTACACGTAAACGTGTCAAAAGTGATTTTACCAACGGTGGTAAATTATTTTACCACCGGTGGTGAAAATAATACCAGCATTTATACCTCAAAATGGATAATAGCACAGACCTTTTCGCCAAAAGGGGCTATATAATGCCAGTATATATGAACATTGTCCACTGGTGGGAATTTCACCACCACTAGTGGTAGGCCATTTTACCACCGGTGTGAAACTGTTGGTATTAATGATAATAAAGACTGAAAGTCAGCATTTATACTGGAACAAGGACTGAAATTCAGTGCTTATACCACCGTTGGTGAAATTCCTTTTGACACATTTACCGCTCCATATAGAGGTTACAATTGAGACCAGTCCAGGCATGTTTCCGGTAGAATACAACGCATTTAAGGAGGTGAGTCCACCTACTTCAATTGTCACTTCTCGAACCACCAGCATGAATTAACAGGTATGGGTAACAATGCTTTACTTTGAGCCTCGCTTTCATAAAGACTGTCAAAAACACCGAGAGTATTGGTAGAAACAAGGATATAGGCATGCATCGATATAGATACATTTAGTCTAAATATATAAGTGATAGACCAGATACACCCACCCCTCCTCGGCTCGGGGTGCCTCATAGATTGTATTATTCTTTTGTAGTAGTTGTATTATGGCTTCTGAGCCTGTTTTGGTCAATGTTGTCAAATGTAGCCGGGTCATAGGTTAATTATATATACAAATATATATACCATGGAAGGTCGTGGCAACGCTGTAGGTTTCCGGTGTCTGCCCCGCCTCCAAAGTTCTCACAGGTACATGTATATATATAAGTATATAAGGTACTTTTTTCTGCTATAGTTAGTTAGGTGACTAAGTCCCCTACTTCTTGCACATTCCTGCACGCGCCTGCAGTCGGCGGTGATGGCGGGTGAAAGTGCGAGTGATAATCCATGAACTGAAGCAAACGGCCCCCCCGCTTATCCTAGATGTCCCAGGAGTTTTAACTACATGTACATATACATGTAGTTTTAATCTCAAGAAACTCGGAATATATAAAAGTATACATATATAGCTATGGGGATGATTACCGTTTAATCTTACTCGTTAACGTTCTCTGCCTGCGCCGTCTTGATTGAATGCAGATACAGAGATACATGTAAGTACTAGCATGACGGAACTACATGTACATGTATGTCTCTGGTGGGTGGGAGTACTTGACGGGATATGCCAATACATTACTCAACTGCGTGTAAAATATACATGTATGTATATAAAGTTAATCTCAGTTTTAAATCATTGCATCATGACATTCAATACCAGTGCTACCTGTAGCCAAGCATCATCTGACAGAAAAAATTTAAAAAAGAAAAGTTCTTTCTCGAACCCACCAACGGCAAGATAACACTGTGGGCCGCTCTGTGCTGTTCTCCTTAAATCTGAAATATTCCCACCTCCCCTCACCACCCATCACTATTCATTAACCACTCAACATTAACCATCAACCTGTCAACATAGCTAATCTTTATCTCTATATCCTTTACCGGATAGCATCCCAGTCTTCACCTTCGATTTCCTCATCGTCAATATTCCTGTCTGTTTGTCGCTGAACCATCTTCGTTTGTATGGCTTAGACGATTGCAAACAAACGCACAGCCAACGAAAGGACAACCAAACATGTCAACATGTCCCGTCTCAAGAGACTCGCTCCTAACCACAACAATCCTCTCCCAAACACCTCTTACTTACTCCATCAATGTTGGATTATATAACTACCTTACAACCTACACCTCGGATCTCGCTCTTCTATTGTCTACTCACAGGGAGGTATACTTTAGCCGCTTTGAATACTACACACATCGCCTCACGATCTTTCTCCGGGCCGTCACCCCGCATGCCCTTTCCACTAGCATCACTCAAGTTTCCTCCTCCAGTGACTCCAGATCAAAGCCTAGAGGGGCGGGTTTTATCGCGGGTGCAAAAACAGTTCTTCCAGTCCCAGAATCATTCACCACAAACCTCATCCTGCCTCTGTTCAAGTCTGCATCTTCCTCAGCAGACGAGAGTCATTTCTTCTGCAGCACAGAGTTCCTGGACCTCATTACGGCGGTACTAGAACTCTATATACCGCAAGCTTTAAACTCTAAAGCATCTCTGAGGCCTCTAAGCTCAATCCTGGAATGTCTTCTCTATATCCCTGATGCAACACCCGGAATTGGACTTTTTGAGCGCCTCATTTCTTCAAATGCAGGAGGCCAGGTGCTGAAAAAGTTGATGGCATCAAAGAGCACGGTGGCAAAGGTCTTCAACGCTGAACTATTGGAGCTTTACATATATCGTGTTGATTCACTTGTTGAATCATGCTTGGTGTCTCACGGAACAAGTGTTAAAGGTGCACTATCAGATTGGGCCGAGATTGTGGTCGTCAAATCAGCCCTAGAGGGGTTGGAGAAAGAATTAGAGACACATAATCTGCGAACTACATGCATAACTGGGGATCCAAAGAAAGATTTGAAGAGGCAAGTTGGGGCCGGGAACTACCTTCCCGATTTGAGCCAAATGCGAGCGCTGAAGCCAAAATCTACGGCCGATATAAGAAGCCAAAACCCCTTCTCCTCCCTGGTGGCGGGAGGGCTAAACGATGAGCAGTCTATGATATTACCACCACAGAGTCAAGTTATCGAGATTCCTAAACCACAGCTAGATGAGTGCTCCCTTTTTACGCTTCGAAGGCTAATAGGCAGTAATACCAAGTCTCCACAGTCAATCCCAGATGTACATGAGTCGTTGAAGACGTTGAAAACATTGATAACATTCCAGACACTGGCAAAGATTTTTGAGAGTTTTCCATGCGCATCGTGTAGTAAAATGTGCTCTGGGGATGTGTTCAGAGGAAAAGGCTTTTACTGTGTGAAACCAGGAATTAGGTTCCCGGAGGGAACCAACGAAGGAGATATTCCTGCCAATACGGAGGTAGCCGACCATATTGGCGGGGACAAAACAGATAAAGAGGATGTCAAAGAAGGAAGGGGTGGTCAATGCAAAGGCAAGGGAAAAGGAAAAGTCAAACAAGCCGGGAAACTACAAAAGATTGAAAATCTTGATAAAGAAAAGATACCATCAGAGGATCGCGAAACACCGGAAACCCTCCTGTCCGAACCTGCAAGTCCCGAGGCTAATGCCTATGTCCCCTCCTCAATGTTCTCGCATGCACTAGGGCCTTGGAGGGTGATACTTTCAGAGCAAGCAATGAAAGATCTCATAGATACAAGGCAAGATCGGACATTCCCAATAGCCGAGAGAATATTAAAGGAACTAGCAACTGGATACTGGAACCGCCGTAGCCCGATAAGACCACGGGTAACAGGAGTGGGATTTGGCACTAGTGGGTTTGATAATACAGCACCCGGTAATGTTGCTGGCAGCCATGGGGCAAAACAGAAAGATGCTCAGGAGGATAGCGAACCGGAATGGGTAATAGAAGAGTGGCAGGGAAATTACGACGAACGCGCTGTCTTAAAACTATATGAAGCTACTTATAGAGAGAACTTAGGAATTCTATGGGGTATTGAGGGCGCTCGGGACGAACTGAAAAGCAGTTGGAGACAGGCAATCAAGGTATGGAGGATAGGTGGCCGTAAAGAAATTTTGGAAAGTATTCCTATCGTTCTTAAGACCCATAGGGGCTACGGCAATAGCTATATTCGAGGGTGTATGTTAAGACAGTTGAAAGAAGGGGCGGGTAAATCATTACGACACTTGCCAGCAAATTTCGTACTGAGCGAGGATCCTGTGAAAAGAGAACGATTTGGAGCCACAGGAACCATCACAAAGGGGAATAAGTTATCAAAGGAGGAATACCTAGGATTACATGAAGCTCTAACCATTGGTAAAGTCTACACACTTAACGAGAAAATGTTTGAAAGTATTCAGGCATCTAAAAAATGCGGAGTGTTACCGGAATTTGCATTCGACGTTAGCGAGGAGGAGACCGAGATAGTGAGATGGTGGAGAAGCTCTGTTCTAGTATTAGGCCGTAGTGGTACTGGAAAAACGACATGTCTAGCTTTTAAGTTGCTGGCTGGCTATCTTACACGAACAGGCGTTGGGTTAGAGTCGAGACAGGTAAAGTCATAAACAATCACTCGACCTATGATGAGCCAACGCTAACACGTGACTACCTTACCAATTTTGGGAGGGCCTTTTATTTAGATCTTCCTTACAAGAAGTCCAATTCTTGCAGGAAAGATTGCGAGATATGTGAGACGACTAATTGACTCGCAGCTTGGAAGATTTGATAACACATTATTGGAAGCCGAGCAAAACGATTCGGAGGCGCATTTGATTCGAGAAAACTCAATGACCATGACAATGCAGATAGAAGTCTTTTCAGCATTGGGAAAGATGACTGGCCTCTTATCTGTACTTTTGATGAATTTTGTGGATTGTTAGAGAATACACTCAAGTACGCACTTTGAAATGATATCTATGCCCAGCCTTACTAATTAATTTACAGGATCTCTGATCGCGCCGACTTCACACCGACCAATACGGAAGAAATACGGTTGAGTTGGGAACACCGCAGAGTTGACTTCGCAAAGTTTAAGCGGACTTATTGGCCATCTCTCCCAGTACCTTTACGGAGGGAAATCTCGGTTGAACTGGTATTCGCCGAATTGATGGCGGTGATCAAGGGCGGAAACTACGCTTCTGACTTTCACCCCCTGACAAAGAGCAGCTATTTGAAGCTTTCATCTCGATTGGCACCAACATTCTTAGAAGGTAGTAGAGAGCGCGAGAGTATCTGGAGAATATATGAGTTATACGAGGACCGCCGACGAACCCTAGGCGAGTGGGATGATCTAGATAGATGTAGAGATATAAGAATGGGGCTACTCAAGGATCGAGAACTCCTGGGGAGATTGCAAACCATAATTGGGGAGTGTTATGTGGATGAGGTGCAAGATCTCCGTGTTGGAGAGGTCGAAATTTTGTTACGGGTGGTAGGAGATCCAAAAGGGATACACTTGGCTGGTGATACTGCGCAGTGTATTAGTCGAGATTCTACCTTCAGATTTCAGGACGTAAAGGCATTGTTCTTTCACATTTTTGGGTCGACGGTTGCCAAGGGGGGGTTCGAATCTTCAAAAACAACTGAGACGGGTTTGGAGAAACCCAAGTTGTTCTTATTGGCAAGAAATTATAGGAGTCATCAGGGAATTTTGGCATTGGCGAGTAGTGTGGTTGATCTACTCTGGAAAGGTAACTCGGACGCGTGAGGGGCTTGTGGGCTGAACTGACCAGTTATGTGTAGTGTTTCCTGACACGATAGATAAACTGCAACCAGAGGTCGGCCATTACTTGGGCCCGAGGCCAAAGCTTTTTAGTGAGTTCATCTGCAGAGGGGGCGTCCGAGTCTCCGTAATCTGTAGTCCCTGTGGTAAGCTAATCAAGGTCATTTGTAGTCGGATTCTCGTCGGATTTGTTTTTGAACAAATTATCTGGCGCCGTGGATATAGCAGAAAATATCGCAGAGTTCGGTGCAGAGCAGGTTATTCTTGTCCGCGATGATGAGGCAAGGAAAACTCTAAGAGGCGAGATCGGCACGGTAAATCTAATTCTCACAATTGTAGAGAGTAAGGGAATGGAGTTTGATGACGTTCTCCTATTCAACTACTTCTCTGGAAGCCCGGCAGGCCCAAGTTTCAGAGCCTTGGTTTCCATGGAGGAAATGGAAAACAAACAAGGGGCAGGGCTTGTAGGGTTTGACAGGAGAAAGCATGCTGTGCTCTCCGCGGAATTGAGGGGACTCTATGTGGCTATCACCAGGACGCGAGCCAGGCTCTGGCTTATCGAGGAACATGAGAAAAACGTAACGGCGATGGCTAGGCTCTGGAGCAAGGATTCTGGTGATGGGTTGGTAGATATTGTTCTTAGGGGTGATAAAAATGTAAGTGGGGCCAATGTGCTTCTAGGGCCAACCACGTCGAGCTTGCTGATTAAATCATTTTTGTGTGTGCCGCTACAGGCCACAGATATGATGAAGGAGATGAGACAAGGCAAAAGCAATAAGCCGGCTGATTGGTATCGAAAAGGCCTCGAGTTTCTAGAGAAAAAGCTTTGGTATCCTGTTCGTATATATATCCGTTCAAAACCCCCCTCAAAATAATCCCTATACTGACATATTTAATTACAGGCGCTGAGGTGTTTCGAAAGTGCTGGAGATGCAGCTGGGCAGAACCTCTCAAAAGCACACATCTTAGAGCAGAAGGCAATTGACTTATCTTACGAACAACCTGCAGAGGCTAGGGCTCTATTCAAGGAGGCTGGTGTGCTATTCCTCGCGTCCAAACATCCGAAGCAGGCATCCAAATGCTTTACAACAATCCTGGACTGGAAATCGGCAGCTGAGGTTTGGAGCAGTTCTGATCACGAACGTGCTGCTGGATATTATGAGAGGGCCGGCCTTTTTAAGGAGGCAGCAGGGCAGTATCACATTTACGGAAATTTTGAAAAGGCAGCTGCTGCATATAGCCAAGGGCAGTGTTTTGTCGACCTACTCCAATATCTCACTGACCACCGCTATAAAATGAAGCCTTTGAAGTTTCGCAAGTTTGCCAGACTTGTCAACATGTTATTTAGGAGTCAAAAGGACGCCAGGAAAGATTTAAAGCTTATGGCAATAACGCTGCTGGGCTCGGACTCCGAAAAGGAGACCTTCCTAGTCCAGTATAACATGACTTCTGAATTAATACAGCATTATTTAACGACGAAGCAATTCATGAAGGCTGTCAATACGTGTCTAAACTTGGGGGACTACACTCAAGCTACTCAGATCATCGAGTATGGAGCTTTTGGGGACGATTACAATGCTGACCTAGTGGACGAGATTTTTGCCTGGACAGAAACTAGGCGCCTGCAGGGTTCGATCTCCAACTTCTTGGGATATATGAATGAAGATATAGAAGGTAGTCGCCCTTCCACCCTAACCCCCCCAAAGGTTTTCGCTAGGGAAGAAACAAAGAAAAGTTGGAAGATTCTGGAGAGATCTGTCATGAGTCTCTTTCGAGAGCTAAGAGTTTCCGAAGACGAAACCAAGTGGAGTGTCTCAGACAAAGATTTACAACTGACCGCCGATTTGCTGGTAAGATATTTTACCGCTACTCCACAAACTACTATGACTATGACTCATTGCTCACTTTTAGATTGCCGCGAATGGTGACTACTTCGGGGCTAAATGTGACCCTAGGGAATTCCCTTTCCAATCCTTAGTAAGATGTACGGAGGCCTTAAAGAAGGCCAAGAAAGATGGATATTTCCCAATAGCAGTGGGAAGGTTTTACGGTATCTCCTACATCAAAGGGGATTCCTCCCGTGTGTGGGTGCTGCCACCGAGTCCACTCTTGCCCGACGGGGTAAGTATGATGATGACTTATAATGAAGCTTTCCAGGGCCTCAACAAGCAGCTTTCCAACGACATGGGCAAGAGTATCTACTCTCTTCTAGACAATACGACTAAAGTATTGAGAAACGAGGCATTGTGTGAGGAATTTATCATCCGCGGCAGCTGCTCGCTCCAGGCGGAAGGCAAATGTCATTTCACACACGCTTCGTTGTCCAGAGATGTCTCTCTTTCAAGACTAGAAGTATGTTTGTCTACTCACTTCTGTTCTTCATAGTAAGATATTAACTTACTATATCGTTTTATTTCTTTTTTTTTAGTTGTTGAACTCGTCGCTAGAGATGCTCTTGTGCCTCGAATTTCCATTCCTGAAGAATCTTTTCGGGAATGCAGGTTATGCTAAAAGATATCGAGGAACAGGTTGGTTTTATGATAACCCTGTCTATGAACGATCTTTCTGATTCCAGGAACAGTTCGTAAATGGCTTGAGCAGCTGCTCGTTACAACCACGTTTGTATCTGAATTCACAACACACCCCCTAATTAATATAGGCTCTCTATACTCGGACCCAGGAGAGTCTGAGAGAGGTGTTCGTAGTGCTCTTGAGGATTTACTTTACTACCGCATTACCCACTGGAGTGTCAATGACATACCCTTCTCGCAGCTCCTACAACAAGTAGATTTGGCGGATAATTTAAGTAAGTGTGAACCAAGATTTTATGGTAGAACAAAAGCCTAGGCTGACTATTCCCAGACATTGGCGAAACGTTTGGGCGAAAGATTATCAACCGGGTCGATTGGGGCCGTTTGGACCCGGTAAAAAGAAAGTCATTTAATTCTTTGGAGAACATATTACGCCTTCGAAGTGCCCTTAAGGGAGGAGATTTGTGCCATGTGATGGAGTTAATGTTGCATATACACCCATTGCAGTTAGATCTGGATTCTCAAGAGACACAGTGCTTTCATGCTCTGATAGGTTTCTGGGAGCAGTGTTGTGCATTTCTGGTTCGTATCCGCCCTCCTAAACCCAGGTCAAGGGTTTCTATCTTCATTAGTGTTAGATACTAAAACCGGTTACTCGTTTAGATTGTCATAGCATCGCTTGACGAGTTTCTCATCAAAAATAATTGGCGTAAAACCCATCTCGAATATTTCTTCCCGTGTCTAGCAGAATTTGCCGCCCTTCCCTTAGCCGAATGCAGTCAGATCGCAGAGACTGCCAAATCAATTCTAGTGAGAATTGTTCAGCGCGTGCTTGAATCGTTTCAAAAGATTCAATCGTACTCATATACAACCCTCCTGAAGACGTGGGATAAACGCCCAGATATCTTGATTAGACGCGTGCTAGATTTGCTTGCAATCTGTCTTTGCAATATGCAGCATAGTACTGGAAACAAAGTAAAGCCAGCACTAGATAACCAATGCATATGGGAAATTATCAAGGAATGGAACTTTTGGTGCCGCAGAAAGACAGTTGGTGCACAGGAATCTGAGCTTGATATCAACAGATTCATGGCCATCTTTGCAGACGCGTTCAACAGCTCATACAGCGGCATCGAATCGCTGGCCCTGTACCAAAAAGTCAATTTGCGACAGCCCTTTAGCAAGTTCCGATTTATGCAGCCTAGTTGGAAGGTGAAAAGGGGCCAGTTCAAATCTCTTTCCTTTTTCAATAAGCGTCCTAATGAACAGAAATATCCTAAAGGGAGGATACTCACTAGCTATAAAAGGGTCGGAAATGTGTATACTGATGGTGGTGCCCAAGGAGCACTCACAGAGGCGGAGATCAAGGCCGTGTCAACGATACAGTCGTTCTGGAGGCACCATTGGCAATTATTGTTAGAAAAGAGAAAATTCGACAAAACCCCCGAGGGAAAGGCCATCAAATGGATAGACCACCAGTTCCAGACGGCGTTAAATACGATGGATAAAGTACTGCCGAACAAAATGTTGAGGTGGACTATATTCCGCGACCAGGGAGTCCATGTTGTACTCAGGACTCACGAAACCGGGCTAATCATCGAGAAGATGTTGTCGGAAATTATAATGCGAATGAAAACAGGGGAGGATCTTGAGTGGACTGAACGAGGGGCGCTGGATGATGTCTATCAAAATCTTTGCCAGGCGAAGGATAATATGGCAGCATTGAAGGAATCTATTTTCGGCAAAAACGTCGTGGCCTACCCGGTGGAGAAGTTGGGGCACACATTGGCCGAATTCAGGGGCAGAGCGATGGGCTTAAGTAAAGTAGTGGGGGATATCATGATAGAGATCACGAGAATCGGGGGTCAAGTTGCCGGGAGAAGTGCTTCTACTTCAGTTTCGTTGAAAACACCCGGAGAGAAGCGATTGAGATGAAGAGCTTTTAGGGGCTTTTTCCCCCCCTCTCTCTCTTTATTGCCACACGGCTATACAAGTACGGTGTGCACCTCTTTTTTTTCTTTTCTTTTCTTTTCTTTTCTTCTCCTTTTCCTCTCCATCACGCACGGAAATGGCAATTTAACCTGGATATCGCAAAATCATTTAGTGTCGATGGGTTTTATTTTTCCTTTAGGTACATACATGTTACGCATATTGTAGTTAGCATGAAATACTAGCGCCACAGAGATGAAATGAGGTTCCCCATTTACCTTTTTACATTGACCATTCAGCGTCGTTGGTCGTGACTTCACTGCATTAGTCCATTAGTCGCGCGTAGGAACTTTACTCGAGCCAGCTAGCCCATCAGGAGTCTTCCTTATCTCTCATAGGGTACTTCGATGGATGGGGGTGTTAAGCCTTCCTCTGGCGAATGGCTGCGAAGGATAGTGGTTGTGGTATTTACTACTACTTCTAGTAGGTAGCTAAGCTCGCTGATCTACATACTAGGTACTCCCACTCTTAATTCTCCAGTCGTGGAGAATTTGCGCAGGCTAGACTCGAGCCCGTGCAATAAGACATACCAAACTCGGTGGGCTGCTCTACTCCTTGATCGTCAGCCAAGACGCAGAGCAAGGCTAATAATTACCTCGTTGGGCTGGCCCCCAAGCACGGTACTTTTAACGTGTCTAATCATTTACACTCAATTTAATTAACAATGTGCACTTTGGCAGTAGGAGCAGCAGCGGGTGTAACTGGAGTGTACTCGCACGAAGGGCGTACGCTGCTAATCTTAACTGGAATTAGAGTATGAGAAGGCCTGAGCGCGCGACCCGCGCACGTATGCTGCGGATCCATGCGAGCCCTGGGTCGGGTCGGGCTGGACTGGACTGGACTGGACTGGACTGGACTTGAACTGGGCCTGCCTGGAGGATATGACTCTTACTACGCTGGACACTGAGTGGGTAATCATGACGTATGGAGGTGCCTAAATTGTATATCGTGTAATTGTATTAATGTTATTATTGTTATTACTACTTACTCGATCTACCTATATAGTTAGCTGTTTACCTGCTATTACGGTGGCGGTGGTGAGATCGGGCGATTGGAAAGGTTCCGGGGCCTTTTATAATTGCCACTACTACTCTGCTCTGCTCTCTGCTCGGAGTCTATATGTCTAGTCGATGCACGGCGGGCATGGAGTGATCTGTGAGAGATCAAGAGTAAAAAAACTATGTAGGGCTGACGTGACGTTGTGTGTACAGCTAGAGTTATTATTATCAATATTATTATTATACCTATGTATTATGGCCGCACCGAAGAGAGGTTGGGGGGGGGGGGGTATCTATCGATCAATCCTATGCTGGTGGGAGAATATGCTGTGGGTGAGCCTCGGTCTATTGTTGTTTCTATTTGAAACGGAGCAAGCGCTGGTGGCTCTAGTGCTGACTTCCTGCGTGTGGGAAAAGGTAGGGTTGGTTTATGATGATGATGGTGGTGCTGGAGTTTGACGTTTCGACTATTGATCGACATAAGCAGGCATGATGTACCTGACGTTAATTGCTGTAGGTACTACGGGTGTAGGGGTAAGTCTGGCCCTACCCCTACTTTTTTTACATGTGCTCAATTGGACATGGAAGGAATGGATGGACACGGAGAAGAGGGAGAAGGAGAAGAAACTTGCTACCAGGGTTTGGGGGTGAAACACCGCGATTGACTTCATTCCGGTTTAGTTTTTTTTTTAGTTCTTTTTTCCCCCCCCATTCCATCTGATTCCATTCCTTTTCGGTGTTCTATTTCTGTTCGGCACTTTAATTTGATACATGTCGAGATCTTCGAAAAGGAAATGGTAAAAAAAAAAGAAAAGAAAAAATGAAATTCTACGGCAAATGTGGGGAATGGAGGGGAAACAAAAGGGCAAAAAACAAAGAAACAGATGACACTGACATTTAATTGTATGTAGTCTGCCATGCCGTAGCTGTTTGGCTGGCTAGAGCGCGACTCATGTTAAAACCCTGATCGCTGATCGACTAAAAAGACTGAACGAACGCGCGTATTGTAGATACAGTACTCCATCTAGTATGGTAGTCCATACCTTCACTCAGTAGGTGAATTTGCATTACCTCTTACTAAATACATACATGCGTACAGCGCTGCTGCTGCTCGTATGTAGCTTATTATTATAATCACCATCGAGCTGCGCGCTGCACCTCCGCCGGACAAACCCCCCCCGCGGAGTAGTACCTGCCTACATTTCCTACAATTTCCTACCATCAACATCGAAGGCTAAAAGACGGCAAAAGACAAAAAATCAACACAATCATGTCATGAGGCTCAATTAATGTATGTACCTTACGTACCTTACCTTCAATCTAAGCATAAAAGAGGCGCACTAGACCGTGCTGCGCCCCTCCACCCCCCCCCCCCCTCCAGGGGAGAGGAGGCTCTTCCGTAAGGAGAGACACCCAAGGAGTCGGTGCAGTCGGTAAATTAGAGTAGGGATCAGGCCAGGAGGGAGGGGTGGGAAGGGTGGCACTGATGGTAGAAGGAAGGAGGGGTGGAAAGAAGGTGGGCAAGGCAAAGAGTGCGTTCAGCCTCATCAACAGCCTCAACTACGTATATTCAACATCACGGTTTAGCAGCATACAAGTGAAATGTCACGTCTGCTGTACTCACTTCTCTCTGCTAAAGTGGACATGGTGGGGATAGATAGAACCTACATGCTATATAGCTAACCACACGCACGTAGCTTGCTCATGTCACTGCTCTATGAAACGAGTCAGTTAACTCTTCCCATTTACTTACCCAGAAGAGTAACCAATGCTATCTGCATGTATCTTCTATCTAATCTACGACCCACCCACACTCCCTTCTATCGATTCCTCCCAATCGGAAGTAAACTGATAAACTATGGTGTGCGTGGAGGCTCTGATTAAAAGCAGTCAGCAAGCAGCAGCAAGCTCGCATCGCTCTGTGCATTGCATGGCAGGGATCATCTCTCGATCTCTGTTGACCTCTAGCTCTCTGTCTCTCTCTTTCTCTAGCGTTTTAGTTTCCACATTTCTGTGGTTTGACTTTAATCTTTAATTTGGGGGGAGAGGAGGGGGGGAGCCTGACTTGGTCAATAAAAAACTGAAGAACAGAAATTTCAAAAAAAAAAAAAAAAAAAAAAAAACTTGCCGCATCGCATGACACTGCCGTTTCCGGAAATCTTTCTATCTATCTATCTACACATTGTATCTGAGCTGTGTTATCAAAACCTGTTACCTAGCACTCAACCCCTTTGCCTCTCAGAAGATCCTCGCCCGGGGTAGGGAAAGGGGGGGGGGAGGTGGTCAGTGATCATACTCTACACAAATGGCACCATGATCCTACACTACTGGCATACACCCATACCCATACCCACATACCCATGAACGCAGCATTCTCCAAATGCCTCCCCTGCTAATATACCCCCCCCCCCTCCCCCTCCCTTTCATTCCTGCTCTCTCTTTTACTTGGGACCGTATCGCATAACGCCGAGAATACACTTGCTTTGCCGATAGGTACAGGCGTCATATATATGTGAAATGTGGGTTAGGGTTATTTATGTGGGTAAGTACATGTAAGTACATATGTAGCGCATGTGAGTGTAAGTAAGCAAGCAGGCTAGGGTGGTGTGCGTGTGTGTGTGAGGGAGAGGAGGGACGGAAGGTTTCAACTGCCTTTGGGGGGGGTGCACAACCCACGAGAACACAGTAGAAGATCAAGAAGCAGGGACCTGCACTGCCGTCCGTAAGGGCGGGCGGGTGACATGATGACCTGAGGTCTCGTGGACACACGGCGAGACAGACAGACAGACAGGTTGACAGCAAGAATTGAAATGTTAACGGCCGGCCCATATATAAAATATATGGAGGGAAACACTGTGCGCACATGAGTGATCAGCCACTTCAGTGGGAAAGAAAGAAGGAAAGAATGAAAAAAATCCCGGGACCTTGACGGCGGAACGGTTGGGCAGGCCAGCGGTTAGGGGAGCTACATGTATGTAACAGTAACAGACATTGGCAGGGGAGAGGGTGCATGTTTGTTGGTTTTAGTCTTAAGCTTTAGATTTGGTGGTAGCTACATGTACGTTATAGGTTACGGATAACATGTATATACGACATGTGTGTATAATTTACAATGTACAACAGCTTACGGGGGTCGATGACATTCCTACTGATCGGGGACGTATGGTATTATATTTTTGACGGTTAGAGAGGAGACAGACAGACAGGGGAGGTTACGTGATTGCGCTTCTACTAGTGTAGAGTATATCAATCTACATGTACATGGTCGATCATGATATATATCGAGTGATCATGATCATGATCGCTCTCGACTCCACTCACTCGGGGTTCGTGTAGCCAGGAACTTAATCCTCCGGGCACAGTAAGGCTTTGGGCAGTAGGGAATAGCTTACATATTTTCTCCCTTCCACCGCAAGCGGTTTATGAAACTAACTAGCCCATGGGGGAGAGAGAGAGGGAGGGAGATGGAGAGAGGGAGAGAGAGGGAGGGGTCTATGTTTGTAAGCCAGCCATCATCATGAGTGCAGCTGCAGAGCTTGCCATATATGTGGTGTGTGGGTGACCGTGATATACCAAAAACCTAAGTACATGTAATGTACTTATTCTCTCCAACTATGTACTTCTACATGTACTCATCAGCTATAGCTATATAATTATAGTTTATAACCCGGCTCCTCTAAAGTATTCAATCACAATATATATATATATATATAAAAAAAAAAAAAAAAGCGTCGACGCCGGCGGAAATTCCAGAAGGAATTAATCGTCTCCACACACGCGCACGCACACACCTCCAGCTTCTAGAAGGGGGGATGGTGGGCCGTGGTAGTGGTGGGGAAACAAGAAAAGGAAAGAAAAAGGTACACCCGTGGTTTAGCTCAGTTGATCATAATAAGGCTTTTCCGGCCCGCGGGCGGAAGCAGAGACAGGAAAGAAAACCAAGGAAGCACAAGGCAAAAATTTAAAGCTATGTTACATACATGTACCTATAATTGATTTATGCTTTTTTTTTAAAAAAGATTGGATTGGACTGGACTGGACTGGATTGGACTCGATTGGGTTTTGGAGGTTGGTCATTTTACGATAAGGCTTGAGCTCCCTTGAGTTTTTCCCAGGACATGAATTGGTCAATCTTCAGGCTTTTGATTTTTTTTTTTTGTGAATGGGTTGCGGTTACGGCTGCGGTTACGGTTACGGTTGCGGTTGCTTTTCCTACGGCTCGCTGGGTCAGGCTGGATGGAGCTTGCGGCCATCTGCTTGGTGGAGGGCAGATTAAGCTTTTTTTTGCACTGTTTCGAACGAGCACGATGACGGTGACAAAGTGGCGGCCAGACGTGAATGAGTAATTAATGTCACAAGAGTGAAAAGTGAAAAATGAAAGGCTCTAGAAAAAGAGAAGGGGGAAAGGGGGAGCTTTGTCAGTGCAGGCAAGTAGACAAGCAGGTTGAGTTGTCAGTCAAATTAATAGTCAACAGCACATTCACAGCTTACTTACTCATTACAAGCACCTGTTGAATTTCGCACCCCGGGATCAAAGCTTCTTCCTTCTGATCAGACCTTGGGTATCTGTCATCATATCGCAATTCGGTCATTCGAAGCGGGATGCGCAAGCTAAGCTGCACCCAACCTCGTCCTACCGTAGGGGAGGAGGAGGAGGAGGAGGAGGAGGAGAGATGGAGGAGGGGGGGGGGGGGAGTAGAGTAGGAGAGAAGAGGAAACGTACTCTACCGGGATATGAGTGTGAAAGGAGTCGAAACACTCTCTCTACCATCCCATCCAATATCCAGATAAACTACAATATCCAGATAGACTGATGGTGCAATCCAATAATTACTCTCTCTCTCTCTCATGCTCATCCATCCCATCCCATCCAATCACCTGGACCTTCCTATCCTAGCAACATCTATCCATCCATCCATCCATCCATCATCCAGACGCATCCCACCATACCGTGCCATCCACACTCACTCGATGAGCTTCCCTTCCTGCCTCCGGATGCAATGCACTACTCAACTCTACATTGCACCCCCCAAAAAATACCTACCCACGTAACCAACCCAACACCCCGTCCCACCAGATTCCGGATCTCAAAAAGCGAAAGTGGTCAGTGCGGATGTCGAATTTTTTTTTTTTAATTTATTTTCCCTTTTTTTGCATTTTCGAATTACTATACTCATGCTCTGATGGGAAATGCATTCACAGGTTTTTTTTTTTACATCCCCCCCCCCCAATGCAATGATCCAGTGCAATTGCTCTTCTGCCGTCCGTCCTGCAGTCTCGTCCTGAGATACGCATGTGTTCTGTTCTTCCTTTTTTTTTTTTTTTTTTGCTTTTTTTTTTAAAAAAAAAATCTTTTTATTTGTTTTTTTCGGAGGGTGCGGTCTGCTGGAGACTCCGTAGACATGTAACCATGTTTCGACGAGCCGTGGCTAGGGGAGAATTAGGGCGGGGCAGCGCACGGGATTGCGCAATGAGATTTCAACGGAACACTTGGACTGGTGGGTACGTCCCTATGTATGTAGGAGGATGAGTAACTAGTAACTCTTTCGATTTTCCCAACAACTAACAGCAGCAAGCAGCAGCAACAACAGCAACAGTAACAACAACTCTGATGATACCGCTGCTGCTGCTGCTGCTGCTGGTCCTGATGCGCAGAAAAGTGTCAAATGCCAGTCAATGGGGCCCCCGCCAAGCGCGGAACATACAACCACTACCCCCCAATCATGCCTAGAGGCCGTAGGGTGCGTTTCTGCATCACTGTAACAATAACAGTTCAGTGTGAAGCTCAAGCCAGCAACCGCGCGCGCGCGCACCCACTTGATGACTTGCTTGCTTGCTTGCTTGCTTCACAAGCAGTCCCAACAATCAGAGCCATTGGAGGAGAGAGAATTGGTGAGTACTAGGTTACTTGGTAGCTGTCTAGCCGTCTATAAGGGAGAGAAAGAAGTGAGAGGTAGGTAGGTCAATGTAGATACAACAAGTCTAACTAGCTAGCTACAGGAATCCTCATGCAACTGCAGCTAGCTGGCCGGCTTGACAGAGATTACTACTTGAATAGATAGCAAGTACCAGTGGTGCCCATAACGTACAAGAAAAAAAGGGTCCCGAAAATAAAGAAATAAAATGGCTCTAGCTCTAGTCACCCAAAAATGTACCTGGAGAGGGGGAGAGGTAGGAGATGTCTGTTCTACTACCCTGCAATGGATCAAGATAGCCTATCGGTAGATCTCAAAAGTAAACGAAACCTTTTAACCCGACGTTGACATGGAGCCCTTAAACAGCAACCGCTTCTCCAAAGCTAACCGGTTTCCGTCTGATCTGTGTCTTGCGCTAAAACCCTGTAAAAATAAAATAAAAAAACCTGTACTAAACCAAAAAGGTCAAAAATATTTAACTCCAGAATCCTGTCTTTCCTATCTTAATAAAACCAGACCAAACCAAAACGAGCCAAAAATGTGAAGGGTAAAAAAAAAAAAAAAATGAACCATGCTGTACAAACTCCAACCTACCCATAGAAAAGGAAAAATAACGTAAACTGAAAAAGGTTACAATCAACCCGCAAATAAATAAATAAATAAAATAAAATAAAGAAAAAAAGGAAAAGGAATATAAAATAGTCCTTTCATCCAACTACTAATCATCGACCCCAAACCATCTAAACTATTGCCCTGGCATTTGGGTGTCAGGCTTCTCATATTTTCCGTTGTCTGCCATCTGGCTCCTCCAGGCATTGGCCTCTGCTTCATCCACTCCAGGCGGCATTGTGTGCATGCGCTTTAGATGGTCCTTCAGGTTATCGCGTCTCGCAAACTCCTTCCGATAACTCGAGCAGTTGGGATCCAGACATCTCCAATAGAAACCAGGAATTTTGTGCACTGATTTCTCATGCCGTTCTCGATCGTTTGGGGTCGCGAACCCTTCAGTGCGTGAACAATTTTCGAATCTACAACGATACATCTTTTGGTGCTTCTGTTGGTGCTTCCTACAACACCAATAACAATCAGCATCTTTCTCTTCCCTGTCTGTGCCACCTTAGAGGAGGGCTGTGCTTACGTGAACTGCTCAGTCGTGGGAAACTTCTGAGTACAATGTGGACAATGGATAGCATTGGCAAGCTGACTGGAATTAAGCGTTTCAATCCCCCCATGTCTCAATTGAATTGGCAGAGTAGGCCCTGGCTCGTATGATGGCACATAAGCTGGCTGAGCTCTATATACACTTGTTGAGGAGTCGTAGGGCGTATACGAAGCGGCGTATGGCGTTCCAGATGATGACGGTTGGGATGAAGTAAGATCAGGAGCCATCCAGTTCGTTCGGGACCATTGAGGGGCAGCTTCACGGTGCTCGTCCTGAACTCTGCTCTGATGGGGTGGCGAGGTTTGGCTGTATTCGCTCTCACCGTTGAATGGCGAACGGAGCGGCTCCCCCCTCTGAGAAATGCCACCTTGTATCATTCGTTCGTCATAGCTGGCTGCCCTAGCACCCTCTACATGGGGTGATGGAGTACCATATGATGGGTACGGATGATAGCGGGTGCTTCGTGGAATCACACGGTTACCAGACATATTTCGAGCTAACGAGCCACGGCTTAGTATCTTCCTGGAGGATAACTGTGCAGCCTCATTCACAAAATACTTACTGCCAGATTGCTCCTTTTCAAGAGAAAAGGAAGCTGGAAAGTATGAGCCCGAGCCGGCAGATTCACTTATTCCGTAGACTGGAGGGTTATGTCCTCCTGATGGAGAAGTTCCCCTCGCTTTTGGTGTTGTCCTGTTAAGCTGCGTCTCCTGACCACCTGTTGAATATCTATATTCTGAGGACAAAGACTCGGGCGAGTATGGTATTCGTTGGCCTGGATCCGTTTCCCTCATTCTTCCCAGTGGTAGACTATTGCTCTGAATAGCACCTTGACTTTGTCCTTGTTGTACGTTGAATTTCGTATTGCCGTTGCTACAGGTGTAGCTCAAATTGTCGGAGGTTGGTGAAGAGGTTTCAGGATCCCTCACGATTGAGAAGAGAGGTGAGGGAAGGTAAGGTTTGTATTTATCAGTAGTTGGATTATTTTCAGGCGTTGGCATGGCGGTAGTATCCATGGGATATGGACCTGTTGTGGGCTGGGAAAATAGTCTGGACGAAACGGGATCGGACGTTTGGCACAGGAAGGTGTCAAGTGGAGAAGAAGGAGGAAATAGGGTAAAGTCAGACTTGATGTTGAAGTTTGATCTAATCTCAAATCTCCTCGGGCTTCCTCTAGTATCGAGTGGTAGTAGTGGGTTGGGTGAATTATGAACAGCCATGATGGTTTCGGAAGAGCGTGGGTACTTAAAAGTAGTCGAGCTTTTGTAAAGGTCCATAAATGCCTGCCGCTTGGTGGCTTCTACTCCACACTTAATTGCCAAAGCTACAATGGGGGATGCAGCCTGATTTCTTTTTTTTTTTCTTTTGCAGGGGGTTTGTTGATGAGGCTCACCGTAAGATTCAGTTACCGAGTGTCAAGGGAAAAGAAGTAAAGATCAGTAGGTAATAGGACAGAATGGCTTTTTTTCCCACCCCCCTCTGTGTGTGTACGGGGAAGGCGGCGTGTAATTTATGTATGTCCTGTGGACCAGCAGCACAGATGGGACAGATTTTGGCGAAATCGGAATTCCAGTATTCTTTGGAGCTACGCACAGTATCTTACAGGTAAGTTACTCAGGTGGAAGATAAACTTAAAAAAAGAATCAATGAGTAAGGGATAATTGCAGCTCGGGAAAGCAATTAGGGCCTAGGGGTGGATTGGATATTGGTGGGAGTGTTATAAGTGAGTTGGATGGAAGGGGCTGGTTCGCACACAAGGATGGGGGGCCAACCTACATGTTCTAGCCAGTGGGTCCAATGGCACTGGCCAAGCAATACTGAGGAAAGGCAAAAATCAAGTCACCAAAATCAGGTGTTCTCTAATAGTTTGAGTCTTCTCTCGTGGAGGATTTGCATGAAATTTTGACTCGCTTAGATGAGGTTCGGCGGAAGGCGTCAATGCCATGCAGATATGTGCGACGAGGCAAGAGGAGGGGAGAGACACTGAGGGCTTCTTAAAGAATAATCTTATCTTAAAGTATGGTACTGGATATGCTGAAGGGAAGAGGAGAATTGCAAGTCTGAGGAGAAGGAGGGGTCCCAATTGGGGGAGGGTTAAGATTGTTTCAGGAATTGAGCGTCGAGGAACAGCATACATGTAGTTTGGGAATATATGTTTCTAGCTAGGAAAGTACATACATGTACAAGCTACATGGTAACGTTCAATTCAGATCGCTCCAGGTTTTGGGAGGCGATGGGGGGGGGAGGGGGGGTATAAAATTTGGTACCCTGCAGGTCGGCTCATCGGAAGGCAGTCTGATTTACACAGTCTGAGGCTTTTAACGGTATTGGACACATCACGTACGTACGAGCAGAAGTTTAGTGGTTGCTTGGCCAGGTGGTATGTAAAGTACGTTGGTGTGTAGTAAGTACATATACATTTGTGTGGTCGTTAAACTGGTAGTTATGCTCAGTCTATACAGTATTTTCGACGATTGACTTATAAAGCTTATTGATTGACGGATCGTGAAGAATGGATGCACCATGGCACATCAAGATCCGCCCATACTCGGCCCATCAAAATACCATCTGTCAATGCTCAAACCGCATTGGCCAAGTAATAGCCATTCCCAGCAATGCCTGGGGTTATGGCTACACAAAAGAAACTCCAAACTGTGTGGGGCATGAATCTTCGCTTGTCAAGAGCTAGGTATATCCTCTGAAAGTATACTAAGAGAAGCAGTTTCGAACAATTCGGGAGTGGTTTGCCATACCTGGCATGTAAGAATGGGGCTCTGTGCAATTCATCACACAACGCACATGTGGGCTATATTTGCAACTCTCTCTCCACATATCTCGGCTCCGCATGCAAATTCAATCAGCCTCATCAGGTATGAAATCCGGGTGCACTGATACCTTGAGGAAGGAGGGAAGAAATCGGCATGGATGTCTCCATGATTTAGTGGTCAGTACAGAGTTACTGCCATAGTGGGCTGCAGATGCGGCTGTAATAGTTTTGGAGCCGCATGATATAAGGTGTCTTTTTTTCCCTTGGGAGGGGAGAACCAAGCAAGCAGCGGGTCGGCGGCTAATTACAACCGTGTGCAAAAAAAAATTATAATGGTTTCCGGAATCAAGCACCAGATCCGAATAAAATATTCCGTTTCTATCCAGAGGCATAAGGTTATGGGACGATCGGCAGTCACTTCTTGCCTTTGGTTTTATGTGGTGCGGTTTCCAGCTTCTCGCCTTTATGATCTTCGCAGGATCCAGGTGCTATTTAGATTAACGTTGAAGAGCAAAAGAGGGGAGTATGTTGGTACTAGCTAGCATGGCCTATGCCTGCCCCAAGCATGACACCAGCACACAAGCAAGGATTCAAATCTCGAATAGATTTTAGTCTGATCTCAACGTGTGTCTGCATTTCAAGATCTGCCATGGGTGGTATCGTGGTGGGGCGCGGTGATCAAGCGGTGCCCACCACGCACTCGCTTTGTCACTAGCATTTTGTCAAGCGCCAGAGACGCCGCGGGAAAGAAAACAACCGAGCACCCCTCAATTGAGGCACGAACTCCCCGAACTGGATCCCTGGATCTATGCAGCCATATTACTGTTTTAATTTTCACTCTATTAATATTATTATAAAGCGCTCGGCCTCCGGCTTTTATTCACCCATCGATCAGAAACATTGTCCAAACAACACTGATAATTAATAAGCGCCCTCGCTTGTCTGGGGATAACAAGGAACCATCCCGCGCTGAGACATGGTTTCGAAAAAGCAATTGAAATCTTCACATTTCGGCCCCTTATCAAATCCACAAACCTTGAATTTTCCGATGCTAGAATGGTTGAATTTTAGTCTTGACCATCATATCGATATCTCAGGCTGTGGAGCCGGTGCTTACGGCTTGCCAAGCAATCAGGTGTTTGGTAACCCGATTGGCCCCCTACATTAGTCACAAGATCAAAAGATAAATTGATATCAAGGATGGATACCAAGCTAGTGGTTGGCAAGCATTGTCGTAACCTAGGGTTGTGTGTTTTCAGATGTGCCACTCCAAAAAAATGCAAATAGAGCAAGCAGGCTCTACTGATTTACGGAGGGTGAGATCGGCACCAATCGCTAGAGATTTTAAACACCCATGCCGTACTCTGCTCAGACCTAATTAACAGACCATGATATAAGATTTCAGAAAGGGCAACTTCGTTTTCGAGATGTATGCATATATGTACATGTAGGTACCCAATCTCTACCGGGTTGCGCTTCTAGTACACGCACTTCTATTAATATTACATGCGGCTCGTAATACAAAAGCTTGGTGGATAGAAGACCGGTCTCTGGCGCGGCAATGGGACTACAAAACTACATGTAGTATACTTTCTGTCAAACTAGGGCTCAAGTTAAAAAATGCGCCCACAACCAGCGCCCAACGGAACACATGCAGGTATCTCGATCTCCCCACGTAGCAATCTTCGCCAGTCGGGATGTATGTAAAGTACTCCATGCATACTGAGACGGTTGGTGGTCAAGGCTTGTGGGGAGCAACATCTGTTCAAGAAGGCAGGTTAGTTAGGGTACATGTAGAGTATAACTGCCAATTAAAGTCGTTCAGCCTAGCAAGGGCCACTCGCGGTTTGTCTTGGGGGTGATCCTGGCCGCAGGTTTTCTATACTACATGTAGGTATATACATATGTGTATGTATCTACACAATATTATATACATACATGTAGGTACCTCCACCCTGCGTATACCGACGATTTGGCCTTTTTAGTCTCAAACCTTACTGGTTTACTAACAAAATATTCGTGAGCTGAGTTCCTCTGCACCCGTACATTACTGAATTCCATACCTACAGCAAGACCCAAACATCCGCGTCAAGCGGTCTCTAATTCATCTTGTTCCGTGTCTTGGCGCGTATGAACAGGGTTTGTTTTGTTTCGTGGTAATTCTGAAACATTGCTTGAGAGCTCAGTGGGTAGATAATGGAGTTGCATAAAGCCATGCACCGGCAGCTCGGGAGAGATTCGAAGCTCTGGTTATTGTGTCTCTCAAGTGGAGCTTCTTTGTGGGTATGCGGACCAAGAATAACGGCAAGAGATTGCGCTGTGGTAAGATATGATTTGTTGAATTGAGATGTTGCAATTGCAGTAGAAGATGCATATGGGCCTGTATGAACCCTTTTTTTCTTTCTCTCTTTAGGTGCGTACCATGTGAGTTTACGGCAATTCAAGTTCAACTGAGGTATCGAGTTACTACTTACGGCATCAAGAATGCGGAGCGTTTAGTCATAAATGGAGTAAAATTTCGGTATTCTCAGGTACAACCGTAGCGAATGTTCAAACCTATAGGCACGTGGGTAGCCGGTACATGTACTTGCTGCACGTATGCATGCACCAGCCCTGGGTCCTGGGTTGTTCTACAAGTGGCATCTCCTTTTAACCGGCAATTCGGCTCGGGATCTCCCCGCTCATTCACTCGTAACTTGTCTCACGGTGAAGTCCCTCGATGGGCTCATAGTCCAGGGTCAGAGAAAATCATGGCTATTATCTCGGAGTTAAGTCAAGCAAAGCTAGGCGTACGTACGGTGTGAATATTATAATTAACCAAAGCACTCCGAACCGTTCATTGGAGAGCTACTCAAAGCATAATATATTGTTTTCCATTTAGCTACTATAACCAGTAGCTACACGCAGGTACCAGCCTTAAAACTCTTTTTGTTGCTACATGTATGGTACTAATCTCTGGTGTCCTCAGAAACATTCCAAGAGAGCGGCTATGGAATTTGAAGGTATTCATGACGATGATGTATAGTTCAATTCCTGATTCATATAAAAGTTGTTCCTTGACCAAACAATCATCATCATCATCATCATCACCATTTCTCAGGGCAGTTTATCTTATGCACACAACAATAATCGCAGACGAACATTTCAAGTAGGTTGCTTGACTACATGTACATGCCAATCCCCGTCTCAACTAGGGACCTGCTCTTAATGCGCATGGACACCCATGACTCTTCATATATATTGTGGTACATATACAACAGGCGTATACATGTGTCGACGAGGGTCAACTACCCCTCAGTTGCCTCAAGAATTTGTATAGGGCTGATCAGCTGACCTGTATGTGTGTACGTCTAGACCTATACGTACTGGTACGAACTCCCGACTCCTGAAACTTGTGAAATTACGCACTGCATGCAAGAGCAAAAACGCAGACGTTCAACCTAGTCCTTGGAACTTCAATGAAGATCTTCTAAAAATATAAATCTCGACTCCGCGGACCTGTTGTTATTGCCGATCAGACGCAGGTTTAGTCCGATGATGATACTGAAAGCTTTGTAGTCATTGACAGATAGTCCACAAGCTTGGAGAAGGCGGACCAACAATTTAGGTTCCGTGATAACTTGGGTGTAATTTCGCCAGTTTAGGCGTGTACGTAGTCCATCGGTAGTTAGACAGGGTTGAGTATTTAATCACGGGGTATCACTCGCATGCAGCTACCCGAGGCTCCCGTGAGTTTTTTTTGTTTAGTTCATTTATTGTATCGAGGCTCCCGTGGGGGGAGGTATGTTAAAGGCAGTGAGTAATGCATATAAATATGGCGCAAGACGTCAAAAGGTAGCATAAGGCCGAAATTTAAGTTATTATGTGTCGTTCGTGAGAATATTAGAACGTCTGCGCCCTAAATCTTCGTTAAGAAAGAGCTAGAGGGACTCTAAGGTCTAAGGAAAGTGAATCTAGTAACTGTCTATGTACAAACAACAGGGGGGGTGGGGGGGGAATTTCTAAATACTCCATTTTGTGCACAACTCTGCACTATGTGGGGTGGCCTAGAGGGTATAGAGTATACGTACCAACAATGTAAGCCAACGTACTGCAATGGAACCTCGAAGCTTGCAAACGATGAGCTTCACCGGCGTGGTACACCGTTTTTGACCGGGGGTTCCGGTAATCAAGAGGTAATGACAATATTTGCAACCTTCTTGGTTCTATGGATCACGTGTATTGGTATCAATTCTTGACTTTGGAGTCATATGTTACGATAGTACTATGTACTGGCGGCGGGTACCCGAGATGGAGGTATGCTGTTGGATATACGTATTTTATATACACATGTACTACTGCAGTTGTGTCGTCTGATTTCTCGAGCCTATTTAAGGATTCTGTTTTCCTGGCGACCGGTGGTCTGGATTGTATTACCTCCTCGTCGTCAGGAAATATATATACACGTGCGTTCCTACGAGTTTATATTATCCAGCGACCACCAAGCTAGGGATGTAGCGTTGGATTTGTGGATTAATGTGCGGATATATGTGTATACAAGTACATGTATTTACGCTCTAGGATCTCAGTAGCCTACGGGTTGCATGCGTGTATGAGGTATAAACAAATGTAAATAAATGTACGCTCTAGGAGCAAAGAATAGGTAACTTGGTCATTTATTGTATAAACGAACATTTCTCTTACCAAAGACAAGGTCACTTTCATTTAGACCTGCTACCGCTGACAGGAGCCATTCCACCAAACAGTATAAAAAAATGGGGTGAAATCACTACCATAGGACTACGGAATTTAGTGACAAATACCGAATTAAATCGGCATTAGAGGAAGAGTACTATACAAATACCGTATTCTTACAGCAATGCTAGCGTATCAACGGGAATACCGTAGTGATCCCACCTCTCCTTTTGGCACTGAAGGCTCTTGTAACGTACCCAGACAGAATAGATTATGCTTTTACTATATGTAAATATCTCTAGATCTAATGGGGCAACGAAAAAATTTACAGGCCGCTGACAGCGCTTCTTCTCCTCATTGTCACTGTTACTGCTACTACTGTTGTTATTAACCGCCAATTAGTACGGAATGTAGGGCTTAATGTATAACTACATGTATCAGTATTGACAAATTGGGAAATGGGTGATATGATGATGATATGACAACAATGGTGATGGTTCTGGACAAAAGAAGGGGGACCTTTACATACATGTACTTAATGAAATTTGCCAAGCTGCTCTCCAGCCGGTGACATAGCGAACACCTAACCCTACGTCGCCAAGATCAGTTGCCTTCATATATAAGTCTCTCTAAATACACCCTAAATGAATTATTCTGATCAATTGTTTTCTCCCAATCAAGCTCAGCTATTCGTATTAATTCTAGATTTTGTGTAGCTATAAATTGTTTAAATCTTCTCCATATCTAGTTACATATATATATATACATACATACATGTACATGTACATGTACATGTAGTTACGCCAGCTGCCCAAAAAGATAGGAAGCTCAAATCCAAGCGAATAGGTATATACACCCTGTGTGCAGACCTTACAAGAGCCAAACAATTACTCTGTCAGGTCTGATGAGCTTACTTTTATAGGGTAAATACTCGTGAGATTAATCCGTGGATGTTCCTGTAAGTACTGAAGAAAAACACAACACATACACGTACAAATTCGTCGCCGCAATTCAATCCAACCGGGTGGAACAAATCAAACAGTCATTACCACCTCAGTCTTCATAACTCCAGATTATATAGGAATAGATGAAGACTTTCTTAGGAACTACATGTACTTGTACCTACCTCCCTGCCACATTCTGAGTATATATAGCCACTATATACTTATATATATATATATATATTTCTACCGGTAAAATCCTTCAACAACTGACTTTACCTACTTGGCACCTAGAAAACATATGCATCCCCCTTTAACAGCTAAATCTGAATGGCCCACTGAAGTTTTTTTGTAATCGCCCTCAGTTATGCTGTGCCACTCATTTATACCTATATACAAGGCTTTACATCAGAACCAATGACATGGCGGCCGAAGTGTTCCCCCCGGATTCTGTTGGGGTTCTGTGCGCCGCTCCATCTTTGTGTACTAGCATACTAGGGGTTACCACCTCGCGACCGCGAGTTGTGTAAGTTTTAATCCTCTAGCTCTCTATGGTAGGTACATATACATGACTCTAGTTATCGGGGGCCTTCGGCCCCCCCCTCTCCCCTCCGCCCCTTCCCCCAGTAATGCAATCCAGTTCACAGGTTTTGATGTGTTGCCAAGGATCTTTTGGAGGGCTCATAAACTACAACGATACAAATAAAAGTATCGTGGCGTGGCCTAGTGGTAATACACTGGGCTTCGTCATATGACCACATACAGGTTCAAACCCTGGTGGGAGCAGTGATGAGAATGCCCAATATGGTAGCGACGCTCTTGAGGGATGATACTCACTCACGTAAGTCTTTTGTTGCCGGCTTTTTTATCATTTAATTATTATTTTTAGCCTTGGGTGCTCTGTACGGCTTCGGCGGATGATGTGCCAGAGACATACATATATATATATATGCGAGCTGTGTAAGCTTTTTAGGCACTAATAGTCTCTACGTACATGTACATGTAGTTATGGGGGCCTTCAGCCCCCCCCCCCTCCCGCCAGTTAGACCTTTCATATGGCGGCCTTCGGCCCCCCCACCCCAATTCCCGCCAGTTTGACCTTGATAGGTTGCAGGGCGCAAAAGGATGTAATCTAGTACATAGTAGACATCCACTTGATGGGGAGCCATGGCGTTCCTGGTGACTCTGCGACTTCAGGAGATGGAGGTCTCGCTTTCAATTGGTACGAGAACATACACGGTGATTAATACTCCTATCCGAGTTCATTCCAGTTGTCTGCCTAGTACAGTTGGAGTATATACGGGGTGCCTTCTACAGATGCCCTCGCCCGCGCGTCTACAGCTGATGGCGACTGAGGTGGTGCCGTGTCGGGGCGTGGCATTATTGTGGCGCAGGACGCGCTAAATCTGATTACCATCTTGGATCCATCACACTTCCATTTCGTGTATTGGCGGCTACCGATGTATTGCTCACTCGACTGCTTGCCTATTCAATATTAGGCTATGTTAAACTTTTACCCTGGTTCAAGCTCGTTCAACACAGCCCACTTGGTGGAAATATGTGCAGTCCCGGGCTATATTCCCCAGAATCAAGTAAACAATTCAGTCACTCTCTTGCCTTGTGATGATAGTTACCGCGTTACGCCGTTGTCTAACTTTCGAGAATTTTCTTGTCTCATAGCGCCACGATGATCTGCTGTGGATGTGGCTTTGACTTCATATTGTACAAACCAGTCGGACACACACATGCGAACCCCCGAGTTATTGTTAGGAGCAGTCTTCCATCGGACTGAAACAAAGGCTATTCTCTCTCTCTCTCTCTCTTTTCAAAGGTCTCTGCAGGCTTCTCTTCTATGGTGGATTTGTGAGAGATAGAATCACAACAGGTCACTCGGACTTTAAGACATTTCAGTCATATGCAAAAAAGAAGGAAAAGGCCATTATCTGAGGACATTCGCCTAACAAATGGTCGTTATTATACTTAAAGTTACTTAGATTATTATTGAAATCCATCTTTGGTTTTCTTTCCCACCCAACCAGAGCGCTCCTAAAAACTAACACGTCCTACCACATACTGCGCCGCCGCCCCCGCATCATCCTCGTAATTCAAATGCGGCGGAAGAGGCACTGGCCATCCCAAGCAGATCAGGTCCCCAAAGTGGCAGAACGTCTTGACATTACCATTTAAACTGCCCGGGAATGGATCTCCATTGTTTGGGTCTCCAAAGAGCACGATTGCACCCACATTAGCATAGAGTGTGGACGGTATCTTCTTCGCCGCCTTGTGAACAACTTGTGCCCCTTGGCTAAATCCCGTATGCCCCGTTAGTTCACGCTCAAGCCCGATATAAATATCTACGAGACCACGTACCTAAATCCCGAGAGAACAATCTTTGACTTTGGGCACTTGGTCGCAGCAGCAACAACCGATGCCGCCATATCTGCGGCCCCCGAGTCCGACCCACCGCCCAGATACCCCCACACGTCGGCCGGATAATTATTTACGCCCTGCACGGCCACCTTGCCGGGCCGTATCCTGTCCAGCTCCCCGAAGAAGTAAGGCCCGACATCGTCACCGACGTTACCGGGTTCGGTAGTACCGCGGGCGAAGATGACGATGACGGGTGCGCAGGGCCCCCCCCCGAGAAGATCGTTGCGTGTGGTCTTGACTGCTTGGGTGCTGAAGGTGCCAGCATGTTTTGCGGCACGGAGATCGCGGAATGCTGATTCGATGGCAGTGACGGGTGTGGAACCAGATGGCGCAGCGGGGATCTCGGTGGCAACGCCGGCGCCGGTCTCGGGAGTTGCGGGATTTGATTCGTTGACCTGGCCTTGGGGAGCGGCATGGACGATAGAACCCAGAAGGAGGGAGGTGAGTAGTGCGGTGATAGGTATAAAGACCATTCTTGCTAAATCGCCAATTGACAGTGAAAGACTACTATATTATATATTATATTTTAAAGAAGGTAAGAGCAGGTCACTATACAGAGCTACAAGTGGGGGGGGGGGGGGTTGGAGGAGGAATGGCAGTGAAGGGTAGAGAAAGAGGATTGAATTACCTCCCTCTGCCACCCTCTTTATAGCATTCCTCCCACTCTCACCTCCTCACATCCCTCTCATCCCCCTTTCTAGCTTTTGTTTCCCATAGTCATATTAATTAAGGCTATGCGCGGAGCTCTCAACCCAAACGAAGAGCAAAAGCTCCTGGGGAAAACAAGCTAATATCCTCCCCACAACCCCACCAGCCAATCACTACCACAATCCTCCGATTATTGAAAAACGCCGCGTCGCAATTGTAGGAGAGGTGCTCTAATTATTATAATTGCTAGTCGTACAGGTCCCACCCCTCTCTTGTAGACGACTTCTGGTCTTGGATAGTGTCGCGCTTAAGGGGGAGATATCTTGACGTCGACGCTACCGTTGATTGGTACGAACAGAAGTCTTGGTACTGACGGCGGGGGTTGGCAACGGCGATCGTACCTGCATGGCCCCCCCCCCTGCAATGCAAGGGGTGAACGATGGCGGGGTTGATTCGACAGCGGCGGGAAATTACCGCTGATGGCCAACAACTTTAAGCGAGTCCTCTTAAATTGCATATTGCCTCTGGCAGGATTTCAGTTATAAATTTAACTGCAGACCCGTTACACTATCTATACTGTGGGACCTGGTTGGTCGATGGGGGAATTATCTACTCCATCATTATCGCAACTAATCACCTCCCCGGGGCCACCCCCTGATCCCATCATCACACCCCAAATACCGCGACACAAACACCGCTATCTTCTCGTTGAGCCGCAAGACTCGAGTGATGACTCATGATCCTTCTTACTATTGTTGGCGCTAACCGGGATCGGTTAACCACATGTAATCAATCACCTACCACTTCTGGCTAGTCGAGCGAAGGTCTTACAACCCTTTAAATTACATATAAGCATTTTTTAGTTCAGATCACTGTCAACAGACTTACCCCTAAGTGGTATTTAATTACAGCGAGTGATATTTCATGACTAGTGCTAGTCTGTTATTGGGGCGCGGTATCGCCTCACGGCCGAACAAAACTCTTGCGGGAGGATGAACTTGACGTTTATCGCGACTAATATAAAGCGACACATTCTACATGCCGAGATTTTATTTTGCGGTGCTACTTAGTGTCAGGCTTGGAGATTGCTACAGTTCTTCAGATATGCTCTAATAAATACGGGCTGATCACGTTGCGCGAACTTCGGTCAAGTGATGAATACGATTCGTAGCATATATACACAAAATTGTGAAACATTCGACCGTAGGAAAGAAGACATTTTTTAATAGTGCGCAAGATAAATATTAATGATACATCAAGAGTGAAGAGCAACAAACAGATCCGGTGCACTGATAGGGAAATTAGAATCAAACAGAAATAAGAAACTAACCAAATCAAAAACAACAAAAACAAAAAACATTTTATGCACCGCTAAAAAAACTGATGCTACCAAAGGAAATCCCATTGCTCCATAATCAAACCCAGAAGAAATAAATAAACACACGCAAACACAAAAACTCCAACAATCTCACTCACAAACGATGAGAGGCCTTTGGCTTTTCCAGTGCAAAAAACAAACCCATTGAGACCGAAAGAAAAAACGAAAATGAAACTATGTGCCCCGACCGCCAGCGCTGCTCAGAGGAGGGCTCTCCCCCTACCACATTAAAAGCTAAAAGCCTAGGCCTCGCACCGTGCTATTTCTTCGCCTTTCTGGCACCGGACTTCTTGCTTTTCTTGGACTTCTTGATCTCGACGAAGGCCTCTTCCTCGACGTGTAGGTCAGCGTGTTCGGGCTCGGCGACAGCATCGATCTCGGCAGTGACCTCGGCAGTGACCTCGGCGACTTCATCAACGAGCTCATGCTTGTGGGGGGGCTCTTCGAATGGGGCTTCGACGTGTTCGTAGACGATTTCTTCGATAGCTTCCTCAACAATGTGTTCCTCAACTGGGGCAGCGATGTGTTCCTCGACAAAGTGCTCGAAAACGTGCTCCTGGGCAGCGTACTCGTCGACAAAGTGCTCGACAACGTTCTCATCAGCAGAGTGTTTCTCGGTGTGTTCCGCCTCCTTCTCGATGTCAACACCACCGATGACAGACTCGACCATTGCCTCCTCTGGCTCGTAGGTCATTGAGAACTCCTTGTCTTCAGCAACGGCGTCGCCAAGCTTGATCTCCTCTTCAATCTCAACGCTATCAATTGGTGAGCTGATCTCCGTAACCTCTTCTGTCGGGATCACCTCTACAATGGCTTCTTCAGTCAAGACTTGTTCGGTGTTCAACATCTCCTCGGCTTCCGTAGATTCTACTTCTACGAATGGTTAGCTTAAGGTTTGAGCAGGATAGTATTATTGGGCTTACCATGCACAACAGCTTCGTCTTTGCGCTCCTCAATGACAATGGTATCTTCTTGTGAGGCCTCGACAACCTCCGCAACAACTTCTGCGACAACCTCCGCAACAACTTCTGCGACAACCTCCTCCGCAACAACCTCTTCCGCAACAACCTCCTCCGCAACAACTTCCGCGACAACCTCCTCCGCAACCTCCTCCGCAACCTCCTCCGCAACAACCTCCGCAACAACCTCCGCAACAACCTCCTCCTCAACAACTCCTGCGACAACCTCCTCCGCAACCTCCTCTGCAACAACCTCCTCCGCAACAGCTTCTGCGACAACCTCCTCGACGGCAACATCAGGGATAACCTCCTCGGCGGCAACCTCGACAACAGAACACTCAACTTCAGTCTCGGCAACTTCAATCGGGGCGGTTTCGTCCTCTGCTAAAACCTCAAGATCGGTAGCCTTTGCAGCCTCCACAGCCTCCACAGCCTCCACCTCCATCAAAGCTTCCTCGATCATCTTCTCGGCCTCCTGTTCTATCTGTGAAGGTTCTGAGATTTCAAACTCAGTAGCGTGAACCTCTACGGCCTCAACAGTCTCTACAGCCTTGGCATCCTCTTCCACCACTTCCTCTGCCATGCGGGTCTCTTCCATCAGAGCCAACTGGTCCTTGAGAATCATAGAAATTGGCAACTGCATCTGATTAAGCTCCCATCTTCGGTGAAGCACGGGAAGGCAGTCGGTGTAGAGAGCAGTTCCCTTTGAGAAGACAAGGCCACTATCGAGTACGGCAAGCGGGCGGTGAAGGGTGGGGAGTGTACCCTCACGAGAGAATACAGGTAGGAGAGGTAGGATCATAGCGCGTCCCTGAGCAGCAGACTTGAGCTGGGAGGCGAGCATGACATTCTCAAAATACGGGCTCTGTCTACCGTAGTTGTGGGGCTCCCAGGAGGTGCTGTCAGTGTCATCGGTACTCATTGACGCAGTGATTATCTCGCGCTCCATGCGTGCGTATCTCCAAGTTTCGACGGCGAACTTGACGATACGGGTAATTCCAGAAGTGATGACATCCATGTTCTTCTGGTCCGCGAAGGGTTTGACGTAGCCAGCGATCTCCTCAATAACGCTTGACGCGGCGACACCAGCATTCTTCTTAGCGTTGGAGGCGGTGTAACCCGCGAGGAGGGTGTAGTGACGCCAGACAGCCTCCTTGCGTGTGGACTTTTCGCGGAGCTGGTTGGACATGGACTGGAAGAAGGTGTCGGCTTTGTCATAGCGCTTCCCAAGGGAGAAAAGGAATGGCTGGAAGATACGGTGGCAGAGGTACTTGGAGATGATGTGTTGTACATATGCCATGCGGATCAGACGAGAGGCATCACTGTTTCCAAGCATTGAGGGAAGCCCAGAAGGAAGCTCAGCAAGTACCTTGCTGGGAGGTGCGATGGGTAAGTTTGAAAATTCTCCGGAGATATCGACAATATCTCTAGCAAGCTTTTGGAAGGCGTCAATGCTAGTTGAGTGTTAGCCGACGCTATTTCACAGATTATCACTCGGGATTAGGTAATGCACTTACTAGAAGCAATCTCCACGAGATCGAATTTCCGCACCTTCCTCCTCCTCAGCGACTCCCTTAAGTGTCTCGACTAGCTTTGTGTTGTCATTCAAGAGACTGGCCTTAACACTTTCGAGCTGATCGATCATTTCCTTAAGCTTGGCCTTCTCACTTTCCCACTCGAGCCTTGCTTGTTCTTTCTCTGAGATCAGAACCTCCTTGTCACCCTCGAGGGTTGCGGTCTTATCCTCAAGACTGGCAACAGTGCCCTCGAGCCCAGTCTTCTCGTCCTGAAGTGCAGCCTTCTCATCGAGAAGTGTTGTCTTCTCGCCGAGAAGGGTTGACTTCTCATTGAGTAAGATAGCCCTCTCTCCTTCAAGACCTGCCTTATCAGCCTCAAGTTCCAGCTTGCAACACTCGAGCATCTGCTTGTCATCCTCAAGATTCTTAATGATCTCGTCCAATCTAGTCTTCTCGTCCTTGAAGTCGGAGATGATCTTCTCCTTCTCTTCGCTCCACTCCATCTTTGCAGCCTCGAAAGTGCTGATCATGGCAGTCTTTTCGCCCTCGAAATTCTCGTGAAGTTGGGCTTTCTGGGCAGCAAACTCCTCCTCAGCAGCCTTCTTTTGTGAAGCAAAGTCCTCCTCGATGGATTGTTTCTGTGACGCAAAGTCCTCGATGATCTTGGTTTTCTCGGACTCAAATTCGGACTCAATACGCCTCCTCTCTGCTGCAAAAGCGTCCTCCATATCGGTCTTTTCTGAGGCGAATGATTTTTGCATGTCCGTCTTCTCGGTAGCCCACGCCTCTTGCATTCCTGATTTCTCGACAGCAAAGGAGTCCTCCATGGTGGCCTTCTCAGTAGCAAATGCACTCTCCATAGTAGCCTTCTCAGTCTCAAATACATCTTCCATGACCGCCTTCTCATTGGCAAACGCTTCCTCTATGCCGGTCTTCTCAGCGGAAAATGCGCCCTCCATCCCGAGCTTTTCAGTTGCAAAGTCCTCTTGCATTTCCTTCTTCTCCATGGCAAATGTCTCCTCGACGACCTTGATTTTAGCTGCGTGATTCTCTTCCAATTCATTTACCATGGCTGTATGGATCTCTTCAAGCTCCTTGATTTTTAAGTCATGGAGGGATTGGATCTCCTGGACCTTATCCGCGTGGGAGTCCTCAAGGCTCTTTGTCAGGTTTCCATGGTTCTCCTCTAGAGCTTTCTTCTCCGCTTCAAAGGTCTCTTCCATGGTCCTCTTCTCGGCATCGTGGCCTTCGACCATTGAGGTCTTCTCATTATCGTGAGCCGCAAGAGTCTCCTCCTTCCATTTCTGGAATTCCTCCTCGAGGGCCTCTCTTTCTTGGTTGACTTTCTGCTCGAATAGGACTCTCTCCTTGTCCTTACTCTCAATGGAAGCATTCAGCCGCTTGACTTCAGACTCTAAGTCGGTAATTTTGAGTTTCAGGCGGTTGATCTCGGCGGTGTTCATCTGAAGATTCTGCTCCATGTTCTCCTTGAGAGCCTCTAGTTGCCTTTCCTTTGCTTGTAGCTCCTCAATATCTTTGTCCTGGTCTGAGGTAATCTGGTAATAGCGTTGAAGCTCATCATTGACAGCGTTGTACCGATCGCACAGCTGTTGCAAACTGGGAATGGAGAGAGTAAGTGAGGATACGGCGCCTTGAGCTCTCTGAATGATACCATCAAGGTTGCTGTGGGGGTCCGAAGTGTTGAAACCACTCAGTGGTGGCGAATGACGGCCACCGTAGATCGGGCCATCATCAATCCCATCATCAAACGAGTATAGGTCCTGGCGGGCGTGTCCCATTTCACTAGGTGCATGGCTTGAGTATCCCTGGCTACTTATCCGACGGACAAGTTCACTACCGCCACGGTATCCATGAGCAAATGAAGGTCTACGGGTCTGGGGCTGCTGAAGATGGGCGGAGTTTGGTGCTGTTGGAGGGTATTGACCACTATATCTGTCGTCCTGACGCCTCTGAGGGTACTCTTGAGGGATCTGGATAGGCCTAGGGGGCTGGTAGTTTGAGACATGTGGAAGCTGCTGGTGGTGCTGGTAATATGAGGGATATGAGTTTGTGCTTGGGGGTGTGGTTTGATGAGGTGGGGTTGGTGGGTATTGTCCATGATGTGAGTACCGTGGAGAATATGGGCCTGTAGGTGATCTTGAACCGGACTTCATCATTCTGGCTGGTTCTGGGAGGGGTGCAAGGTTTTCTGAGGGAAGCGGAGAAGTAGGCGCATCAATTGGGGGTTCTGGGGCCCTCGGCATGCGTTCCCGGTGGTTGGTTGGTTCATCGATAGAGCCGGGTGGTGTGGGGATTGATACAACTGAAGCAGAAGCCATATTAAGGATTTCTAGTCAATCCCAGGGAATATCTGAGCTCAACTATGCACAGTACTAATATGTATTCTGTGAGACTTATTGTCAGTTCATTGCTTGTCTTTGGGCTGTGGAAGGACATATATATTTTAAGGTAGAGGATATGAATCAAGTGATAGAGTATCTCAGAGTATCTGAGCAATTATCAACTTACAAGACAGCAACAAGCCAAAAGAATCGTAATCAAATGCCTTTACTTTGAATGAGTTGTTGTGATGATGAAAGCTCTGTATCGTGGCAAACAGCTAAAACAGAGGGTCGTCAAAGTCAGTCTATATACTCACGAAAGCAGCCCTATAATTGAGGCATTGCAATGAGAACAGATCTCAGGAGCGGGGAAGCTTAGGTGTGATGTGAAAAAGAAAAGTAGAAGAAGCAATTGTTCTGCTAGAGATACACGGACATACCGAACAGGCCAGGAGCTCCAAGCAGACAGACCTTTTTGCAAGGGCGGGGTGTGGGGTACCTGATTGCCTGAACATGCAATTAAAAAACAGTCAGTAAGGGATCAATCAATGTTCCGACTTGAAAACTAATAATTTGAACTAGAGCCACGGGAGAGAAATAAGGGAAAAAGAAAAGGAAATCTTATTACAAAATGCACCAGAAGAGCAATATACTGCGCCTTCAGATGGTGTGATGCAAAGGATGCCCTAGAAGATGGCCGCCGTGAGGATTTGGAGGGCGGTATGGAAATAGGGAGTCCGCGGGGGTTTATATGAAAATAACTCTATGAAAATATGGGAGAAATCTACAAATAATTCAAGGTGGATATATCAAACATTGGAAATGGAACGGGGTAAAGAGAAGAGGCAGATAGTGTGGTATGTTGGGGGCGCGCCTTCAGGTAGAGGTAAGAGGCAGATCTCTCGGTAGTACAATCTGTAGGATAGGATAGCTGCTTATGCAGATATCGTGCTTGTGGGGGAGTTGCCATATGGTGGGCGGGTGAAAAATGTGTGTGAGTACTTTTTAACGTACATGTAGGTAGATATCTTAGCTTCCAACCTACATAGGTCTTCCGTCCCTACTGTATTTTTCTTTTTTCTTTTTTTCCTTCCTCTTTTGCAAAAGTGATTGGAGGAGATTGAAGATTATAAATACAAAATATCTCCAACGAAACAAATTGCTTCTAGGCAGATGAGATGCTCAAGGGAAAAAATATTTTAGGAGGATATTCTTTCGTGCGGGTTGTATCGTTCGCTAGGATGATTCATGGTAAGAGCAAATGATGGAGAGTATGTACTTTACATATCATCGTTTACGATGAGAATTCCTAAAGAGAGAGGCTGGATGGCACAAAGCCGCTCGAGGCGCACGTAATGGCCGTCAGAAGCCGCATTGACAGGAGAGACGTGGCCGTCGCCGGCTCCTCACTGCGTCCACATTGCTATCAATGGTCGGGGTTCCTCGCTAATTAACATGAATTACCTAGCAAGTAGTTCGAGAGATTAACGGAGGAATAAAAAAAGAGCTGGTGGAATTACACGAGAAAAGAATGGTTATCTGCTGTGTTGTCAACTGACCCGCAGTTGCATGCAGTTGAGTACGAGGTTAGAACAGTGAGATACCCAGAATAGCGAATTACTTACAGTTTGAGGTTTCCCAGAGTCTTGGCTATGGGGATCAACAAATAGATGAAACGCTTCCCCAAATCTCTGCCCTAGAGTGGAATAGATACACACACATAACGCCTACCTGCATCCACGCAAAAAAGACAAACCCCCAGAGCTAGGGGAAAATAGTAACGCCTCATAACGTTCATTCTGCTTACATCGAGTCGAGAAATCGCTGTGAACTGAATGGGCGGTATGGGCCAATAGCTCCCCGTATTTACCTCTAGAGCGGTCCATCACGAGAATTTTTTGACACACGAAAAAAAAATTACAGATATTTTTTCCCCAAAACACTTACCTACCATGATTTTCTGTCGGATTTTTAAATCAAACTGATGCCAAGTTCGGGAACTGGACGTCATGTCACGGTGGAGATTCCCCGGACCCAAGCCAACAGCAGCAAGGGTGGATGTTGCTTTGCTGCCGCCTGAGCGAACAACGCATCACCAATAGCTTTGGGTCTCCTACCTCCTCCACAATACGTCAAGCCCTAGTATTTACTGCACATCAATCTTAGGTACAGTGCTTAATTCCCGTCAAGAGATAGGTGACCTCGGCAGCTCACATTTTTTGCGGGGCGAGACATCCAATAACACCAATGGCGATTGGTAAATACATTCATTCAACATCAAAATTACACTGTCGATACCTACGTATCTGTCGATGAGAAACCCCAGTCTTCCACCATCTAAAACGATCTCTATCAATGCTCATGTTGGAGCGACTGCTGATACCCGCAGCGAGATCCACGATATCGATGATGATTCTGACATTTGAGAGGACGAGACTCACTCGGTGAGATGAATACCGTTTTGCAGTCAAAAACCCAATCACTAACTATCACTCTATGCAGAGTGATGCAAGATTCCAAAAATGGACCTAAGCTTTACATCCTCAAGCTATTTGGGGTTTTATGGCCTTGGAACTTAGCTTGTCTATTTGCATGCACGAGCATTATTTTCCAATATTTTTTTTTTCGGGTAGGCAGGTGAGAGGGACAGAAAAAAAATGACAAAATATTACAGTAGATAGAGAGGGGCCGAAGTTACAATGTCGTACGAACCTGCTTCTCGTATGAAACTGGACTGCATTTTGCTGCTGGAGATATAGGCACGAGCCTTCTCTACTGGAGTACCTGCAAAGGTAGCTAGAAACGCAGGGTTTAGCTGGTGTGCTCGCTCGTAGTGGCGTGGAATTAAACTGACCCAGAGAGGCAAATTCAACGTCGGTGGTTAAAACTCCTGCAGCTGCCCAACTTGGGGGAATTGCTGATGCATAAATCTGGAGCATGCTAATTGAACACACACACTTTCAATTCCAAAACAATTAAGAGAATTGAGGATTTAATTCCTTATCGCGTGTGGTGTTGTGATAGTTGCTGCTGCTCGAGTTTCTCCGACGCGTGCTCATAGGCTTCTAGTAGCAAAGTGCATACATATGATGCCTGTTTATTATCCGGTACATGGATAAATGCCTTTCAGAAACAGTAGTCATCGTTTGTTTCTACACACAAGTCTTGCTCCGGTGTCTGTCTCGGCTGTTAGACCCAAAGTATGTAATTACAACATGTACATAGAGTAGAGTACCTACATATATCCAACGAATGCGGGCAACGAAAATCAGTGCAGGGCGGTGATCAATTCTCGCGAGAGATGCGGCCCAATCACGAACCCGCAACCGTTAATTAGTACAGGGCCGCCATGCGGGCCGCTGGCTTACCCTACCACACGCGGAAGAACGGTTGAAATGATAGGTATTTAATTACATTAGTTATCATTACCGGCGGGAATTTTGATACGGACTACATGAAGAAAATACAATGTCATGCGGCTCCGACAACCTGAAATATCTGGCAATATAGAGAGAAAACAATTAATTTTGGTAGTCTTCTCTTGCGAGCTGAAAATGCAAGTTGCTCAATAGTATGATCTTCCGAACAAGGCCGCTTACGAGAAAGCAGGAACGAAATTTTTTATGCGTTGATAATCCCGGCGGGCCCGGGCTGGTTGCCGATTCACAAACGCCCGCTTTACAATCGGTCCTGGCTTTAAAAAAAAAAAACCATAGTTGATAGCTGAGACTTATTATACCCCATTTTTCCATTGGGCTTGCGATTTGGACTTGGCTGGTGCTTTGAAGTCACGAAACCCTTGTCTGTCGAACGAGTTTTCTCCCGATGTTTTTTAATTCTAGTTTTCCGGTCCAGCCTGAGTTGCATATAGTGACATTCTGTGGGGGTGTTCCTGTATCTGGACGACTTTACGTACGAACAAGACAGGGACAATATCTCGAAGCAAGCTTAAGCTAAGGGCAGTAAACAAGTTTCTGCAAAGCTATATGCAGGATAAAAAAGTAAACGGTAACAGTACCAGGAGTGGTCGATATTCTAGTGTCAAGTTCGTCCCGGTCAGCCCCAGCTTGAAAAAATTTCTGTAGCCTGAGCCTCTTTGAAAGCGGGATAGGTACCCGAAACATCTGAAGAATGCGCGCGCTATGAACCTAACGCGCAGCACCCAAAATTTTTCTGTAATTCGCCAAAAAACTAATACCCGGATGCCCAGTAGTTACTCCTCATGAATCCCCCCACCAAGATACGTCTTGCATCCCTATTGACACATATCAATCATGAATTTCAGATAGCTTTTCTTGTTTCCTTTTGAACATAGGACATGCATTCATGTTTATTGGCTATATTTTGCGCGAGTGTTGTTTTTGTACTCATCTGGATATCTATAGTGTTGTCAGTTATTCTCATCTCAGCAGTCAGCCCCCAACCAGTCGGAAAGCACAGTCGATCACTCGCAATACAACACCACTAAGACTTGCATTACAAAGATGCCGTTAGCTAACGCCGGAACCCACAAACTCATTCAGGGAGCTTAGCAGTTATCATTGGGATTATTACCGATCGGGTAGCTTGCCGATGTTATTACGCGTTTAATAGTCTAGCGACTTGCGAAAGCATTCAGAATGTAGGTACTTTACTCGCCAGGTAACCCTTATCTTTAGGCTTCGGGCTGTAGCTTATAGTCGAATATACATGATACTTTCGCACACCCGAGACAAGGAAAGATTCCAGCTTTCACTTCTGATATCAGCAGCCATTTCATGCAAACGCCATGCATAAATACCACATGAAGTGCCCGCCGTTAAAAAGTAACAGTAGCAATTGATAAGGATATGCAGCCGCCTGTGAACCCTGATGATCATCAATTATGAAAAATATGCGAGTGTAGGGTTGGGCCCAATGGGATTAGTAGCCCTAAATCAGTATCGCGACCACACGCAATGCCTGTTGCAGGGTGCATGCTGCGCATCATATACCATCACTCGCTAGAAATTGTTTTTAGAAATGTGCAGATGACATGTGCAGAACGAGGACCAAGACCCACAAGACCCAGAGTGGGGGGTGGGGGGTCCACAAACGTCACCCCTTGATTTGTGATAATCAACTGAAACAACCCCTTCTTCACCTGGTTCTCGGGAATAAATTTACGAATTACTCATTTCTTAATGCATGAAGAAGCTATGTGCTATAGCCTATAGAAGGCCGGGAGGTTTTCGGTAAAATGCCCAAAGATCTAAAGAGATTTTATCCAGAATAATCCTCCTCCTGGCTCGTATGTCGTGCTTAGTTTCGTAGTTTGCGAGCTTTCGTCCTGACGAACCGTCCCCCATACATCCCTCGGTATCTGCAACGAGAAATAACCGGAAGCGGTAGATTAAGGCCTTAGATCAGTAAACAAGTCGGTGAATTCTGTCGATAATTCCTTTTCGCCACACTTTAACTAAGGAATGCGGAGATAAAACCAAAGTACCACAAATTACACAGGCGCGCCCTTTAGATGGCTCCAAATCATTCTTAACCTCTCGGTCGCAGCTCCAGTGCTGCTACCTTGCTTTTGCTTTCCCTTTCTATCGGCCGTAATTTCTTCCCTGGCTTTCCGTACCACCCCCAAAGCATTCCCCCAAACCTCTTCAGTATACACATCCAAAGAAGAGAGAAACTCGACAGGATCATCACAAGCTGCGAATTGAAGGATTGTTGGGTTTGTTATGTCCACCCCCTGAAGCTCCAGGTCTGGGGAGTATATTGCTGAAGTTAGAGGTTGTGAGAGGAGGAAAACGACGTCCTGGCCATCCAATTCTGGTTCTGGGGTATATTTGCTATAACCATCTACACCGGAGTTTAAAGAGGTCTCTTGGGCTTTATGGAGCTGTGGGAGGGGCTGTCTTTCGAAAGAGGTGAATTCACTCTCTATAGAATAAAATTGATGAGGTTGCCGACTTCGAAAGCCACCCGTCCCGTTTGTAGCACTAGTTGATGTAGAGGTAGAAACTAGCGATGGCGTTTTATCGGTAGAAAGACCCCCAGCCGGGGAATAGGTACCGGGGGGACGATACTCTTGATTGCCCGATTTTGTGGAGGCAGAAAGAGATGAGGAGGCAAGCGAGTCAGTAATCGAAGAGGCAGAGGAAGGGCTGGTGATAGAAGAAAGAAGATTGGATGTTGAAGCTGATATATTTGATAATATGCCACCGGCTGGTGGGTCTGCTATGGGGGTCGATTCCGGTATAGAGTTATTTCTCCCCCTTGTTTGAGTGTCCTGGCCATGAGTTTTCTCCGAGAACATTGGGGCCGTAGCTGAGGTACTGAATCTCTATTATAAGTACTCGGCTGTAACTATGGTGTCTGCGGGGGAGTAGGATTTCATCTTCCAAGATGGCTGTTAGTACTTACTTGTAGCCTCAAAATCAGTAGATGCACATGCAAATGTCGATGCATATCTGGGAAATTTTGTTTTGAAGAACCGAGGATACGGGAGAGCTACCTTCATCGGAAGAAGCCTTCCCGAAATCGGAACACCAGGAGAAGCGGAAGCATCATGAGATTACCGAAGTCAGGGTACATACATGTATGTACTTTGGCGAACCTTTGTTTCCCAGGACCATATATTTGCCAGGGACTAGACAATGCAATATGGAAAGAGGAAAAAAAAGAAATAACCCCAGCGATGATTCGAATACAAAATTTATATACTCTACGTGAAGCACCGCATTTAGGTAAGCACCGTTAGACACTTTCTTCGTTACACTCGTTACACGGTGATCTCACAAGAGGGGTTTGTTCTTGGGTGACTAAGCGCGCCCCACTCCACATCAGGAACCCAACCGAACCAATTGTTTCCCCACCAAGACACCCTCAGTACGGCGTTGTCATTGACGTCGTCGTCGTTGTCATCTCTACCTCAACAACTGCTGCGCTGTCACAAAGTAAGAGCAAACCTCTGTAACGGCGGGTATTATCATCGCTCCACCCCTCATAAGCAAGGTGAATGTAGTTCAATTATTGTCGAGTACCTATCAAGCGAACCCCCCCCCCCCCACCTTCTTAGTGCTTCGAGCCCTCCCTCCATCCCATAGGCACTGCCACCGTCACTGCCACTACATATCACCTCCGCCTCCGCTTCCACCTTCTTCCTCTCATCACCCCCTTCCATCTTTCCCCACAGATTACCACCCTTCCAAAAAGGCCTAGAGCCTCCCGTTAATCGTCGCCGCTTGTTCTTATCTTTTATTCTCTGTGCTATTTTCCGCCCTTACGCTCTGCTGCACTTACACTTAGAACTCAACAAACCCCTCTCCCTTTGCTTCCCACCCACCCCATCCACCCATCCATCCAAGTGAACTTAACGACGCTCCACGGAATCTATTTCAACAACGACTAACGTCGGATATCATTCCGCACCAGCCAGACGGAACTCTACAACGCCTCCGCTAGAACAAGCAATCCAGCCCCGCCATTACTTGGGGAATCACCAATCCTCCCACTCAACCTATCCTTCCTCACCCCTCACCCCCTTCCTCCCCCACCATACCTCCCCACACCCTCCTATATCCCTCCTCTCCAACCTGCAGTCATCATGGTCGACGGGGAGACAGCATCTCCGACTTGGAAGTTTACACAGTACGTCTTGCTCTATTGATTAATGGTTTGCTAGCTACCCTTATCTATTTTTGGGGGCGGGGCAGGGGTTGTGACCCCACTTCCTCGCTGATATCATAACATTGCTCTTCGAATTCCTTGGTTCAGAACATTCTCTAACCATTGGTGATAACCCAGGTGTTTTGGTGACAAGGGAGATGTAGAGGATATCACAGAGGGTAGTCTTCATCTACCCGATTTGCCCATCGCATACAGTTTTGTTTAGAAGCTGACCTTCGTGAAATTTTTCCAGCTGATATAATATCAACCGTTGAGTTTGATCATACCGGTAACTATTTAGCAACAGGTGATAAAGGTGGAAGGGTGGTATTGTTTGAAAGAAATGAGACAGTAAGTTCCTTTATCCTGTAGCCTATCTGCTGCTATCTTACACCTTGCTAACCTGGGAATGATTTTTATTAAACAGAAGAAAACATGCGAATACAAATTCCATACTGAATTTCAATCTCACGAGCCCGAGTTTGACTACCTAAAATCTCTTGAAATCGAAGAAAAGATCAATAAGATCAAATGGTGTAAACGACAGAATGCTTCACACTTCCTACTGTCAACAAACGACAAGACCATCAAACTTTGGAAGGTGTTCGAGAAGTCTCTCAAGGTTGTCGCCGAGAACAACCTCTCGCATGATGGAGCAACTACTGCTGTCGGAGGTATCCGGCATCATCTCCAACAGCCACCTCCGATTTTCAATAATTCGACCGCTCTAAGGCTACCAAGGCTCACTCACCATGATACGGTTGTTGCTGCAGTGCCTAGGAGGACCTATGCAAATGCTCACGCATATCATATCAATAGCATCTCTGTGAATTCTGATGGGGAGACATTCATTTCTAGCGATGACCTGAGGATCAACTTATGGAACTTGAACATCCAAGACCAGAGCTTCAACATCGTTGATATAAAACCAGCGAATATGGAGGAGCTGACCGAGGTGATCACTGCAGCAGAGTTCCACCCGCAATACTGCAACTGGTTTATGTATGCCAGTAGCAAAGGGACCATAAAGCTGGCTGATATGAGAGAAAGCGCGCTTTGTGATCAACATGTGAAATGTAAGCTTGCAAACCTTTTGTATTTACGAGAGGATAGAGCTAATATGATACCCTTAACAGTATTCGAGCAAGAAGAAGACCCATCGTCCCGTTCTTTCTTTTCTGAGATAATTTCCTCTATATCCGACGTTCGTTTCTCCTCCGATGGCCGGTATATCCTCTCGCGTGATTACCTCACGGTGAAGATCTGGGATATAAACATGGAAAACAAGCCGGTCAAGACTATTCCGATCCACGAGCACCTCAGGCCACGACTATGTGACACTTACGAGAACGACTCCATCTTTGATAAATTTGAGGTCGTGTTTTCAGGAGATGGCAAGAATGTCATGACCGGGTCTTACAACAACAACTTTATGATCTACCCCAGCGACCCGGAGAAAGAGGTCGAGGTGGTGTTGCAGGCAGATAAGAGTGCCTTCAAGGCTAAAAAGGTGGGTGTACCTACTCCCATTAATGGTGGGAAGAAGGGGGGCTCGAGAGCAGGAAGTCCTGCTGCCGGTTCCGGTCCTGGAGGAAGGATGAGGAAGGAGACAGATGCAGACCAAATTGATTTCAACAAGAAAATCTTACACATGAGCTGGCATCCGTTTGAGGATTCGATTGCTATCGCAGCCACTAACAATGTAAGAATTCTCTTCCACGTAATCTTGAATGCTCCAGTTGACATTTCTTCTAGTTGTTTGTCTTCTCAGCCTTGTAGACTGGTTGAGCCCATTCCTTTGCAGTTGGAGGCCCGTCGTTCATTGAAATCAAGCGTTTGAGTTTTTGTTTGTCTTGACTTCATAAGAGCGACCGCCTGGCAATTCCTTGTTCGCATTTCCTGGCACTGTTACAATCCATGCCTTAGTATTCTACTAAACAAGCCTTTCCCAACAATATTGAAGTATTAAGCTTAATATGTTTCTGGGAAAATATAGCGCGCTTGAAGCCGCAAAAATGTAAAAAAGATCCATGAATTTATTTGTCAAAAGGTGTAGGGTTGACGAATTGCCCATTGTGAACCGATCACTAATATGCCCACTTCCCCGGTAACTTGCCAAATGTTTATATTTTATGTTGGATGAACTTATCCATAGCTATTTGGATATGTAGCTCACCCTCACATACATACCTGAAGCTACATCAGCCTTCATTCATTGTTATTTTGTTAGAATATTTTTCCAGGGTCACTCGAAAAATAAATGTCTCAGTTTAAACGGGACCATGAAATTTTCAGATGAGGGATATACTTAGCGGTCGGGCCTTGCTTGTGCTAAGTGATGCCAGCCCGATGAGTTATCTCCATTAACGTCGGCATCACCCCCACGTCCGAGGTGAAAAACTTCCCGCCAAGTTGAAAATGTGACCGAAAAGAAACATCGGGATCGAGGACTTCCCCCGCAATTCGAATTGTCACGTATGCACTCTTAGACATAGTTGTGCATGGTCGAGTCAACAGCGTTCGCCTAAGAGGCTCTCTTATGCACGCTGGCGCGGAGCATCTGTGGAGATGATGATCCAGAACGACAGGATGTGGAGTGCGCTGGGAACGAGGATCTACGGGGATGCCATCCATGCTTGCCTGACACATGCAGTTATGCAGGCGTACACCCTGACAACCTATCTAAGGCACGGACACGAGAAGCGAGGAGGATCAATGATTTTCCGTCTTGAGGACACCAATCTTCGCTGACTAAACTACATGTATCAACCTTCAATGGTTCAACGTTTATACAGTTACTATGTTGAAAATTTATAAATAAGGATGTAATATATACGTCACGTGTATATAGGTATGTATATAAGTACATGTACATGTATGTCATTGTTTACACTAATACATATCCCATTCTCTTAGGAAGCCCAGAGCTAGACGGGTGCTTTTCTAAGCCCCGGAGATCCTTCCCTTAAGACCAAGGTGAGTTAGGCAGTACATCAGGCAATGGCCTGGGCCGAGAGAGTCGTAATTATTTTCTTTTTCGATACATATGGACCCAAAGGTGGCGGCAAGCAAAAAAGAACACTTGGGTGGAATGTTTCATGCGTTTTAAGTCCGCTGCGCATATTTTTTATAGCAAAAATATCGTAATCGCCAATCCGCCAAGGCTAGCCCCAAGCTCGGCTAGAGATATTTTAAATTTCAACTCCACGTATACAGGCACTTGTTCGCGTTTATTACCCTTGTTCACGTTTATTACCCTTGTTCAAAAATCGGCGATCAAAATTTTCGTTGCCCAAGGTCCAAATATTCTTTCGTGACAAATAAGCTTATGAGATACTTCTAAAATGATCTCAGGACATGTGAATAATGAATACGTATATATACACATCTTCGTTGATTGGGGGCCGTTCTGCCAGCAACCTTCAACAAATTTCACTTCTCCTGGACCAGCTGGCATAGAGCCTCGGAATGAGGGAATTATTCGCTGTTTTAGACAGGTTTGAATTCCGTCTCCGTCAATCAGTCACAGATGCTTAGATGCAAGGCACGTAGAGCTATTGGCCTCCGAAAGTTGGCAAACGTGTGGGAGGACAGAAGAGGGTGGTCACTTAGCCCATGTATGTAGGGTTTATGCAGATAAGATTTTTTTTGCCCAACGATAGACTGAGTCAACGGGTTTCATGATGCAAAGGATTCTGTGTGAACCTCCATAGTTGGTTTTGGGGTTATGAAATTAAGTCGGAAAGTCGAAATACTCTGGGGCATCTGCTTTTGGTGTTGTGCATGGCTGTTGCCTTAGCTCCTCTAGAATCTTCCACGTGACCAAAAATAGTAATTGCGTGCTCTTAAGTGGTGTCTTGGCGTTGAGGCTTAAAATTAAGCTTTTTTAAAACACAAAATATTTGCCGCTCAGTGATTTCCAGTCCAATCACCGCACGAGATAGTTTTTTGACTCTGACTGTACTGATAACGCTCCAACATTCTACAGCTGAGATTTAACATGTCTCCCTAAGACATCCAGGATTTCGTGCATTGCCGAATCTATAGGCGTTGCCTCTTTTAATTTTTTCGGATTCAACTCCGATAGCTGAAAACATGAGATTGACGCCGGTAGTTTGGTATGGTTTCAACCTAGTACGGCGTATGAACTGGCAAATCTTCAAACAGAAGCATAGCGTTCTCTCTCTTTTTTTTGTTCTTTTTTAGGTGCCCTGATATTTTTTCCCCCTCCTCCCTATTTACTATATTATAACTCGTAACCAGAAACCCTCCAGGAAGATACATGAATATGGCCGTCATAAAGAGGATACAAAAAAAAATATCGCCACTCATCATTGTCATCATAAACACAGGTCTCATGAAATATACAGAGTCTTATGAAGGAAATATTCGAGTAAACCAAAAAGCGACGGCCACCAAGAGATGTGATATGATATTGAGGTAAGAAAAAAGATTTTTTTTTTAAAAACAAGAGGAGATCGCCAACAATATTTCCTCGTAACAACAGCACCACCGCGCCACCACAACCCCCCCCTCCCCCCAGGTTTGAGGATGAGTATACGCACTAGTAGAAAAAAACAAGCGCTCCCATATGGGGTCTGCACCCTTCCGGAGTCAAGTGTTTTTTTCAATATTATACTCATCCTCTCGCGACCGAAGCGGAACCGCCGAGCGTGAACCCACACGCTCAATGGCTCTGCCTGGGCGGCAATAGAAAGCCCAGTGCGAGACCAAGAAGAAGCCTCCTTGCAGTCGGGCACTGGGCTTTCGAATGACCCATCTCGAACAGTGTCTTGTTTTTCCTCCCGTAGCACAACTATTTGGGTTTAATAATTGTCGATTCGATGCGCCAAAAGTTCGGGTCATCATCAGTCAGGAGTATCAGTATCAAGGTTCCAAGCAGATTCGTTCCCAATATTAAATTCAGGAGGGAAGTTCTGCTGAAACTCTGAGATGCCGGGATATCGATCGGCGGGGTTATCGACGCCTTCAAACATAATCCAATCACCTCCCGTTCCGGTCATCATGGGATTGGTCCTGGTCCCACCACGGTCGTCAAAATCATTGCGAGCAATAGACAAAGGGCTTTGATCATAGTCGGTATTAGGAGATCCCCAAGTGAAATCGTTTCCAGGAAGCTGATTAGGGTCCAAGAGGGACAAAAGATAGTCGTTTGATTGTGAGACATGAGGAATTTCGAAGTTCTCATTAGGCATGACTGGAGTTGAAGACTGTGACTCATTTGCAATAGATGTGTTCTTTTTCCTTCTGGTCGGGGTAACCGCTACCCCCTGATCCCTCCTCCTGGGATTCCTCTTCATTCGCTTGTACACATACGCATGTGCCTTTTCCATGTGCTGTTTGCAATTGCTCTCACGTTTTGATTTGTAGGTGCAAGGGGCAAATTCACATTTCCACTCTTTTGAATTTAAGGCGTGTATGTCATTCTGGTGACGTTCCCTCTCCTTGTTCGTAGGGAATCCTTCGGTATGATATTTGCAAGTTTTGATGTCGCATTTGAAAGGACGATCATGTGTCTTGCGATGTTTCGTGAGGTCACAAGGACGGGGAAAGGTCTTTTGGCAAAATTCACAGGAATAGTTGGGAGGTTCCTTAGAGTTGGCCCGAGAGATAGGCGACGAATGAGCTGGGGAACCAGCACTAACGGCAGAAGCGGGCTCAATTGGGGACACCGTGAAACTAACCAAAAGAGGAGCCGGAGCATTCATGGGTGCCTGCAGGGTTTCTGGCGAGTATCCACCGTGACCATTGATGATGGCAGTAGGCATCACCTGGTCATTAGTTTGCCATGTCTGGGATTGATAATACGCTCGAGCATCGCAGGATTGACTTTCAGCGGTGGTATTTTTTGTGGTCTCATCAAACTGGAAAGTGGAATTATTGCCGATGTGGCTTTGAGGATGACCAACCAATTGACAGGAAGTATAAGCGGTGGACGGGAGGTGGGTAAGGATTTCAAGCTGTTTAGATGGATTGTTTTGCCTGAGCTTCAGAGTTGGTTTAAAAAACGGTTCTTCGTTGAAATCGGTAGTGATCACTGGTCTTTTGGAAAGAGGCGCCTCAGCGTCAATTGACAACTTTCGCTTAGATATTCGCTGTTGGGCATTGGAATAATACGTGGCAGGTACTATCCCAAGCTGATGCCGAACATCCAAAAAATAGCCGGGTGTGTATGGGATGTCTGTCTCCCGAACACGGTCTTTCTCAAGAACATCAGGGTAGGCATTTTGAATCCCATTCAAGAGGGCATCGAAGAACTTCTTCGGTGAAACAGATGAGCTCTTTTCCTGCGTCGGATAGTTAGTGGCGAGCCCTGCAAGAAAGAAAAAAAAGAAAAAAAGGAGTACCGTGGGGATATATACATTGACCATGTTTGTAAAGTATTTCTCCACGTCCCTCAAACACCGAATTTGCCCTTGATACATTTTTTCTTTCGCAGAGGAGAGAACCCCCTTTAATCCAACAAACTCAGAATTATCACTCATGGGAGAAATTACATGTCTCTCAATTGCGTGGATGCTCTGGAAGTCCATTGTCCTGCTTAACTCGTGTTTAGTAAAATGGAAAGATGTCGGCGAGAGAGTTGCCGAGCTCGGAGGAGTGAGCTCTTGGAAAGGTGCTACTGTGTAAGACGAGCCGGCTTCGGAGGCGAGGCTTGGTCGGCCCATAAGACTTCCATTCCCTAAGCCAGCTTCAGTGTCTAGTGAAGGAGTGGCTGAAATCCCCCTTGCGTGTCCTGAAAGCGTGTTGGTCCCAGAGCAGCCAGTGGTAGCAAAACCTTGTAGTTCTGTATTGGCGCCGTTCGAAGCAAGAGTTCCAGGACTACCCATTGTGGACCCAACACCGGAGTCACTGACTGGACCCTGTATCGCCGGAGCAGCAAGAAGTCCCAGAGCTGTTGCCGACCGGGGGTGTGGCAACACCTCTCGATGCTCGCCTGGGCTGTCCACAGTCACCACAAGCTTTTGGGTGGGCTCCTGGATGGGCTCCTCTGGATCCGGCATATACTCTGCAGTCTGGAATTCGTAATCCCCCATAATGAATTCTAGCGCATTTAAGTCGCCAATAGCGATGAACTCCTCGTCCAACATGTCATTCTCATCCAGGTAATTGCTAGCTCCAGGGCTGATGAAAAAGGTAGGCACTGGCTCGTCTTCAGGTCCAGCTTCCTTCTGGGATTCCTTGGGAATTCCCTGAGTTTGATCAAGGGTCTTGAGGTGTGGCTCTAACTTAGAGTGCATGCGGTTCATGTATCTTTGTTGGTGTTTCTCGAGGTCCTTCCCAACCGGGTGAGTATATGATCTGCCCGGCGTGGGTGGAGAAATATTAGGGGACGTATTTGGAGATGGATAAGGTTCGGTATGTCGCTTGAGTATCGTCATCGTGGACGCTGTAGCTGGGTGTTGCTGGTGTGGTATTTGCACAGCTAATGATGGAACGGGCGATGCACTGCGAGTTATGCTGAAATCTTGTTCCCGATAGGAAATTTTCTTTTGCTCTCTGCAGGAAGGCTGTGTTAGCTTATTTATGTATTTTTTGGGCTGTGCGAAGTGCGAAGAGCCAAGCCATCATAAAATGGGAACAATAAAATAGATTGATCAAACACAGGTTTGATGGGTAGATAGTGGGTAGAATTGGTAGAATAGGAGGTAGGGGGAAGACACACTGTAACGTTGTTGAAGGACTGGAAGTAGGGTATGAGGATGTGTTTCTGCTACATGTAGTTTTGTAGAGAATTTGGTCAGCTACTTGAGCTGTAGCTACATGTAGTGACAACCACTAAATGAAAAAAAAAAAAAAATCGAAGGCATAAAAACGTGCGAATTTCGAAACAGAACAGTTCGCAAAAACATAAAAGGAGCAGAGAGGTCTCTCCCCCCATGAGGATCTGGCGGGGGTGGGTAGTGGGCGCGGGGTGACGATATACAAGTGTGCACGTACGTGAGTGCGCACCGTTGGGTGTACGGATTGCGTGGGTTGTGTGCGCAACAATAACCTAAAGTGGAGCAAAGAAACAGCAAGACATAAACACATACCTAGTATGCTCCTGGTCTCTTACTCCTCTTGGTTTTTTTCTCTGTTGTCGTGTACTTGGGAGCCCCATTACTGAAGAAGCTGGCGTAGAGCTAAGATATTCCTTACGTATGTGTAGCAGTGCTCAAGTCGCAGAGGGAGGGTTGTAGGGGTCAATGAAAAAGAATTGCTTTTCTGAGAAAAGAGTCGTACTGCTTTGTCGAATTTTCCAAGATCAAGAGTGATTTTTTTTTTTTTTTGGTCTTTGATGGAGGGTTCTATGGCTCGCTAAGTAGTAGGTGGATGGGGTTGATTATAGGGCCTGCGGGTGTAGTAATAGTAGTGAGGCTCTGTGGGATTTGGATGGGTACCCCAGTTTGGTGTGGATGATTCGGTAGTAGTAAGTATAACTGAAACCGAATGAAAACTGCAGCCGTAAGTGATGGATATCGATGATGACCTCCGATTTTTCCCTGCTGGCCGATCTCTTTCTTTCCCTTTTTTACTCCTTGCCGAAGGAGCTGAAGGATCAAAGAGGGAAAGATGAAAATGAAAAGGAAGAGGGGAAAAAAAAAAAAAAATAGAAAATAGAAAATAGGAAGTAGAAAATAGAAAATCGGATCCCGAAGGGGGAGTGGTGGCCGGAGCAAGGCTGATAAAAATGGAGCTCTCTTAACCACAGATCACTCGCTTGCACAACCTCTTGGGATCAGAAATATTGTACAGGACGCAACACAACTGATATATGATATTGCTTGCTCTAAAGAACGATCATATCGAAGGGGGGGGGGGGGCAATGAGACGAATTATGAACAGAGCAACGAGCCAACGAGAGCTCCGGTTGGAGATGCCATCCATTTCAACTAAGCAAGCAGCAAGAAGAGGGAAGTTAGCGGGTGAATTGGGTTCTGACTGAGCCCGCTTCAGGAGGCTTCGTGAAAGACTGTTTCTGTGGAGGAGTTCAACCTTCCCAGGCGCACAGCTACATACTGTACCATATCGTAACGTGCAGTGGGGCTGTTGCCTAGCGACTACCCCTGTCTTGCAGGTCTGCGTCTGTTAGCCAATAACATCCCCGTCTAGAGGTTGGGGCAGAGCAGCGCATACCATTAGTTACCCTTAAGTGAAGGGGTTGAATATGCTGTCATCCAAAAGGAACCCGAAAGTGAAGACTTGAAGACCGTTGCTGTAAACATATCGACAGGAGGCGGTCAAACGTCCGGTAGATGCGTTTTACGGCTTCGGACATGCCATTTGTTATTTCTTTTGAGACCAAGATTCACAAATGACCAGTACTTTCTGCCCCGTACCTACTGCTATCGCTGACCAAGTGAACCACGTCCAGGCCCTTTGCACCGGAGATTCTGGGGGCTCGGGTAACTTTTTTACTATTTTCCATCTTTCCATTTATTTTTTTCTTTCTTATTCTTATTCTTATTCTTTTTCTTTTTCTTTTTCTTTTTCTTTTTCTTTTTCTTTTTTTTTTTTTTTTTTTAAGTGCAAAGCGGCAGTGAGCTCCTTAGTTTAGTTGCGCGCTCCTTCCCTTGACGCGACCAGCCCAAGCCATTTACCGCAGAAGCCGCTGGAATTCAACCATCAAACCTGGAAGCAAGCTATTTACACATGTAATATGGACGGAGCAGATTCTCGGATAATATGTTGGTATCATGATACAAAGATAGAAAGAAGATGTCTATATCTATAAAAATAACCCAATTCGGTCGGAGAGGGCAGAACAGGCTCGAGTAAGTACAGCAAGTTGCTGTACTCCCGCTTAACATATTGTGTGCATTACCCGGGAGGGCAGTACATGATGTATGGACAGGTGTATGTATGATGCTGAGGGGTGAGGTGGGGGGGGGGGGCGCGTGAATTCGGATGGGGAACACAAAGATGGAAGAGCCAGTAGAGTACTGCTTAGTGATAAACCAACCCCCCCTCTCTCAACGGAAGCAAGCGAAGACTCATAAGCCACGATGTGCACCCCGCTGCTGCTGCGTGTGAGTGCTGCGTGTGCTGCGGGTTTACAGTCACTAATCCATGCACAAACACGGGATCCCTGCGCAGAGCCTCATACACCTGATCGTGATCTGCACCCGTCACATCTATTGTACGTACAGGTCGACGTGATGATACCGTGCCGGACTGATTGGACCGTATTATTACACTCCTCTCCTTAGCGTACATGAATAGAGCCCCCAATTGCAACAGGTAATCATTTAATCTTTGCCCGACTGTTATTACTAAATTTGACTGAGATTGAGTCGACGGATCGACGATTCATTAGTACTACATGTAGGACTATATTTAATATAAGTACATACATACATACATGTACTTACGAGGAGTATATGAATTGCTCGGACAGGCAATGAATTCGAAAATGTAAGTTTTAAAGCAGGGCCCAATCTGGTAGTTTTTTGCTAGTCGCGAATCAGAGGCTGTTACCGTTAAAAGCCATTTTCAGGTTCTTACTGCCTGCCCCAGGTATATTATAATGTATTTACATGTACCTACATGTACTCTACATGTAATTCATATACATGTACCTATATGTACAAATTTACAGGACGTACATGTACTTACCATACGGTTAAAACTACATGTAAGTCTGTAGACAGTGGTGTCTACAGACTTACCCCTACAACCGTAGCACATGTACACAACAAGTATGTGGCAAATGTACTTTACATACTGTAGATGTAGCACTCACTGTATTTTCAAGTACATGTGCCTACAATACCGTATTGTATTTAAATCAACTTACCTCTTGACGGTGTAGGTGCATTGGCGGCGGCGCCCACCCACCCTGATAACACACACACCCCAACCCAAGAGACATGTGAGAAATGAAAGCCAGCCACCAAGAGCCGCGGATCCTCTACCTTGTCTCGTGAATTCATGCGTTCCAGATTTTCGGAAAGACAAAGCGGTCATATGAATTAAATGTAAGCGGCGGCGCTTAATCTTTGCGCAATAAACCCAACTCTCCATTCCCCTTGGGTACATGTACTTACTACATGTAGTGGATGTAACTCTCTCAACCATTATCCAGGGAGAGAGATTGTGATCGATCCCTTTTCTACATGTACTAGTAGTGTTAAGTTAAAAAGAAGTTCTACGAATTCAAGATGCCATTATGAAAAAAGAAGAAAGGAAGAAAGAAACACGTGTAACCTCTAGATAAGTACATCATCAAAATTGAAAAGCAAGGACGCCTTCTCTCGTCTAAGAACAGCATAGCATCCTCCCCTTCTCCCGCTTCTAACTACCACGCGAATATGCAAAGCTTCCATTATCGCTACCAAAAACTTGAAACTGACCACGGCTGTGCTTTGCATGCTACTCCGTGGTTAAATTAACGAACGAATCGTCGAAGTCAGCGGCAGAGGCTGAGGATTTGAGAAAAGCCCGGGCGGTTACAGCACGAAATGGAAACTACATGTACTATACATACATAGAACCTCGCAGTGGCTGATATTCCCCGCATCCACAAACCTCGGACTTGGGGCTCTCTTTTATCACCCGCATGAGCGTGGCTCGTGCAAACGAGACACACACGACAGCCGCAACGTGAAGGTAAAAGAATCCCATGCACACACACACACACACACACACACAAGACCTAAATCTTTTCGGCAATCGATTATCGGAACCCAGGATTATCGGCGGGCTGAGTGTTATGGAAATCCGCCGAAGATAGTAGTGGACAGGAACTAGGGTCACGGCATTAATTAGGAATTAAACAAACGTGAAAGGCAGAATACACGGAGGCGTGCTCAACTTCAGCTCAACTTTAGCTATCGGTAACTCACCATTGCTTCGCGCAGATACATGGTCCTTACCTGTTTGCTTTTTCGATGCTAGGGATTTCCTGGGCCTTTCGTCCAAGCATGAAAGAATGAGTGAACGCTCTACTCGATAAATTTGCAAAAGAGGAAGGTTAATTGCGGTGTGAATCAAAAAAGCAAATACACACAGATTCTGCGGTTACCTAGAGCACATGTTTACAAGTAATTCACTAGGAAGGGTAGGGTTCCTCCGTGGAACTGCCTAAAATAAACAGAAACAGTCAGCACTCAAAATGTTCTCTCGTCGCCCCTTTCTTCTACAACCCTTCTAGAAGAACTCTCCACCCCAGAGCAACGTGTGATATTAACCCTGGCCCAGATTAAACGATAAGCTTACCGGGCGTGAAATTCGGAAATGAAACATCCGTCTAGTCAACTCGTATGCCTGACACAGAGGGGGGCGAGTTAACTGTGCGCGTGGAAGTAGAGGAAGTAATTCGCATAACCATCTCCATATTTTCCTATTTTCACAATACGCAGAAGGCAACCACGGCTACAATTCGTCTACTTTAACATGCGGTCCGGCGGAAACGGCGACAAAGGCGACGACAAAGAGGGTGCATGTATCTAGTGTGTAAAAGCAGACGATGGCCAAATCAATGTGTATCATTTTGCGTGATCGTTGCCGCTGAATTATTGCGCCTATATGTACTCTCTCCGCAATTTAAAGCTTACTGTAAGAGGTCGTACACCTTTAGGGTTTCATGTACCTTTTTAAGTTTATAGCGGTCCGAATGAATTCGACAACTCCGTCAATGTTCTATGTATAGAGTCAAGCCATCGTAGCGATATTGATTTATAATGCCTAACACGTCCGTTTTCCTTCTCCACCTAGGAGCACATGACAGAGTAATGACCTGATTGAATAGCTTAGGCAATCGGTTGTTTTTTGCTTCCGTTATTAGTGACTTTCCCCCCTTTCTCTGCTAAATCGGGGGCGTTGTGGCTGTCATAATCATTTGAGGGTTGATGGGATGGATGGAATGGGATATGGATATCGTAATAGGTGTTAGTCTCTCCTACTGGCTGACTTGTGCTTTTTTCTTTTATGGTGTGGCTGTCAGCCAATGTTCCGGTGGGCGATACGATGAAACCCTTCTAGAAGTGTGCAACGGAAGGAAAGAATGCGCCGGTGTGAGACATCCTTGAAATAAGGCAACAAAGATGTTAAATGCCAGTGGGGTGTGCGCCGACCGCGTGTGGTATTTGGTCAGAGTTGAGGGTTCTGGAAAGGAGACACGCCCCTAGTTCTAGAAGCACATGTAAGTAGGTACAGATGAGGGGAAGGTTGTTGCTGCTAATAGGACATCTAACGTCTGGGTGCATATTGGGGTGGCGACATGCATCCGCAGAGGCATCTGTGCATTCGGGGTCGTCGAACGCAAAGCAAGACAAAAAGTAAAGTCACAGGTTTGCAACTCGAACGATTCTGTTCCAAGCACCCTAATTATGTCCTTATCGTGCCGCTTTAGCGAGGAGTAAGGGTGTCTCCGTATGTCTCCATATGCATTATATAGCAAGTAATATTGGCCTAACTGCTGGCGTACGCAAACCCCTACATATCTCGGCCATTCCTGGGATTCAGAGGTGTAAGGTTTCCCCCCCATACACGCTCCTTGATGGAGCATGATTCACCAAGCATTTCAAGGCCAACTCAGTGCTAGAGACCAAGCACATAAGTACGTAAGTTTCATTCAAACAAGTCAGTACACTCATGGTCCCTACATATTGAAATTGATTAAATCCCTCAACGCTTGAGCAATTAATTCTTGAACCTGGATTCAAGGCATCAATTGTTGCTATAAGATCTATAAGGTACATGTGGGGTACATGTAGTAAGTAAAGTGCCAAATTTATCGACTCTTATCAGCTAATTATAAGTATACATATGCACGTACGCATATTTCATCTAGAATCAGAACAGCTCCAAATCTATAGTAAAAGAAAGAAGGAAGGAGGGATACATACTGCTATTGCCCTTACATGTAGCCACGAGACTAGTTGTGGCATGGATCACAAATTACAGTGAGGTTACGTGCTGCTTGGTATCCACGAAATTGTACCGATGAGGAGATCAGCTCCGGTTGTGGTCAGGAACCCATGAAGTATCGACTACATGTAGTATGCCCTGATGAGTTAGTGCCTAAGAACAAGGTTAATTTCAGCAACACTCTTGGAACATCACACATATTTTTACTTGTGGAAACGGGTATCAAGTAACAAGTCATTACAGTCCCGCCATGCAACCGGGCTAAATAGCTAGTCTTTCATTGAGCCCGGCGTGCACAGGCATACCTTTACTCCTGAGTTTCGCTCACTCCCCCTACAATACTAACAGGGCGGGTGTGTCAACCTCGAAGGGGGGTTTTTTTTATACGGAATCAGGGAAAATTCCACTGTTGGGCTAGCCACCTGAAATATTATGGGTAACTGGCGGTAATATTATGTCTATGGGATACATGAACAAATAAGAGCCTCTGAGACATGATCCGTTTTACTTGATTAAAGCGCGCGCGAGTCCGAGTCATGTGGCGCAGGGTTAAGCTAAGCGTAATATAAGTAGGGGCAGTCCCCGCACTAGTTAAGAAGCGACAAAGTCGATTCAACCCACCATTCGATAGATGGAGCCTGAGACAGTACGACAATTATGTCTCCTAAGTCAGTAATGACAACATCCTAAATATTCACGCCGGGGTGCGAGCCGATAGCCATAAACACCGACGAATTCTACCGAAGATTTACAGAGTTTATCCAACTATTCGAAGACTCGGATTATGACGAGAACTATTTGGATGGGGACTCACGGTGTACGGATGTAACTCGCGCGTACTGGTCATTGCGAGGCTGTCAAAGGTATCAGGATAGGGCATGAGCCGAGTGTTTTCTATTTCTTTGGCGTTTTGGTAAATAGATTGTGGTGATGGAGTTTCGGTTGTATGGCGATTCGGCTGGGCGAATTACGCAATTTATTATTGATGTACTATTACGGATTGGGGGGCGAAGTCCTAATAGTGAGCAGGGCGAGCGCCACACAGAGCCAGAGGCGTAGGGGTGAGATAGTTGTTGGGTGTAGTTATTCAGAATGTCGTTGGATGGATTAAAGTGGGTCACATAAACGCCTAGTGAGATCATCGTCAATCACTCGATACTCCTCCACGAACAACAGCGTTGTAGTTTGATTTATTTTGGGGTTGGTTACTAGTAGATAAAAGCTTTAAATTTGTTTGTGCGCTTAAATAACTTTAAAGTATGTAATAAGAGATATCCGGAGAATGAGTATCCTCCTATTCTTGGGGTAATGAACGATGAACACTGCTAAAACATTTTATCTTGGCATATAGAGTTTTAGGAAAGATCACCGAGGTTCTTTACTTTTTTGCGACCGATCAATCCAGTATCTCATTGATAAAAATAGACGACTTGGGCATCGGGTAGACACGCATGGAGGTATTATTATGTGAGGCCTTATGACCATAAAAGAATAAAAGAGCAGATAGGAGGGGTTGTGGTAGGTATCGATCTCTCCCAAGTTAAGCGCCCCAAATCAAGGTCGCTGTACCTCCGTTTGTACTACGGGGGTAGGGGTAAGTCTGTAGACAGTGGCCGTGGTTGCAACAGCCGTAGGTGTCTACAGACTTACCCCTACACCCGTAGTATGTACTACGGGTGTAGGGGTAAGTCTGGCGACACTGGCCGTCGTTGCAACTGTTCTTACTGTCGCCAGACTTACCCCTACACCCGTAGTACATACACCTTTTCTTTTCGTTAACTAGTTCAGTAATAGAGCGGCTCTAATGCCTAGGCACTTAAGGTTATTCACTTTAGCACTGCACACCCGGGCCAGCGGGGCCTTAACTTTCGGATGCCGTATTGCTAGCAACTGTTGCACCTCAGTTGACAATGAAGGTTGAGCTTACACTTAACTCAACTTGAGTAGGCCACGCTGGGCTAGAGGATACTTGGGGTCCCCGTATTGCTTTGCTGCTTGGTGACATGATCTGATCGGCAAAGAAAGGAATCGGTAGGTGCCTACAGCTTAACCGGCTGTAAATGGTGGTATTCATGTACTTATGAGTCATATTGTGGATAACAAAGTAGGCCTAAGAATGGAGGGAGCCGGGGCCACAGATAGGTGGATGACGAGTAATGTATCTGTTTCATGATATATATAGTTAAAGGGAGTAGTTGTAACCATAGCCTATCACCCACTATGGCATGGCATTAGCCGTGATATATATATTTCTTTACATACTTGTATATATCTCTTGAAAACTTGTATTCCTGAAGCTTAGAATAATCTTGGCAGTGTATATATTTAGGCTCTTAAGATACATGCTGGATACAGGCACTCTACTAAAACGATAAATATTCCTTATTTACCGTATTTATATCCATGTTAATTAGATTGGTGACCTCAGAGCTATTAGTCCTGACTCTGAATTACATGCAGTGTTGCATATTCATTCCCGCGTTTTCTTCCGTTATATCAACTGGAGCATTGCGTGTGAATCTAACGAACAGTGCAATTTCTGCTGCTGATATATCACATAGTTAATATTTATATTGTAGGCGAAAAGTTCCACTAGTATTTCCATAAGTCATGAGGTTACTAAAAGCCCAGAGAGCTCACCGTTGACATCATAGGATATCACTCGTTGATTTGATAGGTCAATAGTCATTTGATAAAATCTTGGACCATGGCAACAGAACTCCCTTAAAAACCGTGATACAAGTGTATAAATATTTAATAAAATACAATTACCCACAACCGGAAGGTCCCTTTGTATAATGAAAATGTGAATCAAAAGCTTCCTAAGAACTTGCAAATCCCCTAGGGTAACGCCATGTAACATACATGTAACTACCAATCGTCCACAATATCGTCATCGGATAATGTCAGGCCTTCAATTGGTGCAGTATCTAGTTGTTCGGTAGCCCACTTCTCCTTTTGCTTCCTGTCCCCAGCCTTTTCCTGGTCCGGGGTCGAATGTGTTATGCAGGCGCCTTCTTCAGAAGCCTCTAATTCGTCTGGTGCCTCGCTGGGTTCTTCATCAGGTAAATCATCGTTAGACTCACAGATACCTCTCAAGACAGTGACCTTTTCTATATCCCGCATCAGTCCCTGGCTTGGTCTGCCGGCCATCTCAAATAAGCTCATGCCGGTTGAACTCCTCTCAACTGCATTTCTTTGTTGTCTCCGCATGATTGACTTAAAATATGGTAATGTTTCCAAAACCAAATCGGCTTTCCCAGTCCGGTGAGCCCCAGGGTTAATGCACAAACCAAGATGGAAGAGCTTATTAGCAATTAAATCTACCACGCCTTCAATTTCCTCCTTGGTTTTCCACAATTTGAGACTATTAGGATAAAAGATTTTGTTGCCCTTAAAATCCCGCTTGACAGGTGAAGGCAATGCCATCGTTAAGCCTCGGACTGCGACTTGAAAAGATATGTCGTCCTGCCTTATCCCTGTTGTACCTGTAAAGCTACTAAGGCCTTCATAATTACTTCCTGTGTTCCATGTACCGAAGTTCTTGTGATATGGCCGTGATGATGCCAGAATGTCGCTGTCACTTAGATCCCCTATGCAGTAGTTGACACAGTCTAGTAGGTCTTCGAGAGAGTGAGTCTGGCGTGAAAAGCCGCCAAGAAAATTACAAGACCCCAGATAATTCTCGTGTAGGGCGGAGATAAAGGTTTGGGGGTCGGTGCCTGCCTCGTCTATCAAATTATTGATATCCACTCTACTAGCCCTCGTTTTGTATGGATGAAGATTTAAGAATGGCTTTGGCGGAGGTGCGACATACACATCGTCTGTGTCGTCCCCATACCCTAGCTAACATATTAGCCTGGAAGGTAAATCTGGGTGACACTGCAGAACCTTACTCTTATTGTGGACTACCTTCCCAACAGCGTGAAATATTCCAAAACTTGATTCTCGTTGGGTAACGCTTGTCAATATTCTCTGCTCGAGCTCTGTGAGCTCACCGTCACCTAGTTTATGTCTGCGTTTCGTCTTGGACGTCACCGGCTCGGAAAATGCACCTAATTCTCCATTTACAGCCAAAAACTCCAGGCTCATAATTGAACTTCTAACATCCCCATTGGTTGTCAATGCCTCCATTAAAGGCTTGCTGGGCCAGAGCTTGCGTCCAGACTCGCAAGATTCTTGAGACAATACATTTGAGAGAGCCTTGAGCATAAATGTAGGGGCAATTTTATTGAAGCTGATAGAGGTAACAAGGGAGTGGTGCAGGATTTCGGGGGATAGCAGGCGATGGGCGGTAAAGGCTCCAGACCCGCCCACGGTGGCGCTTTCGGATATTATGAGTACCAAAGGTGGTAATGTAGCATGAGAAGGGACAGGGGCCGCAAGGAATGACTTGATCGCATTCCTAAAGGAAGCCAATGGTGCTTGGGAAGAGGTAAAGAGCGCATTTGGGAAATCTTCAATTAATATGACCCTCCTATCACCACGACCGGGAGGTGGTTTCTTTTGGGGTACCGTTCTAGTAGAACCTAATGAAGTTGGGGCTAATTCTAGGCTTCCGAACTTCGATGCCCTTCCTATAAATTCTTCGAAAAGACTAGCCAAGCCTGCGCTGAAGTCGCCCGCTTCTCGATGTATGTCTTTGCGGATGGCGTTGCTTGGATTCCCCCATTCTAACATATTGAAACCAAGCTCCTTGGATAAAGCGTTAATTGTGGCGGTTTTTCCGACACCAGCCGAGCCTTTCAAGATCAACAACCTCTGTTTAGAGAAGCCATCAAACACATGACTAAGCCATGATCTAACTTCTGAAACCTTTCTTGGGTGTACCGCAAGATCACTAGTAGATTGTGGTGCAAAGCGCTCTGGCCAGGGGCGAGAATTGATAGCTGCAGTTTAGGATTAGCACCGGTACTGCTGGTGGTAGAAGGGCTGCTCCACCAAGGGCATGAATACCAACAGTTTTGGTTTTAGTAGTACTTGGAGGTGTAGTTACAGTTAAAGCTTTAGGATCACTTAGTTCCCTGCGAATGCTTGGAGCATTTTGTTGCTTACATTGCCTTGCCCTAGCGCTCATAGATAAGTCGCCACTGCCAATGTTGTCGTCTGATATAGCTCGGGATTTCTGGGCAGTTATGGCATTCTGTGACGCTTCAGTGTCATCGATATTACCGAACACCAAGTCGGTATCAGAAAAACACTCTTCAATCAGATCATCGAGGTCTTCGTGGTGAAAAGACGAGGAAGGTCTAGCTGGCACATTTGATGTAGAGGAGAATATTGGCTGAGAGGCTGTGAAGAAAGACCGGAAAGATTTAGCCTCTGCCGAATGATACCTCGGGGGTGGTTGAGTTTGTTGAACTTTACGGCTATGAGAAATATTGGTGCTTGCTGAGCTGCCTTGGATTGCTACATGAGTCATTCGCCTGGGCTGGGACGAAAGTGATGTACGGTTAGAAAGTTGAGAGGAACAGTTAAGTGTAACGGGGGTCGAGCGCGCTGTACGGGAGGGCGGGGAAGATCTTCGGGACAACTTCGGCGGCAGAGATGCACGCTCATCTTCGGAGTCGCTTTCGATCACCAGCGAGCGTTTCCTGGTTGAGGAGTGGGTTGGCATACTGTTAAGAACGGTGGTGAGTGAAAGTCAGGACCGAGGCAGGATCAAAGGTATGTTTGTGGGGTTTGTTAACCTGGGTCGGTAGAAGGATGTGGTAGGTGACGCGATAGTGGTCCATGCGGGTCTACGATTGCTCCTGTAGAATTTGTATGTGCGCCATCTGTGGCAGCCAAAGCAACCAAATGATACAGGAACATTTTTGCTGGAGGAAAAAAATACCGAGAACCCCCTGTATAGTTTCACTTTAAAAAATCAAAATAATATCTAATTATTTTTTTAAAAATATGCAAAAAAACTATAATATTATCCTCCTCCTTAACTTTCTCTGGGTAGTTTTTTGATTCCTTAGTTCCTATCTGTCCTGGCATTTCGGTGCTCCTAGCTTCTTTTTGCCGATATAGTGATTGTAAGCGAAGATGGGGAGGAAATGAGGTAGTGCAGTCATCATTAGATTCTGGAAGGTTTGGTTGAACAAAGAATTGTTGATAGGATTTAGGAAGGTTGTGGAGAGGTGTCTCGATGTCTTGGCATCGGTCCCAAGAATTCGGTAGCAGAAACAGGGTTGCGACGGAAGAGGTGATACTAGGCAAGGATGGGTGGGAATGAGGTGATAGTATCGTCATTGGATTCTAGGAGGTTCGATGGCGTGATGGATTTATAATGTAAATAGGAAGATGGTGGAAATGAATAAGCGACAATGACAGTGTCTCATGAAGTTCTATGAAATACGCGAAATTACATGCATGGATTGGCGAACGTTAAATATGAAGACTTTTCCTTTAGCTTCTTTCTTTCTTTTCTCTGCCTCGCCTTCCCGTTATCTCAATACATGCGAATATACTCCTACTGCTCATACCACGAGATCCCGTAACCTCGACTTTAGGATCGATCATAGCTTCATCATCGCTCGCTGAGGTCCATCCGGCCCTCACGCCTCGCCTTCTGCGCCTCTTGCCTTGCCCTTTGCTCGCTTTGCAGGTACCGCGCGCTTCTGGCCGCGACGGAAAGAATCGAACTTAGAGATCACGCGCACTACCTGACTACACGGTAGAATGGCGATATCATGGAACGGCTTGGCGGCCTGTCTTTTGGGTTCTTGGAGTTTCTATGGGTTTCCGTTATACGAAGTTATGAGTCATGACTGTACAGGGATTAGGGGGGATATATATACGTTGTTACAAATCTTTTCTTTGTCCTTTTCTCTCTCTTTCTTTTCCTACGTGTTCTTCCTGTTATCAACTCTACTGTTTGGTTTTCGTCTTGTCTTTAGTTCTGAATATAATACGTCATAATCTCACCTCGTGCCAAGACCCCCACTTGGGTTTTCCATAGTATCTCGCTTCGTTCTTGTTCTTCGTCTCGCCTCGCCTCGCCTCTCTTCGTCCATAGTCCATGACCGTAGTGCGTATCATCTACCGGTATCTTCATCTCCACAACTTCATCAGAGAGGCCATCTGGACCCTCTGCCCCACGACCCTGCTTCTCGGTTAAGTAATCCCGCCGACAACCCTCGCTCGCCTCGCTCGCCTTTGGCCAGCACTTTCGCTTTCTGTCTGTCTCCAGATTGCCAGAATATGTAGCAAGACGATTTACAACGATGACGCAGGCGACTTGGCGAACACAGCTAAAACAATAAGGACTCCGGCGAAGACAAAGAGTGACTGTAAGACAAGCACAGGCACCGCCAGAGCAGCAAGGGCAAGAAAGACAAGAGAAAGACAAGTGAGTATGAGAGCGGCGACTAATGACCTCAACGAGAATGATGATGAGAACTATGGTGGATCCCGAAGTCAGGTTCTGGGATCTTATGAACTTGTGACTTAGAGTAGAAGTATATTCCTATATATCGGGATAACAGGAAAACGAGACGAAGAGGAAAGAAAGAAAGAACTAAAGAAAATGTCTGCCAGTGCTATTTAACATTCCTCCCCGCCAGTTCACTCTGACCCATTCCTTCACCCATAGAATTCCATAGAAATCCACTGCAACCCTACCGCGTAATCCCCTCCTGTCCCGGCGTCTTGGCATCGGTTCCGAGAGTTCCATAGCAGAAACAGGGTTGCGACGGAAGGAGCGATGTTAGGCGAGGATGGGCGGAAATGAGGTGATAGTGTCGTCATTAGATTCTAGGAGGTTCGATGGCGTGATGGATTTGTAATGTAAATAAGAAGATGGTGGGAAGAAATAGGGAAGATGACGGTCGATGAATTTCTATGAGGTTCTAGGAGTCAGTGTATGTGAGTTATGAGGCGGACAGGCAAGGAAATGTTAAATAGCATGGGAGGACTTTTCTTTTAGTTCTTTCTTTTATTTCTCTCTATCTCGTTTTCCTGTTATCTTGGTACATAAGAATCTACTCCTATTCTTTAGCTACAGTCCCTGGAGATCCCAGAACCTGACTTCAGGATCTATCGTAGCTACCATCATCGTTCTTGTTGAGGTCCATCCGGTTCTCACTTCCTCTGCCTCTTGCTTCCATCGCTCTCGACCTTGCCTTTACCTTTGCTGATGCTTGTGCTTGTGCCCACCCAGTAGTACCTCTGTCTTCGTTGGTGTCCTCGTTGCCAGTGCCTGGCTGTGTTCCTCGAGTCCTTCTGCGTCATCATTGTCGTCTTCTACTTTGCCTCGCTGTACTCCATCACACTAAGACGAGACCACCCAACTCGACCAACACAGTACGAGTTCCTTGCACCATAGTTTATCATGACTTCTCCTGCTACCGATGTGTTTGACTATCAAAAGCTCCATGACGACCTCGCGACTTTCTTTGTTGCTTACCCTGAAGTGGATTCCGCAGCAACGGAAGAGGCGACACAGGCATACAGTCTCCCCCTCTGGGCCTATGAGGGGTCCGACGGTACTCCATCGACCTCGAAGCTGTGACGGAGTACCGCGAGGCAAGGGGAAAGACAACAATGATGACGCAGAAGGACTCGAGGAACACAGCCAGGCAACGAGGATACCGACGAGGACAGAGATGGTGCCGGGCCGGCACAAGCACAGGCAATAGTGAAGGCAAAGGCAAGGGTTGGGTCAAGGACGAGGGACAGAAAGCAGGGAGAGTGAGGACCGGATGGACCTCAACGAGAATGATGATGATAACTATGGCAGATCCCGAAGTCAGGTTCTGGGATCTCGAGGACTGTGGCTATAGGATAGGAGTATATTCCTATATACCGAGATAACAGGAAGACGAGACAGAGAGAAAAGAAAGAAAAAACTAAAGAAAAGATCCTCCCGCTCTATTTAACACATTCCTCCCTAGTCCGCTATGACTCACACCTCCATCCATAGAAACCCATAGAAATCCCCCATACCTACACCTCGTATTCCTCCCCACCATCTCTTCTATTTACATTATAAATCCATCGCCGTAATCAACCTCAGAATCAATGGCGTCATCGCACATCTCGCCATCGCACCTAACGTTCTCCTTCTGCGCGTTCCTATTTCCATTGCAGAACTCGGAACCGATGCCAAGACGCCGGGACAGAAGCCCATCATAACGAAACCGAACAAGTGCAAGCCGAGTTCCATAAAGAAACCTAAAGACTACGAGCTAAGATCAAGAAGTTGCAAGAAGGAATCAAGCAAGACCTCGGGGAGCTTCATGATGACCTAATCAAGTCATCCAGGTCCGAGAAGCTTCCTGACCCGGAGAAATACTGCGGTGATAGTAAGAGCTTGAGGATGTTTCAGAGGCAGCTGCAGATTAAACTCACCGCTAACCTCGATTGCTTTCCTACTTCTGCTCAACAAATTGCATACTCTATTTCTCGACTGGAGGGACCTATGGCAGATCAATTCCTAGCCTATATTTCCGATGAGTATATCGCTCTCGACTCGATAGCGTATTTCTTTGAAATTTTGGATAATGCATTTGGAGACCCAGGCCGAGCCGCTACTGCTTCCCGTAACCTAAGAGAAATCCATTAGCGCCAATGCTCCTTCTCCGAATATTTTGCAGAGTTCCAGCGGTATGCTGCCGACTCTGAGTTCAACGAGGCTGCCAAGATTGAATGTCTTTTGAAAGGACTTAATCAGGACCTAATGTCACTCATGATACAAAACGAAACCCCCACCATGATTAAGGAGTGTGGACTACTTCTTTAGTGGTTGGACAACAAACAACGAGCTGTACAAGCCAGAATGGGGAGGTTTCGATTTCAAATCCCAAGTGGTCCAGCCCCTCGTCTCTTTAACCCTCGACCACCTGTTACATCGGCAACATCAGCAAACTCAACTTCTGACTGCAGTCTCCCAACAGTCTCCCAAGCCTCAGGAGAGTCTCCTGACACTCCTGGATACATTTTGAGTCTCCTGAGGCTCAGGAGACCTCAGGAGACAAATCAAGTCTTGCTGATGAACATCCCCAGTCATACCGCTTCCGCCACCCCTTGCGAAGCATGCTGCGTCAATCGCTCACACCTGGGGGAGCGGTACCTATGGATTTGTCTAATAGTCGTTGATGTTTGGATCCTAGGGAAAGGGAAGGCTGGCATATTGAAAATGTGACGGAGTAACACGGATACAGAGAAGACGACAATGATGACGCAGAAGGACTCGAGGAACACAGCCCGACAATGAGGACACCGACGAAGACAGAGATGCCACGGGGCAGGCACAAACACAGGCACCAGCGAAGGCAAAAGCAGAGGCAAAGCTCCGGGCAGGGGCAAGGACAAGAACAGGGGAAGTGAGGATCGGATGAACCTCAACGAGAACGATGATGATAGCTATGATAGATCCCGAAACTAGGTTCTGGGATCTCCGAAACTATGACGAGAGAATAGGAGTATATTCCTATGTATCAAGATAACACAAAGATGAGATGAAGAGAAAAGAAAGAAAGAACTAAAGAAAAGACATTCCCGTACTATTTAACATCCTCCCCCGCCAGTCCGCTCTGACTCATTCCTTCACCTAGAGAATCTTGTAGAAATCCACTGTAACCACACCGCATAATTCCCTCCACCACCTCTTCTAATTATATTACAAATCCATTACGCCATAGAACCTCCTGGAATCTTATGACGTCACTATCTCCCCACCTCCATCCATTCTCGCTTAACAATCCCTCTTTCGTCGCAACCTCCTTCCTCTTACCGAGCTGTCGGAATCAATTCCAAGACGCCGGGACAGAAAATCGTTGTTATTATTGTGGAGGAGTTGGACATTTGGTAAGGGAGTGCCCTGTTTCACCCTCGGGAAGAGTGTGACGGAGTAATCCCGAGACAAGGAAGAGGACAATGATGACGCAGAAGGACTTGAAGAACACAGCCGAACAACGAGGACACTGACGAAGACAGAGAATCTTCCAGGCGAGCACAAGCACAGGCACCAGCGAAGGCAAAGGCAAGAGCAAGGGCCAGCACAAGGGAGGCAAGAGGTGAAGAAAGTGAGGACCGGATGGACTTCAACGAGAACGATGATGATAATGATGATACACCCCGAAGTTGGATTCTGGGATCTCGGAGACTATGGCTTCTGAAGGATAGGAGTATATTCCTATGTATTAAGATAACAGGAAGACGAGACAGAGAGTGAAGAAAGAAAGAACTAAAGGAAATATCTTCCCGTGCTATTTAACATCCTCCACCCCCAGTCCGCTCCGACTCATTCCTTCACCCAGAGAACCTCTTAGAAGTCCACTGTAACCACACCACGTAATTCCCCCCCACCATCTCTTTTAATTACATTACAAATCCATCACACCATAAAACCTCCTGGAATCCCATGACGTCACCATCTCCCCACCTTCATCCATTCTCGCTTAACATTCCCTCCTCCGTCGCAACCCTCTTTCTACTACCGAACTGTCGGAACCGATGCCAAGACACCGGAACAAAGAGCTACACCTAGGATAAGGGGAGTATTGTTGGAAGTAAAGAAGGAAAAGAAGGAACAAGAGGAGGATATGGTATTGGAGGAGCGGAAGTTGAAAGATTCGTCTCTGGCCTAATCGGCATAGCTCAGAGACCTTCACGGAGTTTTTCTAAGTATCACGGGGTGAGACGAGGACGAGGGCGAGATGAGCCAAGGTATACCACCAAGATACAGCGAGACGAGGTGAGGTGAGATGAAGTGGGCAGGACTAGCCAGGGCAGGGCTAATCCGAGAGACTAGAGACGAGGCAAGGCGAGGAGCTTTCCTTTTGTTCTCTAGAGGGCAGAGAGGTTTGCCTGACAATGAGTAAGAGTCCTAAAGTATTGTATTGACTGTAGGATAGGAAGGTTGAGTGAAGAGAAAAGGACAGTCTCCTTCCCCGCTTCTTCCTCGCTTTTGAAATTTCAACACCAAAAACTGCTAAGCAACCAGGTTACACAGGTAACAAAGTCTTTAACACTTAGGCTTCAAGATGCCATCACCACCCCCCTTCTATGAAAACCTCATCAAGGGGCTCTCGATCCACAGGATGGATAAAGAGCTCTTTGGCTCCTTCGCTGAAGAACCATACCCCTTTGCCACTGCCGTGTCATGGATCATCGGACCTGGCAGATCACGGGCCTCGGCCTTGCGAAGGGGCGTGGAGGTCAGCGCGAGGGGCGATGGCAGGCTTGTTATGCGATCTCGCGCAGAGATCGGGGTTTAATATGATGTCGGTGCGGTGGTTCGGTCTGGGGTTTTCTTTGTCGGAGTTAATGATTTACATTTCACTTATCCTGTCACGACAGTATCTCGACATGGGTTCTGGTTGGGGCAATCTCGATGTATGTTCTTTGTTGTCTCTTTGCTTCTCTCTTAACTTTGGGTTTGAGGTGCGTCTAGGCTGGGCTGCCGGTGCAATCTTCTGCCAGGATAGGCGTTGCTGATAGGCTTATTGGGTCTTTGGTCTTGGCTTAGGAGACCCTGTATAGTTATTCTATCGCTGTCTTTCGTCTTCTTTCTTCTTTTCTTTCTGTAACATCATGTTACTTGAGCTTCAGAAGATCGCTGTCGCATGTATCTTCTCGTTGTTTTCTTTCTTGCACCGTGAGGAAGGGAGTTGTCTTGTCAAGTAGGGAGGACTATAAAGGGCCGCGGACACACCATGCTGTCTTCCTTTCCTCTCTACGCAACGTCTTCTACCTGAACTCTAGTAAATAATACACACTTTACTTCTCGCTAGAGTTCTCTCTACTTTCCCCTCGCCTGGGCCCTGCCTCTTCTCTTCTTCCTAGAGGTAGGGCCAGGCCCTATTCATATGAATCGATCTTACCATTGTCTGTCACTCTTCTGCCTTGGGCGCTGTTCCTCGTCTCCTTCTTCGTAGAACAGCCACGCGTCCATTGTAAGTCCGCGCAAGGCGAGGTTCACCTCAGGGTAACGTGCTAGCTAGCAAAGGTGATTACGCCCATTCTGCGAGTTGAGCGTTCCTGTGATGTAGCTAGTGAGAGATATCGGGGACTAGGCCTCTGAGTCTCTCTTCTCCTCCCCCTCCCTGACATTCGCACCTCGCGAATCGCGCCGCCTAACAAGCTGGTCTGCAGGAAACAACGGTCGGCGCAGAGGCGGATTACTCGCTGCCTCGCGAGATGCCGTCAGCGCGCTCTGGCGACAACACCACCGACGAATCAAGGATTCTCCTCACGCTCGTTTGTGGCATCGTCAGACAGAACTCCCTCCTCCAGTCCCGCGTGGCCCGCCTCGAAGAGGCTGTGGAACAGGCTGCACGGCAGTCGCCGAACCAGGGGCATTGCCGCATAACCGACCACTCACCAAATTGGCTCATCAGCGGCCCCTCAGGCCCCTCCCTCTCCGCGGCCCAAAAGGCAAAGTCAAGGCCCCGCCGCCCTCCTCCCCACGCTCCATCGTCGCGGGCCCGGAAGCATCGACAACCCCGACATGGTCTATCAAGGCGAACATGGTAACATGCGTATGATGTCCTATGCCGAAAAAGCTCGCATTCCGCCCCCTCGTTTCACAGGGGCTCCCCCCGCCCCCCGCCCTAAGGCCTCGAAACCCAAAGAGTCCTCCAATCAATTCTCAGCCATCAAAGTCGCTCCCACTCACCACACGCCGCTTCTTCGCAACCAGGGAAACGCCTGCACCAGTCGAAGACCGTGTCAAACTCGAAGCACTACTTCCCGCTCAGCTCGGCAGAGTCCTGAGCGAAGGCGGGCTCACTCATCCCAACACTCGCATCAATGTTACCATTAACGATAACGGCACTGTCACCTGCACCGCCTCTCCAGAAACCCCTAACACCCGCCTCCAGCCATTCTTCCCAAGATTCGTGGAAATCATCAACCTCGCTTGCAAGACCGGCAACAACCCCTACTCCACCTTCAAGCTCGCTCCCACTGACGCCGAATTCATCATTCACTCCATCCCCCTCTTCCCTTTCGAGAATGAGGACATGCTCACCCCAGTCATGTGCGAACACGTGCTGTTCGTTTGCAACGCTAAGGTCATCCAGACGCGCTTCTTCTCCAAACCTGAAAACAGGGCTGGTAAGGCCACCACCTCCATCGTCATCAAAGTCCCCCAGGAGGACGCCATCAAATTCGGCCCCACTGTTCTTCTGTTCGCTCAGCCACGCCGCTGCGTGAAGATCGTCAATGCCCCCCCAAGCTCCATCTGCCAGAACTGCTCATGCTTCGGCCACGCCGCTCAAAGCTGCCGACAAAAGACCCCCACCTGCCCTCTCTGCGCTGGAAATCATACCAAGCGCGACCACAGATGCGCAAACCAATCCTGCCCTAAGAGCGGCCACCTCAAGCCGGTCGAGTGCGGATGCTCCGCTTTCACCCCCAAGTGCGCCAACTGCAACGGTGCCCACACCGTCTATTCGTCTGCCTGCCTGGCAAGACCCTCCAGAACCAAGTCAGCCAGCTCCGCCCTCATCCCCCCGCCGGCCTCCGGCCTCACAATCTCCGCACACGCCCCGCATATTTCTCCATCAGGCCCCCTTGAAGGTGCCATGGAGGGGGTCACATCCGAGACCTTATAATTATGTTTTCTTCTTCTCCACCAAGAAGTTTCTCGCCTCCACACTCTCTTAAGTCGGACATCTCAGCAGGCTCCACTACAGCTCTCACATTAGTGCAACATAACTGCGCCAATAGCCACAAAGTTTTTCTTTCTCTCTTTTCGACATTCTCTTCACGCTCTCCTCCTCAGCTTGTTTTAGTTCAGGAACCCTATCTCTTTAACAATCAGCCACTCAGCGCTCCTGGGTATCATTTACTTCTACCTCACTGTGACTCAAAGGAAAAAATCCGGGTAGCTATTTACATGCTCGCGGACTGGACCACGGAAGTTCACTATCACATTCATTCGCTCAATCGCGGCGACCAGCTCGGTCTCACTCTTTACTGGCAGGACGTCAACATCAATACTCCATCATCACTCACAATCTTCAACGCTTATAACAAGCAACTCTCCTCAACATCTCGGTCAATTCCTCCCGAACTACTCTTTCCGCTCTCAAACGAACCCGTAATCTGCTGCGGAGATCTCAACATCCACTCACGCTTCTCCGACCCACGCAGAATTTTATCTTCACGAGAAGAAGCACTCTCCAATCAATACTTCAACCTGGCTCATCAGAACCAGTTTCTCCTCCTCAACCAACCAGGAGTCGCCACCCGTATTAGGGTGTCGCACCAAGCAACCCGAGTAGTCTAGTACAGAGCTTAGAGTTTGAAACGCTAACCGCAAAGGCAGTAAGGAACAAGGTCTCCTCAGTCTTAACCAGCCTAGTATCTCGATCGCTCGATGCTAGTCCTCTCAGTACGTGAATGATTCCGAAACACGAAGATGGTTCGAGGTGGAGTTTCTAAGTTCACTTGATAAATTCCGATCTCAAGATAAAGTGTAAAGCAATAGATATTATATCGATAAGACTCTTTCTTCGTCGCTGATGATTTCAACAAAGTCGGAGAATGGCCGTGTTATATCGTAGCGAGTGTCGCGGACTAGGCGATTCGTCTTATGATAAACAAGTGCGAAACCGAAGACGCGAAAATCGCCTAAGAAAACCAAGCGCCAAATCTATCCATCTAAAATACTGTCATCTATTAAAAATCCCTCGCTCTATTCCGTTTATGGATATCGTCCGTTTGCTGCATGCTGCTCAGCCGTCGTGATGCGTGAGAGTGTCTCGGGTTGGCCTACCTGATAACGTCCGATGCGGGCCTCGACCTCATTCGCCAACTCTTTCCGGCATCGTTACCTGCTCGGCTGGGCCAAGCTCAGCGATTAGGACTGCTAACGATCGGTGCGGAGTCGGGTAGTCTTACCTTCCCCAGGCGCCACCAGAGTGAGCTTCCTTATGACCTTCGTCATTTGATCAATTATGGTCGATTGACTCCAAACTCGCACTGTGCCCCTCATATACCCACCGGTGTCCTGGCGCCTGAGCCGGCGCCTTGGCGCTCGGGGTTATTTCGAAGTCGAAAACAGGTTTGTTGACTAGGGATTCCGCAAGCTCCGCTGGGCTCCATCCTGGTAGTACCGTGCCTCTCTGGCGCCCAGTGGGACATAGAGACTTTTAGCAGCGTAGGAATAGGGAAAGTCCTTCTCTTGTAGTCTTGGGTTCTCTTATCACATCACCGTAACAGCACACTCTTAGGGTGTTCTGTCCTCAGGGCGTCTTACGACCGACTGTGGTTCAGTAAGCCTCGCGTATGTCACCGTGGTGTCTGTGGAGGAAGGACAACCGCGGAGGTACCTCTACAATCTCAGGCGTTGGTCGTCGTGGCCTTGGGGTTTCCGGTGGAATTAGCGGACAAGCGACAATACCTCCTCGTCCAATTCGTCGATAACTTGGTATGTCTTTCCCGGATAAGCACGCCAGGATATTCCACCACTCCTTCTCTCTTCCTGCTCCCAATGATCAGCTCAGCGCCGTATAGTTTCTCTCCTCGTCGACTATGTCAGGAGTAGGGGCGTTGTTCTCGTCGCGGAATAGCGGCGACTCGATGGGGTTCAATAGTTCGGCGTGGAGCTGGGTGAGCGCCGTTTGAGGAGGAAGGTCTAGTTATGGCGCGTTTTCCGGCAAGTCGTTTTATCGCGAGCGGTCCCATCTTCTTATGGTCGAGTTTTTGTGGTTCGGCGAGTTTTGAGGTTGGTGTTGGCGTAACCTGATCACGATTTTGAGCAGCTGGTGGTGTTTACTTTTCTGGTCGTAGTATTTTCCATTCTTTCCTGGCGGCGGACAGTTTCTGCTGGCGGCGTCATGTATCTCTCGGATAAAAATGGCGTAAAGATCGGCTCGTGGGATTGACTACGCCGTTTTCCGTTGGCCAAGCTCGTCAGGATTATCACATATTGGTATAGAAAGGTGATTGCCCGTTGCGGATGTAGAGTTGTTGTAGGCATATTCGGCCAGTGGAAGTAGTTCTGCCCAGTCGTTTTGTTCGTAGTTGCAGAATGCGGAGGTAGTGTTCGAGGTTTGGTTGGCCATTTCGGTTGTCCGTCGGTTTGTGGGTGGAAAGCGGTACTCATACGGAACTTGATGTCAGTAGTTATGAGGATGCCCAAAAGCAGCGTAAATTTGGCTCTCGATCGGAAACTATGTCTAGTGGTAGCCCATGTATCTGCGAGATCTGGCCAGAAGCGTTTCGCGAGATCCTGGGAGGAAGCTGTGTAGAGGAATGAAGTGGCCATCTTGGAAAACCTGTCACTATTACCCATATCTGCGTATACTGCGGCTCTGGTAGCTGGGCGATGAAATCCATCGAGATTGGCGACCATACTGTATGGGGTGTTTCAAGAGGAAATGTAGCTCCGTATTTGCGATGCGGCTTGGTTTATTTAGATTGGCAATCGTCGCGAAGCGTGCGTGGTCGTCTATCCATTCGTTAAATGCTTGGTAGTAGAAGTTGCGTGTGATCAATTCTAATGTCTTATCACGACCCGAAGTGTCCTGCCACCTTTAGTCGTGTTCTGATTATGCGATTCGGATTTTAAAGCGCGTTATTATGCCGGGTATGTATAGGCGGTTTTGAAGAACAACAAGCCCTCCTTGACCGTAAACTCCTTCAACTCCCTGCTTCGCTTCTCCTTAATCTCCTTCCATACCTCATCCTGCAGCGCCTCTTGACTAGCTCAAGAAATCCTTGGACCAGTCTACCACTTCCTTGCTGGCGGCGAAGCCACAGAAAACATATACTCCTCTGTCCCTACCAACTGTCTGGCAAGCAACCTCTCGACTGCCTGCGCGCCCCCTTCAGCGTCGGTACTCGGACGTCTCGGACAATCATCTGCGCCTATTCTTTGTTCCCGGCCTATAGATAATTTTGAAATCGAACTCTGCAAGGGTCTGAGCCCATCGTGCCTGTCTTCGGTTAAGAACCTTAGTGGTGTCAAAGTATTGGAGGTTCTGATGATCCGTGTAGACTAAGACTGTAAACTTAGGTCCCTCAAGATAGTGCCGCCATTGCTTAAAGGCTGCCACTATCGAGCATTTCTTTGTCCCAGGACATCATAATTGAGTTCGGCTGGATTGAGCTTGCGAGTAGAAGGCCACTGGATGGAGCTTTCCATCAACTATTTGAGACAGGGCGGCTCCTAATGCGAAGTCACTGGCGTCCGTTTCCGATTGTCTGCCGTTCTGGTGAAAAATGAACCAGAATCGGGCGATCGTGAAGAGGATCTTGAGCTTCAGAAAAGCTGCTTGGCGGCGCTAGTCCATGAAGTTCTTAGTATCGCCTCTTAGACAGTCAGTGATGGGACTACAGACCCGGAATAGTTCACGTATAAACCTCCGGTAAAATTGGCGAATCCATAAAAACTTGGGCGTCTTTGGCGGTCCTCGGCGATTCCACTTCAAGATTTCTTCCACCTTGTCCGTCGACATAGATACCCTTGGCCTTAGCGAATCCTAGGAAGTCGATCACCTTTTGATGGAAAAAGGATTTCTTGGGTTGGCTACTAGGTTATTTTCGATGAGCTTATCAGGACTTTATTAACCAGTTCCTCATGTTCGCCGTCCTTACTGTAGATTAGGATATCGTGAGGTATACTACCACCCTTGATCGAGGAATTCCCTGAGGATTTCGTTCATCATGGCCTGAAAGGTTGCTGCGCGTTGGTGAGCCCAAATGGCATAACCAGGTACTCGTAGTGTCCGTATCTCGTTCGGACGCTGTTTTCCACTCGTCGCCTGCTTAATACGGACAAGGTTATATCCTCTTTTAGGTCAATCTTGGAAAATATCCGTGCCCCAGAAATCCGGTCCCTTAGCTCTTCTCCTAAGCGGAAGGGTGTACGATTTTTATGGTGACAGTTGAGGCTGATAATCCACACACAATCGGAGACTACCGTCATTCTTCTTAAACAAAATAGGGGCTCCTGCGGAGGACTTGCTGGGCCTAATTTTCCCGAGCGTAACATCCTATCAGATATTGAAGGACCTTCAGCTCGACTTCAGAGAGGGGTAGATGGAGTCAGGGAGGCTGCTGACCAGGTTCGAGATCGATCGTGATCGGGCGCGATGAGGTGGTAGTTTGTCGAGCCGGACTGCAGGAAGACCTGGAGCTTGGGGTGGTATCGCTCCGGGATGACTGTTCTCAAGTCAATTTCTCCTGTATCCGCTGATATCGAGCCGATGAAGAGTGCCTCCGGATCATCCAGTACGTCGTCATCGAGAACCACTGAAATTTCTTTCTGGTCAGTGAAGCATCTGGACTTGCAAAATTCCCCATGAAAGGTTACTTCCCCATTTGGGGCAATAGCCGGCTTATGCTCCTGTAGCCACCATGCTGGTAAAATGGCATCAATGCCGCTCGGTAGTGGTGCTATCTCGAAGGAGAGCTCGGACTTATGCTAGAAATAAGATTCAACATTACAGTAAAGGCTTGTCCGTGCCTTCCATAACTTCACCCAGTAAAACCCATTACCTTGGCGGGGCGTCTCTTTTCACCTTTGGGACAGAAAACGCAGAAAGCGAAGAAGCGAAATAACCGGTCCCGTTGCAGTGTCTAATAATGACAAGGAAATAAGAAATCTAAAAACCCAATAGAAAATTTACCGATAGGGCGAGACCGTGAATAGGCTCGTTGAAAAGTCGTTGTTTTTCATCGGAGAGGCGCCTCTTCCGGTCTTTTTCTTTTATATTTTTTTATTTTTCCTCGGTCGGTGACAACATCGCAATTTGGGGGCTGACCTGACTCATCGGAGTCCCCTTCTAAAAACCCATATCAAAATCCACCTCCGACTCCGACCCCACTTCTGGTATATAGGCTGGCCCTGTCGTGGTTGCTGCCACCGCGGCTGACTTCTTTTTGGACCTGTGCCTTCTCTTCTTCTCCGGTGGGGGCGCGGGTGGATCCTTCATTTCCTCGTCCTCTTCCTCCCGACCTCTCTTCTGGCCCAGAGCAGAAACAGCGGCGCTGGAGTTAGGGCTCTGTCTGCACCATCTCCACAGATGGCCCTTCCTTCCACAGCGGACGCATTCTCCTTTCGTTCTTCTCTGGTCCAAGACGGATTTGGGGATCCCCCTGGTGGCCTCGTCATAGCTGGAGTGCAGTGGTCTGTTATCCTGGCCTGAACGAGTTCCTCCTGGGGTATTCGACCCTCCTCCGGGTCGCGTAGACTCAGTCTTCTGTCCCTCCTGGGCTCGCCCCTTGATCTGGAACCCAGGCTTCTTCTTCTCCGGACTCTCCTTTCGTGGCGGTGCCCCCGTCGTCGCCCTTCCCAACAACCTCTTTTGCTCCAGAAAGCTTTCGTGGGCCTTTCCGGCTCGCTCCAATTGGGCCACAAAGTGCGCATCGTCTTCTGCCGGCTCGAACTTGGAATGTCGATCCCAAATTTCCTCGGGTAGGCCGGTTAGGAGGGTTTTCCGATAGGCTGCCCCACTCTGTTGCGCTCGCTGGTTGAGGATCTCCATTTTCGTCAGGTAATCGGAGATGCTTGACTGATACCTGAGGTGATCCATCTTGAAAGCGGCGTCTAAGGCCTGCTGCGAGCTGACGAATCGCCCTCGGATTTCTTGGCGAAAGCGTTCCCACGTGCAGAAGTCCCTTCCCGCGGGTCCCCTCATGTGGACTTCGTGGTAGTTGGCGAACCATTCCTTAGCGAGGCCTGTGGTATATGTTCCGGCGAACAGGACCTTCTGCTTATCGTTTAAAAACTTTCGTGGCCGCTACTCGAAGTAGATTTCACATTCCAGGAGCCAGTGTCTGAGGTTGTGTTTTCTTGGGTTGTCGAATTCAAAGGGCACCTTTGCCAGGGAGTCCCGTTCTCTTTCCTCGGGAGATTCTGACCGTCTCCATCCGCGGCCTCCTCTCTTTCTCCCACCATGACTCGACCCTCCATCCGATGGGTCATTGCCTTTTCCCTTTGGCGGCGGCGGCGGCGATCCTCCTCCAACGTTGATATCTTCGGGGTATTGTTCAGGTTCCTCCACTGGTGGCTCCGGAGCAGTGGATCGGTGGTATTCAGGAGTAGGTCGATCTGCTTCTGCATCTCGGTCATCTGTTCCCGGTGCCCTCGGGCCTGGGTCTCCTGAGTTCTCATGACATCTCTCACCGATTCCTTTGCTTGCTCCCGGAGCCTCTCGATTTCCTTCTGAGTCTCGAACAATTGCCTTTGGGTGTGGGCGTGGGCGCTTCAGGGCTGCGTTCCATGGCGGAGGCCTCCGCTGCCTGCCGTTTCGAACTCCTGAATTTTCGCTAATTCCAGGAACATCTCCTCCAATCGCTTCAAGTTGGTCTTCGGCCTGAGCGCGATGCCCGTTATTCTTTTTCCGCCTGGAACTTCTCCTTTGTTCGTTGGAGTTGCTCCCATATGGTTCTACCGGCGGCGGATAGCCCTTCCATCTGGGCTTCATGATCCCTTAGAAACTGTTCCAGCTTATCCATTGCCCCAGAACCGGCCGGGCGTTTGCCTGCTCTGGCGGTGGTATTAGGGTGTCGCACCAAGCAACCCGAGTAGTCTAATAAAGAGCTCAGAGTTTGAAACGCTAACCCGCAAAGGCAGTAAGGAACAAGGTCTCTCAGTCTTAACCAGCCTAGTATCTCGATCGCTCGATGCTCTCAAGATGCGTGAATGATTCGAACACGAAGATGGTTCGAGGTGGAGTTCAAGTTCACGATAAAGTGATTTCAAGATAGAGTGTAAAGTAATAGATATTATATCGATAAGACTCTTTCTTAAATCGCTGATGATTTCAACAAAGTCGGAGAATGCGGTATTTATATCGCGCAAGTGTCGCGGACTAAAGCATTACGTCTTACAATAAACAAGTCTGAAACCCGAAGACCCTGAAAATCGTAAGAACCCAAGCGCCAAATCTATCCCACCATCTTTAATACCCACGACCTCTATTCCTGAAAATCCCTCACGCTCTATTCCGTTTATTGATAACATCCCGTTTTACTGCATGCACTCAGCGCCCGTCAGTGGTGCGAGGTGTTCGGAGTCAGCTCACCTGATAACGTCCCGGTACCGGGCTCGACCTCGCTCGCCAACTCTTTCCCGACATCGTTACCTATCACCAAGGAGCCAAGCTCAACATTAGGACTGCTAACGATCGGTACCGGAGGAGTCGGGTAGTCTTACCTTCCCCAGAGGCGCCACCAGAGTGAGCTTCCTTATGACCTTCGTCATTCGATCAATTATGGTCCGATTGACTCCAAACTCGCACTACTGCCCCCTCATATACCCACCGGTGTCCTGAGCGCCTGAGCCGGCGCCTTGACGCTCCGGGGGTTATTTCAGGGGTCGAAAACAGGTTTGTTGACTAGGGATTCCGTAACTCCGCACTGGGCTCCATTCTGGCAGCACCGTGCCTCTCTGGCGCGCCCAGTGGGACATAGACGTATAGCAGCGTAGGAATAGGGCAAAGTCCTTCTCTTGTAGTCTTTGGGTTCTCGTATCCTATGCCCGTAACAGGTGGATATTGGATCAGGACTGTCTTCTCGGCTGAAGGCGGACTCTTCCATGATGGAGTCCTCCTCTTCGGTCCTCGCCAATAGTCGGGAAGCCATTCGATATGTGAATTAGGTAGTGACTCTTCGGAAACTCCAGGTAAACCTAGGAGTTATCGATATACTATTAGGGTGTCGCCCCGAGCAACCCGAGTAGTCTGACTAAGAGCTTGGAGTTTGAAACGCTGACCGCAAAGGCAGTAAGGAACAAGGTCTCTTCAGTCTTAACCAGCCTAGTATCCCGATCGCTCGATGCTAGTCCTCTCAGTACGTAAAAGATTCTGAATACGAAGATGGTTCGAGGTGGAGTTCCAAGTTCACTCGATAAGTTTCTCGATCTCAAGATAAAGTGTAAAGTAATAGATATTATATCGATAAGGCTCTTTCTTGTCGCTGATGATTTCAACAAAGTCGGAGAATGACACAGTATTTATATCGCGCAAGTGTCGCGTGGACTAGGCGTTATATCTTACAATAAACAAATGCGAAGACCCTGAAAATCGCCAAGAAACCCAAACGCCAAATCTAACCCACCATCTAAACACACCGTCCTCTATTCCCAAAAATCCCTCACGCTCTATTCCGTTTATGGATAACATCCCGTTTGCTGCATGCACTCAGCCGTCGTGGTCGTCGAGAGTGTTTGAGTTGGCCTACCTGATAACGTCCGGTGCAGGGCTCGACTTATTCGCCAACTCTTTCCGACATGCGTTCTATCACCAAGCCAAGCTCAACATTAGGACTGCTAACGATCGGTGCGGAGTCGGGTAGTCTTACCTTCCCCAGAGGCGCCACCAGAGTGAGCTTCCTTATGACCTTTGTCATTTGATCAATTATGGTCCGATTGACTCCAAACTCGCACTATTGCCCCCTCATATACCCACCGGTGTCCTGAGCGCCTGAACCGGCGCCCTGACGCTCCGGGGGTTATTTCAGGGGTCGAAAACAGGTTTGTTGACTAGGGATTCCGCAACTCCGCACTGGGCTCCATTCTGGCAGCACCGTGCCTCTCTGGCGCGCCCAGTGGGACATAGAGACTTTTTAGCAGCGTAGGAATAGGGGGAGGTCCTTCTCTTGTAGTCTTCGGGTTCTCTGATCCTATGCCCGTAACACAACGAGAACACCAACGAAGACAGAGATGGTACCGGGCGGGCACAAGCACAGGCACTGGCAAAGGCAAAGCCAAGGGCCAGAGCAAGGACGAGAGACAAGAGGCAGGGAGAGTGAGGACCGGATGGACCTCAACAAGAACGATGATGATAACTATGTTAGATCCCGAAGCCAGGTTCCGGAATCTCGGAGACTATGGCTATAGAATAGGAGTATATTCCTATGTACCGAGATAACAGGAGGACGAGACAGAGAGAAAAGAAAGAAAGAACTAAAGAAAAGATCCTCCCGCTCTATTTAACACATTCCTCCCTAGTCCGCTATGACTCACACCTCCATCCGTAGAAACCCATAGAAATCCATCGTCACCACACCTCGTATTCCTCCCCACCATCTCTTCTATTTACATTACAAATCCATCACGCCATCGAACTCCATAGAATCCAATGACGACACCTCCCCTTCCAATACGCCCCCTCCTCGCTTAACATCTTCCCATTGATACATCAATGCTTCGACTACCAAATCCCCGGGACCCATGCCAAGACGCCGGGACAGATTTTTTCGGTATGACCTTGAATATGGAGGGAGAAATGAGCAATATGGTTAATGCTACCGGAGGAGATTTCTCTTCCATCGATAACATGAAGGGCACGAGGGTTGGGGAGGAGAGTAGTAGAAATTTCCTTATGGCGTACAAATGATTCATCAATGAATGCGAATCCAGAAGCCCCAGTGTCAACAAGTGAGTAGGTTTTAAGAGTTTTATTCTCATCCGATACGATACATGAAACAGCAAGTTGATCGCTATCCGAGACCTTCTCACCAGAGATACCAGAAGCAGCAGAAGCAGACAAGAAAAGAGGAGGGACCTGGCCTAAGCCACCTAAAACAGGTCCTCATGAAAACCCGACTGATCCGGAGCAACAACAGAAATCTAACCCGGAGAACCAAAACCCAGAGAACCAGAGCCAGAAGAGGAAGAAGAGCCAAAAGGAAATCCCAAAGTGTCCCGGCGTCTTGGCATCGATTCCGACAGTTCGGTAGGAAGAGGAGGGTTGCGACGAAGGAGAGATTGTTAAGCAAGGATGGACAGAGGTGAGGAGATAGTGACGTCATTAGATTCTAGGAGGTTCTATGGCGTGATGGATTTGTAATGTAAAGAGAGAAGATGGTGGGGAGGAATACGAGGTGTGGTCAAGGTGGGTTTCTACGGGATTCGGTGGATGGAGGTGTGAGTCATAGCGGACTAGCGAAGGAATATGTTAAATAGAGCGGGCGGGTCTTTTCTTTAGTTCTTTTTCTCTTTTCTCTCTGTCTCGTCTTTCTGTTATCTCGATACATAGGAATATACTCCTATCCTCGCGCTATAAGTCTCTGAGATCCCAGAACCTAGCTTCGGGATCTATCATAGCTATCATCATCGTTCTCGTTGAGGTCCATCCGATCCTCACTTTCTCCGCCCATGTCCTTGCCCCTGCCCGTAGCTTTGTCTCTGCCTTCGCCTTGGCCGGTGCCTGTGCTTGTGCCCGCCTCGTGGCTCCTCTGTCTTCGTCGGTGTCCTCGTTGTCTGGCTGTGTTCCTCGAGTCCTTCTGCGTCATCATTGTCGTCTTCCCTGCGTCTGGGTTCCTCCGTCACACAAAGCATATCTCGAAGAAGTAGAAGGACGAGAAGCATTGTTAACAATGGGGGACACGCCGGCCTCAGACATCACCGGAGGTACACTGACCTCAGAAGTAGCAGCAACATGAGCAGGACGAGCAATAGGACAAGCAGGGCATTCAGCGACAAAATGTCTCAGACCTCCACAATACATGCAGAGTCCTTGGGTGGCGCGGCGGGAGCACTCAGCGGGGGTAATGGGACCACGGCATTGAGGGCGGCGAACACCGGAGAGATACATGGGCACCACACCACCTGGGGAATAGGAGGGGTGACGAGCGGGAGCAGCAGCAAGGGAGGCCGGAGTACGAGCAGGGGCGGAGGGAGCGAATGATTGACGAACGACGAAGGGGGAGGAACGATCTCTGGCACGAGCATCCCGGAGCCTGTTATCCAACTTCTGAAGCAGGAGAACATATTCGGAGGTGGCGGCAGAGACGTCATGGTGAATCATAGCAGAGTGAAGTTCCCGAGAGAGACTTTGGGTGAGTGCATGTTTCTTGGCTTCATCATTCCACCTAACCTCGACAGCCAAGCGTTGAAACTCCGCAAAGTAGGTGGAGAAGTCTCGACCACCCTGAGTTAGGCGTTCAAGTTCTCGTTCGGCAGTGGCGACATGGTTCGGATCCCCGAAGGCGGTTTCCAGAATTGTGATGAGAGCTTCGATATCTTCCAAGTCGATGCGTCCCCCAGCAACGAGAGGCATTACTTGGGCGAGGGCATGACCAGAGAGGAGATTGATGGCATAGGCGAGACGGACTTGGGCGGCAGGAAATCGATTATTGTTGGCGAGCATTTTGAGATGAAGTTGAGTGACAAAGGGGCGAAGCTCCTTCCTCTTGCCATCGAACTTGGGTGGATCAGGGACTTTTTCCGAACGAGGGGTTGGAGCGGCCACAGGTGCAACTGGAGGAGCCACAGGGGGGCAGGAGGAGGAGCAACCAGAGTGTTACGGGTATAGCTTCCGAAGCTGGTCTTCAGTGGTCGGAAAGTAACTGTACCCTCACCAAATGACATCGGATTGAGCTGTAACGCAGTTATGAGCTGGAGAGGGATCGGAGAAACGATATCATTAGTCCAACTACACTATGGGCATCCATTGGGCACGCGGTAAGGCCAGTATGGCCAGAAAAGCGGAGTTGCAGAAACGCTAGTAAACGGGGCCGTTTTCGACCCCAATAATAACCCCCGGAGCGTCAAGGCACCAGCACGGCCGCTCAGGACACCGGTGGGTATATGAGGGGACAGCAGTTCAAGTTTGGGACCAATCGGACCAAAACTCACCGAGTTATGAGGAGGACGAAGCGACGGACTTGGGAGAGCCTGCCGGACACCACGAGACTGGCATGGGGGCTATGCGGGGTAGACCCGGAGATTTCCGACAACACCACTGGTGGATCAGATCGATGAGGAAGCGGAAGAGGAAAGGGCAGTACAAGAGAGTATCCTCCGGAGCACCACCAGTCGGTCTTCCGGTACCGGGGAGAATATTGGGAAACCCTAGGGGCAAGTACAATTCTCTCGGAGGGAAAGAAGACCATGGATAAGTGCAGACATGACGGGTATACTCAGCAATACTGGCCCCTACCTATCCAGAGGCAAGGGAACGATGTGGTATCAAGTACCTACCAACGGATCTGCTAACGCCTCGTCTATCCTCTGTCAATCGGTAAGTGTTAACGGACTTAAGGAAGAGCCAGCGGGGTACATCGAAGAGAAGCACGGGACAGAGGCATCAGCCTCGGAATTAGCACTTCAGTCCGTCGGAATTTAGAACCCCTGTATATAGTTAGTAATCCGGGCTTGGCCGCGGAGGTATACCCGCGGGGTAGAAATGGGCTGCCACTTGATCTTCATCCATCATCATCATCGACAGGGAAGAAAGAGTCTAATATTATTATCGGGCGAGATCGATAGGCCAGTGCGCAGCACTGACAATAGACTTTCGAGTTTTTACCTCTTCCCATTGGGGAGAGGGTTTTTTCTCTTTCGAACTTTAGTATCTTGTGACCGTCTAGCGTGCCTGACGAATTCCCCTTTCCTCGAGCGGAGCCGTATGGGCTCCATAGAGACCAACTCGCAGGGTCACCTCCGGCCGCTGAGACACATGTACAACCCAGTCTGAGGAGACTCCTACTCGACGGCCTCTGCCGTGGTCCATAGGAACTCCGAGCACTGTCTTGAACTACTCAGTGGAGAGGGTGATCCCCTAATACAGAGGTGGAGGAGTTTCGGAGTGAACCTGTCGGGGAGGAGCTAGAGGAGCGGTAGGAGGAGCAGGTTGGGTGGTGAGTAGAGCATTCAGTTGACATGTTTCCGTCAGCTGTCGCTCCAGACTGGCTATGTGCTGTTCGAGTTCAGGAATGGCGGAGACTTGGTTCTCGGAAGCTCGTTGAGGGTGGCCATGGCAGTATCCCTTTCTACCGTCAAGTTAGCTATCTGTGCACGGGCTTGGTCTCGCTGAGCACGCTGAGTGGCTACTAGATGTGAAAGATGTTGAAATAGAAGAGCGGAATCTTCCTCGTATTGATCAGTACACTGGGCTTCTGTCAAGGGTGGGGCCCATGTGGGATCGGGATTGGAAGTCATAATGTGTATTGGGAGCTAAAGGCAGAGGCAACGTAGTCTGACGGGGCGGGGTCGGGTTCAGGTCTGAGGTCTGAAGAGTATCGGGATAAGACAGGATCAGCTCAAGATACACCGGAGTCAGGACAGGTTCAGGTTCAGGATCGGGTTCAGGTTCAGGATCGGGTTCAGGTTCAGGGTCAGGTGGAAACAGAAGGGCCGAAACCAAAGTACTATATTGCTAACAGAGAGAAGACGTTGCCTAAAGAGGCAGAAACATAAGTAAGAGCGAGCACTATATATACAACTATTCCTCCACGCCGATAACTCATACCGTAGAATCCCATAGAAACCCTTACACTCCCGTACCACCCATACTATTCCCGATAACCCCAATTCCATCCTGTTCCTACCCAATTCTTCCTAGCGCTCACATTCTATTACATCAGCAAACTCAACTTCTGACTGCAGTCTCCCAACAGTCTCACAAGTCTCAGGAGAGTCTCCTGACACTCCTGGATGCATTTTGGGTCTCCTGAAGTTCAGGAGACTTCAGGAGACAAATAAAGCCTTGCTGATGTACCTGAGCTCCTTCCTAACTCATCATTCTACTTCCGACATCAACCGATGCTATCTAACAACTCTGTTCCGGAGGTGTCTTGGTGGGAGGCAAGGTGCAGAAGGTGGAGCCGTGATAATTACCAACAAGACAACTGGGCCACTTATCTACCTATGGCTGAATTCGCTACCAATAATCACGTCTCTGAATCGACCAAACTCTCCACCTTTGAAGCAAATTATGGACGATATCCTCATCTGAACTTTGGCCCACTACAACATGGTACCACTACAAATGAAGATCAAGCAAACACTATGGCAAGAGACGTGTCAGAAGTATTTGACTTCCTCCGAGCGGAAATGTTGAGGGCCCAAAGGATTCAGGAAGAATTGGCCAATATGAATCGGACTCCTGCGTCACGGTATGCTATTGGGGACAAGGTATGGCTATCAACTAAGAACCTACTCACCAAGAGGCCCTCGAAGAAGCTGGATTGGAAACAAATTGGACCTTATTCGATTTCTCGCATTGTCAGTGTTACGGGCATAGGATACGGGAACCCGAAGACTACAAGAGAAGGACTTTCCCACGCTGCTACAAGTCTATGTCCCACTGGGCGCGCCAGAGAGGCACGGTGCTGCCAGAATGGAGCCCAGTGCGGAGTTGCGGAATCCCTAGCCAACAAACCTGTTTTCGACCCCTGAAATAACCCCCGGAGCGTCAAAGCGCCGGCTCAGTCGCTCAGGACACCGGTGGGTATATGAGGGGGCAACAGTGCGAGTTTGGAGTCAATCGGACCATAGTTGATCGAATGGCGAAGGTCGTAAGGAAGCTTACTCTGGTGGCGCCTCTGGGGAAGGTAAGACTACCGGACTCCTCCGGTACCGATCGTTAACAGTCCTAATGTTGGTATGCTCGCTTGGTGATAGAGTAGCGATGTCGGAAAGAGTTGGCGAGTGAGGTCGAGTACGTGCGGGATGTTATCAGGTAGGCTGACTTCGAAGACTCCTCATGACCACTGACGAAGGCTGAGTGCATGCAGTAAACGGGATGCTATCCATAAACGGAATAGAGCATGAGGGATTTTTAGGAATAGAGCGTGAGGGATTTTTAGAATAGAGGTCAGGGGTATTTTAGATGGTGGGATAGATTTGGCGTTTGGGTTCTTGGCGTATTTTCAGGGTCTTCGGGGTTTCGCATCTGTTTATTGTAAGATATAATGTCTAGTCCGCGTGACACTTGCGCGGGATATAAATACTGGGTCATTCTCCGACTTTGTTGAAATCATCAGCGACGAAGAAAGAGTCTTATCGATATAATATCTATTACTTTACACTCTATCTTGAAATCAGACTTTATCAAGTGAACTTGGAAACTCCACCTCGAACCATCTTCGTGTTTCGGAATCATTCACGTACTGAGAGGACTAGCATCGAGCGATCGAGATACTAGGCTGGTTAAGACTGAGGAGACCTTGTTCCTTACTGCCTTTGCGGTTAGCGTTTCAGACTCTGAGCTCTTTATTAGACTACTCGGGTTGCTTGGTGCGACACCCTAATAGTCAGTCCCTATGCTTATGAATTCACGTTGCCCTCATCGATGAAAGTTCATCCCGTCTTTCACGTTTCATTGCTCTCACCCATCGCTAATGATCCAGTGCCCGGACAACTACAATCACCCCCGCCCTCGATTGAGATTGAAGGCGAACAGGAGTGGGAAGTTGACGCTATTCTGGACTCTCGGAAACGACGTGGGAGACTTGAGTATTTGGTTCAGTACATCAGTTACGATGAACCATTCTGACAACCTTGCGGAGACTTAGAAAACTCCCCGGAATTGATCAGGGACTTTCACGAATGTTACCTACAAAGCCTAAGAGGACTTAGGCCTCAGAGGGGGACCTAATACTTGTCACGGCGTGGAACAAGCTAGGCGAAGTGCGGGAAGAGGAGTTAGTCAGGTGGTCTCTTATGTTCTATGGGGTTCTAGTACAGAGGTTCAGTGCGGGGTTACTGTTCGGGAATAGGGAATAAGGAATAGGTTCGGTATTAAGGGTCTTGGGTTTCTATGGGCTTCTGTACAGGGTTTCGCGGATGAGTCATGGGGAAGAATCTCAGGTGTATATATATGGGCTGTGCTCTCACTTGTAGATAGCTTCTTTCCTTTTCTCTTCACTTTTTTTTTTTTTTTAAGTCATAATTTCATTGATTTCTAGGTACAAGAATGTTGCGTGCAGGGTGACCCTATGGCATAATTAAAACCTATCCCCATCAACTAACATAAGAAACCGCCGAAAACAAACAAACAAAAGAAAGCAAAAAACATTGCGTAAAAAAAAACCTCGTAGAAAAAGAAGACTCAAGTAAATAGATCTTTTTAATCACTACTCTCTGTTCCCGAAAGCGACGAAAGAGATGACAAAGAAGAAAGAGAAGAAGAAGATGAAAGAGAATAAAGAGGCGATTTTGGCGCCTGATTTGCAATAGGAAAGGCTGTACGAGTGACCGAGATGTACCACCCCAGATCGCTCAGTGTTTGTTGATTTGAAAATAGGTCCTCGAGTGAGGAGGTGTAGGGGATATGAGTTGCCCTTGCGCTGTCGCGAGCCGGACATGTGAGTATAGCGTGGATGAAGTCTTCGTCGGCTTCCTCGCATCTGGGACAGAGAGAGGAGGCGTCGGGCAACATCCAGGAGGGGTGTGCGGCAAGGTAGCTCTTGTGAGAGCGCATTTGGCAGATTCTGCCTGTGATGAACTTTCCAAACACCAGATGAAGATGCGGCTTAATGGATATCGACCATTGGTAGTAGTCAGGAGTGGGAAGTGTTTTCCAATTGGATAGAATGTGTTTTTTAATGAGAAGACCTAGTAGAGGGTTGGGCCCCGGTTTCTGGGCGAAGTCCGGTGAGTTGGTGAGAAGCAGGTGACAAAGGTCATTTATAGGGAGTCTAGCCACGCCGGTCCTGCTAGAGTTCCAGTGTTTCGGAGGGTTGGGAATGCCTCTTAGGAGAAGCCGATTGGAGTTGTTTCTGAAATCGTTAAGAGCGGGGAATGAGGAAGGAAGTCGAGCAGCGACTGGATTAAGCTCCGGGTTGGCGTTCAGAATTCTGGCGGCGTACCAAAGTTTCAGTGAGGAGAGATAAAGATCGATGGGGGCGCATGAGGCCTCAGCCTGGAGAATGGAGATGGAGGTGGATTTGAAGCAATTGGTGACCCACCTGAGCACTGAGTGCCAGGCGGTTGCCATGATTTTTATGGATTTTTGTGCGGGGTTGAAGCATGTGGCTCCATATGTGAGTATGGGTAGAATGGCCATGATGGCTAGCCGTCGGCAGTTGAGGGCTGTGAGGCCCTTACCCGCAGAGGAGAAGCGTCGAATAATGGCGAAGGAGGACATGGCTGCCTTAACCCTTTTCTGGAAGTGTGGGTGTGGGTCAAGGGTGGGGGTGCATTGAAATCCGAGCCATCTGATTTCGCCCGAGGGATGAATGATTTGTCCGTTAAGGACAACGGAGGTGGTGGCGATAGGTGACTTGTCCTTGGGGGTCCTCCAATGGATCAGGTCTGTTTTGGGGGGTGAGAAGTGTATGTTCATGGGCCGCCCCGTGCTGGTTGCCCGTGTGAAGCATCCTTGAAGTAGCAAGGAGTTGTGTGAGTGTGAGGGGGAGGCGACTGTGAAGGCAAAGTCGTCGACGTACGAGATGGTGATGCCCAGCGCGGAGTCAATGTGGAGAGGAGAGACGTAGATGCAGAAGAGAAGAGGACTAATGGGGGATCCCTATAGGACTCCTACGTCGACTGCGAGGGGGGTTCTGGGAGAGCTGGGGGAGAGTAGTGTGCATTTCCGGCTTGAGAGAAAGGAGAGCATCCAGCTGACGATGTAGGCCGGGGTGTCATGCTTTTTGAGGATGTCGGCGAGAATGACTGGATTAACATGGTCGAAACCGCCTTTGACGTCCAGGAAGAGGGTGGAGACTTTGAGTTTGGCTCTCTGTAGGAGCCGAACCTCATGTTGAAGAGTGGTGAAGGCGTCTCCTGTGGAGAGGCCCCTAATTGAGCCGCATTGATGAGGGTGGATGAGTCTGGCGTCTCGTGCGAAGGCGGCCAGGCGGTAGCACATGATCCTTTCTAGCACCTTCGAGATGGTTTCTAGTAGGACGATGATTCTATAGGCGGTGGGGGATGAGTAGTCGGGCTTGTTGGGTTTGGGGAGAACCACACCATAGGCTGTTTTAAGCTTCATGGGGTGGTATCCGAACTTGAGTAGAGGGTTGAGGAGTGAGGGGAGTAGCGAGGGATTGGCCACGTGGACTTTTTTCCACACGATGGGGGGAAAGGTGTCGGGTCCCGGGGTGGAGTTGTTGGAAGCGGCGGCGAGAGCGGTTGAGACCTCAGCAGGAGTGATGTCGTCCGCTCCAGGAATAAAGTGAGGGACGACCGAGGGGGACGACGAGGTAGAGGGGGGGAAGAAGTGCGAGATGAGGGCGTTATTGACCTCGTGTGGGGTGGTGGTGTTGGGGAACGCGGGGAGCTTCTGAGTCTTATCCCTCTTGGTGGCCCGAGTGAGATTCCAGACCTGGGCAGAATTAGCCTGGGCGACGTGGTCATTCCAGTAGGCATCTTTCGCCTTCTGAATTGCGTTGAAGTATTGATTTTTTGCCCCTTTTAGGGCGAAGGGTGGTGCGAATCCGCGTTTGTAGTCCCTTGCAACGGAGTGATAAATGCGGCGTAGTTGTTTGAGATGCGGGGACCACCAGGGTTTGGACCAGCTGCTAGGTCTTTTCCTGGGGGTGAGGTCGAGAATTGGGCCTGTTATTGCACCCAGCGAGGCCTCGAACCAAGAGTCGATTTGGTCTGAGGGAATGGGGAGGTGAAGAGATTTGAGGGACTCCTGGATCAGGGGCCAGGGCGCCTTTTTCCAGTCCCTGGTGTGCAGAGAGCGAGGAGGGGGAGCGATTTCCCATTGAAGTCTTATTCGAATGGGGGTGTGATCGGAGCCGGTGTGGGGGAGCTTGTTGGTCCAGGAGGGTGATAGGGAATGAGCGGCGGCGTTCGCGAAAGCGAGATTGATGACGCTGTGTCTTTGAAGGGGATTGGGGGAGTAGCGGGTTGTTACGGGCATAGGATAAGAGAACCCGAAGACTACAAGAGAAGGACTTTCCCCTATTCCTACGCTGCTAAAAGTCTCTATGTCCCACTGGGCGCGCCAGAGAGGCACGGTACTGCCAGGATGGAGCCCAGTGCGGAGTTGCGGAATCCCTAGTCAACAAACCTGTTTTCGACCCCTGAAATAACCCCCGGAGCGTCAGGGCGCCGGCTCAGGCGCTCAGGACACCGGTGGGTATATGAGGGGGCAATAGTGCGAGTTTGGAGTCAATCGGACCATAATTGATCAAATGACGAAGGTCATAAGAAAGCTCACTCTGGTGGCGCCTCTGGGGAAGGTAAGACTACCCGACTCCTCGGTACCGATCGTTAGCAGTCCTAATGTTGAGCTTGGCTCCTTGGTGATAAATAGCGATGTCGGGAAAGAGTTGGCGGCGGTCGAGCCGATGCGGGGCGTTATCAGGTAGGCCAACTCGAGACACTCCTCATGACGAAGGCTGAGTGCATGCAGCAAGCGGGATGATATCCATAAGCGGAATAGAGCGTGAGGATTTTTGGGAATAGAGGACAGGGTATTTTAGATGGTGGGATAGATTTGGCGTTTGGTTTTCTTAGGCGTATTTTCAGGGTCTTGGGGTTTCGCTTGTTTATCATAAGATGTAATGTCTAGTCCGCGGGACACTCGCGCGGGATATAAATACTGGGTCATTCTCCGACTTTGTTGAAATCATCAGCGACGAAGAAAGAGTCTTATCGATATAATATCTATTGCTTTACACTTTATCTTGAGATCGGAATTTATCAAGTGAACTTAGAAACTCCACCTTGAACCATCTTCGTGTTTCGGAATCATTCACGTACTGAGAGGACTAGCATCGAGCGATCGAGATACTAGGCTGGTTAAGACTGAGGAGACCTTGTTCCTTACTGCCTTTGCGGTTAGCGTTTCAAACTCTAAGCTCTGTACTAGACTACTCGGGTTGCTTGGTGCGACACCCTAATAGTATATCGATAACTCCTAGGTTTACCTGGAGTTTCCGAAGAATCACTACCTAATTCACATATCAAATGGCTTCTCGACTATTGGCTAGGACCGAAGAGGAGGACTCCATCATGGAAGAGCCCGCCTTCAGCCGAGAAGACAGTCCTGATCCACTATCCACCACCAGAGCAGGCAAGCGCCCGGCCGGTTCTGGGGCAATGGATAGGCTGGAACAGTTTCTAAGAGATCATGAAGCCCAGATGGAAGGGCTATCCGCCGGTAGAACCATATAGCAACTCCAACGAACAAAGGAGAAGTTCCAGGCGGAAAAAGAATAACGGGCATCGCGCTCAGGCCGTGAAAACCAACTTAAAGCGATTGGAGGAGATGTTCCTGGAATTAGCGAAAATTCAGGAGTTCGGCGGCAGGCAGCGGAGGCCTCCGCCATGGAGCGATGCAGCCCTGGGCGGCCCATGTCCACACCCAAAGGCAATTGTTCGAGACTCAGAGGGAAATCGAGAGGCTCCGGGAGCAAGCAAAGGAATCGGTGAGAGATGTCATGAGAACTCAGGAAACCCAGGCCTCAGGGCACCGGGAACAGATGACCGAGATGCAGAAGCAGATCGACCTACTCCTGAGCGCCCACCGATCCACTGCTCCGGAGCCACAAGTAGAGGAACCTGAGCAATACCCCGAAGACATCAACGTTGGAGGAGGATCGCCACCGCCGCCGCCAAAGGGAAAAGGAAACGACCCATCGGATGGAGGGTCGAGTCATGGTGGGAGAAAGAGAGGAGGCCGCGGATGGAGACGGTCAGAATCTCCCGAGGAAAGGGAACGGGACTCCCTGGCAAAGGTGCCCTTTGAATTCGACAACCCAAGAAAGCACAACCTCAGACACTGGCTCCTGGAATGTGAAATTTACTTCGAGCAGCGGCCACGAAAGTTTGTAAACGATAAGCAGAAGGTCCTGTTCGCCGGAACATATACCACAGGCCTCATGAATGGATGGTTCGCCAACTACCACGAAGTCCACATGAGGGGACCGCGGGAAGGACTTCTGCTGCGTGGGCGCTTTCGACAAGAAATCGAGGCGATTCGTCGCAGGAGGCCTTGGGCGCGCGTTTAAGATGGATCACTCAGGTATCAGTCAAGCATCTCCGATTACCTGACAAAAATGGAGATCCTCAACCAGCGGCGCAACAGAGTGGGGCAGCCTATCGGAAAACTCTCTAACCGGCCTAGAAATTTGGGATCGGACGTTCCAAGTTCGAGCCGGCAGAAGGCGATGCGCATTTTGTGGCCCAATTGGAGCGGCGGAAAGGCCCATGAAAGCTTTCTGGAGCAAAAGAGGTTGTTGGGAAGGGCGACGCGGGGCACCGCCACGAAAGGAGAGTCCGGAGAAGAAGAAGCCTGGGTTCAGATCAAGGGCGGCCAGGAGGGACAGAAGACTGAGTCCACGCGACCGGAGGAGGGTCGAATACAGGAGGCTCGTTCAGGCCAGGATAACAGACCACTGCACTCCAGCTATGGCGAGGCCACCAGGGGGATCCCCAAATCCGTCTTGGACCAGAGAAGAACGAAAGGAGAATGCGTCCGCTGTGGAAGGAAGGGCCATCTGTGGAGATGGTGCAGACAGAGCCCTAACTCCAGCGCCGCTGTTTCTGCTCTGGGCCAGAAGAGAGGTCGGGAGGAAGAGGACGAGAAATGAAGGATCCACCGCGCCCCACCGGAGAAGAAGAGAAGGCACAGGTCCAAAAGAAGTCAGCGCGGTGGCAGCAACCACGACAGGGCCAGCCTATATTCCGGAGGTGGGGTCGGAGTCGGAGGTGGATTTTGATATGGGTTTTTAGAAGGGGACTCCGATGAGTCAGGTCAGGAGCTCCCCCAAATTGCGATGTTGTCACTGACCGAAGGAAAAAATGAAAAAAATATAAAAAGAAAAAGGCCGGAAGAGGGGGCGTCCTCTCCGATGAAAAAACAACGACTTTCCAACGAGCCTATTCACGGGTCTCGCCCTATCGGTAAATTTTCTATTGGGTTTTTAGATTTCTTATTTCCTTGTCGGGTATTATTAGACACTGAGACAGCGGGACCGGTTATTTCTGCTTCTTTCGTTTCTGCGTTTTCTGTCCCAAAGGTGAAAAGAGCGTCGGCCAAGGTAATGGGTTTCTGGTGAAGTTATGGAAGGCGCGGACAAGCCTTTACTGTAATGTTGAATCTTATTTCTAGGGGCGTAAGTCAGAGCTCTCCGAGATAGCACCACTACCGGCGGCATTGATGCCATTTTACCAGCATGGTGGCTACAGGAGCATAAGCCGGCTATTGCCCCAAATGGGAAATGCTTTCATGGGAATTTTGCAAGTCCAGATGCTTCACTGACCAGAAAGAAATTTCAGTGGTTCGATGTGACGTCTTTGGATGATCGGAGGCACTCTTCATCGGCTCGATATCGTGGATACAGGAGAAATTGACTTGAGAACAGTCATCGGAGCGATACCACCCCAAGCTCCAGGTCTTCCTGCAGTCCGAAGCCGACAAACTACCACCTCATCGCGCCTCCGATCACAGTATCGATCTCGAACCTGGTCAGCAGCCTCCCTGGGGACCCATCTACTCCCTCTCTGAAGTCGAGTTGAAGGTCCTTCGGGAATATCTGGATAGGATGTTACGGCTCGGGAAAATTAGGCCCAGCAAGTCCCCCGCAGGAGCCCCTATTTTGTTTGTGAAGAAGAAGGACGGTAGTCTCCGATTGTGTGTGGACTACCGGGGCCTCAACCGTGTCACCATAAAAAATCGGTACACCCTTCCGCTAGGAGAAGAGTAGGGACCGGATTTCTGGGGCGGATATTTTCAAGATTGACCTAAAGAGGATATATAACCTTGTCCGTATTAAGCGAGGCGGCGAGTGGAAAACAGCGTTCGAGCGAGATCACGGACACTACGATACCTGGTCATGCCATTTGGGAACCGCGCGCCAGCAACCTTTCAGGCCATGATGAGCGAAGTCCTCAGGAATTCCTCGATCGAGGGTGGTAGTATCGCCGATGATATCTAATCTACAGTAAGGCGAAGCGGGACATGAGGAACTGGTTAATAAAGTCCTGGATAAGCTCATCGAAAATAACCTAGTAGCCCCAAAGAAATCCTTTTTCATCAAAAGGTGATCGACTTATAGGATTAGTCTTAAGTCGAAGGGTATCTATGTCGACGGACAAGGTGGAAGAAATCTTGAAGTGGGAATTGCCGAGGACCGTCAAAGGCGTCCAAGTTTTTATGGGATTATAATTTTTACGGAGGTTTTATCGTAACTATTCCGGGGTCTGTAGTCCCATCATTGACTGTCTGAGCGATACTAAGAACTTCTCATGGACTAAGCGCGCCCGAAGCAGCTTTTCTGAAGCTCAAGATCCTCTTCGACTGCTCCAATTCTGGTTCATTTTTCACGGGCGGCAGACAATCGTGGAAGCGGGCCAGTGACTTTGCGTTGGGAGCCGTCCTGTCTCAAATAGTTGATGGAAAGCTCCATCCAGTGGCCTTTTACTCGCATAAGCTCAAGCGCTGAACTTAATTATGGCGTCTGGGACAAATGCTCGGTATAGTGGCAGCCTTTAAGCAATGGCGGCACTACCTCGAGGACAAGTTTCACGGTGTTAGTCTATCACGGATCATCAGAACCTTCAATATTTCGACACCACTAAGGTCCTTAAGACAAGCGCGATGGGCACAGACCCTTGCGGAGTTCGATTTTAAGATCGTTTACAGGCCGGAACAAAAAATGGGAAGGCAGATGCATTGTCGAGGCGTCCGAGATACCGGCGTGAAGGGGCGCGCGTGGGTAGTCGAGAGGTTGCTTAAGCCAGGACAGTTGGTAGGGACAGAGGAGTATATGTTTTCTGTGGCTTCTCGCCAGCAAGGAAGTGGTAGACTGGTCAAGGATTTCTTGGAGCTAGTCAAGGAGGCGTCGGTGCAGGATGAGGCATGGAAGGAGATTGGAAGGAGAAGCGAAGCAGGGGAGTTGAAGGAGTTTACGGTCAAGGAGGGCTTGCTGTTCTTCAAAAACCGCCTATACATACCCGACAATAATGCGCTTAAAATCCGAATCGCGCACAATCAGAACCGACTCAAAGGTGGCAGGACACTTGGTCAGGATAAGACACTAGAGTTGATCGCGCGCCTTCTACTGGCGAAGATGAGCGAAGTGGATAGATGACTCGTGCGGCTCTTGCGGCGATTGCCAACGAAATAAACCAAGCCGGCATCGCCATAAATACGGAGCGTTACTTCCTCTTGAAACACCCATACAGTATGGTCGTCAATTTCATGGACTTCATCGCCCAGCTACCAGAGTCAAAAGGGTATACGCAGATATGGGTAATAGTGGACAGGTTCTCCAAGATGGCTCACTTTATTCCCTTCATGGCACAGCTTCCTCCCAGGATCTCGCGAAACGCTTCTGGCTCAAATCTGGCGATGCATGGGCTACCACTAGACATAGTTTCCGATCGAGATGCCAAATTTACGCTGCTTTTGGGCATCCTCATGGAACTACTGACATCAAGCTCCGTGATGAGTACCGCTTTCCACCCACAAACTGACGGACAAACTGAGCCAACCAAACCTTGGAACACTACCTTCGGGCATTCTGCAACTACGAACAAAACGACTGGGCAGAGCTACTTCCACTGGCCGAATACGCCTACAACAACTCGGTTACATCCGCAACGGGGCAATCACCTTTCTATACCAATTATGGGTATAATCCCCGGACGAGTTGGCCAACGGAAAACGAGGTAGTCAACCCCACAAGCGATCTTTATGCTCATTTCATTCGAGGAGTACATGACGCCGCCCACCAGAAATTGTCCGTCGCCAGGGAAAGAATGGGAAAATACTATGACCAGAAAAGAGAAACACCACCAGCGTTCAAAATCGTGATCAGGTTATGCTCAATGCCGCCAACTCAAAACTCGCCGAGCCACAAAAACTCGACCATAAGAAGATGGACCGCTCACGATAAAACGACTTGCCGGAAAACGCGCTATAATCCAGACCTTCCTTCTCAAATGAAGGTCCACCCGGTGTTCCATGTCGAACTACTGGAACCTTATCGAGTCAGCGCTATTCCAGGACGAGAACAACGGCCCCCTACCCCCGATATAGTCGACGATGAGGGTGAGAAACTATATGAGGTTGAGCGGATTATTGGGAGCAGAAAGAGTAGAAAAGGAGTAGTGGAATATCTGGTGAAGTGGCGGGGTTACCCGGTGGGGGAGAGCACATACCAAGTTATCGACGTAATGGATGAGGAGGTATTGTCGCTTGTCCGCGAATTCCACCGAAAAACCCCCAAGGCCACGACGGACCAACGCCTGAGACTGTAGGCGACTCCTCCGCAGTCCTTCCCCTCCACAGACACCACGGGTGACATGTGGAGAAGGTTTACTGGAACCACAGTCGGTCAGAAGATGTCCTGAGGACAGAACACCCTAAGAGGGGGGTAAGCTGTTACGGGCATAGGATAAGAGAACCCGAAGACTACAAGAGAAGGACTTTCCCCTATTCCTACGCTGCTAAAAGTCTCTATGTCCCACTGGGCGCGCCAGAGAGGCACGGTACTACCAGGATGGAGCCCAGTGCGGAGTTGCGGAATCCCTAGTCAACAAACCTGTTTTCGACCCCTGAAACAACCCCCGGAGCGTCAAGGCGCCGGCTCAGGCACTCAGGACACCGGTGGGTATATGAGGGGGCAGTAGTGCGAGTTTGGAGTCAATCGGACCATAATTGATCGAATGACGAACGTCATAAGGAAGCTCACTCTGGTGGCGCCTCTGGGGAAGGTAAGACTACCCGACTCCTCCGGTACCGATCGTTAGCAGTCCTAATGTTGAGCCTGGCTCCTTGGTGATAGGTAACGATGTCGGGAAAGAGTTGGCGAACGAGGTCGAGCCCGGTACCGGGACGTTATCAGGTGAGCTGACTCCGAACACTCCTCATGACCACTGACGAAGGCTGAATGCATGCAGTAAAACGGGATGTTATCAATAAACGGAATAGAGCGTGAGGGATTTTCAGGAATAGAGGTCAGGGGTATTAAAGATGGTGGGATAGATTTGGCGTTTGGGTTCTTGGCGTATTTTCAGGGTCTTCGGGTTTCGACTTGTTTATTGTAAGATGTAATGTTTAGTCCGCGCGACACTTGCGCGATATAAATACCGCCATTCTCCGACTTTGTTGAAATCATCAGCGACGAAGAAAGAGTCTTATCGATATAATATCTATTACTTTACACTCTATCTTGAAATCAGACTTTATCGTTGAACTTGAACTCCACCTAACCATCTTCGCTTCGAATCATTCACGCACTGAGAGGACTAGCATCGAGCGATCGAGATACTAGGCTGGTTAAGACTGAGGAGACCTTGTTCCTTACTGCCTTTGCGGTTAGCGTTTCAAACTCTGAGCTCTTTATTAGACTACTCGGGTTGCTTGGTGCGACACCCTAATACCACCGCCAGAGCAGGCAAACGCCCGGCCGGTTCTGGGGCAATGGATAAGCTGGAACAGTTTCTAAGGGATCATGAAGCCCAGATGGAAGGGCTATCCGCCGCCGGTAGAACCATATGGGAGCAACTCCAACGAACAAAGGAGAAGTTCCAGGCGGAAAAAAGAATAACGGGCATCGCGGCTCAGGCCGTGAAGACCAACTTGAAGCGATTGGAGGAGATGTTCCTGGAATTAGCGAAAATTCAGGAGTTCGAGAAACGGCAGGCAGCGGAGGCCTCCGCCATGGAACGTGCAGCCCTGGAAGCGGCCCATGTCCACACCCAAAGGCAATTGTTCGAGACTCAGAGGGAAATCGAGAGGCTCCGGGAGCAAGCAAAGGAATCGGTGAGAGATGTCATGAGAACTCAGGAAACCCAGGCCCGAGGGCACCGGGAACAGATGACCGAGATGCAGAAGCAGATCGACCTACTCCTGAGCGCCCACCGATCCACTGCTCCGGAGCCACCAGTGGAGGAACCTGAACAATACCCCGAAGATATCAACGTTGGAGGAGGATCGCCGCCGCCGCCGCCAAAGGGAAAAGGCAATGACCCATCGGATGGAGGGTCGAGTCATGGTGGGAGAAAGAGAGGAGGCCATGGATGGAGACGGTCAGAATCTCCCGAGCGAAAGGGAACGGACTCTGGCAAAGGTGCCTTTGAATTCGACAACCCAAGAAAACACAACCTCAGACACTGGCTCCTGAATGTGAAATCTACTGAGCGGCCCCGCAAGTTTCGGAATGATAAGCAGAAGGTCCTGTTCGCCGGAACCTATACCACAGGCCTTGCCAAGGAATGGTTCGCCAACTACCATGAGGTCCACATGAGGGGACCCGCGGGAATGGACTTCTGCACTTGGGAGCGCTTTCGACAGGAAATCCGGGGGCGATTCGTCAGTTCACAGGAGGCCTTAGACGCCGCTTTCAAAATGGACCAGCTCAGGTACCAGTCGAAAGATCTCCGATTATCTGACAAAAATGGAGATCCTCAACCAGCGAAAGACAACAGAGTGGAGCAGCCTATCGAAAGACTCTCCTGACCGCCTACCCAAGAAATTTGGGATCGACACTCCAAGTTCGAGCCGGCGGAAGACGACGCGCACTTTGTGGCCCAATTGGAGCGAAATGAAAGGCCCACGAAAGCTTCCTGGAGCAAAAGAGGTTGTTGGGAAGAGGGACGACGGGGGCACCGCCGCGGAAGGAGAGTCCGGAGAAGAAGAAGCCTGGGTTCCAGATCAAGGGGCGAGCCCAGGAGGGACAGAAGACCGAGTCCACACGACCCGGAGGAGGGTCGAATACCCCAGGAGGAACTCGTTCAGGCCAGGAAAACAGACCACTGCACTCCAGCTATGACGAGGCCACCAGGGGGATCCCCAACCGCCTTGACCAGAGAAGAACGAAGGAGAATGCGCGCTGTGGAAGGAAGGGCCATCTGTAGAGATGGTGCAGACAGAGCCCTAACTCCAGCGCCGCTGTCTCTGCTCTGGGCCAGAAGCGAGGTCGAAAGAGGAGGACGAGGAATGAAGCGATTCACCCGCCTCCGCCGGAAAAGAAGAAAAGGCATAGGTCCAAAAAGAAGTCGGCCGCAGTGGTAGCGACCATGACGGGGCCAGCCTATATACCAGAGGTAGGGTCGGAGTCGGAGGTGGATTTTGATATGGGTTTTTAGAAGGGGACTCTGATGAGTCAGGTCAAGAGCTCCCCCAGATTGCTACGCTGTCACTGACAAGGGAAAAATTGAATAAAAATATAAAAAGGAAAAGAGCGGAAGAGGGGGCGTCCTCTCCGATGAAAAAACAAAGACTTTCCGACGAACCTATTCACGGGTCTTGTCCTATCGGTAAATTTTCTATTGGGTTTTTAGATTTCTTATTTCCTTGTCGGGTATTATTAGACACTGGGGCAACGGGTCCGGTTATTTCTGCTTCTTTCGTTTCTGCGTTTTCTGTCCCAAAGGTGAAAAGAGACGTCCCGGCCAAGGTAATGGGTTTTACGGGTGAAGTTATGGAAGGCACGGACAAGCCTTTACTGTAATGTTGAATCTTATTTCTAGGGGCATAAGTCCGAGCTCTCCTTCGAGATAGCACTACTACCGAGCGGCATTGATGCCATTTTACCAGCATGGTGGCTACAGGAGCATAAGCCGCTATTGCCCCAAATGGGAAGTAACCTTCATGGGGAATTTTGCAAGTCCAGATGCTTCACTGACCAGAAAGAAATTTCAGTGGTTCTGATGACGACGCACTGATGATCCGGAGGCACTCTTCATCGCTCGATCAGCGGATACAGGAGAAATTGACTTGAGAACAGTCATCCCGGAGCGATACCACCCCAAGCTCCAGGTCTTCCTGCAGTCCGAAGCCGACAAACTACCACCTCATCGCGCCTCCGATCACAGTATCGATCTCGAACCTGGTCAGCAGCCTCCCTGGGGACCCATCTACTCCCTCTCTGAGGTCGAATTGAAAGTCCTTCGGGAATATCTGGATAGGATGTTACGGCTCGGGAAAATTAGGCCCAGCAAGTCCCCCGCAGGAGCCCCTATTTTGTTTGTGAAGAAGAAGGACGGTAGTCTCCGATTGTGTGTGGATTATCAGCCTCAACCGTGTCACCATAAAAATCGTACACCCTTCCGCTAGGAGAAGAGCTAAGGGACCGGATTTCTGGGGCACGGATATTTTCCAAGATTGACCTAAAAGATGATATAACCTTGTCCGTATTAAGCGGGCGGCGAGTGGAAAACAGCGTTCGAGCGAGATACGGACACTCTGATACCTGGTTATGCCGTTTGGGCTCACCAACGCGCCAGCAACCTTTCAGGCCATGATGAGCGAAATCCTCAGGAATTCCTCGATCGAGGGTGGTAGTATCGCCGATGATATCTAATCTACAGTAAGGGCGAGCGGAACATGAGGAACTGGTTAATAAAGTCCTGGATAAGGCTCGTGAAAATAACCTAGTAGCCAACCCGAAGAAATCCTTTTTCCATCAAAAGGTGATCGACTTCCTAGGATTCGTGCTAAGCGCCGAAGGGGTATCGATGTCGACGGACAAGGTGGAAGAAATCTTGAAGTGGGAATCACCGAGGACCGTCAAGGACGTCCAAGTTTTTATGGGATTCGCCAATTTTTACCGGAGGTTTATACGTAACTATTCCGGGGTCTGTAGTCCCATCACTGACTGTCTGAAGGCGATACTAAGAACTTCTCATGGACTAGCGCGCCCGAAGCAGCTTTCTAAAGCTCAAAATCCTCTTCACGACTGCTCGATTCTGGTTCGTTTTCACCAGAGCGGCAGACAATCGTGGAAACGGACGCCAGTGACTTCGCATTAGGAGCCGTCCTGTCCCAAATAGTTGATGGAAAACTCCATCCAGTGGCCGCCTCTCATAAGCTCAATCCAGCCGAACTCAATTATGATGTCTGGGACAAAGAAATGCTCGGTATAGTGGCAGCCTTTAAGCAATGGAGGCACTATCTTGAGGGACCTAAGTTTACAGTCTTAGTCTACACGGATCATCAGGACCTCCAATACTTTGACACCACTAAGGTTCTTAACCGAAGACAGGCACGATGGGCTCAGACCCTTGCGGAGTTCGATTTCAAAATTATTTATAGGCCGGGAACAAAGAATAGGAAGGCAGATGCATTGTCGAGACGTCAGATACCGGCGTGAAGAAGCGCGCAGGCAGTCGAGAGGTTCTTAAGCCAGGACAGTTGGTAGGGACAGAGGAGTATATGTTTTCTGTGGCTTGACTCGCCAGCAAGGAAGTGGTAGACTGGTCAAGGATTTCTTGGAGCTAGTCAAGGAGGCGTCGGGGCAGGATGAGGCATGGAAGGAGATTGGAAGGAAAAGCGAAGCAGGGGAATTGAAGGAGTTTACGGTCAAGGAGGGCTTGCTGTTCTTCAAAAACCGCCTATACATACCCGACAATAATGCGCTTAAAATCCGAATCGCACAATCAGAACACGACTCAAAGGTGGCAGGACACTTCGGTCAGGATAAGACACTAGAGTTGATCACACGCAACTTCTACTGGCCGAAGATGGACGAGTGGATAGATGACTACGTACGCTCTTGCGACGATTGCCAGCGAAATAAACCAAGCCGGCATCGCAAATCGGGCGTTACTTCCTCTTGAAACACCCCATACAGTATGGTCGTCAATTTCGATGGATTTCATCGTCCAGCTACCAGAATCGAAAGTGCTGGCGCAGATATGGGTAATAGTGGACAGGTTCTCCAAGATGGCTCACTTTATTCCCTTCATGGCACAGCTTCCTCCCAGGATCTCGAAAGCGTTTCTGGCTCAGATCTGGCGCATACATGGGCTACCACTAGACATAGTTTCGATCGAGATGCCAAATTTACGTCAAGCTTTTGGGCATCTCATGGAACTACTGGACATCAAGCTCCGTGTAGTACCGCTTTCCATACAAACTGACGGACAAACCGGCGGGTCAACCAAACCGGAACACTACCGGGCATTCTGCAACTACGAACAAAGCGATTGGGCAGAGCTACTTCCACTGGCGAATATGCCTACAACAACTCGGTTACATCCATGCGGGGCAATCACCTTTCTATACCAATTATGGGTATAATCACGGACGAGTTGGCCAACGGAAAAGCGAGGTAGTCAATCCACGGCGATCTTTCGCTCATTTTATCAGAGTACATGGCCGCTCAGCAGAAATTGTCCGCCAGGAAAGAATGGGAAAATACTATGACCAGAAAAGGAAACACCGCCAGCGTTCAAAATCGGGGATCAGGTTATCTTCAATGCCGTCAACCTCAAAACTCGTCGAACCACCAAAAACTCGACCATAAGAAGATGGGACCGTTCGCAATAAAGCGACTTGCGGAAAAGCGGCTTGCGAACTAGACCTTCCTCCTCAAATGAAGGTCCATCCAGTGTTCCACGTCGACTTATTGGAACCCTATCAGTCAGCGCTATTCCCGGACGCGAACAACGGCCCTACTCTGACATAGTCGACAATGAGGTGAGAAACTATATGAGGTTGAGCGGATCATTGGGAGTAGAAAGAGTAGAAAGGGAATAGTGGAATATCTGATGAAGTGGCGGGTTTATTCAGTTGGGGAAAGCACATATAGTTTCTCAACATAATGGACGAGGAGGTATTGTCGCTTGTCCGCGAATTCCACCGAAAGAACCCCAAGGCCACGACGGACCAACGCCTGAGACTGTAGAGGTACCCTCCGCGGCTAAGTCCTTCCCCTCCACAGACACCACGGGTGATATGTGGAGAAGGTTTACTGGAACCACAGTCGGTCAGAAGATGTCCTGAGGACAGAACACTGAGAGGGGGTAAGCTGTTACGGCGCATAGGATCAGAGAACCGAAGACTACAAGAGAAGGACTTCCCCTATTCCTACGCTGCTAAAAGTCTCTATGTCCCACTGGGCGCCAGAGAGGCGCGGTGCTGCCAGAATGGGCCCAGTGCGGAGTTGCGGAATCCTAGTCAACAAACCTGTTTTCGACCCTGAAATAACCCCGAGCGTCAGGGCGCCGGTTCAGGCGCTCAGGACACCGGTGGGTATATGAGGGCAATAGTCGCGGTTGGAATCGGACCATAATTGATCAAATGGCGAAGGTCATAAGGAAGCTCACTCTGGTGGCGCCTCTGGGGAAGGTAAGACTACCCGACTCCTCGGTACGATCGTTAGCAGTCCTAATGTTGAGCTTGGCTCCTTGGTGATAGGTAACGATGTCGGGAAAGAGTTGGGGAGCGAAGTCGAGCCATACGCGGCGTTATCAGGTAGGCCAACTCGAAACACTCGCCATGACCAGTGAAGGCTGAGTGCATGCAGCAAACGGGATGTTATCCATAAACGGAATAGAGCGTGAGGGATTTTTGGGAATAGAGGACAGGGGTGTTTTAGATGGTGGGTTAGATTTGGCGTTTGGGTTTCTTGGCGTATTTTCAGGGTCTTCGGGGTTTCGCATTTGTTTATTGTAAGATATAATGTCTAGTCCACGTGACACTTGCGCGGGATATAAATACTGTGTCATTCTCCGACTTTGTTGAAATCATCAGCGACGAAGAAAGAGTCTTATCGATATAATATCTATTACTTTACACTTTATCTTGAGATCGAGAAACTTATCGAGTGAACTTGGAACTCCACCTCGAACCATCTTCGTATTCAGAATCTTTTACGTACTGAGAGGACTAGCATCGAGCGATCGGGATACTAGGCTGGTTAAGACTGAAGAGACCTTGTTCCTTACTGCCTTTGCGGTCAGCGTTTCAAACTCCAAGCTCTTAGTCAGACTACTCGGGTTGCTCGGGGCGACACCCTAATACGTTGCCTGGTTGTGTTCCTCGAGTCCTTCTGCATCATCACTGTCGTCTTCTACTTTGCCTCGCGGTACTCCGTCACAAAATCTCTGTCTATGTTACTCGTCTCGGGCATTATCCGTTGGTGCTAGGTATCCCCTGGCTTCACCGACATAATGTTACCATCAATTTCGCTGATAACTCGTTAATCTTTGGGTCCCCTCGCTTTCTCCGATGCTGCAATGACGACCAGATCCCCGCCGATATTAGAGGAATATCATCTCCGCTCCCCGCCAATCACAGTTTTGAGATCGTCAGTGCTGCCACCTTTGCCGAAACTCCCCAAGGGCTTACCGTCTATGCTGTGTTCCTCAGCGGCTCTACGGAATCAATTCCTTCGGGAATTGCTGCCCTGGTCCCCTCTGAACATCATCAGTTCTGGCAACGATTTGGAAAGGAAGGTTCCCAGTAGTTGCCCTCTCATCGCCTCTATGATATTCGCATCAAACTTCACGAGGGAAAGGAACCACCTTTTGGCCCCCTGTACAGTATGTCTCGGGATGAATTAGCTGCACTGATCGAGTATATAGATGATATGTTGAAGAAAGGTGTCCCGGTGTCTTGGCATTGGTTCCGACAGTTCGGTAGGAGGAAGAGGGCTGCGACGGAAGAGGGATTGTTAAGCGAGGATGGACGGAGGTGGGGAGATGGTGACTGTTACGGGCATAGGATAAGAGAACCCGAAGACTACAAGAGAAGGACTTTCCCCTATTCCCACGCTGCTAAAAGTCTCTATGTCCCACTAGGTGTGCCAGAGAGGCACGGTACTGCCAGGATGGAGCCCAGTGCGGAGTTGCGGAATCCCTAGTCAACAAACCTGTTTTCGACCCCTGAAATAACCCCCGGAGCGTCAGGGCGCCGGCTCAGGCGCTCAGGACACCGGTGGGTATATGAGGGGGTAATAGTACAAGTTTGGAGTCAATCGGACCATAATTGATCAAATGACGAAGGTCATAAGGAAGCTCACTCTGGTGGCGCCTCTGGGGAAGGTAAGACTACCCGACTCCTCCGGTACCGATCGTTAGCAGTCCTAATGTTGAGCTTGGCTCCTTGGTGATAGATAACGATGTCGGGAAAGAGTTGGCGAGCGAGGTCGAGCCGTGCAGGTGTTATCAGGTAGGCTGACTCCGAGCACTCCTCATGACCACTGACGAAGGCTGAGTGCATGCAGTAAACGGGATGTTATCACTAAACGGAATAGCGCGTGAGGGATTTTTGGGGAATAGAAGTCAGGGGTGTTTTAGATGGTGGGTTAGATTTGGCGTTTGGGTTTCTTGGCGTATTTTCAGGGTCTTCGGAGTTTCGCACTTGTTTATTGTAAGATGTAATGTTTAGTCCGCGTGACACTTGCGCGGGATATAAATACTGTGTCATTCTCCGACTTTGTTGAAATCATCAGCGACGAAGAAAGAGTCTTATCGATATAATATCTATTACTTTACACTTTATCTTGAGATTGGACTTTATCGAGTGAACTTAGAAACTCCACCTCGAACCATCTTCGTGTTTCAGAATCATCACGTGCTGAGAGGACTAGCATCGAGCGATCGAGATATTAGGCTGGTTAAGACTGAGGAGACCTTGTTCCTTACTGCCTTTGCGGTTAGCGTTTCAAACTCTAAGCTCTTAGTTGGACTACTCGGGTTGCTCGGGGCGACACCCTAATAGTGACGTCATTAGATTCCAGGAGGTTCTATGGCATTGTGGATTTGTAATGTAAATAGAGGAGATGGTTGGGAGGAATACGAGGTGCGGTTACGATGGGTTTCTATGGTGTTCTGCGGAGGGAGTTGTGAATCATAGTGGACTAGCAGAGGAATGTGTTAAATAGAGCGGGGGGGATCTTTTCTTTAGTTCTTTCTTTCTTTTCTCTCTGTCTCGTCTTCCTGTTATCTTGGTATATAGGAATATACTTCTATTCTCTAGCCATAGTCCCCGAGATTCTAGAATCTAGTTTCGGGATCTATCATAGTTATTATCATCGTTCTCGTCGAGGTCCATCCGATCCTCACTCTCTTTGTCCCTTGTCCTTGTTTCTGCTCGGAGCTTTGCCTCTGCCTTTGCCTTCGCTGGTGCCTGTGCTTGTGCCCGTCCAGCAGTATCTCTATCTTTGTCGGTGTCCTCGTTGTCTGGCTGTGTTCCTTGAGTCCTTCTGCGTCATCATTGTTATCTTCTCTGCGTCCGGGTTACTCCATCACACTAAGACGAGACCACCCTTACTCGACCGACACAGCACGGGTTCCTCGCACCATAGCTTACCATGACCTCCTCTGCCACCAATGGACCTGACTATAAAAAGCTCCATGATGACCTCGCGGTTTTCTTTGTCACTCACCCTGAAGTTGACCCCGCAGCGACAGAAGAGGCGACACAAGCGTATGATCTCCTCCTCCGGGCCTATAAAGGGGTCCGGCAGTACTCCATCGACCTCGCCACTGATCACACCGAAACCGAACAAGCCCGAGCCGAGTTCCATAAAGAAACCCAGGGACTATGAGCTAAGATCAAGAAGCTGCAAGAAGGAATCAAGCAAGACTTCGGGGAGCTCCATGATGACCTAGCCAAGTCGCCCAAGTCCGAAAAGCTTCCCGATCCAGAGAAGTATCATGGGGACCAAAAGAGTTTGAGGATGTTCCAGAGACAGTTACAAATCAAGCTCATGGCTAACCTTGATCGATTTCCCACCTCTGTTCAACAAATTGCCTATGCTATATCTCGGTTGGAGGGACCTGCGGCGGATCAGTTTCTTGCTTACATTTCGGATGAAGGAATCGCTTTGGACTCAATGGCGGAGTTTTTTGAAATTTTGAATAATGCTTTCGGAGACCCCGATCGTGCTGCCACCGTGGCCCGCAATTTGAGAGAAAACAGGCAGCGTCAGCGCCCTTTCTCGGAATATTTTGCAGAGTTCTAGTGTTATGCTGCCGACTCGGAGTTCAATAAGGCTGCCAAGATTGAATATCTTTTGGAAGGACTTAGTCAGGATTTGGTGACGCTCATGATACAAAACGAAACCCCTGACACAATCAAGAAGTGTGGACTCCTTCTTCAGCGACTTGACAACAAACAGCGAGCCTTACAGGCTAGGATGGGGAGATTTAGATTTCAGATTCCCAGTGCCCCTGCTCCTTGCCCCTTCGGTTCCCGACCACCTGCCGCACCAGCAACATCCCCAGTCATACGAGGCCTATCATCGTCATCACAACCACCAAGAAATGCAGTGTGACGGAGTAACCCGAACGAGAGGAAGACGACAATGATGACGCAGAGAGACCTGAAGAACACAGCCAACAACGAGGACACCGATGAAGACAGAGATCTGGCCGGGCGGGCACAAGCACAGGCACCGGCGAAGGCAAAGGCAGAGGCAAAGCTCCGGGCAGGGGCAAGGACAAGAGCAGAGAGAGTGAGGATCGGATGGACCTCAACGAGAACGATGATGATAACTATGGTAGATCCCGAAGCCAGGTTCTGGGATCACAGGAACTATGATTTCAGAGAAAAGGAGTATATTCCTATATCGAGAAGACAGGAAGACGAGACGAAGAGAAAAGAAAGAAAGAACTAAAGAAAAGATCCCCCCCGCTCTATTTAATATCTTCTTTCACCAATCTGCTCTGACTCATACCCTCGTCCAGAGAAACCCATAGAATCCTACCGTAGCCACACTTCATAATTCTCCCCACCATCTGTTTATTTACATTATAAATCCATCACGCCATAGAACCTCCTGGAATCCGATGACGTCACCATCTCCCCACCTCTGACCATCCTTCGCCTAATAATCCCTCTTCCATCGCAACCTGCTTCCTCTTACCGAACTGTCGGAACCGATGCCAAGACGTCGGGACATACAGCCCCGGCAGCTCACCCTTCCTACACTCCTGGGGGAGCTGTTCCTATAGATCTGTCTAATAGTTGCTGTCGCCCGGACCCCAGGGAAAGGGAAGCCCGCCTGGTGGAGAATTGTTGTTACTATTGCGGGGGCGTGGGACATTTGGTTAGAGATTGTACTTTGTCACCTTCGGGGAGGGCACCACCTAGGATGAGGGGAGTATTGTTGGAAGCAAAAAAGGAAAAGAAGGAGAAGGAGGAGGATGGTTCGTCGGATGAGGAGGAGTTAAAAGATCTGTCCCTGCACTAAGCAGCATAGTTCGGAGACCTCCCAAGTTTTTTCCTAAGGTGTCTATTTCTACGTTTTCAGTATCAGAAGGGGAAATGGATGGAAATCAATTGATTGTAGTTTGCTCTATTTCTCAAAATAAAAAATCTATTGTACCCACCTATGCCTTAATTGATACTGGAGCGTCGTGGTATGCATTTATGGATGAAGACTTTGTCCGCCGCGATGGATTAAAGATGAAGAACTTGAGAACTGAGAGGGAGATTGATGTAATTGATGGGAGGCCTATTGAGTCAGGAAAGGTAACCAGGAAGGTGACGCTAGAGCTGGAAATTAATGGGCATGTGAAGGAATGTCCCTTCTTTGTGACCAAGCTGGGACATTATCCCATTGTGATGGGAATACCCTGGATGAGAAAGCATGGAGTTCTAATTGACAGCGGAAGGAATGAGATTTGTTTTCAGTCATCAATATGCCTTGAACACTGCATAGCCAACCGCAAACCTATCGTCGCCAGAGGAATTTCGACCCAACCCCCGGAAAGGCCAGTTACACATATTTCGGTAGTCTCACCTCGATCTTTCAAAAGATTATCTCAGGATCTTACCGTTCAAGTCTATTCGACCACTCTGTATGCGGTGAATAAAATACTGGAAATGCCAGCCAATCCTGATGGGACCATTCCGGTAGACTACCAACGCTTTCGGCAACTATTCGACGAAACCAATGCTTCTCGGCTACCTCCACAAAGTCCCTATGATCATGAAATAAAGCTATAAGAAGGGACTGCACCACCTTTTGGCCCCATGTACAGTATGTCAAGGGAGGAACTGAAAGCGTTAAGAGACTACCTGGCCGACAACTTACAAAAGGGATTTCTTCGCTCTAGCAATTCTCCAGCTGACGCTCCTGTGTTGTTTGTCAAGAAGGCAGATGGGTCTCGACGTTTGTGTGTTAACTACCGGAAGTTGAACGCCATCACGGTGAAGGACAGATACCCACTTCCTCTCACACCTGAGACTATGGCCAATCTAGCACGCGCCAACTACTTCACTAAACTGGATTTGCGTTGGGGTTACAATCAGATCAGGATTAAGGAGGGGGATGAATGGAAAACTGCTTTTAGAACACGTTATGGGCATTGGGAGTACTTGGTGATGCCATTTGGACTAACGAATGCACCCGTTACCTTTCAACGATGGATTAATGATATTTTACGTCCCTTTCTTGACCGCTGCGCTACCGCTTATCTCGATGATATTCTCATCTACTCGGAGACCTTGGAACAACACAAACAGGGCGTACAACAGGTACTGGAAACTCTCGAAGCCAATGAAGTTCACCTGAAACCAGAAAAGTGTGAATTCAGTGTACAGGAAACCAAGTATCTTGGTATGATATTGACTCCTGGGGGAATGAAAATGGATCGAACTAAGGTACAAACAATTGTGGACTGGGAGGCACCGAAGATGGTAAAGGAGGTTCAGGAATTTTTGGGGTTTGCTAATTCTTATCGACGATTCATCTATGCCTACTCCAGAGTGGCCCGACCCTTGACTACCCTGACCAAGAAGCATGTCAGGTTCGAATGGACCCGGAAGGTAGAACAAGCTTTTCAGACACTCAAGACGGCTTTCACCACCACCCCCATATTGTTGCACCCTAATCCAGAGAGAGAATTTGTCATTGAGGCAGATGCATCCGATTATGTATCAGCTGGAATCCTATCACAACTGGATAACGAACAAGTTCTGCACCCAGTTGCATTCTTCTCGAAAACCCACTCGCCGGCGGAATGTAATTATAAAATCTATGACAAGGAATTACTGGCTATTATTCGGTGTTTTGAAGAATGGAGGCCTCATCTGGAAACAGCTCAGTTTCAAGTCAAAGTGCTCACGGATCATCGTAATCTTGAATATTTCATGTCGACCAAATTGTTGAATTGTCGGTAGACTCGTTGGGCAGAATTATTATCTCGGTTTAATTTTGTTATTCAATACAGGCCAGGGAAGCAAGGGAGGAAGATGGATATTTTGACGAGGAGGTCTGTGGACCTACCAGGAGAGGGGGACGAAAGACTGAAACAACAAAGCAGAGTGGTATTGAAGAGGGAGAATCTTGATTCAAAGATAAGTTTGTTGGCGGGTTCTTTGGTAATTGAACCCGCTGAAGGAGCGTCCTCCGTACTTGAATTATTTAACAAAGCTTACCAAAGTGATAGTTTTCCCAACAAAGTTCTAGCTATGCTTCGAGACGGCGTTCGACAGTCGAAAGAGATTTCATTAGCTGAGTGCAAGGAAAGCGAGGAGGGACTGTTATTGTATCGGAACACTCTCTATGTCCCTGACTGCAACGAACTCAAACTTTATCTTCTTCAAGAACATCATGACAAATCCTCTGCGGGACACCCTGGAAGGTCTAAAACGTTGTAACTTCTCAGCCGAGACTATTACTGGCCGAACATGCGGAAATATACAGACCGTTATGTCCGGAACTGTCACCTCTGTCGGCGGAGCAAGGCAAACCATAATCCTCTGCAGGGGGTTCTACGACCACTATCGGTACCCAAAGGACCTTGGACAGATGTCACTATGGACTTTGTCACTGGACTTCCAGAGAGTAATGGGTTCAATGCCATTCTGGTGGTCGTGGACCGGTTGACGAAAATGAAATACTTTATCGGTACCACGGAAAGTGTTAACGCCAGAGATCTGTCTCGTCTATACCTGGAACAGCTCTGGAAGCTTCATGGGCTACCGGAGACTATTGTTTCGGACCGAGGGACCCAGTTTACTGCTGAATTTTGGAAAGCTCTAAGCGAGCGGCTAGAGTTTGCCCCTCGATACTCTACGGCCTTTCACCCCCAGACTAACGGACAAACTGAGAGGACCAACGCGATTATGGAACAGTATCTACGCAGCTATGTGTCCTATCAGCAAGACGATTGGGCTGACTTTCTCCCAATGGCTGAATTTGCTATTAATAACCATATCTCCGAAACGACTAATATGTCCCCCTTTCAGGCAAACTATGGGAGACATCCTCGAATGACCTTTGGGCCCTTACAGCATGGACGGACAACAAATGAGGATCAAGCGAACGGACTGGCAAGGGAGATGTCTCAGGTTTTCGATTTGTTGAAAAGCGAGATGTTCAGGGCCCAGAAGATACAGGAAGAAATGAGCAATTTACGCCGAACCCCAGCACTTCGCTATGCGATCGGCGACTTTGTCTGGCTCTCGACTCGAAATATAGAAACTAAGCGCCCTTCCAAAAAACTTGACTGGAAACAAGTTGGACCATACCCAGTCAAATGAATTGTGAGCCCCTACGCCTACGAGTTGGAGCTACCAGCATCAATAAGGGTACACCCGGTGTTTCATGTTTCGCTACTCTGGCCCGTAGCAGATGATCCTGTTCCGTGGCAGACCATCGAACCTCCTCCATCAGCTGAGATAGAGGGGGAGACCAAATGAGAGGTGGAAGGGATTTTGGACTCGAGACGATGTGGTCATCGGGTGGAATACTTAGTCAAATATGTTGGATATGGGGAACCTTCCTGGCAACCCTCGAGTGACCTTGAACATAGTCCCGAACTTCGACAACTATTTCATCGTCAACATCCTTCGAAACCTCGGCCTATCAGGAGCTAGGCCCTAGGAGGGGACCTGATCTATCCCGGCGTCTTGGCATTGGTTCCGACAGTTCGGTAGGAGGAAGAGGGCTGCGACGGAAGAGGGATTGTTAAGCGAGGATGGACGGAGGTGGGGAGATGGTGACGTCATTAGATTCCAGGAGGTTCTATGGCGTGGTGGATTTGTAAAGTAAATAGAGGAGATGGTGGGGAGGAATACGAGGTGCGGTTACGATGGGTTTCTATGGGGTTCTGCGGAAGGAGGTGTGAATCATAGCGGACTAGCAGAGGAATGTCTTAAATAGAGCGGGGGGGATCTTTTCTTTAGTTCTATCTTTCTTTTCTCTCTGTCTCGTCTTCCTGTTTTCTCGGTATATAGGAATATACTCCTATTCTCTAGCCATAGTCCCCGAGATCCTAGAACCTAGTTTCGGGATCTATCATAGTCATTATCATCGTTTTCGTCGAGGTCCATCCGATCCTCACTCTCCTTGTCCCTTGTCCTTGTTCCTGCTCGGAGCTTTGCCTCTGCCTTTGCCTTCGCTGGTGCCTGTGCTTGTGCCCGCCCAGCAGTATCTCTGTCTTCGTCGGTGTCCTCGTTGTCTGGTTGTGTTCCTCGAGTCCTTCTGCGTCATCATTGTCGTCTTCTCTGCGTCCGGGTTACTCCGTCACAAAAGGTTTCATTGAGTCTAGCTCCTCCCCCGCTGGATCTCCTGTTCTGTTTGTAAGAAAACCTGATGGCGGTCTCCGATTCTGTATCGATTACTGAGGGCTGAATGCCATTACCGTTAAAACCGCTATCTGTTACCGCTACCCAAGGAAACCTTTAATCAACTCTGCAAGGCCAAGAGTGGTACACCAAGTTAGATCTGAAGAACGCCTACAACTTAGTCCGGGTTGCCGTCGGGGATGAGTAGAAAACTGCATTCCGCACCCGTGTCGGCCACTATCAGTATAAAGTTATGCCGTTCGGATTGACCAATGTCCCCGTCATTTTCCAACACTTTATTAACGACACCTTGCGCTCTTTTCTCGATCGATTCTGTACGGCCTATCTTGATGACATCTTTATTTATAGTGAGGATTTGGAATCGCATCGTGACTACGTCAATCAAGTTCTTTAAGCTCTTACCGACGCCGATCTTTATTGTTCCCCCGAGAAGTGTGAGTTCCAGGTCAAGGAAGTTAAGTACTTAGGCATGATTGTTCCTACCGAAGGCCTTAAGCTCAATCCTAAAAAAATTGAGACCATTGTTAAGTGGGCTCACCCTGTGAATGTCAGAGATATACAAGTGTTTAATGGTTGGGCAAATTTCTATCGGCGCTTTATCAAGAACTACTGTTCGCCCTCTTACCACGCTGACCAAGGGAAGTGTACCCTTCATCTGGTCCCCTGCTTGCAAGGATGCCTTTGAAGGCCTCAAGACTGCGTTCACAACGGCCCCAATTCTCCGTTACTTCAACTTCGACCATCGAGCAATTGTGGAAACGGATGCATCAGACTATGTCTCGGGGGGTACGTTATCTCAATATAGTGATGAAAACATTTTACACCCTGTTGCTTTCTTTTCTGGCACTCACTCTCCGGCCGAATGCAATTATGAAATCTATGATAAAGCATTGCTGGCTATCATCAAATGCTTCGAAGAATGGAGGGCTGAGTTCATGGGTGTCGCGGAACGAATCGAAGTCTTGAGCGATCATCGGAATCTGGAGTACTTCATGATCAAAAGAGACATCAATCATCAACAAGCGCGTTGGTAGGAATTCCTCTCTCGCTTCAATTATGTGATCAAGTATCGATCAGGGAAACAAGGGGGGAAACCAGATGCATTGACTAGGAGATCAGGAGATCTGCCTAAAGAAGGGGATGAACGCCTGACGCAGCAAAGTCAGACAGTGTTGAAGTCCCAAAACTTGGGTTTGTTGGCAATCATCCCGGCTGTCCAAGGACAGTTACTCCTAGAAAAACTTTTTGAACAAGCGTACATCACTGATCCATTTTCGAAGAAGGTTCTAGGCCTTCTCCGAGACGGTATCAGGCATTCCCAGGAAATCACTCTAGCGGAAAGCTCGACTAGGAAAGGCCTTCTGACCTATAGAGGGAAGCTCTTCATTCCGAATGACTCGGCTCTACATCTGCACCTTCTTAAGGAACACCATGACACCCCCTCAGCAAGACACCCAGGGAAGGCAAAAGCCTTTCAACTCCTAACTCGTTCGTATTACTAGCCAGGAATGCAAGATGGTGGATCGTTATGTGAGGAACTGTCATACTTGTAGTCAAAGTAAGGCCGCTCGCCACGCCCCCTATGGAGTTCTCCGCCCGCTGCCGATTCCCCAGAGACCTTGGAAACATATCTCGATGGACTTCATAATGGGACTGCCAGAAAGCGTGTGACGGAGTAACCCGAACAAGAGGAAGACGACAATGATGACGCAGAAGAACTCGAGGAACACAGCCAACAACGAGGACACCGACGAAGACAGAAGAATTGCCGGGCAGGCCCAAGCACAGGCACCAGCGAAGGCAAAGGCAAAGGCACAGATCAGGACCGAAGCGGGGGCAAGAGGCAGAAGAAGTGATGACCGGATGGACCTCAACGAGAACGATGATGATAGCTATGATAGATCCCGAAGCTAGGTTCTGGGACCTTAGGAACTATAGCTAGAGGATAGGAGTATATTCCTATGTACCGAGATGACAGGAAGACGAGACAGAGAGAAAAGAAAGAAAGAATTAAGGAAAAAATCTTCCCGTGCTATTTAACATCCTCCCCCGCCAGTCCGCTCTGACTCATTCCTTCACCTAGAGAATCTTGTAGAAATCCACCGTAACCACACCGCGTAATTCCCTCCACCATCTTTTCTAATTATATTACAAATCCATCATACCATAGAACCTACTGGAATCTTGTGACGTCACCATCTCTCCACCTCCCTCCATCCTCGCTTAACAATCCCTCTTCCGTCGCAACCCTCTTCCTCTTACCGAACTTTTGGAACCGATGCCAAGACGCCAGGACAGATCAGGTCCCCTCCTAGGGCCTAGCTCCTGATAGGCCAAGGTTTCGAAGGATATCGACAATCAAATAGTTGTCGAAGTTCGGAACTGTGTTCAAGGTCATTCGAGGGTTGCCAGGAGGGTATCACGGCATACCACGAGTTACAAGGGAAGGGAGGATATCTAAGCATGGGCTACGGCACGGGTTTGGTCTGCGAGGTTCTCCGGGTTTCTAATGGTTTCTGTTACACGAAGGATGAGTCATAGCGGACAAGGATGCGGATTAGTATATATATGTGGTCATGGTTCTTCTCTTCGTTTTCTTCTTTCTCTTTTCTCTTCACTTCGTCTTCCTGTTATCAACCCTCCTATATAGGGTATCTCGTCTCTATTTGTCTTTAGTCTCTGTTCGATCGGAATACGTACTCTATTATACTCAAAGCGGCTTAAGCCAAGAACCACGTGACTCGACCCGCTCTTGACTTAGTCTTCTGTCTCTCGTCTGCTTTCGTCTTGTCCGCCGTCGTGCCGTCGTCTTCGCATGCCGTCTGGCCGTCTCAGCTAATCTCGCCGTCTGCTCCTCGCCCCGTCCTCTACGGTCTCTCGTATTGTCTTGGTTGTTAACCTTGGCTCTTTGATTATTGTCTCCGCTTCGCTCCGTAACACTAAGACGAAGTCCAAAACCTCGCCAACCTTAACAACAATCCTGCCGCGTCGCGCTACGGTCGCAATCATGGTCGACCTCAGCTGGGATGTCGTTGGGGATACCACCCCGTCTATTTTCCCCGGTCGCTCGATTGCTACTTCCCAGAAAGGAAGGGCTTCTGTCACCTCGCACTTGTTCGCAGTCACTGGTTTGATCTTGGCTGTCGTGGTTCGGACCCTCAAGTTCGCGTTCTTGGTCATCTGTTTCTGGCCGCGGACTCAAGCGCGCCCGATGCCCACTGGCGAAGGCGCGTTACCCAACCATCGGAAAGCTCCGCGTCGGGCCCAGCATCAATGACTCTCACTCGCCCACGGCGCGAAGCCATCGTTAGGGCCTCAGAGACCCTTGGCTCATCATCTGTGGTCGCCAGAAAACCCGCTCCCCTCACGTCTTTGTGAGAGGCTTCAAAGCTTCTTGGAAACCTTTGGCCCGGTTGAGGAGGACTTTGGGTATGAGCTCACCGAAGCTCACAATCTCATCGCCGAGGCCCTCACCGCCCTGACTGCCCCTGTCCCTGACATCGTCCCCACGGAAGCCACCACGTGCGCAACTCATAAGGTGGTCATGGAGGATCTGGAACTGAAACTGGAGGCCACCGAAACCAAAGTCACTGACCTTTGGCAACGGCTGTGCGAAGCCGACCAGGAAATGAACAACCTCAAAGAGGAGGTTGAGGAATACAGGGCTGAGAATGAACAACTCGGATATCGCCTCGCTCTGCATAAGGAAGCCCTCACCACCGCCGACGTCGACCTTGTCACTGCTAAGGAAGAAACCCAGCGCATTATTGCTGTCGCGAAGACTTGGGAATCCAAAGCCAACACGGTCATTGCTGACCTTCACCGACGTCTCTCTCTCGCCCCCGCCATTAACGTTCAAAAGCCTCGCTATCTCGCCTCGTCCCCCAAGAACCCCCGACATCTCGAAAACTGGAGAGATGTCGCATCGAAACAGGAAATCGTCAAGCCGGCGTTAAAAGGTCAGCCCCTTTGGTAAATACAGGCAAACCAAAGGGGCTAGTCCCGCCACCAACCTTCGTACTCTCGTCTGTCGCAGTATCCGAGGACAGGATGTCTGAGGATAATCTCGTAGTATCATGCACCGTCACCCAGGACCACGGAAAGGCAATCTCCACCCATGCCCTAATAGACACGGGCGCTTCGGGATATGCCTTTATCGACCAGGAATTCGCAGCTCGGCATAAGATGGAGCTAACTCCGTTGAAAACCTCTCGACTCTTGGAAGTGATCGATGGCAGGATGGTCGAGTCAGGGAAAATCACGCACCTAGCCAAGCTCGCACTGAACATCAACGGACACCAAGAGATTGCCCCCTTCTTCGTTACAAAGCTGGGGCACTATCCTCTAGTCATGGGAATTCCTTGGATGCGACGCCATGACCTCGTCATTCGCCCCCGTACCAACAACATCACCTTCGACTCGGACTTCTGCACCCAGAACTGCTCCTCGTCTCATGCTCCGGTCACCGTTAAAGGAATCTCGATCTCGTTCCCCGACGCCCCCGCCATACAGGTCTGCGCAATGCTGCTGTACCGTGTACTCGGTGTGGGCGAAAAAGAAATCAGTTGTTTTGTGCCTCATTGAAGGCCATCGACGAAGCCCTAGCCGAAGGAACAAAGGATGATCCGATGTCACACGTACCGCAGGACCTTCAAGAGTTTATGTCACTGTTTCGGGAAGCCGACGCCGCTGTACTGCCCCCGCATCGCCCTCAAGACCTGAAGATAGTTCTCCAGGACGGAAAGACGCCACCATTCGGCCCGCTTTACGGAATGTCCCGGGCAGAGCTACAGGCCCTCAGGGATTACATTACGGAGAATCTCTCGAAGGGGTTCATCCGTTATTCTGAATCTCCCGCCGGCGCCCCAGTTCTTTTCGTCAAGAAATCCGATGGTTCTCTTCGCTTGTGTGTCGACTACAGAAAGCTCAACGAAATTACCGTCAAGAATCGACACCCACTGCCTTTGATCCCGGAAACACTGTCTCGGCTCTCCAAAGCAAAGTATTATACTAAGCTAGACTTGCGTTGGGGCTATCATCAGATTCGGATACAGGAGGGCGACGAATGGAAAACGGCTTTTAGGACTCGATACGGTCATTTCGAGTACAATGTGATGCCTTTCGGGTTAACCAACGCTCCTGCTGCGTTCCAACACTGGATCAATGACCTCCTACGACCCTTCTTGGACCACTTCGCCACAGCCTACCTCGACGATGTCCTGATATACTCAGAATCTCTAAAAGAACATAAACAACATGTCAGGGAGATTCTTAAGGTTTTCCAGGTTCACGGCGTACATCTCAAGCCGGAGAAATGCGAGTTCTACGTACAGCAAACCAAGTATCTCGGACTCATCATCACCCCCGAAGGCATTCAGATGGACCCCAGCAAGGTTTCAACGATCAAGGAATGGAAGGCACCAACAAAACTCAGGGAAGTTCAGGAGTTCTTAGGCTTCGCCAATTTCTATCGACGGTTCATATACGCTTACTCTCGAGTCGTCGCCCCGCTCACTAGATTGACCAAGAAGAATGTACCGTTTGAGTGGTCTCACAAGGCTGAGGAAACCTTTCAGAAACTCAAGGATGCGTTCACTTCAGCTCCCATTTTGGCTCACTTCGATTTCGAAAAAGAAGTTATAGTAGAAACCGATGCCTCTGATTACGTCTCCGCAGGAATTATGTCTCAATATGGGGATGATGGAATTCTACATCCAGTTGCATTCTTCTCCAAGAAACACTCCCCCGCTGAGTGCAACTATGAGATCTATGATAAGGAATTACTGGCAGTAATACGCAGCTTCGAAGAATGGCGCCCGAATCTAGAAGGCTCTCGATTTCCAATAACGGTGCTCACCGATCATAGAAACTTGGAATACTTCATGTCAACCAAGCTATTAAATCGTCGTCAGACTCGCTGGGCCGAATTCTTATCTCGCTTCGACTTCGTTATCAAGTTCAGACCAGGGAAGCAAGGAGGAAAACCGGATGCACTTACCAGGAGATCAGGAGATCTCCCTAAAGAGGGGGATGAAAGGCTCACTCACCAGGCACAGACTGTTCTGAAACAGGGGAACTTGGATCTAGGGATCAAGCTAAGTTTGTTGGCGGGTTCTTTGGCAAATGAACCCGCTGAAGGAATGCCCACCGTAAGAGATTTATTGACTCAGGCTTACCAAATCGATAGTTTTCCCGAACAAGTGCTTGTTATGCTTCGCACCGGCGTCAAACACTCCAAGAAAATCTCACTGGCAGAATGCACCGAGACGGAAGACGGCTTCCTTCTGTATAGGAACGCAATTTATGTACCCGAATCGAACGAACTTCAGCTTCGACTGTTACAAGAACATCACGACAAACCCTCCGCCGGACACCCAGGACGCGCTAAAACTCTCGAACTTCTTTGCCGCAATTATTACTGGCCAAATATGAGAAAGTACGTCGATCGCTATGTTCAGAACTGCAACACGTGTTCTCGCAGCAAGGCTTCTCGCAACGCGCTTCAAGGGGTTCTTAAACCTCTCGCGGTTCCTAAAGGTCCCTGGACCGATGTGTCAATGGACTTCGTAACCGGACTTCCAAATAGCAATGGCTTCAATGCAATCCTGGTGATAGTGGATCGTCTAACTAAGATGCGTCATTTTATACCATGCACCGAGGAAGCCAATGCCAGGGACGTTGCCAATATGTATCTTGACTCAGTCTGGAAACTTCACGGACTCCCGGAAACGATAATATCGGATCGCGGAACTCAGTTCACAGCCGAGTTTTGGAAAACACTTTGCGACCGTCTAGAAATCGCTCCTCGCTACAGTACCGCTTTCCACCCCCAGACGGACGGACAAACGGAAAGAATCAACGCGATCATGGAACAATATCTTAGAGCCTACGTTTCATATCAACAGGATGACTGGACACAATACCTACCTATGGCCGAGTTCGCGACCAATAATCACGTGTCGGAAACCACCAAGATGTCACCCTTTCAGGCCAACTACGGACGGAGCCCTCGGATGTCTTTTGCACCGCTACGGCATGGGAAAACCACTAATGAGGATCAGGCCAATGGGATGGCCAGGACAATGGCTCAGATCTACGACTTTCTTCGCGACGAGATGGCCCGAGCCCAAAAAATACAAGAAGACGCTGCGAACAAGAATCGAATACCCGCCCCGCGCTACGCCGTGGGGGATGAGGTCTTTCTCTCAACTAAGAACATCGAGACCAAACGACCCTCGAAGAAACTCGACTGGAAACGTATTGGCCCCTTCGTTATCAAGCGCATGGTTAGCCCCTATGCTTACGAACTCGATCTTCCAACTTCGATGAAAATTCATCCCGTCTTTCATGTTTCGCTACTATCTCTCGCCCCAAACAATGCAGTTCCCGGACAACAACAAACCCCCCCATTACCGATTGAAATCGAAGGAGAACAGGAATGGGAGGTAGAACAAGTTATGGACTCCCGACGACGCTATGGGCGATTGGAATACTTGGTGAAGTACGTGGGGTACGATGAACCCTCATGGCAACCCTTTTCGGACCTTAACCACGCTCCCGATCTTGTTCGAAGTTTTCATACACGATATCCACGAAAGCCTAGGCCTATCAGGAGTTAGGCCAGGAGGGGGACCTAATCTATCACGGCATACCACGAGTTACAAGGGAAGGGAGGATATCTAAGCATGGGCTACGGCACGGGTTTGGTCTGCGAGGTTCTCCGGGTTTCTAATGGTTTCTGTTACACGAAGGATGAGTCATGGCGGACAAGGGTGCGGATTAGTATATATATGTGGTCATGGGTTCTCTTCTTCTTCTTTCTTTCTCTTTTCTCTTTACTTCGTCTTCCTGTTATCAACCCTCCTATATAGGGTACCTCGTCTCTATCTGTCTTTAGTCTCTGTTCGATCGGAATACGTAATCTATTATACTCAAGCTTCGCTTGGCTTAACACGCCAAGAACCACGTGACTCTCGACCCCGCTCTTCGCTTCGCTTAGTCTTCTGTCTCTCGTCTCGCCTCGTCTTGTCCCGCCTCGTCTCGTCTCGTCTTACCTTGTCTCGTCTGGCTTCGTCTCAGCTAATCTCGTCTCGCCTCGTCTCGCCTCGCCCCGTCCTCTACGGTCTCTCGTATTGTCTTGGTTGTTAACCTTGGCTCTTTGATTATTGTCTCCGCTTCGCTCCGTAACAGAGGGTTCTTCATATCCGACATATTTGACAAGATATTCCACTCGACGTCTCCGTTTCCTCGAATCTAGTATCTCCTCCGCTTCCCATTCGATTTCTCCTTCTATCTCTACCGGTGGTGGTGGTTCAGAGGTTTGTCCAGGTACAGGATCATTGGCCATGGGCGATAGTAAAGAAACATGGAAGACCAGATGAATCTTCATGGATGCGGGAAGCTCTAATTCATAAGCGTAAGGGTTCACAATCCGTTTAACTAGATAGGGGCTGATCTGTTTCCAGTCAAGCTTCTTGGAGGGCCACTTGATCTCTATGTTTCGAGTCGAGAGCCAGACAAGATCGCCGATAGCATAATGAGGTGCTGGTGTCTGGTGAAGATTAGTCATTTCCTCTTGTATCCTCTGGGCCCTAAACATTTCGCTTTTCAGAAAGTCGAAGACTTGTGACATCTCTCTTGCTAGTCCATTTGCTTGGTCCTCGTGTATCATTCGCCCATGCTGTAAAGGTCTAAACGTCATCCTTGGATGGCGTCCATAATTGGCCTGAAAGGGGGACATGTTCGTCGTTTCTGAAATGTGATTATTGGTGGCGCATTCGGCAAGAGGTAGAAAATCAGCCCAATTATCCTGTTGATAGGACACATAACTTCGTAGGTACTGCTCCATAATCGCGTTAATCCTCTCAGTTTGTCCATCAGGCTGGGGGTGGAAGGCCGTGGAGTATCGGGGTGCAATCTCTAGCCACTCACAGTGTCTTCCAAAACTCAGCAGTTAACTGGGTTCCTCGATCTGTATATTTCCGCATGGTCGGCCAGTAATAGTTTCGACCAAGAAGTTCCAATGTTTTAGATCTTCCAGGGTGTCCCGCAGAGGGTTTATCGTGATGTTCGCGAAGAAGATAGAGTTTAAGCTCGTCGCAGTCAGGGATGTAGAGAGTGTTCCGATACAATAACAGTCCCTCCTCGCTTTCCTTGCACTCGGCTAATGAAATTTCTTTCGACTATTGAATGCCATCTCGGAGCATAGCAAGAATTTTGTTGGGAAAACTATCACTTTGGTAAGCTTTGTTAAATAATGCAAGTACGGGAGACACTCCTTCAGCGGGTTCATTTGCCAAAGAACCCGCTAACAAACTTATCTTTGGGTCAAGATTCTCCTTCTTCAATACCACTCAACTTTGTTGTTCCAATCTTTCATCCTCTTCTTTTGGTAAGTTCTTAGGCCTCCTTGTCAAGATATTCACTTTCCTTCCTTGCTTTCCGGGCCTGTATTGAATGATGAAATTGAACCGTGACAAAATTCCGCCCAACGATTTGACCACGATTTAACAATTTAGTGGACATGAAATTATTAGGGTGTCGCCCCGAGCAACCCGAGTAGTCCAACTAGGAGCTTAGAGTTTGAAACGCTAACCGCAAAGGCAGTAAGGAACAAGGTCTCCTCAGTCTTAATCAGCCTAGTATCTCGATCGCTCGATGCTAGTCCTCTCAGTACGTGAATGATTCCGAAACACGAAGATGGTTCGAGGTGGAGTTTCCAAGTTCACTTGATAAAGTCTGATTTCAAGATAGAGTGTAAAGTAATAGATATTATATCGATAAGACTCTTTCTTCGTCGCTGATGATTTCAACAAAGTCGGAGAATGACACAGTATTTATATCCCGCGCAAGTGTCCCGCGGACTAAACATTACATCTTACAATAAACAAGTGCGAAACCCCGAAGACCCTGAAAATACGCCTAAGAAAACCAAACGCCAAATCTATCCCATCATCTAAAATACCCCTGTCCTTTATTCCCAAAAATCCCTCACGCTCTATTCCGTTTATGGATAACATCCCGTTTGCTGCATGCACTCAGCCTTCGTCAGTGGTCATGAGGAGTGTTCGGAGTCAGCCTACCTGATAACACCCCGGCATCGTCGACTCGCCGCCAACTCTTTCCGACATCGCTTATTTATCACCGCGAGCCAAGCTCAACATTAGGACTGCTAACGATCGGTACCGGAGGAGTCGGGTAGTCTTACCTTCCCCAGAGGCGCCACCAGAGTGAGCTTCCTTATGACCTTTGTCATTCGATCAATTATAGTCCGATTGACTCCAAACTCGCACTATTGCCCCCTCATATACCCACCGGTGTCCTGAGTGCCTGAGCCGGCGCCCTGACGCTCCGGGGGTTATTTCAGGGGTCGAAAACAGGTTTGTTGGCTAGGGATTCCGCAACTCCGCACTGGGCTCCATTCTGGCAGCACCGTGCCTCTCTGGCGCGCCCAGTGGGACATAGACTTGTAGCAGCGTGGGGAAGGGGAAAGTCCTTCTCTTGTAGTCTTCGGGTTCTCGTATCCTATGCCCGTAACAGAAATACTCAAGATTGGGCTGATCCATAAGTACTTTGACTTGAAACTGAGCCGTCTCCAAATGCGGTCTCCACTCCTCAAAGCAACGAATGTGATGGGGCTCTACTTCTAGAGCAGGGGTAGAGTAGGGCAAAGGGTCCAAAGAGAGTCTCTAACTTCACAGTAGGCTCTCAGATACCAATAGATGACTCTGATCACTGTCATAGAAAGTAAAGGGCTGATAGAAGAAAGAGATTAGGTTTAGAGAGTATAGATTCTTCCGGTAGACTTTAGAATAAGCTTAAGGGTCTTCTTCTGCTTGTTACAACTGATGATGAGGAATCCCCAGAACAGTGGGCCGAAATGGAGATGAGTACTTATACTCCAAATCTCTCTGTTTCCTGCAATCCACCACTCAAACTAAGTTCCGGTGAAAACTCTGTCTTGGACTGGAGGCAATTCCTCCGCTACCCCGCTTCTCCATAAGTGCTAGCGGGTGTTTCCGGTCCGAGAGTAAGCACTCTTAGCCAGGGTCAAGGATCACCTGCAGCCTGGCTGTCACACAGCTCCGGGCCTGCAATAGATGAGTCTCCGCTCAGATGATCTACCCTAGTTGGCTGCAGAGCTGTAACTCATTGTAGATTATTCCCAGGCATAGCCACTGCTGCCTGCAGCAGGGCTATCTTTGCACAGAAGGGTACTGGAGATGCCCGGGCACTTAGAGACCTTTCTCTAGCCGGTCCTCTATTCACTGACAAGGCCTAGACTCGTCAGCCTACCCTTTCATGAATAGATCTCCTCCTTAGTGGTCAGAAGGTAGGTACACTTGCAGCAGGTTGCGATCCTCACTACAGGTACTTTTCCTATCACTGTAACCGCTGGATTCTACCAATGACTCTGAGCCTATAACAGGCCCGGTGAGAACTAATCTACTAACCGCTGGTATGGCTCTGTTATAACGAATTATGGCCAGTAGCTCCTTGTCATAAATCTCATAGTTGCATTCCGCCGGAGCATGAGTTTTGGAAAAGAACGCCACTGGGTGTAAGATTTGTTCATCATCCCGTTGTAATAGAATTCCTGCCGATACATAGTCGGAAGCATCCGTTTCCACAATAAACTCTTTCTCTGGATCGGGGTGCATCAAGATCGGGGCCGTGGTAAAAGTAGCTTTGAGTTTCTGAAAGGTTTGATCAACCTTCTGAGTCTATTCAAATCGTGCATGCTTCTTGGTCAAGGTAGTCAAGGGTCGAGCCACTCGACAGTAGGCATAGATAAAGCATCGATGAAAATTAGCAAATCCAAGGAACTCCTGAATCTCTTTCACTGTCCTTGGTGCTTCCCAATCTATGATTGTTTGTACCTTAGCGGGGTCCATCTTCATTCCTCCAGGGGTCAGGATCATTCCCAAATATTTAGTTTCTTGTACGCTAAATTCACATTTCTCGGGCTTCAGGTGGACTTCGTTGGCTTCCAGGGCTTCCAACACTTGTCGCACATCCTGTTGATGTTGCTCCAATGTCTCCGATTAGATCAATATATCATCCAGATAAGCGGTCGCACAACGATCCAAAAAGGGGCGTAGAATATCATTGATCCACCGTTGAAAGGTAGCAGGTGCATTCATTAGACCAAAAGGCTTCACCAAATATTCCCAATGCCCATACCGCATCCGAAACGCTGTTTTCCACTCATCCCCTTCCTTAATCCTAATCTGATTATAGCCCCAACGTAAGTCTAGTTTAGTAAAGTAATTTGCCCTCGCCAGGTTGGCCATGGTTTCTGATGTAAGGGGAAGAGGATATCTATCCTTGACCGTGATGGCATTTAGTTTCCGATAGTCAATACATAAACGTAGGGAGCCGTCCGCCTTTTTGACAAATAGCACAGGAGCCCCAGCCGGAGAATTGCTGAAGCGAAGAAATTCTTTCTGCAAATTATCGGCCAGATAATCCCTTAATGACTTAGGTTCCACCTCGACATACTATACATGGGGCCGAAAGGTGTGATTGTTCCTTCCTGTAGCTTTATCTCATGATTATAGGGACGGTGTGGTGGTAGTCTCGATGCATTAGTCTCATCGAACAATTGTCGAAAGCGTTGATAGTCTATCGGAATCGTCCCACCAGGGTTGGCAGGCGACTCTAGTATCTTGTTGACGGCATACAGAGTGGTCGAGTATATTTGAATGGTAGGATCTTGAGATAATTTTTTAAACGATCAAGGTGATACTGCCGCAATTTGGGTGACTGGCCTTTCCGGTGGTGGAGTTGAAATTTCGCGATCAACGATAGGTTTGCGATTGGCTATGCAATGCTCGAAGTATACGGATGACTGAAAGCGAATCTTATTTCTCCCACTGTCGATTAGAACTCCATGTTTCCTCATCCAGGGTATTCCCATCACTATTGGGTAGTGTCCCAATTTTGTAACAAAGAAGGGGCATTCCTCCACATGTCCATTAATTTCCAATTCCAACGTCAACTTCCTAGTCACCTTTCCTGATTCAATAGGCCGCCCATCAATCACATCAATCTCCCTCTCAGTCCGTAGCTTTTTCATTTTTAATTCATGACGGCGTACAAAGTCTTTATCAATGAATGCATATCCCGACGCTCCAGTATCAATTAAGGCATAAGTGGGTACCATAGATTTTTTATTTTGAGAAATGGAACAAACTACAATCAATTGATTCCCATCCATGTCCCCCTCCGATACTGAAAACGTTGAAATAGACACCTTAGAAAAAACCTTAGAAGGTCCCTGGACTATGCCGCTTAGTGCAGGGACAAATCTTTTAACTCCTCCTCATCCGATGAACTACCCTCCTCCGTTTCCTTCTTTTCCTTCTTAGCTTCCAGCAATACTCCCCTCATCCTAGGTGGTGCCCTCCCTGAGGGCGACAAAGTACAATCTCTAACCAAATGCCCAACGCCCCCGCAATAATAACAACGATTCTTCACCCAACATGCTTCCCTTTCCCTGGGATCAAGACGGCGACGACTATTAGACAGATCCATAGGGACAGCTCCCCCAGGGGTGTATGAAGGATGAGCTGCCGGTGCTGCATTCCTTGGTGGTGTTGGTGGCGGTGGTACTCGTACGACTGGGGATGTTGCTGGTGCGACAGGTGGTCGAGAACCAAAGGCGCGAGGAGCAGGAGCACTCGGAATCTGAAATCTAAACCTCCCCATCCTAGCCTGTAATGCCCTTTGTTTATTGTCCAATCGTTGGAGGAGAAGTCCACAATCCTTGATGGTGGCCGGGGTTTCATTCTGTATCATCAGTGCCATCAAGTCTTGGTTAAGCTCTTCCAAAAGGCATTCAATCTTAGCCGCCTCATTGAACTCAGAGTCGGCAGCATGGCGCTGAAATTCTGCGAAGTATTCCGAAAAGGGGCGTTGACACTGCCTGATTTCCCTCAGATTGCGGGCAGCAGTAGCAGCACAATCAGGATCTCCAAAAGCATTATTCAAAATTTCAAAAAATTCCGTCATCGAGTCCAAAGCAATTCCCTCATCCGAAATATAGGCAAGAAACTGATCCGCCGTAGCTCCCTCCAGTTGAGATATAGAGTAGGCAATTTGTTAAGCAGTGGTGGGAAATCGATCAAGGTTAGCTGTGAGCTTGATTTGTAGCTGCCTCTGGAACATTCTCAAGCTTTTCTGATCACCATGATATTTCTCTAGGTCGGGAAGCTTCTCAGACTTGGGCGACTTGGCTAGATCATCATGGAGCTCCCCGAAGTCTTGTTTGATTCCTTCTTGCAGCTTTTTGATCTTAGCTCGTAGTCCCTGGGTTTCTTTATGGAACTCGGCTCGGGCTTGGTCAGTTTCGGTGTGGTGGGTTTTGAGGTCGATGGAGTACTGCCGGACCCCTTCGTAGGCCCGGAGGAGGAGACCATAAGCTTGTGTCGCCTCTTCCGTTGCTGCGGGGTCCACTTCAGGGTGAGTGACAAAGAAAGCCGTGAGGTCGTCATGGAGCTTTTGATAGTCAGGTCCATTGGTGGCAGAAGAGGTCATGATGAACTATGGTGCGAGGAACTCGTGCTGTGTCGGTCGAGTAGGGGTGTGACGGAGTAACTCGGGCGGAAGGAAGACGACAATGATGACGCAGAAGGACTCGAGGAACACAGCCAATAACGAGGACACCGACGAAAACAGAGGTATTGTCGGACGGGCACAAGCACAGGCACCAGCGAAGGCAAAGGCAGAGGCAAAGGTCAGGACAAGGACGAAGGCAAGAGGCAAGGAAAGTGAAGACCGGATAGACCTCAACAAGAACGATGATGATAGCTATAATAGATCCCGAAGCTAGGTTTTGGGATCTCAGGAACTATGGCTTAGAGAATAGGAGTATATTCCTATATACCGAGATGACAGGAAGACAAGACAGAGAGAAAAGAAAGAAAGAACTAAAGAAAAGATCCTCCCGCTCTATTTAACACATTCCTCCGCTAGCCCGTTATGACTCACACCTCCATCCACAGAAACCCATAGAAACTCGCCATGACTACACCTCATATTCCTCCCCACCATCTCTTCTATTTAAATTACAAATCCATCACGCCATCGAATCTCCCAGAATCCAATGACTTCACCATCACCCCATATCCGCCCATCTTCGCCTAACATTGCTCCTTCCGCTGCAATCCTGTTTCCGCTACCGAACCCTCGGAACTGATTCCAAGATGCCAGGACAGATCAGGTCCCCTCCTAGGGCCTAGCTCCTGATAGGCCGAGGTTTCGAAGGATAGCGACGGTGAAATAGTTGTCGAAGTTCGGAACTATGTTCAAGATCATTTGATGGCTGCCAAGAGGGTTCTTCATATCCAACATATTTGACAAGATATTCCACTTGACGTCCCCGTTTCCTCGAATCCAGTATCTCCTCCACTTCTCATTCAATTTCCTCTTCTATCTCAACCTGTGGTAGTGGTTCAGAGGTTTGTCTAGGCATAGGATTATTGACCACTGGTGACAGTAATGTAATATGAAAGACCGGATGAATCTTCATGGATGCGGGAAGCTCTAGTTCATAAGCATAAGGGCTCACAATCTGTTTGACTGGATAGGGACCGATCTGATTCCAATCAAGTTTCTTAGAAGGGCGCTTGGTTTCGATGTTTCGAGTGGAGAGCCAGACAAGGTCGCTGATAGCATAACGAGGTGCCGGAGTTCGATGTAAATTAGCCGCCTCCTCTTGTCTCTTCTGGGCCCTAAACATCTCGCTTTTCAGAAAATCGAAGACTTGTAACATCTCTCTCGCTAACCCATTGGCTTGGTCCTCATTCACTGTTTTTCCGTGTTGCAATGGTCCAAATGTCATTCGAAGATGCTGTCCATAGTTCGCTTCAAAGGGGGACATGTTAGTTGTTTCTGAAATGTGATTGTTGGTAGCGAATTCAGCGAGAGGTAGAAAGTCTGCCCAGTTGTCTTGTTGATATGATACGTAGCTGCGTAGATACTGCTCCATGATTGCATTAGTCCTCTCAGTTTGTCCATCAGTTTGGGGATGAAAAGCGGTCGAGTAACGAGGAGCTATTTCCAGGCGATCACAAAGTGCCTTCCAGGACTCAGCGGTGAATTGTGTTCCCCTATCCGAGACTATCGTTTCCGTTAATCCGTGGAGCTTCCAGACTTGCTCTAGGTACAGATGAGACAGATCCCTGGCGTTAACATTCTCGGTCGTGCCAATAACATCAACAAGACTTGATTTGTCTCCTGAGGTCTCCTGAGCTTCAGGAGACCCAAAATGTATCCAGAAATATCAGGAGACTCTCGTGAGACTTGGGAGACTGTTGGGAGACTGCAGTCAGAAGTTGAGTTTGCTGATGAAGGTGCTTCATTTTCGTCAACTGATCCACTACTACCAGAATGGCATTAAACCCCTTGCTTTCCAGTAGCCCTGTCACAAAGTCCATGGTAATGTCTGTCCAAGTGTCCCGGCGTCTTGGCATCAGTCCCGATCGTTCGGCAGGAGGAAGGGGATTGCGACGGAAGAGGGATTGTTAAGCGAAGATGGACGTAGGTGGGGAGATGGTAACGTCATAAGATTCCAGGAGGTTCTATGGCGTGATGGATTTGTAATGTAAATAGAGAAGATGGTGGGGAGGAATACGAGGTGTGGTTACAGCAGATTTCTATAGGGTTCTCTGGATGAAGCTATGAGTCACAGCAGGCTAGCGGAGGGGTACGTTAAATAGAGCGGGGGGGGGGATCTTTCCTTAGTTCTTTCTTTCTTTTCTCTCTGTCTCGTCTTTCTGTTATCTTGATACATAGGAATATACTCCTATTCTCTCGTCATAGTCTCGGAGATCCCAGAACCTAGTCTCGGGATCTATCATAGCTATCATGATCGTTCTCGTTGAGGTCCATCCGATCCTCACTCCCTCTGCCCTTGTTCTTGTCCCTGCCCGGAGCTTTGCCTCTGCCTTTGCCTTCGTCGGTGCCTGTGCTTGTGCCCACTCCGTGGCATCTCTGTCTTCGTCAGTGTCCTCGTTGTCTGGCTGTGTTCCTCGAGTCCTTCTGCGTCATCATTGTCGTCTTCTTTGTGTCCGGGTTACTCCGTCACACCAAGGTCCTTTAGGTACTGATCATGGCCGTAGGACTCCTTGTAGGGGATTGTAGTTCCTCTTGCTTCGACGACAGATATGGCAGTTTTGAACATAGCGATCTGTATATTTCCGCATGGTCGGCTAGTAGTATTCCCGGCTTAAAAGTTCCAATGTCTTTGATCGTCCGGCATGTCCCGCAGACGGTTTGTCGTGATGCTCTCGTAGCAGATGAAGTTTCAGTTCATTGTAATCGGGAACATACAATATGTTCCGATAAAGTAATAGCCCTTCCTCGCTTTCCTTGCATTCCGCTAACGAAATATCCTTCAATTGTCGAGCCCCATCCCGAAGTAGGGTTAGAATTTTGTTTGGAAAACTATCGCATTGGTAAGCTTTGTTAAATAATTCAAGTACAGGAGACCCTCCTTCAGTGGGTTCATTTGCCAAAGAACCCGCCAACAAACTTAGCTTCGGATCAAGATTCTGCTTCTTCAACACTACTCGACTTTGTTGTTCCAATCTTTCATCCTCTTCTTTTGGTAGGTCCTTAGGCCTCCTCGTCAAGATATCCACTTTCCTCCTTTGCTTTCCGGGCCTATATTGAATGATGAAGTTGAATCGGGACAAAAATTCCACCCAGCGAGTTTGACGACGATTTAACAATTTAGTGGACATAAAATATTCAAGATTGCGATGATCTGTAAGTACTTTGACTTGAAACTGAGCCGTCTCCAAATGAGGTCTCCACTCCTCAAAACAACGAATGATGGCCAATAGTTCTTTGTCATAGATTTCATAATTGCATTCCGCCGGAGAGTGGGTTTTGGAAAAGAACGCCACTGGGTGCAGAATTTGTTCATCGTCCCGTTGTGATAGAATTCCTGCCGATACATAGTCGGAAGCATCCGTTTCTACAATAAATCCTTTCTCTGGATCGGGGTACATCAAGATTGGGGCCGTGGTGAAGGCGATTTTGAGTTTTTGAAAAGCTGATTCCACCTTTTGAGTCCACTCGAACCGAACATGCTTCTTGGTTAAAGTAGTCAATAGTCGAGCCACTCAAGAATAAGCATAGATAAATCGTTGATAAAAATTAGCGAATCCCAGGAACTCGTGAACCTCCCTTACTGTCTTTGGCGCCTTCCAATCCACAATCGTTTGTACTTTTGCTGGATCCATCTTCATTCCCCCCGGAGTCAATATTATGCCAAGATATTTTGTTTCCTGCACGCTAAACTTGCACTTTTCAGGCTTCAAGTGGACTTCATTGGCTTCCAGGGTTTCAAGAACTTGTTGTACATCCAACTTATGTTGTTCCAGGGTTTCGGAATAGATGAGAATGTCGTCAAGATAGGCGGTCGCACAACGATCCAGAAAGGGTCGTAGAATATCATTGATCCATCGCTGAAAAGTTGCAGGGGCATTAGTCAACCCGAAGGGCATTACCAAGTATTCCCAGTGTTCATAACACGTCCTGAAGGCCGTCTTCCATTCATCCCCCTCCTTAATCCTGATTTGGTTATACCCCTAATGCAAGTCCAGCTTAGTGAAATAATTAGCTGTGGCCAGGTTGGCGATGAGTCTCCGGAGTGAGAGGAAGTGGATATCTGTCCTTCACTGTGATGGCGTTCAATTTTCGGTAGTCAACACATAAGCGTAAAGAGCCATCCGCCTTTTTAACAAATAGAACCGTAGCACCCGCTGGTGAACTTCTTGAACATAGAAATCCTTTTTGCAAATTATCGGCTAGATAGTCCCGTAAGGCCTTCAACTCCTCCCTTGACATACTATACATAGGGCCGAAGGGCGGTACCATTCCTTCCTGCAACTTGATTTCATGATCGTAGGGACGATGTGGTGGTAACCTGGATGCATTTCTTTCGTCAAACAATTGTCGAAAGCGTTGATAGTGTATGGGAATCGTTCCGTCCGGATTAGCTGGTGCTTCCAGAATTTTGTTGACAGCGTATAATGTAGTGGAGTAAACTTGAACTGTAGAGTCCTGTGACAGTTTCTTGAACGAACGTGGGGTGATCGCTGCGATGCGAGTAACCGGTTTCTCGGGTGGTGAAGTAGAGATTCCCTGAGCTAGTGTGACGGAGTGATCCGAACGAGAAAAGATGACAATTATGACGCAGAAGGACTCGAGGAACACAGCCGACAACGAGGACACCGACGAAGACAGAGATAAGGCTGGGCGGGGACAAGCACAGGCACTAGCGAAGGCAAAGGCAGAGGCAAAGATCAGGACGAGGGCGAGGGCAAGAGACAGAGGAAGTGAGGACCGGATGGACCTCAGCAGGAATGATGATGATAGCGATGATAGATCCTGAAGCTAAGTTCTGGGATCTCAGGAACTATGGCTAGGAAATAGAAGTATATTCCTATGTATCGAGATGACAGAAAGACGAGACAGAGAGAAAAGAAAGAAAGAACTAAAGAAAGATCTCCCCCGCTCTATTTAACACATTCCTTTGCTAATCTTTTGTGACTCACACCTCCATCCATAGAATCCCATAGAAACCCACCGTAACCACACCTCGTATTCCTCCCCACCATCTTCTCTAATTACATTACAAATCCATTCCGCCACCGAACCTCCCAGAATCTCATGACGTCACCATCACCCCATCTCCTCCCATCCTCGCTTAACCTTACTCCTCCCGCCGCGATCCTGTTTTCCCCTACCAAACTCTCGGGACCGATGCCAACACGCCAGGCCATATCATTAACTTGCCACTAGTCGAGCAGTGTTCTAGGCAAAGACTGGACTGGAATTGAATCTCATTCTTTCCGCTATCAATGATAACCCCATGTTTCCTCATCCACGGTATCTCCATAACAAGCGGGTAATGTCCTAACTGCGTAACGAAGAACGGACACTCCTCCACATGACCATTAATTTCCAACTCTAAGGTCACCTTCCTAGTTACTTTTCCCGACTCAATAGGTCTCCCATCAATTACATCAATCTCCCTCTCCATCCTCAGCTTCTTCATTTTCAATTGATGGCGGCGAACAAAGTCCTCATCTATGAATGCATATCCCGACGCTCCAGTATCGATCAAGACATAGGTGGGTACAATAGATTTTTTATTTTGCGAAACAGAACAAACTACAATCAATTGATTCCCATCCATCTCCCCTTCTGATACTGAAAACGTAGAAATAGCAACCTTAGAAAAACTTCGTGAAGGTCCCTGGGCTACGCCGCCCAGGCCAGGGACGAATCTTTTAACTCCTCCTCCTCTGACGAACTACCCTCCTCCGTTTCCTTCTCTTCCTTCTTTGCTTTCAACAATGCTCCCCTCATCCTAGGTGGTGCCCTCCCCGAGGGCAACAAAGTGCAGTCTCTAATCAAATGCCCAACGCCCCCGCAATAATAACAACGATTTTCCACCCGACGAGCTTCCCTTTCCCTAGGGTCCGGACGATGACGACTATTAGACAGATCCATAGGGAAGGCTCCCCCAGGAGTATAGGAGGGGTAGGCTACCGGTGCTACATTCCTTGGTAGTGGGGTGGTGGTGGGCCTCGTACGACTGGGGATGTTGCCAGTGCAACGGGTGGTCGAGGGGCGAAGGGGCGTGGAGCAGGATTTCCTGAAACCTGAATCCTAAACCTCCCCATCCTAGCTTGTAGTGCCCTTTGTTTGTTATCCAACCGTTGTAGCAACAACCCACATTCTTTAATAGTATCGGAGGTTTCATTCTGAATCATCAGCGCCATCAAGTCTTGATTCAGTCATTTCAACAAACATTCAATTTTGGCTGCCTCGTTGAATTCAGAGTCAGCAGTGTAACGCTGGAACTCCGCGAAGTACTCCGAGAAGGGACGTTGTCTAATCTCTCTCAAGTTGCGGGCAGCGGTGGCAGCGCAATCAGGATCCCCAAAAGCATTATTCAAAATTTCAAAAAACTCCGACATTGAGTCCAAAGCAATCCCCTCATCCCAAATGTAAGCGAGAAACTGATCTGTCGCAAGTCCTTCCAACCAAGAAATCGAGTAGGCGAGTTATTGAGCAGTGGTAGGGAATCGATCGAAGTTAGCCATGAGCTTGATCTGTAGTTGCCTCTGGAACATCCTCAAGCTTTTCCGATCACCATGATATTTCTCTGGGTCAGGAAGCTTCTCAGACTTGAGCGACTTGGCTAGGTCATCATGAAGCTCCCCAAAGTCTTGTTTGATTCCTTCTTGCAGCTTTTTGATCTTAGCCCGTAATCCCTGAGTGTCTTTATGAAACTCTGCTTGGGCTTGCTCAGTTTCGGTGTAATGGGTTTTCAGATCGATGGAGTACTGCCAGACCCCTTCGTAGGCCCGGAGGAGGAGACCGTATGCTTGTGTCGCCTCTTCCATTGCTGTGGGGTCCACTTCAGGGTGAGCGACAAAGAAAGCCGTGAGGTCATCATGGAGCTTTTGATAGTCAGGTCCATTGGTGACAGGGGAGGTCATAATGAGCTGTGGTGCGAGGAACTCGTGCTGTGTTGGTCGAGTAGAGGTGGTCTCGTCTTAGTGTGATGGAGTAATCCGGGCGGAAGGAAGACGACAATGATGACGCAGAAGTACTCGCGGAACACAGCCAACAATGAGGACACCGACGAAGACAGAGGTATTGCCGGGCGGGCACAAGCACAGGCACCAGCGAAGGCAAAGGCAGAGGCAAAGGTCAGGACAAGGACGAAGGCAAGAGGCAAGGAAAGCGAGGACCGGATGGACCTCAACGAGAACGATGATAATAGCTATAATAGATCCCGAAGCTAGGTTCTGGGATTTTAGGAACTATGGCTTAGAGAATAGGAGTATATTCCTATATACCGAAAAGATAGGAAGACGAGACAGAGAGAGAAGAAAGAAAGAATTGAAGAAAAGATCCTCCCGCTCTATTTAACACATTCCTCCGCTAGTCCGCTACGACTCACACCTCCATCCACAGAAACCCATAGAAACTCGCCATGACTACACCTCATATTCCTCCCCACCATCTCTTCTATTTACATTACAAATCCATCACGCCATCGAATCTCCCAGAATCCAATGACGTCACCATCACCCCATATCCGCCCATCCGCCCCTAACATTGCTCCTTCCGCCGCAATCCTGTTTCCGCTACCGAACCCTCAGAACCGATGCCAAGACGCCGGGACAATGGTGCATCCGCGGCCCTTTATAGTCCTCCCTACTTGGCACACAACTACCTTTCCTTACGAGAAACGAAGAAAGATAACAGCAAGAAGATACGTGTGACAGCGATTCTCAGGAGCGCGATGGCCAATCCGAGAATGTTACAGTGTAAAGAAAAGAAGAAGAAAGACAGCAATAAAATAACTATACAAGGGCTTCGGGACGCAAGTGGTTAAACCGAAGACCAAGACCCAATAAGCTGTTGGCAACGTCTATTTGGAGGGTAGCATGGTGTATCTGCGGCCCAGCCTAGATGCACCTCAAACCCAAAGGGGAAGAGAGAAGTGAAGCAAAGAGACAGCGAAAGAACATACATTGGAGTTGCCCCCCGAACAAGAACCCGTAAGCGAGTACTGTTTGTGTAACGGGGCTCTACTCTTAGGGTAGGAGGAGAGTGGGACAAAGGGTCCAGAGAGAGTCTCTAACTTCACAGTAGGCTCTTAGACACCAATAGATGACTCTGATCACTGTCATGAAGTAGAGGGCCGGTAGTGTGACGGGGCTCTGCCTCTACTAAACAAGAGTGTAGGAAGCAAGAGGACCGGTAGAAGATAGAATTTAGGTTTACAGAGTAAAGATTCTTCTTGAGTAGACTTAGAATAATCTTAAGGGTCTTCTTCCGCTTGTTACAATTGATGATGAGGAAAACTAGAACTGGTGGGCAGAAAATGGAGATGAGTACTTGTACTCCAAATATCTCTGTTTCCTCCTTCCACCACTCTTACTAAGTTCTGGTGAAAACTCTGTTTTTTGGAGCAGAAGCAATTCCTCCACTACCCCGCTTCTCCCTAAGCGCTAGCAGGTATTTCCGGCCCTAGAGTATTCACCCTTAGCCAGGGTCAAGGGTCACCTGCAGCCTGGCTGTCACACAGCTCCGGGCCTGTATTAGATGAGTCTCCGCTCAGGTGATCTACCCTTGGTGGCTGCAGAGCTATAACTCATTGTAGATAATTCCTGGGCATAACCACTGCCGCCTGCAGCAGGGTTATTCTTGCACGGAGGGATGCTGGAGATGCCCGGGCACTTAGAGACCCTTCTCTAGCCGGTCCTCTATTCACTGGCAAGGCTAGACTCGTCAGCCTATTCTTCCATGGATAGATCTCCACCCTAGCGGTCAGAAGGTAGGTACACTTGCAGCAGGTAGCGGTCCTCACTGCAGGTACTTTTCCTATCACTGTAACTGCTGGGTTCTATCAATGACTCTGAGCCTATAACAGGCCCGGTGAGAACTGTTCTCCTAACTGCTGATATGGCTCTGTTATAGTTTGGGGGGGACTACAGGATAAGGAAAGAAAAAGCAAAGACAACGCCAAAGGAAAACCCTGCACCGAACCACCGCACTGATCAACATACTAAACCCTGATCTTTAGGTGAAATCGCCTAACAAGCCTGCCATCGTTCCTGTCAGCGTGCTGACCCTCCTGTACCATTCGTGTAAGTCGAGAGACCCGTGATCTGCCAGGTCCAATGGGCTCATGACACCTCCATTCCCCAAAACAACGAATGATAGCCAGTAATTTCTTGTCATAGATTTCATAATTGCATTCCGCGCGTGAGTGGGTTTTTGAGAAGAAAGCAACCGGGTGTAAAACTTGTTCATCATCCCGTTGGGATAGGATTCCAGCAGACACATAGTCAGATGCATCTGTCTCAACAATAAACTCTCTTTCAGGGTCGGAGTGCATCAATACAGGTGCGGTGTCCCGGCGTCTTGGCATAGGTCCTGAGGGTTCGGTAGTCAAAGCACCGATGCGACTCAGGAGGAAATATTAAGCGAGGAAGGAGGCGCAAGGAAGGGGGGGGTGTCGTCATTAGGTTCTAGGAGGTTCGATGGCGTGATGGATTTTTAATGTAAATAGAAAAGGTGGTGGGGAGGAATACAAGGTATGGTTATAGCGGGTTTCTATGGGTTTCTATGAATGAAGGTGTGAATCATAGCAGACTAGTGGAGGGATATGTTAAATAGAGCGGGGGGATCGTGACTTTAGTTCTTTTGTTCTTCTCTCTTCATCTCGTCTTCCTGTTATCTCGGTACATAGGAATATACTCTTATCCTATAGCCACCCACAGTCTTTGAGATCCCAGAACCTGACTTCAGGATCTGCCATAGCTATCGTCATCGTTCTTGTTGAAGTCCATCTGGTCCTCACTCTTCCTGCTTTCTGTCTCTCGTTCTTGCTCTGACCCTTGCCTTTACCTTTGCCTGTGCCTGTGCTTGTGCCTGCCCGGCACCAACTTTGTCTTCATCGGCGTCCTTGTTGCCAGGCTGTGTTCCTCGAGTCCTTCTGCATCATCATTATCATCTTCTACCTTGTCTCGCGGTACTCCGTCACACTAAGACGAGACCACTCCTACTCGATCGACACAGCACGAGTTCCTCGCACTATAGCTCATTATGACCTCCTCTGCTACCAATGGATCTAACTATCAAAAGCTCCATGAAGACCTCGTGGCTGTCTTTGTCGCTCACCCGGAAGTGGACCCCGCCGCAACGAAAGAGGCGACACAAGCTTATGGTCTCCTCCTCTGTGCCTACGAAGGGGTCCGGCAGTACTCCATCGACCTCAACACCCACCACACCAAAACTGAACAAGCCCGAGCCGAGTTCCATAAAGAAACCTAGGGACTACGAGCTAAAATCAAAGAGCTGCAAGAAGGAATCAAGCAAGATCTCGGGGAGCTCCATGATGACCTAGCCAAGCCCCCTCGGTCTGAGAAGTTTCCGGACCCGGAGAAATACCGGGGAGATCGGAAAAGCCTGAGGATGTTCCAGAGACAGCTACAGATCAAGCTCACGGCTGATCTTGATCGTTTCTCCACCCCCGCTCACAACAAATCGCTTACTCTATGTCTCGACTGGAGGGACCTGCAGCGGGTCAATTTCTTGCTTATATCTCAGATGAGGGAATTGCCTTGGATTCAATGATCGAGTTTTTTGAAATTTTAGATAATGCTTTTGAGGACCCGGATTATGCTGCTACTGCTGCCCGCAACCTGAGGAAAATCCGCCAGCGTCAACGCCGCTTCTCTGAATACTTTGCGGAGTTCCAGCGGTATGCTGCTGACTCCGAGTTCACCGAAGCTGCCAAGATTGAATGTCTTTTGAAGGGACTTAATCAGGACTTAATGGCGCTTATGATACAAAATGAAACCCCCGACACGATCAAAGAGTGCGGACTCCTTCTTCAGCGACTTGACAACAAACAACGAGTCTTACAGGCCAAAATGGGGAGATTCCGATTTCAAATCCCAAGCGGCCCAGCGCCCTACCCCTTCAACCCTCAACCACCTGTTGCATCAGCAACATCCCCAGTCGTACCGCGGCAGCCATCCCTCTCGAAAAATGTAGCACCAGCAGCTCACCCCTCCTACACTCCTGCGGGAGCAGTTCCTATAGATTTGTCTAATAGTCGTCGTCGTCTGGACCCTAAGGAAAGGGAAGCCCGGCGTATTGAAAATCGTTGTTATTACTGTGGAGGAATTGGACATTTGGTAAGAGAGTGCCCGTATTCGCCCTCAGGGAGAGTTCCACCCAGGACGAGGGGAGCACTGTTGGAAGCAAAAAAGGAAAGGAAGGAACAGGAGGAGGATATGGTATCAGAGGAGGAGGAGTTAAAAGATTCATCCCTGGCCTAAGCAGCATAGCCCAGGGACTTTCACGGAGTTTTTCTAAGGTTGCTATTTCTACGTTTTCAGTATCAGAAGGGGACATGGATGGGAATCAATTGATTGTAGTCTGCTCTATTTCTTAAAATAAAAAACCTATTGTACCCACCTATGCCTTGATTGATACTGGAGCGTCGGGGTATGCATTCATAGATGAAGACTTTGTACGCCGCCATGAGTTAAAAATGAAGAAGTTAAGGACTGAGAGGGAGATTGATGTAATTGATGGAAGGCCCATTGAATCAGGGAAGGTAACTAGGAAGGTGACGTTGGAGCTGAAAATCAACGGGCACATGGAGGAATGCCTGTTCTTTGTTACAAAATTAGGGCACTATCAAATGGTTATGGGAATACCGTGGATGAGGAAACATGGGGTCATCATCGATAGCTGGAAGAATGAAATTAAGTTAGGGTCTGACCTTTGCCTGAAACACTGCTCGACGAATGGCCAGGTAATTGTTGCGCGAGGAATTTCTACTTCGCCACCGGAAAGATCAGTTACTCATATCTCAGCAATCACTCCACGATTGTTTAAAAAGCTTTCGTAAGATCCTACGGTTCAAATTTACTCCATCACTCTGTACGCTGTTAACACAATCTTGAAGGCACCAGCAAATCCTGATGGAATGATACCCATAAACTACCAACTCTTCCGACAATTGTTTGATGAACGGAATGCATCTAGGTTACCACCCCATCGTTCCTATGACCATGAGATTAAATTACAGGAAGGAACGGTACTGCCTTTTGGCTTCATGTATAGTATGTCCAGGGAGGAATTGAAGGCCCTAAGGGATTATCTGGCTGATAATTTGAAAAAGGGATTTCTATGCTCCAGTAATTCCCCGGCGGGTGCTCTAGTTTTCTTTGTTAAGAAGGCGGACGGCTTCCTACGCCTCTCTGTTGACTATCGGAAACTTAACGCCATCACAGTCAAGGACAGGTATCCTCTTCCTCTCACACCCAAAACCATGGCCAACCTGGCGCGGGCCAATTACTTTACCAAGCTGGATTTGCGCTGAGGGTATAATCAAATCAGGATCAAGGAGGGAGATGAGTGGAAGACCGCCTTTAGGACACGTTATGGTCATTGGGAATACCTGGTAATGCCATTTGGACTAATCAATGCCCCCGCCACTTTTCAACACTGGATCAATGATATCCTATGTCCCTTCTTGGATCGCTGTACTACGGCCTACTTCGATGATATTCTTATCTACTCGGAGACAATGGAACAACATCAACAGGATGTACAACAGGTGTTGGAAGCTCTTGAAGCCAATGAAGTTCATCTCAAGCCCGACAAGTGCGAATTTAGCGTACAAGAAACTAAATATTTGGGTATGATCTTGACCCCTGGGGGAATGAAGATGGATCCCGTCAAGGTACAGACAATTCTGGACTGGGAAGCACCGAGAACAGTGAAGGAGATTTAGGAATTCCTGGGGTTTGCTAATTTCTATCGACGCTTTATCTATACCTACTCCTGAGTGGCTCGGCCGTTGACTGCTCTGACAAAGAAGCATGTACCGTTTGAATGGACCCGGCAGGTGGACCAAGCCTTTCAGAAACTCAAGACTGCTTTTACAACAGCCCCGATCTTGATGCACCCCGACCCAGAGAAAGAATTCATCGTGGAAATGGATGCTTCCGATTACGTATCAGCAGGAATTCTATCGCAACGAGATAATGAACAAATTTTACACCCAGTGGCTTTCTTTTCCAAGACACATTCGCCGGTGGAATGCAACTATGAGATCTACGACAAGGAGTTGTTGGCTATTATTCGATGCTTTGAAGAATGGAGGCCTCATTTGGAGACGGCCCAGTTTCAAGTCAAAGTCTTGACAGACCATCGCAACTTGAAGTACTTTATGTCGACCAAATTGTTAAACTGACATCAGACTCGGTGGGCGGAGTTTCTATCTCGTTTTAATTTTATTATTCAATACAGGCCGGGAAAGCAAGGGAGGAAGGTGGACATTTTGATGAGGAGACTCAAGGATTTACCAAAGGAAGGGGATGAGAGGTTAGAGCAACGAAGTCGGGTAATCGTGAAGAGGGAAAATCTAGATACCAAGATAAGTTTGTTAGCAGGCTCTTTGGCAAATGAACCCGCTGAAGGATCGTCTCTCGTACTTGATCTGTTTAACAAAGCTTACCAGAAGGATAGTTTTCTGAACAAGGTTCTGTCCATGCTTCGAGACAGTGTTCGACAATCGAAGGAAATTTTGCTAGCCGAGTGCAAAGAGAGTGAAGAGGGGTTGTTATTGTATCGGAACACTATCTATGTCCCTGACTACGATGAACTTAAACTCTACCTTCTCCGAGAATACCATGATAAGCCGTCTGTGGGACACTCTGGAAGACCGAAGACATTGGAACTCCTTAGTCGAAACTACTACTGGCGGACCATGCGGAAATATACAGACCCCTATGTTCAGAATTGTCATCTCTGTCGGCGAAGTAAAGAAAATCATAATCCCCTGCAAGATTTTCTAAGACTGCTATCAGTGCCTAAAAGAACTTGGACGGATATAACGATGGACTTTGTCACGGAGCTTCCAGAGAGCAATGGGTATAATGCCATTCTTGTAGTCGTGGACCGGTTGACAAAAATGAAGCATCTCATCACCACCTCTAACGGGGCGGGTTCGGGGTTTATAGCAGGAGCAAGGTAGGGCAGAGAGTCCACAAGGAATCTCTGATCAGGACGTGAAGGCGGAGACACCAGTAGATGGCTCTAACCACGGACATAGAATGCAGGGACAAGGAACGGGGTCGCCTCGGGATACATCCAGGTCGAAACAGGTTCAGGTTCGAGGTCGGGTAGAACAAAAGGGCCGAAGCCGAAGTAATATATTGCTAACAAGAAGAAGACGTTGCCTAGAGAGGCAGAAACATAGGAAAGAACGAACACTATATATACAATGATTTCCCCGCACCGATGACTCATACCATAGAACTCCATAGAAACTACTACATTCCCGTACCACCCATACTATTCCTGATAACCCCAACCCTATCCCGTTACTACCCAATCCTTCCTAGCGCTTACATCCTATCACCCGAGCTCCTTCCTAATCCCTCATTCTACTTCCGACATTGACCGATACTATCCAACAACCCTGTTCCGAAGGCACCTTGTCGGAAGGCGAGGTGCAGGAGACGGAGCCGTGATACCACCACAGAAAATGTCAATGCTAGAGATCTGTCTCGTCTATATCTAGAACAGGTATGGAAGCTTCATGGATTACCGGAGACTATTGTCTCAGATCGAGGGACACAATTTACCGCCGAGTTTTGGAAAACTCTCTGTGATCGTCTAGAAATTGCGCCCTGGTATTCTAGTGCCTTTCACCCTCAGACTGATGGACAGACTGAAAGGACCAATGCGATTATGGAACAATATCTACGCAGCTATGTGCCTCATCAACAGGATAATTGGGCTAACATTCTTCCAATGGCTGATTTCGCTACCAATAATCATGTTTCTGAAATGATTAACATGTTCCCCTTTCAGGCGAACTACGGGAGAAACCCCCGAATGACATTCGGGCCCTTACAGCATGAAAAAACAACAAATGAGGATCAGGCAAATGGGTTGGCAAGAGAGATGTCCCAAGTCTTCGACTTCTTGAAGAGCGAAATGTTTAGAGCCCAAAAGATACAAGAAGAAATGGCTAACCTACATCGAACTCCGGCACCACGATATGTGGTTGGTGACTTTGTCTGGCTCTCCACTCGGAACATAGCAACAAAACGTTCCTCCAAGAAACTGGATTGGAAACAAATTGGCCCTATACGGTGAAGCGAATCGTGAGTCCATACACCTACGAACTAAAATTACCCCCATCCATGAAAATACACCCAGTATTTCATGTTTCACTCCTCACGCCAGCAGTCAATGATCCCATCCTGGGACAGATCGCAGAACTACCCCCACCTGTGGAAGTTGAGGGTGAAATCAAATGGGAGGTTGCAGAGATTTTGGACTCAAGGAAGAGAGGACGACGGATAGAATATCTGGTGAAGTATGTTGGTTATGAGGAACCCTCTTGGCAACCATCACACGATTTGGAACATAGTCCTGAACTTCGGAATGCTTTTCACAATCAATATCCCTCGAAGCCTCGGCCTATCAGGAGCTAGGCCCTCTGAGGGGACCTAATCTGTCCCGGCATCTTGGCATCGGTCCCGAGGGTTCGGTAATCAAAGCACCGATGCAACTCAGAAGGAAATGTTAAGCGAGGAAGGATGTGACGGAGTAGCCCGAACGAGAGGAAGACGACAATGATGACGCAGAGAGACCCGAAGAACACAGCCAACAACGAGGACACTGACGAAGACAGAGAGCTTGCCGGGCGGGCACAAGCACAAGCACCGGCGAAGGCAAAGGCAGAGACAAAGCTTCGGACAGGGACAAGGACAAGAGCAGGGAGAGTGAGGATCGGATGGACCTCAACAAGAACGATGATGATAACTAGGATAGATCCTGAAGCCAGGTTCTGGGATCGCGGAGACTATGATTCAGATAATAGGAGTATATTCCTATGTACCGAGAAGACAGGAAGACGAGACAGAGAGAAAAGAAGAAAAGAACTAAAGAAAGAATCCCCCCGCTCTATTTAACACCTTCTCCACTATCCCGCTATGACTCATACCTTTCCCCCAAAGCAACCCATAGAACCCGACTGAACCCACACCTCGTATTTCTCCCCACCATCTCTTCTCTCTTTATTACAAATACATCACGCCATAGAACCTCCTGGAATCTTATGACGTCACTCTCTCTCCACCCCCGTCCATCCTCGCCTAACAATTCCTCTTCCGTTGCAACCTTCTTCCTTCTACCGAACTGTCGGAACGAGTGCCAAGACGCCGGGACAAAGGAGGCGCGAGGAAGGGGGGGGTGTCGTCATTAGGTTCTAGGAGGTTCGATGGCGTAATGGATTTGTAATGTAAATAGAAAAAGTGGTGGGGAGGAATACGAGGTGTGGTTACAGCGGGTTTCTATGGGTTTCTATGAATGAAGGTGTGAATCATAGCAGACTAGTGGAGGGATATGTTAAATAGAGCGGGGGGATCGTGACTTTAGTTCTTTTCTTCTTCTCTCTTCATCTTGTCTTCCTGTTATCTCGGTACATAGGAATATACTCCTATCCCATAGCCACAGTCTTTGAGATCCCAGAACCTGACTTCACGATCTGCCATAGCTATCGTCATCGTTCTTGTTGAGGTCCTTCCGGTCCTCACTCTCCCTGCTTTCTGTCTCTCGTCCTTGCTCTGACCCTTGCCTTTGCCTTCGCTGGTGCCTGTGCTTGTGCCCGCCTGGCACAACCTTTGTCTTCGTCGGCGTCCTCGTTGCCTGGCTGTGTTCCTCGAGTCCTTCTGCGTCATCATTGTCATCTTCTACCTTGCCTCGTGGTACTCCGTCACAAAGGATAGACAAACGACATGATGAAGCTTTGGAAAGTGCAATGGATAATGGGAGTTATTACAAGATGGTAACGTATTTCATTTCATGGATGCACTCGGTCGGGACTGGACGGGTTGGCAGGGTTGGGATTACTGTTCGCTAGTAGGGGGAGATGAGTCAGGATAGGTTCTATGGGTTTCTGTTACGCAAGGAATTGAGTCATAGTTGGGGTTACGTGAGGGTATGAGTCAAAGCTTGGCAACGGAATGGTGGATATATAAGGGAGGCGACGGCGCTCCCTTCTGTACTTAGCAATCAATATCTATCATAGTTCCCGATTATCGCTGGGAATTATCGCTGTCTTTCTTCACTCTCACTATTAATACTTTCTCTCGGGGTTGTATCGCCCTCGTCACCCTGTACCCTGCGGAACGAAGCTATCTCTTACCGCCCCCTTGAGATTTCACCATGTACCTGTTTTCCCGGTGTAACTGTTTCACTTTAGTCAGCATGAGAAATTTTCCCCAACAAAAGGTATGCAAGCATGGAGTACCTTCCCTCGCTACCCTCCACCTACATTCTATATCCGAAACATGACATCCAGACGGCAAAAAGCAAAAGAGGACTTTGAACAACGCATTACTCAAGCTAAGGCCGATCTTGCTATTGGCACGTTTCAAGATACCCGTGAAGAAGCACATGGCCTAGCTGTTAGCACACTTCGTGATAGGCTAAAAGGGGGAAAGAGCCGTCAAAAGGCTAGGAAGGATCAACAAAGTCTATCTTCCATAGAAGAAAATGCGATAGAAAGATGGATTTTGAAATTGGATGATTGGGGTTTCCCACCATGACATGAATATGTAAGAAATATGGCTTTGAATTTTCTAGACAGTCATGGAGCTATAACAGTCGCACCAAAGCTAGGAAAAAACTGGTTAACTCGGTTCCTAACGCGTCACCCTAAACTATCCTCCAAGTTTGCAACCAGACTGGATACATCAGCAAGCTTTACCATTTGTAACTGAAGTCTCCTGAGTCTCCTGAGACCCCTGTAATCTCCTGAGACTTGTAAAATCTTACTGATGTAGACAGCGGTCATATGCTAGCAACCCTGAAATTCTTCGGGATTTTTTTGAAAAGGTAAAAGAAATTCTGGTATTTTAAAGAAACATACTAACTGTATTAGTTTGTGACGGAGTAAACCGGACGCAGAGAAGACGACAATGATGACGCAGAAGGGCTCGAGGAACACAGCCAGACAACGAGGACACCGACGAAGACAGAGAGGCCACGAGGCGGGCACAAGCACAGGCACCGGCCAAGGCAAAGGCAGAGGCAACGCTCCGAACAGGGACAAGGACAAGGCAGAGAAGGTGAGGATCGGATGGACCTCAACGAGAACGATGATGATAGCTATGATAGATCCCGAACCTAGGTTCTGTGATCTTGGAGAGTTATGACGAGATGATAGGAGTATATTCCTATGTATCGAGATAACAGGAAGACGAGACAGAGAGAAAAGAAAGAAAGAACTAAGAAAAAGACTTCCCCCGCTCTATTTAACACCTTCCTCCACTAGCCGCTATGACTCATACCTTCCGAAAGCCGTAGAATCCTGCTGTAACCATTATTATTATATTCCTTTCAAATCCATCACGCCATGGAACCTCCTGGAATCGTATGACGTCACTATCTCCCCACCTCCGTCCATCCTCGCCTAGCGATCCCCCTTCCGTCACAACCTGTCTCCTCTTACCGAACTGTCGGGACCGATGCCAAGACGCCGGGACAGATCAGGTCCCCTCCTAGGGCCTAGCTCCTGATAGGCCGAGGTTTCGAGGAATATTGATCGTGAAATGCTTTCCGAAGTTCGGGACTGTGTTCTAAGTCATCTGAGGGTTGCCAAGAGGGCTCCTCATAACCCACGTATTTCACTAAATATTCTACCCGTCGCCCTCTCCTCCTTGAGTCCAAAATCTCTGCAACCTCCCATTCAATTTCTCCCTCAACTTCCACAAGTGGAGGTGGTTCCACAATTTGCCCTGGAACAGGATCGTTGACTGCCGGCGCGAGGAGTGAAACATGAAATACCGGGTGTATTTTCATGGATGATGGTAGTTCCAGCTCGTAGGGGTAGGGGCTCACAATCCGCTTCACTGTATAGGGACCAATTTGTTTCCAATCTAGTTTCTTAGAGGGACGTTTTGTTGCTATGTTCCGAGTGGAAAGCCAGATAGGGTCACCAACCGCATATCGTGGTGCCGGGCTTCGATGTAGATTAGCCATTTCTTCCTGTATCTTCTGAGCTCTAAACATTTCGCTCTTCAAGAAGTCAAAGACCTGGGACATTTCCTTAGCCAATCCGTTTGCTTGGTCCTCGTTTGTTGTCCATCCATGTTGTAAGGGCACAAATGTCATCCGAGGATGTCTTCCATAGTTCGCCTGAAAAGGAGACATATTAGTTGTTTCGGAGATATGATTGTTGGTAGCGAACTCAGCCATTAGGAAATAATCGGCCCAGTTATCCTCTTGATAAGACACATAGCTGCGTAGGTACTGCTCCATAATTGCGTTAATCCTCTCGGTTTGTCCATCAGTCTGGGGATGAAAGGCCGTAGAGTATCGAGGTGTAATCTCTAGCCACTCACAGAGTGCCTTCCAGAATTCGGCAGTAAACTGGGTTCCTCGATCTGAGACAATAGTTTCCGGTAGTCCATGAAGCTTCTAGACCTGTTCTGTTACGGGCATAGGATACGAGAACCCGAAGACTACAAGAGAAGGACTTTGCCCTATTCCTACGCTGCTATACGTCTATGTCCCACTGGGCGCGCCAGAGAGGCACGGTGCTGCCAGAATGGAGCCCAGTGCGGAGTTACGGAATCCCTAGTCAACAAAACCTGTTTTCGACCCCTGAAATAACCCCCGGAGCGTCAAGGCGCCGGCTCAGGCGCTCAGGACACCGGTGGGTATATGAGGGGGCAATAGTGCGAGTTTGGAGTCAATCGGACCATAATTGATCGAATGACGAAGGTCATAAGGAAGCTCACTCTGGTGGCGCCTCTGGGAAGGTAAGACTACCCGACTCCTCGGTACCGATCGTTAGCAGTCCTAATGTTGAGCTTGGCTCGCGGTGATAAATAGCGATGTCGGGAAAGAGTTGGCGGCGAGTCGAGTACGGTAGGGCGTTATCAGGTGAGCTGACTCGAACACTCCTCATGACCACGAAGGCTGAGTGCATGCAGTAAGCGGGATGTTATCAATAAACGGAATAGAGCGTGAGGGATTTTCAGGAATAGAGGTCAGGGGTATTAAAGATGGTGGGATAGATTTGGCGTTTGGGTTCTTGGCGTATTTTCAGGGTCTTCGGGGTTTCGCATTTGTTTATTGCAAGATGTAATGTTTAGTCCGCGCGACGCTTGCGCGGGATATAAATACTGTGTCATTCTCCGACTTTGTTGAAATCATCAGCGACGAAGAAAGAGTCTTATCGATATAATATCTATTACTTTACACTCTATCTTGAAATCAGACTTTATCAAGTGAACTTGGAAACTCCACCTCGAACCATCTTCGTGTTTCGGAATCATTCACGTACTGAAAGGACTAGCATCGAGCGATCGAGATACTAGGCTGGTTAAGACTGAGGAGACCTTGTTCCTTACTGCCTTTGCGGTTAGCGTTTCAAACTCTGAGCTCTTTATTAGACTACTCGGGTTACTTGGTGCGACACCCTAATAGTATATCGATAACTCCTAGGTTTACCTGGAGTTTCCGAAGAATCACTACCTAATTCACATATCAAATGGCTTCCCGACTATTGGCAAGGACCGAAGAGGAGGACTCCATCATGGAAGAGCCCGCCTTCAGCCGAGAAGACAGTCCTGATCCACTATCCACCGCCAGAGCAGGCAAGCGCCTGGCCGGTTCTGGGGCAATGGATAAGCTGGAACAGTTTCTAAGAGATCATGAAGCCCAGATGGAAGGGCTATCCGCCGGTAGAACCATATGGAGCAACTCCAACGAACAGGAGAAGTTCCAGGCGGAAAAGAATAACGGCGTCGCGGCTCAGGCCGTGAAGACCAACTTGAAGCGATTGGAGATGTTCCTGGAATTAGCGAAAATTCAGGAGTTCGAGAAACGGCAGGCAGCGGAGGCCTCCGCCATGGAACGTGCAGCCCTGGAAGCGGCCCATGTCCACACCCAAAGGCAATTGTTCGAGACTCAGAGGGAAATCGAGAGGCTCCGGGAGCAAGCAAAGGAATCGGTGAGAGATGTCATGAGAACTCAGGAAACCCAGGCCTCAGGGCACCGGGAACAGATGACCGAGATGCAGAAGCAGATCGACCTCTGGCCGCGATCCACTGCTCGGAGCCACCAGTGGAGGAACCTGAACAATACCCGAAGATATAAGCGTTGGAGGAGGATCGCCGCCCGCCGAAAGGGAAAAGGCAATGGCCCATCGGATGGAGGTCGTCAGTGGGAGAAAGAGAGGAGGCGCGGATGGAGGCGGTCAGAATCTCGAGAAAGGAACGGGACTCCCTGGCAAAGGTGCCTTTTGAATTCGACAACCCAAGAAAACACAACCTCGACACTGGCTCCTGGAATGTGAAATCTACTTGAGCGCCACGAAAGTTTTTAAACGATAAGCAGAAGGTCGCGTTCGCCGAACATATCTGCGACAGGCCTGAATGGTTCGCCAACTACCACGAAGTCGCGTAGGGGACCCGCGGGAAGGGACTTCTGCACGTGGGAACGCTTTCGCCAAGAAATCCGGGGGCGATTCGTCAGCTCGCAGGAGGCCTTGGACGCCGCTTTCAAGATGGATCACCTCAGGTATCAGTCAAGCATCTCCGATTACCTGACGAAAATGGAGATCCTCAACCAGCGAGCGCAACAGAGTGGGGCAGCCTATCGGAAAACTCTCCTAACCGGCCTACCCGAAGAGATTTGGGATCGACACTCCAAGTTCGAGCCGGCGGAAGACGATGCGCACTTTGTGGCCCAGCTGGAAGCGAGCCGGAAAGCGCGAAAGCTTCTGGGGCAAAAGAGGTTGTTGGGAAGAGCGGCGGCGGCACCGCCCACGAAAGGAGAGTCCGGAGAAGAAGAAGCCTGGGTTCCAGATCAAGGCGGCCGGGAGGACAGAAGACTGAGTCTGGCGACCGGAGGAGGTCGAATGCGAGGAACTCGTTCAGGCCAGGATAACAGACCACTGCACTCCAGCTATGGCGAGGCCGCAGGGGATCCCAAATCCGTCTTGACCAGAGAAGAACGAAAGGAGAATCGTCCGCTGTGGAAGGAAGGGCCATCTGTGGAGATGGTGCAGACAGAGCCCTAACTCCAGCGCCCTGTTTCTCTTCTGAGCCAGAAGAGAGGTCGGGAGGAAGAGGACGAGGAAATGAAGGATCCACCCGCGCCCCCACCGGAGAAGAAGAGAAGGCACAGGTCCAAAAAGAAGTCAGCCGCGGTGGCAGCAACCACGACAGGGCCAGCCTATATACCGGAAGTGGGGTGGTCGGAGGTGGATTTTGATATGGGTTTTTAGAAGGGGACTCCGATGAGTCAGGTCAGAGCTCACCCAAATTGCGATGTTGTCGGACCGAGGAAAAATAAAAAAATATAAAAGAAAAAGACCGGAAGAGAGCGCATCTCCGATGAAAAAACAACGACTTTTCAACGAGCCTATTCACGGCCTCGTCACTGTCGGTAAATTTTCTATTGGGTTTTAGATTTCTTATTTCCTTGTCGGGTATTATTAGACAAGCAACGGGACCGGTTATTTCTGCTTCTTTCGTTTCTGCGTTTTCTGTCCCAAAGGTGAAAAGAGACGTCGCCAAGGTAATGGGTTTCTGGTGAAGTTATGGAAGCGCGGGACAAGCCTTTACTGTAATGTTGAATCTTATTTCTAGGGGCGTAAGTCCAGCCTCCTTCGAGATAAGCACCACTACCGGCGGCATTGATCGCCATTTTACCAGCATGGTGGCTACAGGAGCATAAGCCGGCTATTGCCCCAAATGGGAAAACCTTTCGTGGGGAATTTTGCAAGTCCAGATGCTTCACTGACCAGAAAGAAATTTCAGTGGTTCTCGATGACGACGTCTTGGATGATCCGGAGGCACTCTTCATCGCTCAATATCAGCGGATACAGGAGAGATTGACTTGAAAACAGTCATCCCGAACAATACCACCCAAAGCTCCAGGTCTTCCTGCAGTCGAAGCCGACAAACTACCACCTCACCGTACCTCCGATCACAGTATCGATCTTGAACCTGGTCAGCCCCCCCCCCCCCCCCCCCCCCCCTCCCTCTCTGAAGTCGAGTTGAAAGTCCTTCGGGAATATCTGGATAGGATGTTACGGCTCGGGAAAATTAGGCCCAGCAAGTCCCCCGCAGGAGCCCCTATTTTGTTTGTGAAGAAGAAGGACGGTAGTCTCCGATTGTGTGTGGACTACCAGCCTCAACCGTGTCACCATAAAAATCGGCCCTTCCGCTAGGAGAAGAGCTGGGACCGGATTTCTGGGCGCGGATATTTTCCAAGATTGGACCTAAAAGAGGATATAACCTTGTCCGTATTAAGCGAGCGGCGAGTGGAAAACAGCGTTCGAGCGAGATCTGGACACTACGAACCTAGTTATGCCATTTACCACCAACGCGCCAGCAACCTTTCAGGCCATAATGAGCGAGATCCTCAGGGAATTCCTCGATCGAGGGTGGTAGTATCGCCGATGATATCTAATCTACAGTGATGGGACGGCGAACATGAGGCTGGTTAATAAAGTCCTGGATAAGCTCATCGAAAATAACGCAAGTAGCCAACCCGAAGAAATCCTTTTTCATCAGGTGATCGACTTCCTAGGATTCGTCTTTAGCGCCGAAGGGGTATCTATGTCGACGGACAAGGTGGAAGAAATCTTAAAGTGGGAATCGCCGAGGACCGTCAAAGACGTCCAAGTTTTTATGGGATTCGCCAATTTTTACCGGAGGTTTATACGTAACTATTCCGGGGTCTGTAGTCCCATCACTGACTGTCTAAGAAGCGATACTAAGAACTTACCGTGGACTAGCGCGCAGCTTTTCTGAAGCTCAAGATCCTCTTCACGACTGCTCCAATTCTGGTTCATTTTTCACCGAACGGCAGACAATCGTGGAAAGCGGGACGCCAGTGACTTTGCGTTGGGAGCCGTCCTGTCTCAAATAGTTGATGGAAAGCTCCATCCAGTGGCCTTTTTCGCATGGCTCAAGCCGAACTTAATTGGCGTCTGGGACAAAGAAATGCTCGGTATAGTGGCAGCCTTTAAGCAATGGCGGCACTACTCGAGGACCCAAGTTTACGATGTTAGTCTATACGGATCGTCAGAACCTTCAATATTTCGGCACCACTAAGGTCCTTAACCAAGACAAGCGCGATGGGCACAGACGCGGAGTTCGATTTTAAGATCTTTTACAGGCCCGGAACAAAAAATGGGAAGGCAGATGCATTGTCGAGGCGTCCGAGATACCGGCGTGAAGGGGCGCGCGGTAGTCGAGAGGTTGCTTAAGCCAGGACAGTTGGTAGGGACAGAGGAGTATATGTTTTCTGTGGCGCTCGCCAGCAAGGAAGTGGTAGACTGGTCAGGATTTCTTGGAGCTAGTCGAGGCGTCGGTGCAGGATGAGGCATGGAAGGAGATTGGAAGGAGAAGCGAAGCATGGGAGTTGAAGGAGTTTACGGTCAAGCAGGGCTTGCTGTTCTTCAAAAACCGCCTATACATACCCGACAATAATCGCTTAAAATCGAATCGCACAATCAGAACACGACTCAAAGGTGGCGGACACTTCGGTCGAGGATAAGGCATTAGAATTGATCACACGCAACTTCTACTGGCGAAGATGAGCAGTGGACAGATGACTACGTCTGCTCTTGCGGCGACTGCCAACGAATAAATAAAGTCGGCATCGCAAATACGGAGCGTTACTTCCTCTTGAAACACCTCATACAGTATGGTCGCCAATTTCGATGGATTTCATCGTCCAGCTACCAAAGTCGAAAGGGTATACGCAGATATGGGTAATAGTGGACAGGTTCTCCAAGATGGCTCACTTTATTCCCTTCATGGCACAGCTTCCTCCCAGGATCTCGCGAAACGCGTTTCTGGCTCAGATCTGGCGCATACATGGGCTACCACTGGACATAGTTTCCGATCGAGATGCCAAATTTACGTCAAGCTTTTGGGCATCCCTCATGGAACTACTGGACATCAAGCTCCGTATGAGTACCGCTTTCCACCCACAAACTGACGGACAAACTGAGCGGGTCAACCAAACCTTGGAACACTACCTTCGGGCATTCTGCAACTACGAACAAAACGACTGGGCAGAGCTACTTCCACTGGCCGAATACGCCTACAACAACTCGGTTACATCCGCAACGGGGCAATCACCTTTCTATACCAATTATGGGTATAATCCCGGACGAGTTGGCCAACGGAAAAGCGAGGTAGTCAACCCCATGGCGATCTCTACGCCACTTCATTCGAGGAGTACATGACGCCGCCCACCAGAAATTGTCCGTCGCCAGGGAAAGAATGGGAAAATACTACGACCAGAAAAGGGAAACACCGCCAGCGTTCAAAATCGGGGATCAGGTTATGCTCAATGCCGTCAATCTCAGAACTCGTCGAACCACAAAAAAACTCGACCATAAGAAGATGGGACCGTTCGCAATAAAACGACTTGCCGGAAAACGCGCTTGCGAACTAGACCTTCCTTCTCAAATGAAGGTCCACCCGGTGTTCCATGTCGAACTACTGGAACCTTATCGAGTCAGCGCTATTCCCGGACGAGAACAACGGCCCCCTACCCCCGATATAGTCGACGATGAGGGTGAGAAACTATATGAGGTTGAACGGATTATTGGGAGCAGAAAGAGTAGAAAAGGAGTAGTGGAATATCTGGTGAAGTGGCGGGGTTACCCGGTGGGGGAAAGCACATACCAAGTTATCGACGTAATGGATGAGGAGGTATTGTCGCTTGTCCGCGAATTCCACCGAAAAAACCCCAAGGCCACGACGGACCAACGCCTGAGACTGTAGAGGTACCCTCCGCGGCTAAGTCCTTCCTCCACAGACACCACGGGTGATATGTGGAGAAGGTTTCTGGAACCACAGATCGGTCAGAAGATGTCACGAGGACAGAAACAGCGAGAGGGTAGGCTATTCTGAGCATAGGATAAGAGAACCCGAAGACTACAAGAGAAGGACTTTTCCCTATTCCTACGCTGCTACAAGCCTATGTCCCACTGGGCACGCCAGAGAGGCACGGTGTTGCCAGAATGGAGCCCAGTGCGGAGTTACGGAATCCCTAGTCAACAAACCTGTTTTCGACCCCTGAAATAACCCCCGGAGCGTCAAGGCGCCGGCTCAGGCGCTCAGGACACCGGTGGGTATATGAGGGGGCAATAGTGCGAGTTTGGAGTCAATCGGACCATAATTGATCGAATGACGAAGGTCATAAGAAAAGCTCACTCTGGTGGCGCCTCTGGGGAAGGTAAGACTACCCGACTCCTCCGGTACCGATCGTTAGCAGTCCTAATGTTGAGCTGCTCCTGCGGTGATAGAAACGATGTCGGGAAAGAGTTGGCGGCGAGGTCGAGCCCGTGCAGGGGCGTTATCAGGTGAGCTGACTCGAACACTCTCATGACCACTAACGGCGCTGAGTGCATGCAGCAAACGGGATGTTATCAATAAACGGAATAGAGCGTGAGGGATTTTCAGGAATAGAGGTCAGGGGTATTAAAGATGGTGGGATAGATTTGGCGTTTGGGTTCTTGGCGTATTTTCAGGGTCTTCGGGGTTTCGCATCTGTTTATTGTAAGATATAATGTCTAGTCCAGCGTGACACTTGCGGGATATAAATACTGGGTCATTCTCCGACTTTGTTGAAATCATCAGCGACGAAGAAAGAGTCTTATCGATATAATATCTATTACTTTACACTCTATCTTGAAATCAGACTTTATCAAGTGAACTTGGAAACTCCACCTCGAACCATCTTCGTGTTTCGGAATCATTCACGTACTGAGAGGACTAGCATCGAGCGATCGAGATACTAGGCTGGTTAAGACTGAGGAGACCTTGTTCCTTACTGCCTTTGCGGTTAGCGTTTCAGACTCTGAGCTCTTTATTAGACTACTCGGGTTGCTTGGTGCGACACCCTAATAGTCCGGAAGGCTTCTCGCCAAAACCTGGAATTGCCGAGAAAAAGCAAAGATGATATGGTGTGAATCGAACCATATATAGTGGAGGTGAGAGCCTTCATGAAGGCTCTTCCAGCCCTACAAACCACCATCATGGCTTCCCAGAGAGCAAAAATCAACAAGCGTAGCGTTGAGGAAGGACATGGCATGCAAGCCCCGATCTCCTCCATTAATAAACGTCTAAGGGGGGCGATGAGTGTTTCGAGTGCTGTGAGCGGTAGGAATTCCGGTACTACAGAACCAGATACGGACCCCGATTACTATGGCTCCCCGAACCCTCCAGAAAGGTTTCCGGACGGGGCAATGGTAAACGGAGCGTTGCAGGGCCCACCAAAAACCTGGAGTGATTTTGATGATCATCCAGAGGAGGAAGACTACGTTCAAATCCATGAGGATGACTATGAGGATGAGGAGCCGGGAGATGAGAATGCACCACGGCCCCAGCGTATGCCTTTATCAGAACGGAGTATATCCCCAGTCCCACTATCCCCACTACAACCACCACAACCACTACAACCATCACGACCACTGCCACGACCACCATCAAACCGGGGGTCGTGAGCTGGAAAAACACTAAGGGAGGCCCCTGTGGCCTCCGCCAGGGCTCTTACAGCCACTCGAAGGAGACCTAGTGGACTGGCGGCAGAAGCAATTGCTTCTTCTTCTTTTGCAGTAAATATGATGCAGGTATGTGATATGTAAATCTCCATCGTCTCAGTCAAAGCGCTGATATAACGGAGCACGGAAACCGTCATGTTATTAATTCACGAAGGCAGGAAACTCCACGGAAGGCTGGGGCAGCCTCCGAAAGGGCTAGCATTGCCTCCACAAGTTCCTCATTTCGCTCAATCAGCAGCACCTTGCGACAAGAGCTCGACCGCGAGAACGAGACAACCCTTTCAAATTCACAACCTTTCGCATGCCTAGCTCTCCACAGCAATATCGTGAGCCCTATCTCCATATGGACGCCAACGCCGCAGTATGGAACGCCAACGACTTCGCAGTATGGAGCACTAGAGCCTGTCTCCATTAATGAAAACGCAGCAGAGGCCAAGTCCGTAATCAAGCATGCGGGATACTTTCTTGGGCGTTATCATTCTTCGAGCCTTGGCCTCAAGCTGATTCTCTTAGTATTAACGTCCGTCGGTTTTGGAGTGAGGCAAACGACCATTTTAATACAAGTTTACCAATGACTAAGTTAGCTAGGAGCGACGTGAATGCCTCGTGCACCTTTCGGGGGGCTTAGTGAGCCTTCGCTAACTGGTCCCATTAGGTTCAAATCAATTGTTCTCGGGTGAGATCGCACCTTGTTTTTGCAGTTAAGGACTACATGTCGAAGGATCTTTTGTATGGCTTGAGCGAGGAGAAAAAGCCGGAGGCAAAGGGTAAGAAGGTATCCTTTCTCCTTGAGAATGACCGTTTTATAAGCGATCCTGATAATTATACTGTGAGAGCTCTCTCCACCGTTCTATGAGCCTTCGGCAAGGTGCTGACAGCCACTAGACAGGCTGGCTTCACTTTTGGGCCCTGGAAATCGTAGAAGTAATATTTCTAAAATATTACAAAAGTAATAAAATGCGTGGGGCGAGGGATCCTGATTTCATTGATGATATATCTCAGGCGTTTATTAGCCTAGTTTGCACCGCAATCTAATTTATCTTACGATCTTGGAAAACAGGCATATACGTCGAAGGATTGAACTTCAACCTGCATCAGAATCCGGATATCATGAGTAAGTCGCACCAAGCCCTCTGAAAGGCTCCAGCTGACTTTGGAATACCTCCAGCTACCTATAACAGGATGTTAAGCACATGGGGGAAAAGAAGCAAGGAGAACCAGGAGGGCACACTGGAAGTAATACAAGAATCGATTCGCAAGAAGATAAATAAAAAAGTTTCAAAGGGCCTTATCCACACACTAACAAGTCTTTTAGGTCGATGAGTTAAGAGGGCCTAAAGAGGTTATATCCAGAGTCGGCCTGGAGGAAGATGATGTTCAATTAGCTGCAGATATAGCTGCATGGAGAGCTGCAAAGGCGCGCAGGAACAAAGGGAAGGCACCAGCAGTGATTGAGAGAAGTGATTTGAGGGGCATGGTGAAGGCGGGAGAAGCATTTCAAGAGCCTTCTCCCGCCTCGACAGTGGATATGTGATTTTGGGGGAGGACTTCTATTTTTATGTATGCTATTAATAATCAAAGTGGATTTCGAGGTATCAGTAGATTAGTAATAGTTTGAAGGTCTCGGAGATGTTAGGGGCGAGATTGGCGGGGATTACAGGAGGCATGGAAAATCTAGCTTGTCTTGAGCCCTCGGGAGGCGGGAGATTGGCAGGGATTACAGGAGAGCTTGGGAGGGCTCGCTTAATAATTAGTAGTCTCCAGAGATATCAGGAGGGCTTGGGGAGCCCTCACAGAGCGTCTCTGAAGCTTCTCTAAACCAAAACCTCTTACTAGTGTGGAGGTCTGCGATATCTCGCAGTCCCTTGGGAGAGAATAACAAAGCCTCCAGAGGGCGCCGGGAGAGCACCGCTTAGCATCAAGAGAGCCCTCTAAACCTTCTTCAAGGCTCGGGAGGCTCCCGCAAAGGCTCAGGAGGCCCTCGTATGGGCGGGTAAGCCTCTGGAGATCGAAAGTTTGACGGGTGTCTCCGAACGTCTCCCACACCTCCCAGGCCTCCGGTACGGTTGAATAGGCTTGCTGATGTAGTTCCTGAGGTCCCAGAACCTAGCTTCGGGATCTATCATAGCTATCATCATCGTTCTCGTTGAGGCCCATCCGGTCCTCACTTCCTCTGCCTCTTGCCCCCGCTTCGGTCCTGATCTTTGCCTTTGCCTTTGCCTTCGCTGGTGCCTGTGCTTGGGCCCGCCCGGCAATTCCTCTGTCTTCGTCGGTGTCCTCATTGTTGGTTATGTTCCTCGAGTTCTTCTGCGTCATTATTGTCGTCTTCCTCTCGTTCAGGTTACTCCGTCACAGCCGCGGGTCCTTCCAACCGAGAGATAGAGTAGGCAATTTGTTGAACAGAGGTGGGAAATCGATCAAGATTAGCCGTGAGCTTAATTTGTAGCTGTCTCTGGAACATCCTTAAGTTTTTCCGGTCATCATGATACTTCTCCGGGTCAGGAAACTTCTCAGACTTAGGCGACTTGGTTAGGTCATCATGGAGCTCCCCAAAGTCTTGCTTGATTCCTTCTTGCAGCTTTTTGATCTTAGCTCGTAGTCCCTGAGTTTCTTTATGGAACTCAGCTCGGGCTTGTTTGGTTTCAGTGTGATGGGCTTTGAAGTCGACGACGTACTGCCGGACCTCTCCATAGGCCCGGAGGAGGAGACTGTATGCCTGGGTCGCTTCTTCCGTTGCTGCAGGGTCCACTTCAGGATGAGCGACAAAGAAAGCCGCGAGGTCATCGTGGAGCTTTTGATAGTTAACTTCATTGGTGACGGGGGAGGTCCTGATAAACTATGGTACGAGGGGCTCGTACTGTATCGGTCGAGTAGGGGTGGTCTTGTCTTAGTGTGACGGAGTAACCCGGACGCAGAGAAGACGACAATGATGACGCAGAAGGACTCGAGGGACACAGCCAGACAAGGAGGACACCGACGAAGACAGAGATGCTGCTGGACGGGCACAAGCATAGGTACCAGCGAAGGCAAAGGCAGAGGCAAAGAGCAGGACAGAGATGCGAGCAAGATGCAGAGAAAGTGAGGACCGGATGGACCTCGACGAGAACGGCATCAGCAAACTCAACTTCTGTCTGCAGTCTCCCAACAATCTCCCAAGTCTCAGAAGAGTCTCCTGACACTACTGAATACATTTTGGGTCTCCTGAGGCTCAGGAGACCTCAGGAAACAAATCAAGTCTTGCTGATGGATGATGATAGCTATGATAGACTCCGAAGTCAGATTCTGGACTCTCAGAGACTATGGCTGAAGAATAGGAGTATATTCCTATGTACCGAAATGACAGGAAGATGAGACAGAGAGAAAAGAAAGAAAGAACTAAGGAAAAAGTCTCTCCGCACTATTTAACATCCTCCCTCACCAGTCCTCTATGACTCATACTCTTATCCATAGAAACTAAAAGAAATCCATCGTAACCACACCTCGTATTCCTCCCCACCTTCTTCTCTGTTTACATTACAAATCCCTCATGCCATCGAATTTCCTGGAACCCGATGACGACACTATCACCTTATTCCTGCCCATCCTCGCTTAACATCACCTCTTCCCTCGCAACCCTGTTTCTGCTACCGAACTCTCGGGACCGATGCCAAGACGCCGGAACAGACACCGACAAAAACAGAGATTCTACCGGGTGGGAACAAACACAGGCACCAGCGAAGGCAAAGGCAAGGACAAGGGCAAGGGCAAGCACCAGGAAGACAAGAGGCAGGGAAAGTGAGGACCGGATGGGCCTCAACGAGAATGATGATGATCGCTATGATAGATCCCAAAGTCAGGTTCTGGGATCTCAGGGACTATGGCTAGAAGATAGGAGTATATTCGTATGTACCGAGATAATAGGAAGACAAGACAGAGACAAAAGAAAGAAACAACTAAAGAAAACGTCCCCCCCACTCTATTTAATACATTCCTCCACTAGTCCGTTATGACTCACACCTCGTATTCCTCTACACCACCTCTTCTATTTACATTACAAATTTATCACACTATCGAACCTCCTAGAATCTAATGATGATACTGTCCCGGTGTCTTGGCATTGATTCCGACAGCTCGGTAAGAGGAAGGAGGTTGCGACGAAAGAGGGATTGTTAAGCGAGAATGGATGGAGGTGGGGAGATAGTGACATCATAAGATTCCAGGAGGTTCTATGGCGTAATGGATTTGTAATATAATTAGAAGAGGTGGTGGAGGGAATTATGTGGTGTGGTTACAGTGGATTTCTACAAGATTCTCTAGGTGAAGGAATGAGTCAGACCGGACTGGCGGGGGAGGATGTTAAATAGCAAGGGAAGGTCTTTTCTTTAGTTCTTTCTTTCTTTTCTCTTCGTCTCGTCTTTCTGTTATCTCGATACATAGGAATATACTCCTATTCTCTCTTCATAGTCTCGGAGATCTCAGAACCTAGTTTCGGGATCTATCATAGCTATCATCATCGTTCTCGTTGAGGTTCATCCGATCCTCACTTTCCCTGTTCTTATCCTTGCCCCTGCCCGGAGCTTTGGCTCTGCCTTTGCCTTCGCTGATGCACATGCTTGTCTGCATGGCCTCTGTCTTACGTTGGTGTCGCCGTTGTTGGCTGTGTTCGTCGAGTCATGCCTGCGTCATCATTGTATCGTCTTGTACTGCGGGTCTACTCCATCACACTATGTATGCAGAGATAACGGGCAGGCAGAAGAAAAGAAAGAAGAAGCTAAAGAAAGATCATGCGCTCTATTTAACACATTCCTCCGCTAGTCGCTATGTTCGCTCCTCCACAGAACGTAGAAAGCCTGCAGCACACGCCGTATTCCTCCCCACCTTCTCTCTATTTACATTCTGCGTCAATCAGCATGGCCCTCGCGGAATCTAATGACGTCATCATCTCCCCACCTCCGTCCATCCTCGCTTAACAATCCCTTCTCCATCGCAACCCTCGTTCTCCTACCAAACTGTCGGAATCGCTGCCAAGACGCCGGGACAGTTCTTTCCTATGTTTCTGCCTCTCTAGGCAACGTCTTCTCTCTGTTAGCAATACATTACTTCGGCTTCGGCCCTTCTGTCTCCCCCTGTCCCTGATCCTGAACTCGACCTTGAACCTGATCCCGCCTCGACTCCGGTGTATCCCGAGCCGACCCTGTCCTGCCTCGTTTCTCCTAAAAACTCCGATCCTGAACCTCCGTCGCGCACTTATCTTTTATGCGGTTAGAAGCCGCACTATGGTGTCCTCTCCTCCTGATCAGAGATTCCTTCTGGACTCTCTGCCCTACCTTGCTACTGCTATAAACCCCGAACCCGTCCCGTCAGAAACTGCCTCTTAATAGCTACATGTACTTCTACATCAACAGTCATAGAATATCACTCGTATGGTCAACACCAACCCTTACCCTGAATGATCAACTCTGCTCAAACACACATGCACATGAATATGATACTCCAATAAAGGTGCTTGTGATGATGTTGGCGCATAATACAAGATGGAAAACGGAACTCTATGACTCTTTCATCACTTGTTTTTATCTAGGTTTCCTCCTACCAATAGCAATAACTAAGCAAGACTTATGAGCCGCCGCTTAGTAAAAGATGATCCAGTGACATGGGCAACATACAATACTGTTGCGTGCGCAGGAGACCGGGTGGGCGGCAACCCTCCTTCACCGGAACAAGAAATGACGCCTAATGTCTTGGCCAATCATTTTACTGTATCACACCTGACCTGGGCGAGAGCGGTGATAGCGCACCCCAAAATGTGCGGAACAGTTTCGTACCTTGCAGTAGTGTCTTCCCCACTTATATGCATACTAAGTGTTAATGAATATTGGTTCTGCGGTGATGGCATATTTCATGTAGAGTTGACCTTGGTCACCAGATTGACATATTTGTCTAGAGAGCCGTTTTGGCCGACCAGCTTCCGAAGATGTACTTGTAGTTAATTAAATCCTAATCCAAATGAGGAAGCCACGAGACCAAGCAAATTGCGCTATTAACTTAGCCAGGATGTGGGAAGGATCTTATCTCGCTTGGCAGGGCACTCATCCCCCACTAGCCTGATCATTGGCTACAGGCTTATGGGGTGAAAGGGGTGAAAACGATATGTAGATGACGGTGGGGTAGTGTTGATTAGGTTGAGGGATAGGTGCGCCTATTTACTCTAATTACCGCCGTAATGTTAATTTTGCGGGGATATGCTAAGAGGCTGGGGATGAACGCAAAACGGCATTCCTCGTGCCGGAAACGTACAAACAGCCCAGAGTATGCTAAACAAGGCCTTGGGTTTTGGAGGATAAACCGTTCAAATCCCACACTTTAGGGGCCCTCCGGCATCTAAATCCATATCCCCATTGAGGAGCGTAGAGTACGGAGACTAGAACTAGGTTTCTAGAGTACCAGTCGTGCACGAATTAGGACATACTAATTCCACACCACATAATAAAGTACATGTAATTCCACACCCCAGTCAATCAAACTTGTACCTGCCGTGAGTGAGTAACCTAGCCACATTTCGCAACGAATCCATGTTCAATCAATGCCCTGTCAGTTCATTCACAGCTAGTTACATTCGGCGCCATCATTCACCATAATAAAAACCTGTCTCAGCGCCGGGTCCCCTTTTCTTTCTCTCCCCTCTTTCTCCTACTCTCACCTACTTTTATCTTTCATATCTACCTCTACTGCCTCCAGGCATCCCTTCTTTTTTTTCTATTACCACAATTCTGTCACTCTTTGAAAGTCACTCATTCTTCTCTCGTGTTCACTCCTTCACGCACGCTCTCTCTCTATAAACGGTTCTTTACAATTTATTCTCAATCTTTTATTTCAATATAATCACAATGCGTTTCGCCTCTACCCTTGTTTTCGCAATCTCTGCCTTGACCTCCCTGGTTGCCTCTGCAACTACAACGTCGTCGGGCGAAAACCCAATCACTTACCCTCTTGGCGGCAGTATCAAAGCCGGCTCTGATGTTACAATCACTTGGTATGATCAAGCCGTCATTCAGTACAACATATACTATTATCTTAACAATCTCGCTGACTTGGTGTATTTTAGGAGCGTTACATCTGGCACTTCTTGCGACCTTATCCTCAGGAAGGGCAAAGACACCGATTTGGATGAGGTCCTGAACATCGCAAGTCAGTATTAAATTCCCATTATTATATCTATATCTACAAATGGATGGCAGATCTTATCTTCACACTTACTAACGCACCTAACAGCCGGTATTCCTAACACTGGTGCTTTCACCTGGTCCGTCTCCCCCAAGATCCCGGCTGGCAACGACTATTCTATTCAGATCGCTGCTGGCGACAAGGACAACTACTCGCCCATGTTCACAATCGAGTCTGATGTGACCTCTTCCTCCTCCTCCTCCTCCTCCTCCTCCTCTTCGGTTTCTGTCACCTCGACCTCTTCCAAATCGTCTTCTTCCAGTGCTTCCTCGACCACCTTGGCTACTTCCACCACAGCATCTACCACTATTTCACCCAGTGCTACCACCACCACCACCGCCGCAGCCAACGCCTCCACAACTGCCACTGGGTCGTCCAACTCTTCTGCTATTCTTAGCACTACCCGCTCTGCTTCGTCTGCCACCCCTGAGGCCACCGTGGTGGCCGCCAATGTCAACAGTGGCGCCCAGATTGCCTCCCCGCTAGCTTTGGTCATGTGCATCCTCGCTGGTCTCATGTACCTCAACTAGGTTATCGAAAATGTATTGTTGAGTTAGCGGTGCTTGTGGGGAAAGAGATGATTAAATTTTTAATGTTTCACAAGTTATTGTATGATGGTACCTTTCCTTCTCCTATGGTGACATGCATTATCCGATAATGACAGATGCTGTCGCGTTGGCTTCACAGGTTCCCGACTAGGATTCTTTTTACCGTTTATTCTTTCAACATATTTTGTATTTTTCTTCTTCTGTCTATTGCTATTCTTCTTGTTCATTTGGTGTTTGTAGGAATAATGATTGAGTGACATCCATAGTCAAACAGTTGAAAAGTTCCTGTGAGATATGAAGATACCCGAGATTCAAGAGAGCACCGCAAAGCCTGTTGGAAGAGATTTGCCTTTTATAAAGGGTGTAGATTGGCCAACGGTGCAATCCACTATCTATTGTTGCTCAAGTGGTGAAGCGAGTGGTCTCTTCCTGAAGTCTGAGTGCATTTGAAGCCAAAAGTCCTCACCAATTGTCACTCGGCTTGGCAGCCCAAGGCTTGATTGTCGGCTGAGCCAATCAGTCCCCCAATGGCTCATTCGCACAGTCAGCTTTAACTTACATAAGATTCCATCCGCTGCGCTATACGCAGTCTAAAGTCAATTTGGGGCAATGACGGACCTGGGGCAACGACGAACCTGGGGCAACGACGAAAACACAGGTTCCAGTCAATCAAGCGATGATTCTAGCCTGAGCGCCTGTGCTTTGTCCGCCAAATATCCCTGTTCGTCGTTCAACCAGTTTCGTCGTTGTCTCTAAAATGACTTGGATCGAGCCTTCTATATATAGATATACACCAAACCCCTGCATCTGCAACCTTAGAGATTTCCATTCATTCTAATCTATAAAACAACCACAGCAGAGTATAATCGCGATAGGTTCATAGGTTATCACTCGGTAGCTAGATCAACGAATTGCCTACATTTCAACCTCCCACATTTATTATATATTATAGGATCAACAAGCCCAAAGGAGGCACCATTGCGAGGTCCATGCCATTAGGCCCCGAGAATGTATGGGCAGCCAACCATTTTATAACTATATTCATATCGAGCCACCCCAAAGCTAAATTTTCCAACATCCATACATACTCTAGTCAATCAACGACAGCATCGGAACCGGAGTCAACGACGAGCGATTGAACCAGTCGCCTTATCTCGCGGGATTGACAGTACTCAAGTTAATTATATGTTTCCCCTTGACTCCGATGCTAGCCGTCTGGAGTATTTGAGCTCACTCCCCTCCCGCCTTTTAAGGTGGCCTCTAATTTAGAGTATCTTAAAGCTTAAGGAGGGAAATCTAGATACAGCTTAGTTGAGTAATATTGACTCATTGCTATAGCTTCTCAATATTATTACAAAAATGAGACGTAGTTATAGACTAAGACATGTTTGATGTCAAGAAATCTAGGGTGTACGAAGAAAGGGGTTGAAAGCTTAAACTTTCTACTGGGGATTTCAACCACGCGCGACCCCATTCCAACCCCAACGAAGTCTCAATAAATGTCATAGGGTTTATAGAGAATATATAGAATTATTAACCACATTTACGTTAGAGTAAATTAGGGCTGTTGCGCAGTTACGAAGACCTTGACTAAGGCCAGGCCGTTGAATCACTTTCAGGGCCTCGGGTATATATCAAAGTAGAGCGACGGCTTGTAGTGGGAGAACACACGAGAATGTGCACCCACGCAGAAAAAAACACAAGTCGGGCAAGGGAGGCCATTAAAGACAGTCAATACACTTCAAAAACCGTAGTACCTACTCTCTTTCTTCTTTTGTACTTATAGTACTTCTCGTCATTTTTTTACGGGTTCGTCGCACGGGTGTACCGGGTGTCTAGCATAAGTCTGAAGAACTCGATCAGCCGATTTTGCTGTAAAACAGGGTATTTATCTTATCAGATTCTTCTGACTTTAGGTGAACCCCCGGTACATTACGCCGCTTGTACCGAACTTAATATGGCAAGCCGAATGAGACCATATGATTATGCAACCCATAGGTTATGGTAGGTCGCACTGGATTATGAGCGAACTTATCTGATTACTGGATGAGCAAATCACAGGGTGGCTGTAATGTGAGGGCCATACGTGTGATGGTAACTCCCAAAAAGAAGCAACAGAGCGGGTTTTTGAATACGTAAAAAGAAAGGTATAGTAGGGCGGAGAACGTTTTAATACACTTTACGGAGCATCGCTCCTATCATTGCAAAACCACCAGTTAAAAGGAATACAACTCTGGATCTTTATGCAATCAGATTATTTCAAATAATGAGCAGACAAGCTCGCGTCTCAGTTACTTGCGCAACTCTACGTAATTTGCGGGCTGCTAATGTGTTAGTAACCTGAAAAAAATACGAAGTAATGACATGACATACGAAGAGACCGCGCTTTCCGCCATATGATCCCAACCACCAATCATCGTCTGGGAATTCGATATCTTCGATAATAGCTTCATCAGGGAAGCTGAGTTCATTATCTTCGGTTGCTTCGTAGTCATACTGAGCAATCGCCGATGGGCCATTGGAGGCCTGATGTTCTCCTTCATGCGGCGGAGCTGGTTGTGCGGACAGTCCATCCTCTGGTCGAGAGATAGGAGGGGCATGTCCCTCGTCCCTATCGATGAGCTCAACATAGTTGCTGGGGAAGAGGCCGTGCTCCCCCTGAGCGTTGCGCCCAGCCCACCAATCCTAAGCAAATATTAGTACAATACCCGCACTTTGGGTGATGTTGCAGGAAATTTATACCTCATCCACCATGTCGACCTCCCCAACGATCTGCCCTTCGACCAAGTTTATTTCGTTCGTTTCAGTTGCTTCATAGTCAAATAAAATAAGTGCACGCTTTCCTGCGCTGCCTTCGACTGTTTCACCCCCCGCACCTACACCTACGGTTTCAGATCTAACCCTAGCTGGCTCTTCCTCCTCGAGGTCATCTTCCTGCGGAACGACTCTACTCAAACTCTCTACAGGGATAGCAGATTCTGGTTCTGGTTCATATCGTGTTATGGGCTCTTCCTGTTGCCTGGATACAGGCATAGCAATCCTGATAGGACTACCGGGGATCTCAGGAGTAGGGGGGGTAGGAGATCGTGGGGGTTGAGGTGGCGGGTGGGGAATCCCAGCTGCGGTTGCCCCTTCCTCGTCATCAGCAGGCTTGGGGGGAAAGCCAGGGAGAGCGACAGCCCCCCCAGCAACGATAGTGGGCCTAGAAGAGATATCAACAGGTGGTGGCGGAGGAGCACGATCGCCTGTAGTTTGCTGGAATTGGTAACCACCGGTCCTGGGAGGACTCTTGGGTGATGTTGGCGCACCCATAGGAGGGGCACCTGAAAATTTGTTTCTAAGTGCGCTAATACCACCAGCGGGAGCTTGTACATCCTCGTGATCATCGAGATTTTGCTGAGAAAACTTATTGGATAGGCCATCATTACTCCCAGAACTATGCCCAGTGTTTGAGGTGCTAATTGGGGGGTATTGCTGGCCGAAGTGGCTCGGTGGAGTAGTTTCGCTAGCGCCTGAGAGACCTCGTTCTCTTGCTTTCTTCTCAGCCCATAGCTGGGCGGGTGTTTTACCACCGGAGGAGCCAAAATCTCTACTTGCAGCACCTACAGGTGCTGCCGCTGGCACAGGAGGGTTCAACCCGAACCCACCAGGTGTGGGCGGCTTAGTACCAAAGCTGGGCGCGCCTGTTCCAAACTTCTTTGCAGGCTTTGGTTTTGGGAGAGAAGTAAGTCGCTCGCTTTGGGAAAATGCAGCCGATCTCTCCGATACTGGTTTTGGTTTTTCTTCCTCTTGTTCATGCGCCGGAGACGGCCTGGCCTGGGCTCTGATGGCTGCAATATCTACTTTACCCACTGGTTCATATGCGCCTTTTACGATATCCGGACGGTCCGATTTCTGCTGTGCTTGAGCTCTAATGGCGGCAATATCTACTTTCCCAACAGGTTGATAGGCTCCCTTCACAATATCCGGTCTATCACTAGCGGATGAGGAACTTCCATAACCGGATGTGGTGGATGTGGGCTGAGCACGTATTGCAGAGATATCAACCTTTGTCGGTTGGTAAGCAGATGCTACCTTTTCCAACTGGCTCCTGGTGACGGGTGGAGCATCTGCGCCCCAACCGTCGCTATCCGTCTGCTCATCACGTTTGTAGGGAGCTCTTGAGCCTGTAGCACCAGTAACCCGAGTGGGCGTATAAGCGGGCTTAGACGATGGGGCCGGCGGCTTCGGGGGAGCAGTAGGGGTGCTCGAAGAGGAGTATTTAGCTCCCGAAGCATCACCAACCTTCTGGACAATGGATTCGGGTGAGAGATCAGATTCAGAGCGGGCGGTGACTTGTACATGATAACCCTAAGATATTATTGAGTAAATCTCCGGTGTGCTGTATAATACATAGCTCAATCAAGCTATTACTAGAAAACTCACATGCAGAACCTTGGCAGCCGCGTTTAAATGGCCCGTAAAATATCCTTTAACTCTCTCCGGTACACCCTCACCACACTTACCTCACTAGTCAATGGAGGCTGCCCGGGAAATGATGGGGGTAGAGAGCTTACCCAGGCAATCAGAACAAACTTGGGCAACCCAGAGTTTGGATCTTTAACCTTGACAAAAGCAAATTGCACTTTACCATCATTGAACTCTTCGATGAGTGCTTCAAGCTCCCCCTCTGCAGAAACGATAACCGCGAATGTCAGTATTGTTTGAGCTACAGTAACAGCAGACGGTGGATGAAAGGTGTTTAAACCTCCTGTGCTGTGCACTTTCAGTGTGCTGGCCTTGGATGTGGAACTAGCGACGAAGGCATTCTGCAATGGTGCTGAGACAGTAAAGACAGCCCATTGAGCATGAGTTGGGGACTTGTTTGTGGGGGGTGGGGATGAGACGAGATTTTTATAAGAGCGGCCAATCTCGGGAGAGATGTCTAGGGAAGCCATGACGACGTGAGAGTGTTGATTGGGTTTGTATATAATTGATAGATAGCAAGCAGGTCAAGAGCGAACTTCCGGTGGATAAGGAGGAGGAGGAGGAGGAGGAGAAAGGGGAGGCTGAAGAACAGGGACCGCCCCCAACTGGTTGTGGTGATGAGCTTCATACGCTCTGACGACGACAAGCACGTGGCGGGACGAAGGGATGTGGCTGTGCAAGCTACACCATCGTTCTCTGCCCGGGCAGTCCACATACAGTATACATATATTTATCTGAAGGCACAATACGAGAAATGGGGGCCAGCTAGCTATTCTTCATGAAGGCACTTTTGAGAAATCTTTTGTTGCTCAGGCACGCGAAGTTAATAAAACCACTACAAAAAACATTGTATAGATTCAGTTTCTCTTTACCTTTCACATCAGCTGTCCATTAGCATTGCGGTGAGCGTTCTAATACTAGAACATCTTGTTTCTTCTCCTTTGTGCTTTTTGTTAGCAGTGTTGAAAATCATTCTCCCTCCCTCTTTCCCACACATTTCAGTTCACAGCCTACTTTCATTCTTTCTGATACTCTACCAGCTTAGGTTCAAAGCTGCGATACGCTGCAGTGTGCCATATTGGCATGCCTAGCTGCGAACCAATCATTGACACCATTGTTTTATTAGTTGGTTGCAATCCGTCCATTCTAGTATAAGTAGATCCCAACAAAAGTCTACCCGCCCCAAACCTGTTTATTTGACAATTTTCTGTAGGCCAACCGAATACATGTATATATACATGTATATATTATATTCATGATGTGAATAATTAAGGTATTGATACTGCCCTAGTCCGCATAGTATTAAGCTTGTCATGGTAGATACAGTCGTGAGGACCGTGAGCCTCTATAAAATTTCATCCAGATACCATTTTCTAAGCCCCTCTGTATTCACATCCGCCCAGTTATACCGGAACCTAACCCGTCTTTTTGGTGTTCCAGACGCTTCCGATCCCAGTAGACAGGGCATTATGAATAGCAGGGAGATCCAGCTTTCAGGAAGTTGAAACTTCCATACACGTCCGGGCACAGCACGGCACACCAACATGTTTTTCCTTCCAGACTCCAGAAAAGATATATAAAAAAAAAAAGGAGGTAAAAAGGGGAAGTATATGATTTACACTGATGACCAACAAACCAACCCAACGCATTAGATGTAAAGGGGGGAGAGGGAGAGAGACTATCGAGCTCGAACTATTTCGACCTCGATGCACTTCCCGACCAGGTACAACCCTCAATGAGGATAGGATGAGTGGCTGGCTAATAAAAAAAAAGATATATCAGAAAAACGGAGGAGAAAGATAGGATAGCCAGATTGGGTGAGATGGCTGAAATGTACGCTGTAGAAGACATTGAAACCTCCTGCCAACAAGAAAAATAGTTTTACATGCTTGCAACGCTTGGAGCCCTGAAGTATCAACAAGCAAACCAGGTAGGTAAATCCTGTTGACTGAGATAACCACTGCGTGAGGGTTGCAACGTCCAAAAGCGCGCAGAAATTGGCTGCATCGAAGACAATGATGCATGAATTCGTAACCAGTTTTTGGTTTACAGTACCCTATCATTCAGTTAGTAAGGATAGTTATATTAGGCCTAGATTTTTCCATTACCCAAGGTAATCCTAGAGATTTGATTAGCATATGAGAAAATGAGCAACGTTAGACGAAGCGAGTAATATACCTCTTTAATACTTCCAATAGCATGCATTTTCCCAACGTCACTTCTTGTGCCCATGAGTTTGATTCGAATCTGAGAGCCCTTGTTGATGATTTGATCACCATTGTCTGAAAATTGTGGAGGATTCGAGGTAGGATCGAATTTGATTTCCCGAGGGATGAGCTGGACAGGCTAGTGAGAATGACGTCGCAAAATGAAGCAGTGGTACTTACATGGCTGGATACAAAAACGGTAAGAGGTCCGACTTCAGCGAAGAAGCCCATCTTATTAACAGAGCTCACAACTCCGTCCACCTGCCAGGAGAAAACAGCGCCGTAAGCTTACTGCAACCTCGCTCTGGCGAGAACGTATCACAAGAAAGTAGAGTAGACTTACTGTCTCGCCCTTAAAAGGTCTCCATACAACAGCCTTGTAGGTGATTGTAAACTCAGCATCACCTTTGCCCGGGATGATTCTCCCTAAGGTGAAATTATCGTGTTCGATCACACAAATAATGAAGTATCGACCAGTACAAGAGCCTTCGACATCTGCATGGAGCTTGTGGATAAGGTACTCGCGCATATGGGGACCAAAATAAGAAGGATGGAGTGTGATGGTACGCTGGAGCTCGTGTATAAAGAACATTATAGCCTGTTGAGACGGTTGATTGGGAGGTAGTCCGTGGTTTCTTTCTCTTTTGAGTATAATCTCCTGCCGACGGGAGGGTTGAGGTGATGTGGGGTTGAAGGAGAGTGAGGGTATATTATAGTGGGTAAGTAACGCGTTTTGAAGCTTCACTGGGATTAAAGCGATGAAGACGTGAGGATGTACCTACATGCATGTAACAGCAGCCTACCGAATTACAAAGGCTTTGTTGCGGCGCTCGTCAAAACTGATACAACCACGGATTTTTTGAACCGGTAAAACTACATGTAAGACAACCATCACATTGAATAATCCACATTCGGAACTTCCGAATAATCAATAATCCGCCAAGAAAACAATCAATGCCTTTAATGTATTCCTACACAACACAGATACCCCTAATAAAGCCATTCTCGCTACCTGATAACCTAATAATCCGGCCCCAAACGGCAGCCGAACCACCGAGAATCTTAAAATTCATTACCGACAATGTATTAGGCACACCCGAATCGCCATCTGCAGTACCTACATGTACTCGTAAGTACTAGTACAGCTTCTGCTGTCCCGGAAAGTACCTGCTCAAAAACAGCAATGTGAAACTGATGAACTAGACTCGCTCACGGGTATGTGGTGACCACGGGTACGTGGGGATCTTTCTGTCTCAACATGGTGAGTACCAAAATCAATTTGCAAAAATTCATAATTCAAGACCATGAACTACCCAAACCTCATACGCTATTTCGCATTTACTTGTTTTTATAAGTTTAGCTGTCCTGTGGAAGGAAACAAAGTAAAAATTCCCACGTACCCGTGGTCGCCACACACCCGTGAGCGACTCTACTCCGGCAACCCTGCCTGGAAGAGTTGTGTGTATATAACCCTCACAAGAGCTGCCGGTGGGTTTGGGCCGTGATTGATGACTGCACATATCCCTACAATGTTATTGTCGTTACTGCAAGTCTACATGTAGTTACGCCACACTTCCACATCCAATCACAGTTCCCTCCGAATTCTGCCGCTGCCCCCCATCCAGCCGCCGCCAGGTTTGTCCTCGTCTGGAAAATTCATCATTCTTTCCCCGCCGACGTCCGTGGTCTCAGAACTCAACTCTCCCCTCAACCACACCTCCCCCCCACCCACCTTAATTATCATCATCGCCATCATCATTAACAATGTTTAGATCGGCCCTGCGTCAGTCTACCCGCTCCCTCGGGGCTTTCTCTGCTGGCAGAATCACTGTGGTATGTCGATTCTACTATCGAACCTTTCCACCTCGGCCCTCCGGAAACCCTTTTTCTTTTCTTTTTCTCCACCCGGAAATACTATCAATTGACCTTTGATGCTACCAAGATGTTTCTAAATTGTTTCAATCACTGGTCAAACGATAAAATGCTGATGTTTGGTTTATTTAATCACTAGGCACGAAATGTCGCTCCTGTCATGACCAGCCATGTCCGCTCCTATGCCGGAGAGGCCAAGGCATCTCCAACAGAGGTTTCTTCCATCCTTGAGCAGAGAATCCGTGGTGTCTCCGAGGAAGTTGGTCTAGCTGAGACTGGTCGAGTGCTGTCTATCGGGTAGGATTGTAATTCATCATGTCTGTACGAAACGATGCTAAACCGACTATTTTCGATTACAGAGACGGTATTGCCAGAGTTCACGGTTTGGCAAACGTTCAGGCCGAAGAATTGGTCGAGTAAGTACAGTTATATCCCAGATATCGACGAAGCGTGAAGCGTCTTGCTGATTTTTTATTAGGTTCGCATCAGGTGTCAAAGGCATGTGCTTGAACCTAGAAGCTGGCCAAGTTGGTGTTGTGTTATTCGGTTCCGACCGTCTTGTCAAGGAAGGAGAGACTGTTAAGCGTACCGGTGAAATTGTATAGCCTACCATTTACACTTTCATACAATATGCTGTATCTTTGATGCTGTGGTGTCTACAATTGCATTTGCTGATTTATACCAGGTTGACGTCCCTGTTGGAGAAGCACTTCTTGGGCGTGTTGTTGATGCCCTCGGCAACCCCATTGATGGAAAGGGCCCTCTTAACGCCAAGGAGAGGAGACGTACCGAAGTCAAGGCTCCTGGTATTCTCCCCCGCCAGTCTGTCAGAGAGCCCGTCCAGACTGGATTGAAGTCGGTCGATGCCATGGTTCCTATCGGACGTGGACAGCGTGAGCTTATCATCGGTGATCGTCAAACTGGTAAGACCGCTGTCGCTCTCGACACAATTCTTAACCAAAAGCGCTGGAACAGCGGATCCGACGAGACGAAAAAGCTTTACTGTGTGTACGTTGCCGTCGGTCAAAAGCGTTCTACCGTCGCTCAATTCGTCAAGACTCTTGAGGAGAACGATGCGATGAAGTACACTGTCGTCGTTGCTGCCACAGCTTCCGAGGCAGCTCCTCTGCAGTTTCTTGCTCCCTTCACTGGATGTGCCATTGGTGAATGGTTCCGTGATAACGGGAAGCACGCCGTCATTATCTATGACGACTTGTCCAAGCAGGCTGTCGCTTACCGTCAGATGTCTCTTTTACTTCGTCGTCCCCCCGGACGTGAGGCTTACCCCGGAGAGTAAGTTGTTGAAAATTCTCGGGGCTCTTTCGTAGATTCTAATTGTTTTAGTGTCTTCTACCTTCACTCTCGTCTCCTCGAACGTGCGGCTAAGATGCACAAAAACCACGGTGGCGGATCTCTCACTGCGCTCCCCATCATCGAGACTCAGGGAGGAGATGTATCTGCCTACATTCCCACCAACGTCATTTCCATCACAGATGGACAGATCTTCTTGGAGTCAGAATTGTTCTACAAGGGTATTCGTCCCGCTATCAACGTCGGTCTTTCTGTCTCCCGTGTCGGCTCTGCTGCGCAGGTTAAGGCCATGAAACAAGTCGCTGGGTATGTATTCCCACACCACTCAAACCAATATAAACAGGTCACTCATTTTGGAGTTAGTTCCCTGAAGTTGTTCTTGGCCCAGTACCGTGAAGTCGCCGCTTTCGCCCAGTTCGGTTCTGATTTGGATGCATCCACCAAGTCCACCCTAAACCGTGGTGAACGACTTACTGAGCTTCTCAAGTATGTTCTTCTCATTCGCGTCAATATCATTGCTCTCTAACACGATTAAAGGCAGAAGCAATACTCTCCTATGGCCGTTGAGGAGCAGGTTCCTTTGATCTATGCTGGTGTGAATGGCCACCTTGACAGCATCCCCGTCAACAAAATTGGCCAATTTGAACAAGGCATGTGCCCAAGACTAAATGGTGTAGGAATACTAGCTAACTATTTCACAGACTTCCTTGCCCACCTTAAAAGCAACGAGCCTGGACTAATTGACACAATCAACAAGGAGGGTGCACTGTCCAAGGAGACTGAGGTCAAGCTGAAAGAGGTGGTCGTCGCCTTCACAAAATCATTCTAGTAAACATAAGCCTCATGTTTTTCTCATGGTAAATTTGGCCTCATAGCATTTTTGTACACCCTTTCTTTGTTACTTTGCTCCAATTCGCATAAACTTTATTAACAACAAAATATATGTTTACACGAGTGAAGTAAAAATTTATGTGTCTCTTTGGTTAGTCAATGTTAGAAGAAAAAAAGTCGTGACACGGGGACATAAGGTTGCTGTATTTACCGCGAATTTTACTAGTTGCTATTTGTATGCGATCGGATGTTGCAAAAGTTCTCATCACAATCACTTAATTATAAACAACTTCTGAGTCTAGATATTTAGTTCTTGGCGGCTTTTGGTGTGGATAGCCCGCTAAGAGCTCAAATTTTGGAAAATATGAGGGTGGCCAACACGCTCTATTGACGGATCCCACCAAAGAGAAACAGCCGCCCATTTACAGTATCCGTCAATACCCAGTAAGTGACGGTACCATCCCTATTTTACACCATATTCTTCTACATACCAGCTTCAGGGCGTTGCCAAGCGTAGCGCAACTCCAGTGAATTACATGTACCGCAAATACTCGATCAAAACTACATGTACTACGGGGGTAGGGGTAAGTCCCCAGAACTACGCCGGCCATGGTTGCAACAGAGATTTTAGGCCTTGTCCCTGCAACCTAGTAATTTTGACCAAAAGTGATGGTTGGCCTAACAGGCCATAGTTCTGGAGACTTACCCCCTACACCCGTAGTACTTCCATAGGAAATACGGTATTGTATTTGATGTAGATTGATGCCATCCAACCAAGCACCCGAGAGATAATCCCTGGGCAGAGCTAGCGAGTATTTGCGGTAGGTATGTCTAAGGATACGATGATTATGTAACAAAGTGATCGCCAATGCATGTATTTATGTAGTAGAGTAGATCTCACCGGACAGGCTTAAGCCACTCCCTCATCCTCAGGGGTCAAGTCTCTTTCAGTAACTTTAAGATCCCTCCTCCCACCTAGAGTTGTGCTCTGCTGAAGAACAGCTCATTCTAAACACATTATTCAAGATGTACGATCTGGCGCCTTATCGGGACATGGAGGGCCAACCGTCAAGAGGTGCTGGTGACTCCCCTAGGTCCTCTATAGACTCTACTTCAACGACCTCCCTTATTCTCGAAAGAATAAACCGTGATGGCGATGACACAGATTATAACCCAGCCGCGCCCATTCTGACTAGAGAGAAGCATAGTGATGACGACCTCGAAGCTGGTAAATCTCGTCTCAAACCTGCCGAAAGGAAAGTTAGAAAAGCTGTGTATATCCTTGGAGCAGTGATGGTTGGAGCTTGGGCCCTAGCTCTTGTGGTATACATTGCTAGAGATCATTATAAATGGGCAGATTCTCCCGGTTCGACACTCCCATCGCACCTGGGGAAGACTATCACACTTGATCAAGTAATGGGGGGGCAATGGAGGAGTAAAAGGCATGAGATTCAATGGATAGATGGTGCTACTGGCTCGGAGGACGGCCTACTTTTAACACAGAACCCCCCTTTATCCAGCAACTTTCTTGAGGTACACGATGTTACAAACGCCAGCAATACGATCGTATTAATGCAAAGCAGGTCCTTGCAAGGCAATGGACAACTCATTCATATTGCCAAAGCGTGGCCTAGTCCTGATCTAAACCGCGTTCTTGTAGCATCAGATGTTCAATCGGTAAGCTCTCTTTTTTGTTATTATAATTCCAGGCCCCGCATTGTATTAACACCTATTCAGAATTGGCGACACTCGTTCACAGCTGTATATTGGATCTATGATGTCGCCACAAAGGTTGTTCGGCCCCTTGTACCTTCAGACCCGGAGGCTAGATGTGCATTGGCAGTATGGTCTCCTCAGGGAAACACTATTGCCTTTGTCCTTGACAATAACCTATACATCCACCGGTTGGACCAAAAAACCACCTCAGATGTATTCAAAGTTACGCAAATTACTAGAGATGGCGGGACACAACTGTTCTACGGTATTCCTGATTGGGTTTATGAGGAGGAGGTATTCTCTGGAAATAAGGCACTTTGGTGGAGCGCGGACGGAGGTCATCTTGCATTTTTGCGAACAAATGAAACAGAGGTTCCCGAATATCCAATTCAATATTTCGTTTCACGACCTTCAGGCGAAATCCCTGAGCCTGGCCAGGAAAACTATCCTGAATTGGAGTTTATTAAGTATCCAAAAGCTGGCGCGCCGAATCCTGTGGTTGATTTGCGCTTTTATGATGTTGAAAAGCAGCAAATATTCTCAGTCGACATTGAGGATGATTTCCCTGATGATAATAGACTTATTACAGAGGTCTTATGGGCTGGAGGGGAAAACGTTCTTATTAAAGAAACAAATCGAGAAAGTGATTTACTAAAAATGGTTTTGATTGATGTTAGTACGCGGACTGGGAAGGTTGTGAGAGAAGTAGATGTGGAGTCTCTTGATGGAGGGTGGCTTGAGGTGGTGAGTATAATCTCTATCTCATATCTCAATAGTGAAGGCATCTAAACCATGGCATAGACACAAAACACGAAATATATCCCTGCGGACCCTGCTAAAGGCCGGGAGAACGATGGATATATTGACACTGTCATCCATCAAGGATATGACCACCTTGCATATTTCACTCCTCTTGACAATCCAGAACCCGTCCTTTTAACATCCGGTCAATGGGAGGTTGTTGATGCCCCTTCTGCTGTTGATTTAGAGGACGGATTGGTATATTATGTTTCTACAGAGCGTTCTCCGATCGAGAGACATGTCTATAGCGTCAAACTCGACGGCTCTGACAAACGTGCTCTGACAAACATATCAGCGGACGGACGATATGATGTTTCGTTCTCAAAACTGGCTGGTTATGCCCTACTAACATATTCTGGACCAGATATTCCTTGGCAGAAAGTAATTAGCACGCAATCCAAGAAAGGCGATTCATTCGAGAAAGATATCGAAAAGAATGAAGGGCTTGCAAAGCTTGCGGCGGCATATGCGCTACCCACCTTCCATTACTCAACTGTGAATATCGATGGCTTCGATCTGGAAGTTGTCGAGCGACGCCCTCCAAACTTTGACCCGAAGAAAAAATACCCTGTTCTTTTCTACGTTTATGGGGGCCCAGGAAGTCAAACTGTCACAAAGAATTTCCAGATAGATTTTCAGGCCTACGTTGCTGCAGCCCTCGAGTATATAGTCGTCACTGTAGATGGAAGAGGGACTGGGTTTATCGGGAGGGAGGCTCGTGTTGCCGTTCGAGATGATCTAGGGTCTTGGGAGTCAAACGATCAGATTGAGACTGCGAAGATATGGGCAGCCAAGGATTATGTTGACGAGAAACGAATTGCCATCTGGGGATGGAGTTATGGCGGTTTTATGACTCTCAAGACTTTAGAGCAAGATGCTGGTCAGACATTCTCTTACGGCATGTCAGTCGCCCCCGTTACCGACTGGAGGTTCTATGGTAAGCCCACTCTATATTTTATTTCAAAAAGATGCAGGTTGGAGATTAAATTGAGTGCGGTTTGGTGTAAAAAATACTTAGCGATACTACCAAGATATGCCCTTTTGGCGTAGACCCATCTTTTCTACATGACCAATACTGATAACCCTTTTATAGATTCAATCTATACCGAACGTTACATGCACACCCCACAAAACAACAAGGACGGTTACGAAAATTCGGCAATCAACAATGTGACGGCGCTATCCCAAAACGTCCGCTTCCTCCTAATGCATGGCATTGCCGATGACAATGTCCATCTGCAGAACTCTCTTACCTTGCTGGACAAACTAGATCTTGCCAGCGTAGAGAACTACGATGTTCACGTCTTCCCTGACTCTGACCATTCGATTTATTTCCGTAAGTTCCATTAACCACCATCTACCTGTGTTGCGGGAACCCCGACTAATCATTATCATCATTATCATAGATAATGCAAACAGAATGGTCTTTGACCGTCTCAGCCAGTGGCTCATCAGGGCCTTCAATGGTGAATATTTGAAGCTCGACCACCTGAAGCCAAAGGAGATTGAAAATGAGTAGTGGGCTGTTTGATTAAGTTCAACTTTTTGTTTTTTGTTCCAGTGCAACGATTTTGTTAGTAACAGTTTACTTGCTGGTGGCGCTTGGCGGGGAGGGGGATATGTTGCTATGGTCCTTTGTTTTTTTTTATCCTACCTCTTCTCACCTATTTCCGTATGATTTCATTCAAAGCCTAAGATTCTCGATCATTGTAGTCACTTCTTTACGTTTCCGGCCAGGTTCATGCATGATATCAACGAAGTTATGTGCGCTATCATGTACCGATGATCTAATGTACAGCCGAGTGATAGTCTGTGAATACATACTCTCTATTGTCCTTTTGCGTCAGTTATAATGAATATCTCCCCTTCTTTTATCGCAGCCACCTACATACCTACCTATCTACACTTCAGGTTCATCCATCGCAAACCACTTCGCCCTACAATCAACCGCCTAGCACACACCCCATCAGCACTCGTCACCCCACACTCAATCCCCCCCCCGAAAGGGAAGGAAATGAAATGAAAAGAGAAAAATACATACCTCCTTCCTCACCCCCCTCTTAGGGTCATCCAGCACTCCCGCCAACCCCCTCAACACTGCCTTCTTATACGGGAGCACCAACTCACCCCTGACTCTCCCCGGTAACGAGGCCAAGCAGCGCACTGCAGCCGCCCTCACTCGCGGCGGATTCGTGCTGCGGTCAGCACATACAGCTATCAGGCGCGTGATGAGCGAGGAGACATGCTCGCGGACGGCCTCGGTCGATTCCTGCACGGCGGAGAGGAGCGTGGAGAGGGTGGCGAGTTTGACGGGTGCCGAAGGGAGGTCGAGGGATTGCAGGAGGAGGGGGAGGATTGTGGGGAGGCTAGGGAGGAGGACAGTAGCGGGTACGGCGAGGAGGATGTTGGAGAGGGCGGTGAGGTAGTGGGGTTTGAGCGCTAGGGAGGTGGGAGGTTAGTATGCTTGGTTATGTTGGAAGGAGGGAATGGAGGGTGGAGGTTAGTTATCGGTCGAGGGGAGGGCAGGAGAAGAGGGGAGACATACTGGCACCAGCATCTTTGAACCCGTCTACAATCCTCGGCACACAGAACGCAAACACACGCTGCTTCGTGAGCAGGCGCACAACAGCATAATTCTCCCTCGTCAGGAAGTCGTCTGTCTCCAAGAGTGCGGCGAAGCCGCGGGCCGCGGTGGGGCCATACGTAGCGTGCCCGAGGAGGGCAATAAGCCGGATTGTGGTCTCGGTGCCGAGGGGGTCGCCGCGCAACACGAGTGCTTTAGAAAGGAAGAAGAGTGTGCGAAGGTTGTTGTCCAGTGAGGGGTCATTGGAGGTGGTGGGGATGGTGAGTGGCGTGAGGAGGGTGTCGGTGAGGGATTGGAGGGAGGGCTTATCGGCCACGGTGAGCCATTTGTTGGTGAGGAGGGAGATGGTGTGGAGGTGGCTGATACGATGGGCGGGGGAGGAGGGGGCCGCGGCGAGTTGGACGTTTGTGAGGAGGAATTTGGGGAGTGAGGGGTGCGGGAGTTGGATCTGGGGGTAGGTTAGTTAGCCAGGTTTTATGTGCGGGTGGGTTGGTGGGATGGGAAGGGAGGAGCTTACCTCTCGTCTGATTGCTGCCAGGACATATGCGAATATAATCACGCACCCCCCCTGTTCCTTCGGTGCCCCTGCCTCAAAAGGCCTAAACTCTGCCGCCACCTTCCCTCTAGTCGCTGCGATGCTATCCTCACGCAGTGAGTCGTGCATGATATACTCGCACGGCTCGCCGTGCACAAAAAGCCTAAACACCTGCTCTATGACCGCTGTCTGTACCTCGACATCCAGTGGGCGGATGAGGATATTAAGCAGTCGTCCCGTCACATCCAGCACCGAGTCATCCGCCATGATGCTAGAGCCGTTCTCCGACTCTTGGCCGACGAGCGGCAGAATGGTCTTGCACAGCAACCGTGGTACTAGCCGCGTGAAATGTGCTTTCATGTCGGCCTGGTTGCGCTCGGGCATGTTCTGCAATACGTAGAGGATCGTTGATAGGATTGCGCGCGGGTAGGCGGGTCCGCAGCCGGCTGCGTGGGTAATGGGTCAATGATTGTTCGGCAGAAAGATGGGAGGGCTGTGGCTTACGGTAGAGTATCACTTCTAGCTTGTTGACCATCCGCGTCAACAGGACCTCGAACACCCCTCTTTCCAGACTGAGCTTCGCCAGGGCCTCCAGCGTCCCGGTATAGACGCCGCCAGCGTCCTTATCCGAGTCTGGCAGCTGCGCCATGAACGCCGGGAATGTGATGCTCATGATGAGCGCGGGTTTCAGCCTACTCACCTCCTTCAGCCCCTTCAGCGCCTCCTCGCGCAGCTCCGTCTTCTCGCTCTTCTCCAGCGCAACCTCGTCCAGGTATTGCACGACCATGCCCACCTCCCCCTCCTCTAGGAACCTGCGTAGCTTCGCGAGCAGTGCAAGCCCACGCAATGCTGTCATCCGGAAGCCAGCCTCCTCCAGTGACGACCCCATCAGCGCCTTCGAGTACATCTCAAATAGCTTTTCCCGGAATTCGCCCATGTGGTTCTCGATCACCGGGAGCGCCTCCATGGCTCCCCAGACGCCGTATACCTTCACGGTGCTCTCAAGGAACAGATTGAGCACATCGAGCAGCGCACGCTGCTTCGCGATGCCCTCGGCGTCGCTGTAGACCAGCAGCAGCGCCGGTATCGTCGTCTGCACCACATACGCGTGCGCGGCCGCGCTTGCCGTCGCCACCTTTGCCAGTATCTGTCCGGCGGGCTTCGCCTGTTTCTGCTGCGGCTCCTGCAGCAGCTTCAGACACTCCTTGACGGGGCCCTTGAGGAATCTTGTCAGCGGAGCTGTGGATGGCGGTGCGACATTGAGGCCAAAGGAGAGGGTCTTTGTGATTGCATGTGCGACGTTGAGGGCCTCCTGAGCGAGCTCGTCCTCGTCGGTGGAGTTGAGGATCTCGAACTTGACGGCGTCCCAGAGCTGTACGGAGTGTGTTGCGATCGTCTGGGCGCCGTATGAGGATGCACAGGCGGCGATGGTCTGCAGGACGTCTTTCTTGACGCTGGCAGACGTGGAGTCGAGTTTTTCAATGAGCTGTGGAAAGACTTGGGCGGCGAAGTAACGTGTGGAGGCGATGCAGGAGCGGAGGCGTGTTTTGAGATCTTGGGCGGTGATACCGTAGGGATCGTCAGGGGGCGGGCGGAAGGTGATGGGGAAGTAGCAGTATACAACGTCAAATAGAAGCTATATGAAGGCGGGTTAGACTTCGGGTGTGGTCAATTGGTTTGAGTGGGCCATAGGGCAGTTTTTTTGGGGGGGGGTGGGGGGGGGAGTGCATGCCTCTACATGCATAACAATATCGAATTCCACCAGCACGGCCTTAACGACCGAGAACACAATCATAAGATTTCGGGGGTCCTTCTCGCCACCCACAAGATCTACCAGACCCGTCACAAACTTCCCACCCATACTCTTCAGCGCTACACCATCCGTCAGCACCGCGCCCAACCATCACCACTTAGAGCACACACATACCATCTCGATGCCCCCCCATAAGCCCGTCCAGTAGCGTCAGCACGATGAACCGCGTGCCTTGCGGGTGCTTCTGCAGATCGACCTTACACAGCGCCTCCGTGACGGCGACGGCCTCCTCATTACTGAAGCGCGCCATCTTCTGCAGCGCGATGAGGCCCGTTGAGGTCTCTTTCAGCCCACTTTCATCTTCAAGCCGGTCACAGAGGAATCGGGCAATCAACACCACTTGCCTGCTGATTAGTTCGTGGAGGCATTAGGGGGGAGGGGGGGGGGGGTGTGAGAGGCAGAGGGAGGAAGTGAGAGGACTAACCATGTCGTCGGGTGAGAGCTTTTGGGTCGAGAGATGTGAGTACGGCAGAGAGGTAGGAGATTGCTACAGAAGTCGCGGGTCGGTCAGCCACTAATTGCGCGTTAAGTGGGAAAGGGGGGGGGGGGGCACCTTTAGCACGAACGGTCCTATCTTCATCGACCAAATACTCTCCGAGCGACTGCACGACTTCCAGGAGCTTAAGTTCCTTACTTTCGATACCTGGATAGTCATGGCTGTTACTACTGGGTGACTTTTCTGACTTGGAATAATAATAATAATAACAATGATACGTTTTGCAGATTGTGTGGCTATGCGTGCGGCCTCTGTGGGGTCCTTTTCGACATTCAGCATGTACAGACGGGCATCCATAGCTCTTTAAGAAGATTGAATTTTCTTTTTGTTCGTGGTGGGAAATTAGTACTATGGAGGGGGGCGCGGGGTATTTTGGGAGGAGGGAGGGAGAGATAGCAAAAACGCCTTATCCTTATCGATAAGCGAGAGGTGGGGCTCGACCGAGCATAGAATATCACTCGGATCTATGGTGGGGGAGTTAACGTTAAACCTCCAAACTTAACCGCAAAGCACTCACCTACCACATTTATTACTGTGTAGGTACTGTGTATGCTCTGAGCAATCCTTAACACAGCCAAGAACGATATATCTACACGCATAGGCAGGCGCATACAAACGAGACCCCAATCTATATGTATGTAGTATGTATACCACCAACCACCAAACACAGTCCACCAAAGGTCCAACAAAACTACATAAATGAAAGCAAGGGGGAAATAAACAAACAGGTAAACAAATAAATAAAAATCATCCCACTGTCCCTGCCTGCGCCAAAACATACGCCTCCACCTCCTCCGCATTCGTAAATCCACCCTCCACCCCCGTCTCCCCAAAACCTTCACACCCCCACACCAGACCCCCCTCTACCGCCTTCCCTAGTCCCACCTGGTACTCGAGGATGTCCCTCGAGACCTCCTCCAGATCAACACTCGCCCCATTGAACGTATTCCCCACGCCGCCGTCATCAGCCCTCACACACAGTCTCGCCGGTATGTCCGCACGCGTCAGATCGCTGTATGTAAAGACCCTAGTGGTGTCCTCCGCGTGTTTTCCGTCTTGGCGGAACACGTTCCCGCTCACCAGAACGCTACTCTGGTTATACACGCCGAAATGGTACTGGAAGGGGTGGACGTCGGTGTCGGCGTCGTCGCCGTCCGTTGCGTTCGGTGGTGCCCCGAATAGTGGTGCCTTGTTGTTGGTCGATGCGAAGAGGTTGTTGACAATGTGGAATGTGCCGAAGCGCATTAGCGGGTTGCGCGAATCGCTATTGTTGAAGTGGTTCCCGTAGATGGTGAAGCGCATCTTCCCCAGGTCGCGGTCGGCCTCCTTATTTCCGCCACCAAAGAGGAGGGACTTGTGGTGGTTCCGGACAATGTTCTAAGGCCCCATTATATTACATCAAAAATGACCGCGCTACGGTGCCTTTTGAAGGGAGTGGGGTCTTACGTGGGAGAAGGTGATATTGTCGGACCCGTCCTCGGCGTCGAATAAACCGTCGAACCGGTCAATCAGCCATCCGTCGAGGAAGGGCTCCAGCGGGACGTCCTCGGGACCATCTTCAAGGATGAGGCCGTCAAGCCAGATGTTGGTCGCCGTAACGGCAGAGATCGCATCGTATCTTGCGTTCCTATATAGAGTAGTGTTGGTCAATACCTGTCGCAAAATCATTGACACACTGCGCCAGTGATCGTGATCGCACATACCACGTCGCCGGGAACGTCTCCGGTGCTGGGAAACAATCCCTCGGGGGCACAATCCTCAGATTCCTCACTACACCCATCACCACACCACACCGTCAACCACCGTCCTCTCAAAGAGGGCCTACCAGCCAATAATATATACAAAACTCACCATGAACATTATCCACGCTGCTCAACTTCACATTCACCCCCACGAGCGCATCCCCTCCCTCCTTATTCCACCCCACCAACCCCGTCCCACTCCCCACCTCCACCGCCTCCCATGCCTTCTGCCCATTCTGCGCCTGCCCCCTCCACCCATTCATCTTCCCCAGTCTCGTTCTATACGCTGCTGCATCCTCGCCCTCCCACGTCCCATTCGCCGCCACCGCCGCGTTCACCATTGCCACATACGTCTCATTTAGGCTTAGAATATACATGGTGAAATTAAACCCCGGCGACGCCGAGTGTTCGATGTACCATTGGCAGTCCGCATAGGTATCGGTGCCGTTGTCGGTGATGTGGTTTCCCAGCAGTGTGCCATTCACGTAGATTGTCTTGGGTGAGGGAAGCTTGAGTGCGGACCGTAGCGAGGGCATAGTGTCGACGATGTAGGAGTTGTTTGAAGAGTAGGCGCCGGCGGTGGAGAGGTGGGCGGCGCCGAGGGGGGTGCGGGCTGCGAGGTACGGGGGAGGGGGCCCTGTGTAGGGGGCTAGGGTGCAGAGGGCACCAGGGAGAAGCAGCAGAAGGGTGGGAAGCTTCAACATTATTTTAATGATGGATTAAGTTTTCCTGATTTCTTTTTTCGTTGCTCAGGGTAGAGCGTAGCTTCTGGGTTGAGTTGACTTTTAGCTACTGTATGGAGAGGCCATCTTATATTACATACTTGTGTATTTACAGAGGCGTTTACTACTGCCTACTAATATGCAGATAGACAGCTCCGTCGGAGCCAAGGGAAGCTTTCCCAAAGCTTGGTATTTCCTCTCGGGCTATAGGACCCCATACTACCGGCCGCCCCATCTGCTGCAGGGACATGCCAGTATATAACCTCGAGGGGGTTACAAAACAGCAGGCATGCAGTTTTGGGTGTTGTAGGGACCGTATTTTTAGAAAATCCCATTAACTCCCCTATCCTCTAGGGCCGATCGTCCCGTGTTCAGAACGTACTCATGTTGGATTCCATACGCGAACGAACATTATATAGACGCATATTTATTGAATAATAGCAAGATCTGCTCTTCGCTCATTTCCCTGGGTTGCCGAGATATCCGGGGAGAAATGGTCGGAATCCCGGGATATTTAGTCCCGAAGGTAGTTTTACCTCGTTTCGTACTGTTTCGAGTTGTGGGTTATGGCTTGGATCATGGAGAGTCACTCGTGATGTGATTGATTGATGTGAACTGTGGCTTGTGGCGAATATTCTAGACTAAAACAGATAGTATCGGAATCTACCCAACTGCGTGCGCCTTGATCTTGCCCGGACCCGGATATGCTATGCTAACCTCAGACAAACTAAGCCTTGACAAAAGTGAAACGAAACAAGTAGTCGTGATGATTCGTGGTGTACTTTGTCGAAATAAACATTGTAAGATATGACAACTATGCCGAACTAGAAAGGAACGGAATAAAAACTAGGAAGAAAGGAGAAAAAAGGATAATTATCCCGCCCGCCCCCGGTATCACTGTTCGTTAACTCAAGCCTCTTCTGGAGTCTCCTCAACAACACTCCCCGACCTCTCCGCTTTCAATTCCTTCTCCGACAAGCTCGTCTGGCGCCTACTAAATGCACCAGGCCACACCCTTGGCTCCGACCCACTGATATGCAGATCCTTCATACCCTCAATGTATCCGCCCGGGCTTCTCGAGCCTCCCCCCTCCATAGTTGCCAATGTATTCGCCCTCGAAAGTGTCGGAATAGTCGGTGTATGGGTGCCATCGACACTATTATTGTATCCTCTGTCGGTGCCAGCAATGTTCAGGCCCGTGTTCATGGAGCTCTGGTAGACCTCGTGCGGTGTGAAGGATGTGCTGAGGCGCGACGATCCCGGCGAGACTGCGTCGAGGAAGGCGGGGCGGACGCTGCCGCCAAGGGAGGCGGCGGTAGAGAAGTTGGCGACGGATGTGGGGTTGGTCTGCATGCTGGTTGTGGGGGAGTGGGGGCGGGAGCCTTGCATTGTGGAGGTGGGGAGGAGGAGCTTTGTGGGGAGGGTGGCGTGGGTGGGCTTTTGGGAATTGGTCTGGGATGTGTAGCGTTCGATCCTGGGGCGGCTTGTGTTAGTCTCGGGGCATTATGAATAGGTTGGGGGCGGGGACGTACATTGCGAGCTCCTCCATCAGAGTTTCGTGCCTGAAGGCCATTCTGATATTTGGGACATTGGATTTATCCATGAGGTTACCAGCTACGCCTGGCAGGTGGTAGTCATTTCCTAGCCACCTGGCCTTGACGGCACCCTCGAAGCCGGATTGCAGAACACTGTTTCTGGCAAGCTCACACATGTCGACAGCGCTCAGCTTGTAAATTTGTGCGGCGACGGAATACTCCTCGATCAATGGCTCCTTTGTAAATGCAAACTGGAGCGGATCGTCTGTTGATAGCGATACGTTCAACCCCCGCTTGAAGTACGAGAGGAATGGGTTCTTGTCGTATGCCAAGAATAGCGCATTGTTGGACAGTGGGGACATGGCAATGCCAATGCGATCAAGATAGAAGATGTACTGCAAGAGCGGGACCTTGCGCAGCAGAATACCGTGGCTGATGGAGTGACAACAGAGCAGTGCTGCAGCAAGATGGTCCGTGTCTCCTGCCTCCCCGCAGTGAGGTCGGAGAACAAACGTGTTGAACCCGCGCTGCTTCCTCCACACGTTCAATGACGCGATGTTCGAGAAGAGGTAGTAGACCCAGTAACTGTAGGGAGGGTTTGTCTTGAAGTTCCAGGCTGAGGGGAAGGGAAACTTCTTAAACGTCCTTCTCTCAACTTTGCTCTCGTCGTCTACACTGTCAAAGCCAATAACTCTTTGTAAAAAGATGTGAAGCTTTGGGTGAGAGGTTGGATCCTTGGTTACCTCAAATAAGGGCTTGAAGATGTTACGAATGAGCTCATCGAACGAGCCGAGGAGGTTGGTAGACTTGTAGACATCGTAAAGCCTGGGAATCTGAATCAACCAGCGGACGTTGTGGGAGAAGAGCTTATTATCTATGACCCATGCGGCTAGTTTATCCCACTCATCCTCAGAGCGTCCATAAATTGAAATTCGATATTCGGCCATTTGGTACTTGCTAGCCTCCAAATCGACGAAAACCTCTATATATTTATTGCTGTTAGGACCGGAAACCAGTCAGTGTATAGAATTTCCGTACCTTTTGTAATCTCTGCCAAGTAACGGCCTTTGATATCATTGTCGGTCTTCAAAAAAATGGTTCTCAAGCGTGATTCTCCAACTGGGTTATACTTAAGATTGAATTTATCAAACCGGTGAAAGGAATCTGTATGAGCCTATATTTAACATCAGTTATAGTCCCAAAAGAAATCGTGAACATTTTACTAACATGCATATCCAAGGTATCAATGCTGAGATCGTAGGCGGTCAAATTAATACTATGAAAAACTTCGGCCAAGGTCAAGTGTTTTCCATCTCTGAACAGCACAACCTCCTACGATAAATTAATATTTAAAACTACAATATTAATGGCCAGGTTGAAACTAACGTCAGGGCTCCTCTTCATCTTGTGTTTGATGAACCGCAAAAGATGCTTCTGGTTCATGCAAGCCGAGTGGTGAACGTGAGTATCGACCTTTCTGACATTGTAAAAGTCTCTGTGTGGTACTCTCTAGACACACAAGAGTTTAGCAACTGTTGGACGATGAGTAGACCAATACCAGGCAGGGAACAGGTCAACCCCCAACCGAAACCCCTACCTTTGAGTCGGCCATTTCTTGGTGTTCGTTCAGCAAGATGTACAAGTTCCATTTGCCTTCAAGATACTGTAACCTCCTAAAAGCGAAGCTTTTACTAGGGCCATCACTGGAAATGTCAAGCACTTGATCCAGGTCCATGTAGTACTCCCGGAGTGTTGGAATAGCAATGATTGGCATGCTGACATCAAGGGCTATTTTTCACGCAACATTAGATCTACGCTCGGGTTTACACTATGAGAAGCTCGGTGAATACCTTTCTTGTTTTCATACACCTGATACACGCCTTGTTCATCCAGCTTAAATTCCATCTCGTCTTCTGTCGGGATCTCACACTCCTCAAGCACAAAGTCTTCCCCGATATTGTGCCCTGGCTTCCTCCCCTTCTTCTCAAGCTCAGTCCTTGGCCTCAACTCCCCGCTACTAGTTCCCCAGTTAGTGCTACCAGAGGCTTCGCCCTGGCCAGTAGTGGGGCGTTGTGCATCCTCAACCCAGACTGGCGCTGGTGGAGGTGGATAGATATTCCAGCTGGGGTCATCTTTAGGATTGTCGGCGTGACCTTGAAGGGAAACCCGCAGATACTTGTGACGAAGGTCCAAGATCTTTTGCACATTTGTATAGATGGTAGTGAGCTCGTTGGAGAGCTGGGGATCTTCTATTTCAGTTGAAAAGGGGTTACTGATATTATCCCTTGGTTGAAATTGGAATACTGGATACTCAATCCAAGGGCACCTACTGTCTACATATGATCCTTTTGAGGCACCTGGGACCTCTCCTGCATACTGGGGATTCGCAAGATCCTGGGCACTTGAGATGACACCGTGGGGGTCAAAACGGCCCATCTCAGGTGCCTGTATACCTTCGTGTTCCTTAGGTTTGTCGAGGGAGGCTAATCCCACAGAAGCTACTGGTGCACCCATACCTCTGGAGCCTGCAACACTAGACCCAATTGTTGCTCCTGCTGCCGGTCCCAAGTATTGATGTCCGTGGGAATGTGTGTGTGGATGCTGGTACGAAGAGTTGATTGATTTGACGCTGGCGGCTCTACTTACATTCCCTCCACCACCCCAGGTCGATGCTCTGATTATAGGAGAGTTCCATCCACTACCTCCTGGCTGCTGCGGCTGGTAGAACAGCTTTGCATCTGTTTGCTTCAATATCTTTTCTTGTTTGTAGTCAAAAAAAGCAGATTTTCTCTCGCCATCCCTCCCACTGCTATAATTTCTTTCCGCGTGATCATCTTCGGGCGACGATGGAATAACTCCATCATTTTTCCCGAGGTAGATGCTACCATCGTCAGTAGATGTCTCACGATGCATGGACGCATCTTCATCTATTTCCGAGCCGTCTGGGGAAGCCACCAGAGGTACATTGTCGGGGGATGGCATTAATTGGAAAAGGCAAGTTACAATAGATGATCTTGGAATTGAGGGTGAGGATGCAATCAGACTCTACTGGCAGTGTGATTTCAAGAGGAGGAAGTAGGTGATGTGGAACGTGGAAAGCTTATGTAGGATATTTAGGCAGGTGTACGGATCCGTACCTGCGGGCTCTACAGCTGATCGAAGACAGCGCTTTTTGGTTTGTTTCTGGGCTCAACGCCAAGCGGCCCCGCCCGGGAAAATAGTGGGGCACCGATAACTGCATGTAACTTGACTACATGTAGTTAAACGGGTGGTATGACTAATATCACCCAAATTCAGTAATGAATTAAACGAATGTTACTCTTTGTAAGAATATGGAGAACGTTTTTTTAATTGCCAGGACCCACCAAGAACATTGCTTTGTTGAAAATTTATGGAGTTATGTAGTTGTACCCCCAGAATACCAATGAAACCTTTACCAGCCAGAAAATGCAAGTGGCGGGGACGGGGGTGAATTGTATGAGAGATCACCGCCACTCGTACACTACAAAGACACTTTGCGCAAATGAAGCCAGCTCCCGTAACCTGATTGATGCCGATCCCATAGCCAGATAATTGAAATATAGTGCTGGCTTAATATCCGGCTCTTAAGCGAGTACATGTATGTGCTTGATCTATTCCTACTGCATGTCCATCGCTGTGGACTCGAATTGGATGCTGTCGCCGCTAGCTTACCACCTTGCTCAAGGCAAGGATAATTTGTATGGACTGGCAATGATCTCTCCTACAAATCATCCCTGTGGTAAACGAGTAGAGTAGCTTAATTCAGCCATCTTCTACCAAAGTACTACTACTCTTGCAATTGAACTATACTCACGTATTACATTGTTAAGTCCTGGGAATTCTTACACGCTTACCAGCAAAAGAGCCAGAAAATGCAAGTAACGGAACCAGGGATTATTTGTATGAGAGAACGGCGCCACTCCATACAAATTATCCTTGCCCTGAGCAGCTGCATTTTCTGGTTTTTATGCTGGTAAGCGTGTAGTAGCAACAGGCTCACAGGACTTAACGCGAGTAGATGGGCTATGTATCTATCACCATATACATGCAACTCAGCGGAATTATCGAAAACTCCCCTCGTAAATTCGTTATAAAAGCCATACAATACAATAGAAACAAACCATTACAAAAAACAGGAAGAAAAGAAACGTCACAAGTAACCACGAAAAAGTATTCCATGCCCTGTTTTGTCGCGCACAACTATTGGAGATTTTACAAATGTCTCCTGCGGCGAGATCCGGGAGTTCTGCCGTTCATCATTGCATTCCCCTAACACCCTGTTAGGGAGGGGAAATAGCAAATATATAAACTATGTGGGCATGCTTACCTGGGCCTTCTTACTCCTGGACCCTGTAAGAGTTCCGGCAACCTTCTTTGCCATACCTTTTGAGAGATGTTAGTGAGTTTTTCATACTAAATAAAGCTAAGCAACAAACCATGAATCCTAGCACCAAGGGTAGGCTTTGTGCGAGCACGACGATGGGTCGATACTGGGGCTGGACCAGTAGCCTTAGTTCTTCTACGTGTCGCTCTAGTCCCTACTGTTCTGGCTCCAGCAGGGTGGGTAAGGCGGTACATTAGGGATGGCTTTCTGGTGACAGTGGTGCCAGGAGCGCGGCGGGTAGTCAAAGGCATGGCTGATTGTAATCTAAAATTTAGTTGTACTAAGTATGTAGTTGTAATAGGGTAGAAATAGATGTATAGTAATTCAAACGTTTGTGGGATATAGAGCAAAAGGAACCAGGACGAGGGTAAGATCCCGCCCTATTATATACATCTGCCGTGTTAACCACATGTAGATTTGAGTAATAAACGTCATAGAACCCGAGTGCAGGATTCTCGAATGTTGAATACCTGTTGATCCTAGTATACAGTAGCCCTGCGTCAGTGATCGGCAGCCCACTTAGTTAATTCTTGGCATTCTAGGAGACTGTCCACAGGCTATGGAAAATGACCAAAATGCGCGTTTTAAACAGGATTCAGTGGACTTTTTAGAGGAAACTCTACCGTTAGGTTAAGCGCTAGTACTGTTATGGGGGTAGATCTCCCAGTTTCTAAAGATTGATTAGCTACAAACGCCGGTTTACTCGTTTACCACGAAAAGAACCAAGTAGCGGATATGAAGTATCAATCAATCAATCAATCAACCAAGTAGCGGAAACGGGATGACTTGGTAAACGAGTACTACGGTGTCGAGGGTAAGTGAGTAGAACGTATCAACGTAAACTGCACCGCCCCGTTCTACTCACTTACCCTTGACACCGGAGTACCCATGACCATAGCTTCTCGAGCGAATGCGCGACGCCCTTTCCTCCAATCCTTGTGGCTATATCCCAGAATTCCTGATAGTTATACAGCGGCGGACGTCATTCTTGATTTCTGGTTCTAGAGAAGTTCATACTTCTTGGATCTTCTATTGATATTAACAAGCGTTGTTGAGATAATTAAACTTTAAGTCACTTAGGTCTGTACTCTTTTAAAAACGTACGCCAGATATATTCATTTGAATGGCCTCTTAGTGTCAATATTACGGAATCTCTGCATGTATAAATACGTAGTACATGTAGACATTATAATCAACAGAGCTTGTCAAGCTAGCTCACGATCGCAAATGGATTTGATTTTGTGCCGAACTTTCCCCCGTCTAAACGCCCATAGATATCGATAGCCTACTTCAAAAGTATAAGCTATCAATCAATTAATCATAAATCATATCATAACTAGCTCTACATGTACTACGGTGTGAAGGGTAAGTGAGTAGAACTCGGCGGTGCGGTTTACGTTGCTACGTTCTACTCACCCTTGACACCGTAGTACATGTATTAATTAATAAATTAGAAAAATCCTCGAGTGATAAAATATGATCAACTTTAAATATTTTCACGTGATCGGAGCACCCCGCACAGGGCCCTACGTCATACCGATAACCCGTTTCGATGAGTGAGTAAAATAACCAAAGCCAGACAGCAAACCTTCTCTCAAACCCCAACATCACGAACTTAATCACTTTGAACCTATCAAATACCAAATTCTATCAAAAATGCCTCCAATCCCTACACCAACGCCCAAGGAGCTCCTCATGAGGGTCAAGAAGTTCATACCGCCCCTATTGGAAACTATGCACAAAGGTTTTATCTTTCGTTCATGAATAAGAAACAATTAAAGGGGCGCCATGAATCTCACCGATGTACCGTAGGACAACAGGGACGGGTTGCTGTAATTGGTGGTTCTGAAGAGTTAGTTTTGAAAATCCTTATTCATTGGGCCAAACAGCTTATCTGTTGGGTTTAGCTATACAGGAGCACCTTTCTTCTCTGCAAACGCGTCTGCGTTAATGGGTGGGTACCTATACACAAAATTACAAATTGTTACATACATGAAATTGCCCTAGCTAAGTTTAACATACAGGCGCGGATATGTCCCATGTTATTTGTGAGCCCCAAGCTGCTCAAGTAATATTTCTAGATCCTAAAATCGAAAACTAGGGCCTAACGTTTATTTTCCTAGGTGATCAAAGCATATTCTCCCAATATCATGGTACACCCTTATATGCGGCAATCCCACCACCGCGAAAAAGGAACGGACACAGCCGAAGAGATTAGCAGCAAGATTGAGCAAGTACTAGATCGACTTCATGCCATCGTCATCGGGCCAGGGTTAGGGAGGGACTCTTTGATGCAAGAGACGGCTAGAATGATCATAGAAGCAGCAAAAAAGAAGGGAATGCCTTTTGTCGTAGATGCCGTTAGTATCCTCCATGCCCAGACAGTAGAGGGTACTCAGTTTGCAATAGGATGGGCTTTTCCTGGTCCAGAATCACCCATCGGTGGTCCAGAATTATACACACGCCATTTTAACGCCCAACAAAGCAGAGTTTGAACGACTGTGTAAAACCATGAAGATAGAGCCCATGGATGGGGACGAGACAGAGGTCTGCTCAAGACTTGCCAAGGCATTTGGTGGAGTTACAATTATCCAGAAAGGGCCAAAGGACTACATATCAAATGGGAAGCAAACAATTGTCTGCGATCTTAAAGGTGGATTGAAAAGAAGTGGTGGCCAAGGAGATACATTGACAGGGTGTTTGGTCACTTTCTTGGCTTGGAAAAGGGCATATCAGGACAGACTCTGGAAGTACGTTTACAACCTAAGTTTCTATATAAGATGTTTCGATTATTTACGGTGTTTCTTAGTCACGACAACTCTTTATCCGATTCTGAATTAACTGCACTGTCAGCATATGGAGCTGCAGCAATGACAAGAAATTGTTCACGGCTGGCGTATGAGAAGAAAGGAAGGGCTTTACAGGCCCTCGATCTTTCACTGGAAGTTGGGCAAGCTTTTAAGAATCTGTTTGAAAGCGAGGATCCAAAACTTTAGGGGAAGAAACTCATCCAGAAACTTTTATCATAAATAAAACGTTTCATATAAAAGGCATCGCTACAATACCATCAATTGGTCAACGCTATATATGAAGCATTTACTTGGGGTGAGATTAAGTATTGTCCTAATTGCGCTGGCAACCATGCTATCACGAGAGACAATACTTAATTTCACCGCAAGCACCTAACCTCAACATTTATTTCTTATCACTATTGCCAGAGAGCTCCGAAGTAGGGTTGAGGTCTTCGGGGCCAAATGACATAGGCAGGAGCTGACGACCACAAGGTGAAAGAGATTTATCAGTGCACAATTCTAAAATTCCCAGGGTTGATTAAGACTCTTTTATTCTCACCTGCTCTAGTGTCCTGACCACGTATTCCGCGTTCTTGTCGTACATGAAAATAGGTGTATCAAGGCTCGCGAATTCGCGAATGAATTGACGGCACATCCCTATTGACCCGATTAGATTGTAATTATGTAAATACATGTAATCTAGATATTCTAAGCTTGAAAATTTCGAAAGAGTGCCTCTTACCGCATGGTGATGACGGCGGGGTAACGTTCGTGGCGACACCAATTGCCCTATACTTTTTTTTCCCCTCTGTCTAAAATACCCCCCGCCTCACGTCAGTATCAGATTCAGTCACTCTGGAAATTCTAACCTTGAACCTACAATCGCTTTTACCAGAGCTACTCTCTCGGCGCAGATAGTGACCGGGTATGAGGCATTCTCAATGTTGGCACCAATGACCCACGAGCCATCTTCGCAAAGCAGAGCACAACCGACCTGAAAGTTTGAGTAAGGGCCTAGAGTTGAAGAGACATATCAATATACATTCCGAAAGAGCCAACGTGAAGCTCAACCACAGCAGCAGCGGCAGTACGAAAAGCACCTACAGTATGCAACATCTTTAGCCGCAATTGTCCGCTTAGTAAGTTCTGTAACTTCGGTGGCGTTGAGTCCGTGAAGAAGATCGCTCATGATTCCGGAGGAAGTACGGTAGAAATGATTCGAGAAATTTTATAGGTTGTTGAAGCTGGTGGTGGGATTTGCTTAAGTGCGGAGGTTACGATAGCTTCGGTGATACCTTGACCAAGGCAAGCAATATCGCCAAGCAAACTAAATAAGATCACGACTTGCAGATCGCAGTCGAGTTTCTTCAAGAGCGTCCAAGGTTGTGTAAAGGTCTAATAAAAGGCAGCAACTTCCATCAGAGCCGGTAGTTTTAAAATGAGGTTTATTCATTTACTAATATCATGTCCCCACTAGGTACCGGTGATTAAAGTCTACCTACAGAGATAAAAAGGGCCCTCGCCCGGGGCGCCAAGTAGCCTACCATACCCGCGAGGCACATATGTATCTTTGTAAAATGACTCCCAAAATTCTACGTACTTTACCATGTAATTGGTCTTAAAGGCCACATACCAGCTACTCCGCAAACCTTGGTAGATGGCCCCTAGACTAGGAGAGGTACCAAAACGCACCAACCACCGGAAGCAAAGGGATCGATAGGCAACACATGGCAGTCGTTCGAAGGCTCTCCATACTGCACATAGCACGACCATACATACATACATTATATGAGGACATGTGCTAAGTCAAGCGTACCGGGCCTTTTATCGCATCAGTGGTAGGCATATATGCAGAGATACCCAGATGTGTGTGGGAGGGACGCAGGCAGGTTTCCAGCCCGCGTGGAAAGTAATAAACCCTTGATATATGTTCACAGATTATCACTCGTGTCCCTTCCTCGCGATTAACATTTGAGTAATCATACAGTCGGGCAAGCCGTTTGAAACAATTGCCTAGGAAATTGTATACATCATCTAACGATAATTCTTGTTACTAGTCGGACAGCTACATACGCACCATCTCCTTGCTGAGACCACTATCTACCAATGCCCCGGCCTCCCAAGACAACACCCCCATCTAGCCAAAAGTTATGCATCGACTGCCAGCCATTGGGTCCGCATGTCTTGCTGCACACCATAGTCTACCTAGGCTTGTATCAGGTAGGTCATACGACCGTGCAGATATGATCCTCTCAAGAGGCTCTTACCAAACCCCATATCACCGACAGCTCTTGGTACCCGTCGATCCGGAGCTAAAGGCCCAATACACATAAACTCAAATATTCTGGGCAGATATCGCCGATTAGCAGTTATTTCGTCAAATTATATTCTAGATAATTGTCGCCATTGCCGGTCTGTGCGCATAACTAACATTTCCCTGGTGATACCAATCATCGTCCCAATGGAACAACCCATTACACAACATATCGTGGCTTACATCGCCTCGATGCTAGTTTGCCCTTTGGAAATTTAGGAGCGGGGAAACCGGAGGTGCGCACTATGAGTGAACGAGAATATTGTGTAGTGATACCTAAGTAAAATGATCATTGGGGAAGTCTTAGATGGCTCGTCGTTCCCCAAGGCTCCATATCTTGTCTGAATCTACCTACATGTAGCTACTAAAATCATACTCACGTGTACCCGGCGCCATGACACTAGAGAGCGGAGCTATTACGGGATACCAAGGCACTAGGTACATGTAGATAGGGAACTACAGCAAGTGTTAACAATTGGAGTACCAGTGGGTTCCAGGTGCAAGGCAGGGGGATAAATGTAGAGCTATCTACCTTCCTACATCATGTCCGAATAGCGCCATACATACGAGTTAGCCGCCAGAAGACGTAGTACGATCCACCCATCGATGGCCCATGATCAGCGCATTTGTTTCAAAATTGTCCAAAATTAGGGCCGAAGTTCGTATATGCTGAGATCTTCAATGAGTGCTACAAAAAAAAGCCATATCAGCCTTTACACAATCCGTAATTAACCTTTTCAAACGGCTGTGACGTTTGCAATTCTTATTCACCGCGAAGAACGCCTTTATACATATATACAGGGGCCTTCCTTGGTTAAGCAGGTACCGGGCTACGGCGTAGCACTTTCCTAAATATCCAGCCCCGCCCTCCTACGGGGGGGAAGGGGAGGGGGGTTTGCGGTCACCGCCAGCAAAAGATGGTCGCTTATCGCCGTGAACTTTTTACTACAGGGGCTTAGTCTTCTATAGAGAAAGAGCAAGGATCGACTTGTTCTTCCCGAACAGTCAAGTATCACGAATGGCCAACGTGCTCACGTGGGGTTGAGACAACCATTTTAGGGATGTTTTCAGCGGATCTCTCATTAAGTCTGTCTATTAAGCCTGTCTATTAAGCCTTAAGCCTGTTCAGCTTCGCATGGTAATTCCTATGCTGGTAGTCATTCCTAGGATCCTCACAGCGGAAGGATTTCGGCCAGTAGATAGTTCATCCAGTTAAATTTTTGTTTATTTGGTTTGTTTGCCTCCTCTTGCTCGAATATCGACACGAGCCCCGAGACTACCATTCCCCGGAAACTAACCAGTCAGGTTTTTAATTGGGCGGATCACAGATAAACTGTCAGGATAAAAAAAAAAGAACGCGTCTTGATCCCAAGGTACGTCTTTCTTATGATTGGCTGAACGGACATATGTACGACCTTCAGATTTGTCAAGCGAGTGATAGGGCTGTGAGGGGAAGGCCTCCTGTTGGTTGGTTTAGGCGCTCGCCCTATTGACCTCGAAAACTGGTTCACCGAAGGCACCGAAGGCAATCGAAGCAGGTTAGATATGAGTTGCGGGGTCCAATTGCTCCCAACACACACATTCTCATCAATTTGGATCTGGCGGCAGCATCTAGCATGGTCATACAGCTTCATGACGAAAAGTGTTCCCGCGCCATGTAGATGCACAACCAAACATTCTTCCCTCTTTCCTCCTCCTCTTCCTCCTTCCCTTTTTCTTTTTTTTTTTTTTTTGCAGCCGAGCAAGCCTTGTAGAAAAGGTGTGGCTATGGAGGTACTACCCCCATGGAATTATTATGGGGGAAAGTTAAGACATTTTATAACTTGCGGCGGCGGCGTGGCTTTATTGCATGTCTACAAATGTGAGTGAGGTTGAGGGATGGGATTCTCTCGGTTCCACCGCAAATTCAGTCGTGGAGACGCGAAAGGGATCTGAAAGTGGCATGATACCTAATAAAACTACGGGGGTCTGTTGATTCCTAGTGTCGAAACCCTGGTTGGAAAGTTTAGCGTTGGTCTAGGGCTGTATATGTATATGTGTAGTGGCGCCGGTATAGTCGAGACTCCTGTGCCGAATTGAGTAAACATATGCGTAAAAATTGACTGGGTGATGGACGTCCAGAAGCTGTAACTAGACTTCAGTGATGCCATGATGCATACAGAGGCCTAAGTGGTTAAAACCTCTATGCTTTTGTCCAGAACCTTACCCCAACTCGATATTTATGCTGAGGTACGTACCGCGTAATTAAGGGAGGCATCTTACAGTCAGGTTTCTTAAAGCGAGGCACTGTAGCTATATAACAGTGCTGACGCTGAACTGTATCAGATGGCCTTGCTTCATGTATTCTGTCTACACGTATTCAGGATGTGTTTACATGTACCTAAAGTGGAAGGGGGAGGCAGAGATAAGCTGCTCAATTAATCAACACGAAGAAACACTATCAGATATATGGGGCAGGATATCTTCCGCGTCGTTTATTTTTGGTGAAGAGCAACTTATGTGCGCGATACTGTGCACAGGACACATACTGCCAGACGTCCTTCCAGCTCTTTGGATATTCAGAATCATCCTCCTGTCGTTGAAGAATCAAAAAATAGGAACTACATCAACATGTGTTGACGCTTGGAGTAAGCCGCCGGCTTGCGCGCCGGGTTACTTTCTGTATGCGCACGAGCCAGTCGTGCCCCTGACCTAAACTGCATCTCAACACACCCCAATTTGTATCCATGGTAGCTTGCCCCTGCCCAAATTTAGGAGTACTAGGCTAATGCGGTTAGTGGTCCACGGCAGCACCACTGCGATTCGCGCTTCAATGTTCCACAATCACACATAGAGAGACTCTACAATTGCAAGAGAACGACAGCAATTGTTGGCCAGCCTGGGGTAAAAAAACCATTTATTGACTTTGTTTTGCCAATTGAGTGTCCAGTACATGGTACGTTATTATTACAGAGTCTACATACAGCCCGCAGTAGACATCCCGGTTGGGGCAGGTGTCGTACCTACATGTACATCTAGTACTAGCGCTTTTATATGTACATGTAGGTACATGTACTTTAGAGCAGAATCTCATTGGCTATGTGTCTTGTAGGATTCGGCATCAAATTGCAAAGGAAAATAGATCTCCAGGTCTTATGGGGAGCGGGTTGCTTGTCAAGATACATACATGTGGTTACCCCCACCACCATACCTTTCCCCTCAGATACGAGCTCTTAGGACTGGAGCAGGTACTGGGAGTTGCCGGGTTAACCAACCTGGACTCGAATGAGCAAGCGAGCTGTGGGACGACTGGTTACTGGTGTGGGCGTTGTGCGCGATGTTTGGCTCGGTCCCGCGTCGTGCAGGGCGTTTGCGTCACGAACAAATCAAAACGATGCAGAAAATTGCACTCGCTGGCAGGTGGGCCCTGACGTTCAACGGAGTGTCTCAGCCGAAAGCGCTGTGGTAATTCCTCCGGGACGGACATCTCATACATAGAGTACAGACAGACCTAGCTAGCCATTTTACGCTACCTCCCTACATATCGAGTTGGGTTTTCTATCTGGTACCGTACATACATACCGGGGTGGGAAAGACAGAAAGCAGAAGCAGCAGCAGCAGCAGCAGCACCTCCACCACCTCCACCACCTCCACCACCAGTGTCAAGAAGGGGGACTCGGCAGCAGCCAAGCGTACTACGCTGCATTATTATTACCCACAGCTCAACTCAACCAACAGGGTACTACGGAGTGAGCACAAGAACGTCTTCTGCTCCTGCAGGCCGTATCCCATCTCATCCTCACTCCTTCAGTCGTGTCAGGAATAACCCAATATCACGCCTACTTACTCCCCCTCCCCTTCGTTCCCGTTTTCAATTATTTGGGATAGGTGTTTTTCGACTCAAGTTTCGGGGAACTAGCAGAGCAGCATCTGACCATTGAACGGGACGGTACCAAGCAGTAACTTGCACCAGGCAGCAGCATCAGTAGCAAAAGAGGAACACTCTGATGCACATTGGGCCTGTCTGTCCTTGGATGCGTAAGAAAAGAAGCAACCGCTACTGATCCTCACCCCCCTTCAACTGCAAGTAAAACCCTACTAGTAAGCTTCAGCGTCTATCAGTCTGATATCCGATCATCATCCAACATTACCTCCTTCTCCTCATCCCTCCTTCTCATCCCACACACCCACACACCCACCAACCCAATCACTCACCCAATCCACGAGAGGGAATATCAAAAATACACAATAAGTGCACAAAAATGCCTTCTGCACGCCCCGTTATATCACAACCTGCCCGCCCACCGAGGCATCATACCCCGGCAGTGACTCGTAAGATCTCCAAAAGGCGTTCTCTCTACGACGGTTCTTCTTCATCAGACGAAGGTCCTCGCCCTACATTCAAACGTGTATCGTGCTGTACTGCCGGAATAAGTTCAAGCAATCCTGAAATGAAGATGAGAGCACCTATTCCCGCAATGGACCCTGTTGATTTCGACAACCTTCCTCCCGCTGTTCGACGTAAAGTAAGTCCACAAGTAGCATTTTAATATTCTTTTGTTGAAACCCAGCTCTTATCCCAGCCAAGGTCCAATTGTGTAAAACTACATGTAAGGATCTATATCTAACAATTATTTGTGCAGTACTTTTCGTCGCTTGAAAGACTACGGTATGCACAGCAGCAACACATTGGCTCCTCATTACCACCCTCTAGCCATGGTAGAAGCCAGAGCTCACACAGCGCAAAGCCCAGCAAACCAAAATCAAGAGCCAGGCCATCCTTCGATAGCTTTCGAAGCAACTCTTCACTACCTCAAACGTCGAATTTTATACTAAGTAGACCACCTGGCACAACAGCCGATGAGTTCATTTTATCACAGGCAGATGCTAAATGGTATCTCGAGCTCCCCAAAACAATCAGGAGGAAACACTTTTCGAGGGAGGAACGCATCTTATTAGCAAGCAAGTGTGAGAGCATAATTGTGGATGCAGCAGATGAAACTATTTACAGAATTGGGCGGCAGGCGAACCGAAGCCTAGACACTCTAAACAGCCTGTCATCAAGTTCAACATCACGGGCATCATCTCTGGACTTGGATGGGATGAACGCTGTTGAAGAAATTAGGAAGTCGTTTAGGTGGATGGAAGAGGATGGTACATTGGATTTACGTCTGGATGAATTTTGCAACCAAGTATCAAGAGATCCAGTAAGATCTCAGGGGAAACCGTCAATTCAGAGGGCGATGTCATTATCTTCAAGACCATACAGGGCACCTTCATCGCATTCGTCCTCTCCTAGTCGGCCGTCGCTAGGGTCAGCCCGTCGTCCAGCGTCGCACAGCATGGGCGGTTCGAGGCAAAGAAGTATTCATTCGATCGATAAAGATGCGGCGTACTATCAAGACCCAGAAGCGCGATTGAAGCTCCGAGTTTACCTTGCATCTCCACAAAAATTTGATGAGGCCATTGAGTTTGGGTTTCCCTCGGCGACAGGATGTAGGGACTTTTTCAAGTGCCGACCAAACACTTCGGCAACTATTCGTAGGGTCGATCCTGGGCTTGACGATCACTCAATCCTTGATAGTCCACTCTTCGACAACTTCGATGATACTGAGACATCTTCGGCGCAGAACGAGCTGCTTGCCTACCACAAGCTTAGGGAGAATAAATTTAGAGAATTCGGCGAGCCATTGATGGGTACAAATATATTACCTTCACGCATCAACAATGGCACTCTATTTGACCCTTACCTTCATGCGGAGCCTGGTAATAGGGAGATGACTTTGAGAATGACGCTCACAAGGAAGGATCTGCGAGCGGATGAAAATGAGCTGTATGGTTGGAAAAAGGATACCGATCCCCTGGCGCTTGAGGAATTACCTCCAGTGAGTGATTCTGACGCTGGGCAATTTGATTGGGGAAATGCAGGGAAGGACTCGGATTCAGGGCTGAAACGGCTTTGGCGAAGAATCACGGGAGGGAGTCGGTGATACAAGCGATTGGCGCTTGAAATCGGGGCCTAGTTTTTTTTTTTTTTTTTTTTTTTTATTACACCATTTCACATGTCTATTACTCCTGCTGCAAGAACTGCGGCGATCATCGAAATTCTTCGCTTTCCTTAAAATCACTTGTTTATTTGTCTATTCATCAGGGTTGGTGGCGCATGGTCTTTTTTTTCCTTTTTTTTTTTATTGTGGCTATATTCTCTTTAACTTCACGTCTATTATGAAATCCGGTATATTGTTGGGCTGCTTATCTTTTATACAGCATTGGTCTGTGAGGCCGAGTCACTTCCTTATGCGTTTTACTATTGTTTCGGGGTTTCTTCATCTTGGTTTAGCTGCATACCTGCAAGCGATTTGGGGTCTTTCTTGAAAAAATTTACCAGGTTGGCGTATTATGCATTTTCATTCTCACCGCTCGTTTTCCTACTCGCTCGCATTCCTAGTTTTCTGTCTACACATGTAAAAAATTCTTACTTGAGTCCCCTTCTGAGCTATTGATACCCTTGGGGAGTTTTGGCGGGGGCATTTTTTTTTTTTTTTTTCGTTCATAAGGTTCATAGGTTGCTGTCACCATAGGACAGGATAATTGAGCCGGATGGCTTTCAATGGGGAAAGGCTAGGAGAAATTCAATCAGCCGTGTGGATGAACCTAAGAAATTTACTACAATACTCGTTCATTGATATCTGATACCTCAATTGTCCCGTTTCCTGCAAGTTTCCGACTGGCCTTCGCTTATAAATGCTTGTTTGAAACCCCCCAAGAATTACATCAAGAAACATGTGTGTATGTATGTACGTTTTCGCATGTACGTGCAATCACCCTCACTGATAGGCCACTGATATATAATCAAAGGAAAATTATACTCCCGTCTGAGCTGGTTACGGATCATTACATGTGTTTATCCAACACGCCTTGCATGCTTCATACTCCAGACAGTCGTACACAGGTGAGAAACACTGTACATTGAGCCTATTTTCTATTGAATTGTTTTAGCTCACGGGGCACATCTAGAGTCCATGTATGTGCGAACGAATTTTGTTCTTCATTTTATTTTAAGCTTTTCGGGAACGCGGTTATATAATCATGTAATCTCGCAACTGATGTCAGGACGAAAACAATGATCTACCAAGGCTGGATTTGACTCAGATCACGGACCCTGCAAGGAGTTGAGATGCCATCGTGGGGTGGGGGGTGAGGGTGGGGGTGGGGGTGGGGAGGGGAGAGAAAAGAAGCTTAGAATTTGGGGGGCCTTATTCGACGGGGCCAGTACCCTACAAGTATGTTTGGTCCGGGGCGTAAAAGGAAAGAAGGGGGAAGGATAGAACATCCGGTGCGAACGGTCTGTGAACCCGACCGGGCATAAATGTCTCGGGCAGTAAGAGTACACGTACAGAACAATCCATCACGAACATTATAGAATAGTCCAGACTCGTGTTTGTTTTTGTTTCGACTCGGAGAATGCTTTCTTGTTTACTCAAGGATCTTCAATCAACTGAGATCACAAGATATCACCCGAATCACATGACTCGTTCTGTAGCTCATTGCATGGCGGCTCGGGAATCTGAAGCATAGCGGGATCGGATGGGAGTTGGAGGTTGAGAAAAATTTTACTTCTTCCCTGTTCAGATCCACGGGTCGGTCTCATCTCCTGTACAGGGCTTGCTTCACGGATTTATAACTGCAGGCGTCCTGTATGATAATAAAAAGGAGATCTTGGAGAGTAGGTACATGTATGTACGTATATTCCTGTCATGGCTATGATTTGTGAGTTCTCCAATTTACCCCATCTTTTACGCACATACAGAAGTCTTATGACAAATAATTTTCCTGATATCAACAACGACAACTCTCTATCTCTACCAAGGAAACAATATAAATTCACCCCAGGATCTTTCCAAGTTGGTGGTTCTGGGGCGAGCGCTCACCGACAAGGCGCCCCAAAAGCTTGCGACCTACAGACTGGAAGAGCTTGATTTTTCGCTACCCCTTACACTAACTGAGTTGTACACTACTCGGGGTACCTTAGAATGTATCAGGATCCTAGAGATCCAGGGGTATAAGCTCGTCCAACCATGTCGAAGGAGTGAAATATTGAACACAAAACACAAAAGAGCAAAGCGAAACTACATGTATTAGCCTTATTGCCTTCTTGCCCTTCCCGAGTCATTTCTTACATGGCCAACCGAAATGTGCCGTGAGCTTAAGCCCTAAAAATTATTGCCCGTATGTTTCGGTTTCGGTTTCGGTTTTGTATTGCGATATCCCGTGCTAGCGATTGAGATTCTTTGACAGCCACTGAAAGGGCCGGAGCAGGAAAAAAAAAAAGCCACCTATATCATACCGCAACGTTTCGGGCATCCGTAGAGCGGACGGTAAATACCGAAGGAAATATCTCAACACGGAGAACTTCCAGAACGCTCGGAGGGGATTCGGATTGCGAAATAAATAGGGGATGTCCGGTGCGCTAAATTAAAGGTATCCGTCGCAAAATCCGTGTATCGAGAAGTTTATAGTAGCCTTTTGGGTTTTAGCACTGTCAGAACTACTTTCGGGTTAGCAACTACATGTAATCCTGGGGAACCCTTCAGACGGAGGACCGCGACATTGATCTTGCTTACTAATACATACAAACTGCGCGCCAAGACCAGAAAAATGACCATACAAGCGACATTGTCCCGCCCAAATATTTTTATGACTCAACAACCAGAAATGATTTCAAAAATTCAAGCAGATGGAATGATAGAGTAGGTAAAACTGGGTCTATCCATCCAATAAGATTAAGAATATGTGTTGTGGTTGGTGGGCTATAACCGGTCAAACTTGAGGTGTTCAAATTGCTCCGTGTCAAGGATTCCACCATAGCCGGTAATATTTGATTAGTCACCTACTCTTCACACTAATCCGATTTTACTAAGCCGCATGTGGGAAACAAGTCCAGTGCCCTAAGGCCTCTGCTAATATTAGTGCAAGTCTTTTCGATATAGGGCTTTCACTTTCGTTAAGGGCGGTGCTTCTCACCTGGAAGGATATGTGACCATGAAGACGGCGATCTTCAAAGCAGGCATCTCCTCTCTATAAGTTGCGTTGACCTTTTTAAACATAATATAATCCGCCCTCTCATTACCATGTTCTCCACACGCTCTCCGGCCAGACGTACCACCCCTGAAAATCTAGTCGATGTGTTAGTGTAGGGTTTCTGGCCCTCAAAAACTCTAAATTAAAAGCTCAGGATTCTTACAAATATATAGCTCTAACTCGCCTTGGTTTTATGATACATGCTATGGTAATAATGATGATGTGGAACAGGAAGCAAAGATTGTTATGGTGGAAGTGACGTAAAGGTACGTGACAGATCGCCCAGGGGAGTCGTGATAAGGTATTTATGTTTCAAAGCTTATAATTAAAGGTCGTTATCATTTCCCTCAACCGTTTGGCATAGCTCTCCTCCCGTCGAAGAGACGTACCTAGGAGACTGCTAGCTAAGTACATACATTGTTCATTATTATGTATGAAGTTAACTACTACAGCTAGACTGCAAATATCCCGATCAGGTATTTAAATTCACAGCCCAATCAACCCGGAATCCCATATTATCGCAAACACAATCATAGCACCCCACCTTCTATAATTATATTTGATCTACGGTTAAAACGATAAATACATTAGAGTCTTCAAAGAACGTGGTTATTGTATTAGCAGTAAACGATCTTACGAATGGGGCCTGGGTTTATACCAAATTGTCAATTTTAACAGAGACCTCGCATCAGTCCGCTTGATATCACATTTCACTCGTCTCAGCGAAGGCGACAAATCCTGGTTACCTTTACCAAAGGAGCAATACAATGACGGCCAACTCTCGATGCTAATGGCGCCAGTTCCCTATATCTTAATCACGTTCGGGGAAGATTTATTTTTGAGAGCCCAGGGACTAGCTAAAAAACGAAGATGAGGGTCTTTTCTGCTAGCTAAAGCCGGGATAGTACGGGTATGTGTATTCTGTTATTCCAGCTCCTCGTATTATAGGGATAGATGATGATTCTAATGATGATAGTACCTGATAATGGGAAACATGTTCTAGACGGAAGGAAGAGCTTTTGCCTAGAGCGTCATCTTGAGCAATGTTCAGATTAGAGCCCTAAGCAGCAAGGCATGTGGCTTCCTTGAGGTGCGGCACTATTATCTCCGGAACTAAAGTACTCTACTTATATACAGTAGCTCATGAAATCTGGCATGACGCTTGTCTATCTGGGATACGAATTGACCAGGCAATGCTTCCTAATTATCCTCACTCGGGCACTCTAATCTACGGCTTTCGCTGTTGTATCTAAAAACAATATGCCCACCCTCAACATCTCATTTTTATCGTTCTCTCCAACTAAGTAGTTTGAGGCATGCAGACCAGGCTAAAACCTGCATACAGAACCTTGAAACCCGCCCTACGGTGAGCAGGCAAGCTGCTTCATGCAGCACTTAATACAAGACCCTACTCTCATTCGGCTTAAAAGGGTCAGGGTTGGTCTCATCCTTGTAGTCTCTTTCGTGACTGCAATGATTAGTGTCCTAAATGATACGGCCACTATCCAAAGTGTTCATGACTGAAAACCATGTGCTATGCATGAGTTAGTATTGATAGTTGCTGGAAGAGGGGTTAAAATTTGCGGAGTAGGGACATTATTTGGTCTTAGATTCTCGGGGTCCGACTGACTACATGGTTTTGTGGGTGGCACTCAACCCAAATATTTCTTAAAGTTGAAAGGCCCAACGGGGCTGCGGGTTTCTATGCCTTAAATCAATACCTTACCTCAACGCTCAAGCACTTATTTCTCTCTACGCACTACCTAATGCGCTGCGCTGATTCAAGCTGTAAAAAGCAATGCTTGATATTTGCCATCAAAAACCCAAGTAACTACAATGTGATCTATGCTCTAATCTAAGCTCTTTCGCTACCCCTCAACCTGACAGCTTGACCGAACTTTTGCAGCTTGGTAAGCAACTGATCCCCCTGCTTCACCACATCCTGATACTGCTTGTTCTTATCATCTGGCCGATTTGTCTCGATGACACCGTTTACACGGTCGATAGTGCAATTAAGCTTTTTGGATGGAATGAATTTCGAAAGGTCACGATCAAGCCATTCCACGGAGACACCAAAGGCATTAGCCATGCTTTCTAGTCCAACGACACGGTATGACTCAAGGAGTTGTGCATAAGCTCTTCTCCTCATTTCACGAACGTACCTGTATCCATGTTAGTTCATCTAAAGTTATCGCCAAGTAGGTAATGTCCATACCAAGCCTTGTGCTCAGCCAATACGCGGTCTTTGCTTAAAAATCTTTCTTCAACCTCTGCAAGTGCCACAAAGAAGCTTTTGTAGTCACATAGATATAAGCTGTTTACCAATGTCTCCAGAGAAGAATATCCGTCTGTGTTCTCCATATCGGCATCAATCATCTCAACATCACCCACAGATACAGCCCCACCACTCTTGGATCCAAGTACAGCCAAAACCTCAGCTGAATCAATAACCTTCGCCTTGAAATCAACACGATTTAATGATATAGTACCGGCAAGAACCGCATATAAGACTAACGTGGAATATGTGCAAATTTCAGTAGATGTGAATGTTGATAGTGAATCAAGCAACAACGGCGCGGCATCAGCATATTGACGGCATGAGAGGAGATGAAGACCTGTGTAAGACTTGAGGCGGTTGCGGCGATCCCAATCTCCGCCAGTATCAATCAACCTAAAAAGAAGGTTAGATACAGTTCTAGTAAAATATTAGATTTGGGAAAGAAATTGAGTACCGTCTAGCACGCTCCACACTTTTTTTTACTGCCATTTTGTCATCGTAAAACATTTCCATACGGATTATGGCAAGGACAATGTCAATTTTGGCGCCAAGAGTTGGGGTTTTTGTGTATAGCTCTTCATAGGCAGCCAGAGCTTTCTCCTAAGAATGAAGGTCGTCAGATTTACTTAGAACCAGACGGCGAGATCTGGGGAATAGTTGCGGAGACGGGGCGGATTTGAAAATACAGATAAAAGCAACGGCCTACCTTGTCAACAACCCTGGCCCAGAACTCTGCCTTCTTTCCCATAGCTTCAACGACCTCTGATTCCCCGGCCTTCTCCTCTACCTCCTTTAACTCCTTCTCATATCCATCAAGCTCGTTATCGTTGCTTTTCTTGAGCTCCTCGTAAAACTTTTCGTCCCAATTAATCTTGCCTGAGAGAATACCATCCGCTGGGTGCGCCAGGTAGCGGTACAGCGGCGCTTGGGACTGTTCTTTGATGGATGTAGTCAAAGTCTTTTGAGCGGCAGCATGGCTAGAGCTTAAAGACGCAGTTTTGAGAGTGAATATATGCTGCGAGAGGAGTAAGTTGGGATACGACGCATACTGAGGGTCCGAACCCATGTTGGAGGGGTACCGTGGGGGTTTCCGTTAAATGGTGGAGAGCTATAAGCTAGACACCGTTGAGATGGAGTTGATGGGGAAGGTTATGAATGGAGATTCCCGCGAGGATGGAGATGAAGACGCAGCTGGATGGAGATGTAGGCGATGAAAATGGAGTGAGAGATCGCAGAGGGACCCATAGTTCAATTGAGGCGGATGACATAATCATACACTAGCCACATCATCCAGCCTCATATCACGTCGACCAAAGCTGACCGCTACCGCCTCTACATCACGAATCTCACCCCGGAACGCTCACGAAAACACGTCTTTTACAGAAAATCGCCTAAAGACCCTACGTAGACACTTTCACCCCCTCATTACGAATATAATAACAATGGGGTACTACGGCTCTTACTCTCGTTACGGAGGCCTCACCACCGCGGTGGTTGTTGTCGGAACTTGTACGTCTGTCCTGCTTGCCGCCCCCCGCGGGTTGGGCCCGAGTCGTCACTAGCACTGTAGTAGCTAATGTGGATAGATAGATATGCTCTTCAATGGTGACGGCGAAGCTTTTAATGTATATTATTCCCCCATTTTCCTCACAACCCTCCTGTCTCTCGCCCAAGTGCTTACAAATCCAGGTTGGTCGCTTCCTTGAAGAAACATCGCCATACGCGTGGGCCTCGCTGGGAGTGGCCCTTTGTATAGGTCTTAGTGTCGTGGGAGCAGCATGGTATGGCACTTCAACCTCTACCGCCGGTTCACTTCTCACAATGCTGCCGCAGGGGTATCTTCGTCACCGGCTCTAGTATAATTGGAGGAGGAGTACGGGCACCGCGCATCCGCACCAAGAACTTGATTTCTATTATTTTCTGCGAAGTTGTCGCTATCTATGGGGTCATTATGAGTATGTACTCCTTGAACAAGCTTCCCACATGCAATCTTCCACTGACACTTCATAAATAGGTATTGTTTTCTCGTCTAAACTTGGCAATGTACCCTCCGCAGAACTTCTTTTCACCGAAAAGAACTACTATACAGGCTGGGCCATCTTCTGGGGAGGCCTCACTGTCGGTATCTGCAACCTTGTTTGTGGTATTGCCGTCGGTATTACTGGTTCTTCAGCAGCCCTTGCTGATGCTGCCGACGCGGCCCTGTTTGTCAAGATCCTTGTCATCGAGATCTTTGGTAGTGTGTTGGGATTATTTGGGTTGATTATCGGATTGTTGATTGCCGGAAAGGCCGAGGAATTTAGTTAAACTATCAGCTTTCCCACCCTGGGGCACGAAGAACAAGGATTGAGGTTAAGAGAGGCTTTTCTTTACTTCACGGACTGACGTGGATTTGTTTCAACAGGCTAGTTAGGGCGTATATATAATGACATGCAGGGTCAGGGGATGGAATGGTACGGTTAACTGAGATTCGAAGGGCATTTTTCAGGCGCGCGCGGTTTGTCTGTATTACTAGGTTTCTCGAGGGATCTTGAGGACAATGATATATATCCAATAGAGCCCCATTATTTCTTTCTTTCTCGTTAAGATCAGGGCGAACACGTATTAATGTTTGGTGATGTAAGTCTTGGTTACCCTATTGTGACATTGGGGAAGTGAGTGCTGGGCTATGATTGAGTCTAGTGTACTGTTCCTTCCTCACCCAACGTCTTAATTCTATAAAGTACTGCGGGACTGATTACCCGAACTCAAAGTATTCGAGTATCTTAGGGTACTAGCACCTGGGGGGGGCGGAGTTTCACACGGTGTCTTAGACTAGGGAAAGGATTCTACTTCGGTCGGTTCGTGGGTCGGTTCGTGGGCGTCCCTTAGTGACTTTGGGTAGACTTTGGGTAACAATAGCGCTGCTTCAATGTGAACCCTATTTATCAACTTGCCTGTTGACTAATGACTTAATAAATACTCTTTATATAATTTGGCATCCCCGTTTGCGGCTGCCTGGTTTTTATCTATTTAAGGATCTATCCATATGTAGAAAATAATGACTAGTGCTAGATGTAACTTTATATATTGTGGGGCAGTTTGACGATTGCATATGCTTATAGTTACTGAGCGACTTGGGAAAGTGTAATAGTCTCTAGTAGCTGACCGCCCCTGGGGAGTTTAGCTACATTGATTCATATACACACCTATAATTAATATCAAGAATATCATTCAGCAATAGAAGGCTCTAGTTAGTTGTTAGTCTATATAAATATAAGGGAGTAACTAACTCAATATAAAACCAAGAGAACAATCCAAGCTACTCATATTAACACGATATGATAAATTCGTAGCGCCATATACCGGACCAAAGTAAAACAGAGAAAGAAAAAAATCCTGATTAAGATATAAGAGAAAACAAGGGAAATTATCGACTGCATAAAGCACAAAAGAAAAGGCAATAGTCTATCAGGTACCCCGCCCTTCCCGATTAAGAAAAAGAAGCCCTTCTATGTATGCAAATGCACAAACCGCCCAGACCTTTCAAGAAAGAAAAGAAAGAAAGCTGGCCAGGTAGCTTAGGCCTTTGTTCCTTGGACATAGCTGCTGACTCTTTCGAGTGCACCAACGATATCATTAATAAGGTCCTCAGAGTCCTCAATGCCAACGCTCAACCGAATAAGATCATCAAAGACTCCACTCTTCTCCCTTAGCTCTACGGGGATTCCGGAGTGGGTCATGCCAGCTGGCAACTCGCAAAGACTCTCAATTCCACCGAGTGACTCAGCAAGTGTAAAGATTTTGGTTTCCTGGCAGAACCTCTCGGCGGCAAGAAGTCCACCCTTGACCCTGAACGAGATCATACCGCCACCCATCCCCTTACGGTGCTGCATTACGGCGATTTTGCGCTGTGGGTGAGAGCTGAGACCAGGGTAGTTGACAGAAAGAACGTGCGGTGAAGACTCGAGGACTGTAGCAATGGCGGTTGCGTTCTCAGTTGAGGCTTTTGCGCGGAGGTGGAGAGTCTTCAGACCACGGTGAGCAAGCCAGCAGTCGAAGGGAGAAGGGACGGCGCCGATTGCGTTCTGGAGGAATGAGAGGCGATCGTTGAGCTGCGAGTCATTGAACGCGGCAACACCCATGAGGACATCCTAACAAGGTGTCAGTAGAGTTTTAAGACTAAAGAGAAAAATTAAGGGATCTTACAGAGTGGCCATTAATGTATTTGGTGACTGAATGGATGACAATGTCAGCTCCATGTTTGAGGGGAGTCTGAATATATGGTGACAAGAAGGTGTTATCAACCACTACAAGAATTCCGTGCCTGTGTGCAATCTCTGCAATGGCACTGATATTCACGAGCGATAATGTCGGGTTACTTGGGGTTTCGATCCAGATAAGCTTGGTGTCTGGCCCAATCATGGACTCTGCATCGACTTCAATGGCCCCCGTGAACGATACACGGACACCATGGGCGGCTGCAACTTTGGTGAAGTAACGATGGGTACCACCGTACACATCACTAATGGAGATGACATGACTACCAGCTGCCAAACTCTGAAGAATTGTAGCTGTGGTTGCAGATCCGGACGAGAAGGCAAGAGCATAGCTGGCGCCCTCGAGCGCGGCTACAGCGTGTTCGAAATTATCACGGTTAGGATTGGACGAACGAACATATTCGTAAAGACCGACCGGATTCCCTACTGATGTTTGAGCATAGGTTGTAGCAAGGGAGATCTGTAGTGCAAGATTGTTTAGTATTCAACTCCTGAACAAGGTGTGGCGGGGTATGGAGGGGCCTACAGGCGCGATAACAGCCCCGGTTACAGGGTCGTGGGGCGAGCCAGCTTGGACAGCTCTGGTACCAAAGCCACGATTGTCCTTAGCAAAACGGGGCTCCTCGTCGATAGCAGGAACATCTTGGATAGATTGGATGGTCATTGTCTATTTGAACGGAGGGTGGACTTATATGGGGTTTATTGAGAATAGATGGGAGGTTGGCAGCCAACTGTGTAAGTACAATTTTAAGCGGGGTTGAGTAGGGTAGCCTGTAGATAGGAAGAGGAAAGAGGGATGGACGAAGAAAGATACTGGTCTTTATAAGTAGGTGGATAGGAGTAGCAAAGAAAAAAAAAAGGTCATGTAGCTGACAATGTAGCTATGGTTCCTGCACCTTTCTCAAATAGATCCCACCAATCGATGGCGACATCTCGGGAATAGCTGATGGAAGCTTCCGACTGAATCCGTCGGGAGTTAGTAACCAAGCCTTGTCTACACACCCTCAACTTCTTTTGGTTGCTTCCCCTCCACTTCCCCGTCTTTGAGTTCCTCCGAGTTGTAGCAACCCTTACAAATCAATTCACCTGACAAATCCATTTTCTCTACAGCAGCTTAATTTTCCCTCACCACCACCATTTTTTTATGCAGGAGTGTCTCGGAAATGCCTGATGTAGCAATAATCTGTACTACATATGTCAGTGGCGGTCACGTTGAGTCTTTGCTGTCTGTACTGAATTTAACAGTCCACTGAGTTTAGCTTAGGAATTCCCCCGGAATAGGTACTGTCCTACCTTTAAGCCCTCGAGCATCAACCACGTACAGAGACATCTTCTCTGCTAGATAGATAGGGTCTATCGGTCGAATGAGAACTCGCAAGATACCTAGCCGATGATAGCCATTGTATATCCGCAACTCTATCTACTCCGCCGGAGCATATCAACCGCCGATGCACCAATTCACGAGCAGGGTCCAGCACTTAACTCCATACGGCGACCCTTTAAATAAATAAAGGTTGCTGCACGCGCATCCTGCAGAGTGCATCCTATGGCGGACGGCAGAATTAACCTAGATTTCATGCCAGGGTGCAAGCTATCCGGTCGCCCTCATGAATCATGTCCTTCGCTGAAAAAGAAATACGGCGTATACAACCGATATACATTGCAATAGTGATCTTATGTAGGTATCTACTGGTGCCCTATGTGATATAAAGATGATGGCTTTGCGGCTTTCAAACCTGTTACTAACAAGGAAGTGTCACATACTCTCAAGCATGAATATTGGTACTAAGAAGATTGAAAATCCATTGAGGGATTCTCTATCGACACCTAGCTAAGGCGTAGTACATACTAGAAGATAAGATACAAAGGAAAACCAGAAATTGACAAAAAAAAAAAAAAAAAAGGCAACTAAGGAATAAAAAGTAAGTGTTAAAAAGTTCAGCAACAGCCCCCCCCCCCCACTCCTATATTTGTTACAGCGAAAACAATATCCACAATTTCCCAACCCAAAAAGAACCCAAGCAAACCGACCAACCAACCTGACTAAAGAAAGCTTAATCGTACCACCGACCAACCCCACAAACCCTACCATGCAAGCAAAGATTTCGTACCGGTACCCCCGGCTAGTGGGATGCCCATTTACCCCACTAGGCTACTACCGAACCGACCCCGCTAACCAAACGAGAGGAGTAAAAGAAGAAAATGAATGGAAAGAACTTAAAAATGGTATCAAACATCCCCTGATTAATTATCGATTGTTTTAATCAACAACTAAAGAAGGATCCCCGGCAGCTTTCTCTGGTGTAATGAACAAGCCAACCTAAGTACAGGCTAAGGGAAGTCTCAACTTAAGGCCGCTATGCGGAGATGCCACGTTAGGATGGAAATTTTCTCTATAGAGAAAGGTCTTCTGTGCTCTCATAGCATACCTCCCACTTCAGGCTCGACTCATAGTCCCTAACAGTAGGATGGTCTCTCACAAAGTACGCAATAGCAGCGCCGCCGAGCGAGATGATGGTCATCGCTGCCCACAGGCTATAGTTTGTCGTCTCAATTGAGACATCATCACTGAGCGAGAAAGCGACTCCAGTCCCTGCAAGAGCAAGAGACCGGAACGCAGTCGCGCCTTGCATAAATCCCATAATGCTACCAAGGCTGTAAGCATCAGGGCTGGCATTTGTCACAAGAAATGCTACAAGTGTCTGTGCAAATCCTGTGACTAGCGTCTTTGTGAAGATAGAGCTCGCAGATGAAATCCATACTGCGATCTCAGAGCTACGAGCAACCTTCGACACAAGAGGTGTCGCAATGTAGATCAAGGGGAAAACCCAGCAGCATAGCCGGTAAAGTCTCAACAGCCCTAGTCGCTGCACTGATTTGGCAAACCCTAAATAGATGACTGTACCGGCAGCGATACCGGCGAAAAGAACAACGAATGACAGGAAGAAGCAAGGCAACCCAAGCCCACCGTGTTCGGTCGGTGAATTGCCAAGGAGGGGTAGTAGTTGGTCAAAAGACGCCGAATGAAGCGAAAGGAAGGAATAGGAGCATAATAGGATCATCAAAGATGGCGCCTTCATAATCTCGCTAAATCTCATGGGGTCCGGTCTGTCGTTCTGGAAAAACGTGACTCTGCGGCGCGGTGTCGGCAACGTCTCTGATTGGCCAAGGAAGGTGTCTTTCTCGGTCAGGAAGTCAGACGAATCACTACGGCGACCGTACAACGGTTGTGTTTCCTCATCGAAATTCTCGGAAGCAGAGGTGCTCGGTAGAGTCTGTATCCAGTAAGCAAATTGCACTAAACGGGGAAGGAAAACCAAAACCCATACTTCGTTGAGAAAAACCAAGTTGATAAGGAAAATAATAAACATCAAACTTGCGCAAGCAAGCTGGGAGCTCAGAATGGGGAATCTCTTCCAAATCTCATTTTCGGATGAGAAGCGGTGTGCAAGAAGTGCCTGAATGAGAGGCCCAATGACACCACCTGTAGCCACAAGGGGCAGTCTAGAGAAGTTGCGAGCCTTCGCGCTTGAAGTCTCGCTGACATCTCCAATCATGGTCGCTGTAGACACACGGATCGAAGAGCTCATGAGTCCACCAAACGCGCGGATCAAGCAACAACTCAACAGACCGTTGCTGAAGCCCATGACCACGCAGGATACTGACAATCCCAACATTCCAACCAGAGCAACAGGTCGTCGTCCCAACTTGTCCCCCATCCATCCCCAATAGAGACCTTAAACTGTCTTAGCCTTTTACTCACTTCGCCAACACTTTGGGGAGCTTACCAGCAATTGAACCAAGAGCGAAAACCGTCTCAACCAAGCCAGTCCAGTATGCAGAGTTGACGCTCCCGCATAGCTGGCTGTCACGAAGAAGGATATATAGCTGTGGTTGAAGACTTGATGCAACAATACTGCCTAAACGTCAATATCGGAGCAACTCAGTGTGAGAGAAGCACAAGTGGACATACGCTTCCGCCAAATGCAGCGAGTAGATCAGCCAGAGCTGCTTCCTATCTTTACTCGAGACCTCTCCGTCTACCTTCTTCAACAGATCCTCGTCCTCCAGAATTTCCTCCTCCCCTATCTCTGCTCCATATTTCTCAAACAACGGGTTTCGATAGCCCGCATCGTTCTCCATATCCATATCCGCGACATGGATTCCAAGGGACTGATCCTCTTCACACGACGACAATACTGACATGTTTGCTGGATAAGCGTGGTGTTTGTTGTGACCGGCACAGAGTTGTGGTTTGAATTTGCTTGTTAATGAGTGGTATTTGGACGTGGTCCAAACGGTAGTAGTTAATGAGTGTGAAGGTGATTTACAAGAGCCTCATGAGACGGTATTTCTCATTACTCACAGGCGGTCCGTGGGAAAAGGAAATCAGTGACAGCGGGCTGCTGTAAAGAGTGTGTGATAATAGTTTATTCCTACGGGGATTTCAAGTGGATGTCGACGGACGGTTCTTCCAACACACAGGTTGGAGGGGTGAAAAAAAACTAGGTAGCCAACTATTATGCAACAACACAGGTAAAGAGCGTGAGATGTTAAGGAGTGTGGAAGAAGAAGTCGGTGTCTATGGTGGTGTTCGGTCTTCAAGACTCGAGACAGGAAATGAAATTCTCTAAGCTCCGTCCAGGGGCCTGCAGAGAAAGAGGAAAGGGCCCAGGAAATGTCCCGCGCGCAAAAACGGCCTTAGATGTAGTTTATGAACCAACAGGCAAGCGTGGGATGGCCACTGCCCAATCATGGCCCGGTGAGGGCAGACAAAAGGGTGAAGGCACTGTTGATCGGTGGGGCTAGGAGCATATGCCAGGGGTAAACATTGTATCAGATACGCCAAGCCGATTGGCTCCTCCTGTGCTTGGTTTGGCGACATGTCTGAGTACAGCAGAGCAAGGGCTTCATTTAGCGCCTCTGTCCATTCAGAAGCGCTGAAAGATGGTGGGATAAAAAGATCTATGCATGTACGGTGTACCTTACATGTGTGCATTGTGTATGAGCAACGCTTCATATGGCCAGGTGTTTCAACGTCTATTATTCACGGTTGGGCGTTGGGCGTTGAACGTCGAAAGTTTGGATGACACCATGAGCCCCTTGCTCACACCATGAGAGAGAAAGAGAGGGCAGTTAGTGAGGACTGTAAACTACCGCAATACCTAGCAAATTCTCTCCCTGGGTTACCTTTCAGCGATTCGCACCTTTCCTCTCTTTCCTACTAGCTATTGTCCTTGGACGTCAGCGGCTCAGAAACAAGGTTGAGCAAGGGCCCTATAACTGCACTTCCAGGCATGTATTTGCACCTCACCTCACGCCCCCAACCTCCGATATCTGTTTACAAAGGTACATGTATTCATCTCGGGACACTTTAATCATCACTACATGAGGTAGAGATAAAGGTCTCTATACTATCGATATCGGGTTCTTCTAATATGAATAGAAATTCTACCTCGGAGTCTTCAATCAACAATATACCAAGGATATCCTGGCGCATTTACCCATTGACCTCGTCAAATTACCACCTTTGAGCTGCTCGAAGTCCAAGAAGAGTACCGAGTACCGAAACAACCCCAGAGTTGCGCTTGAGCCTTAATCACACACGTCTACATATATGATGAATCTACAAATGATCTATATTGATACATGTAGTTACTAGCCACGAAAGACTAGTCGCCATGTAAGTAATTCATTTGATTACCACCGTTTAATTGGGCTTCCATACAATCGAACCCATGCACCACCTCAAATGGCGAGGAGTGTCGACTTATCAGGTTTGTATTATGCATAATTCCCCCGCTGCTCACACCTCTAGAGAGCACTATGCTGGCAGCACTCATACAAGTCAAGCTCTGAAATCAATATCTGGGTAATTTCTAGCAGCTGGGGTCTTTAAAGGTCTTTAAATTTTAAGACATGGTAAATTTCTCGAATCCTACAGCTCGGTGCCTCCCACAACCTTCTGGTGAGCACCAGGGTGTTATTAGTTCCGGGCACGTAACTACTGGTTCGCCTTGAAGATTGCAGCCAACAAATGGTATTGAGAAAAAAGACTTCAGAATCAGACATGAAACCACGAAATAAACAATTCATTCCGCGATCACCGCTGCCCGGTTAATCCGATGTTGTGTACTCTATGTTAGACAACAAGCATATTTGGATATATAGGGTGTTAATTACTTTCCTTGAGTGGATAGAGGTCTCGGTACCGATCTCGAAATGAACGCTTAGACGGCAGTTACGGAGGAATCCACATCGTGAGTAAGACCATGGATGTCAACCAAAAGACAGCCTTTCCTATTATCTTGTCAGAGGTACGACTATATACATGGAGATCTAATCAATCTACCTCGCCCAATAGACTCCCATTTCTAAATATATCACTATAATTCCAAAGTAGACCCTAAATCTCTCCTATAATTTCCACAACCACATTCTCCTACCGTAGGTATCTCTCATATCGGAATTCCCCGCGGTCGCCGCGATTATGGCGTTAGAGAACGTGCGCATGGATGACAAGAAACATTTACATATGTGTTTACATACATACAATACCACGAGGCACAAATTTCCTACATGTGCCACCTGTTTTACGCGGAGATGGATGACACCAAAACTGGAGTCATGTCTGAGACCCTGGATCTTTAACCTTACCGGAACAACCCGAGAACTGGAGACCGGGCGGGGGAAACCTAGTGCTGTCCTCTACTCTCCTAATAAAGAACAGTAATACTCATGTGTAGTGAAGTTATCCGGATGCTTTAGAGCATTCTCTCCCCCGCTCTGCCGGTTTCACGGACCGAGGACACTATCTACAGGTAATTCGGTGGCACCCACACCTAAACGGCGGCAATTCTTCTAGAAGATGTCGGCTTACATGTACCGATCAATTTACGGCTTTGGGGCTTTCCCGCCGGAAATATTTATGCTAGTATAGTGAACACCAACCATAAAAGCCATTAGTCCCATACCATGGAATGGATGAGTCCACTTCTTTTAGGAAACGATTTCTTTCCTAAGCTCATCTAGTCAATTAGGAAGAGAAGCTCAAACAGCAACCTTATATAGAGCCTAGGACTCTTGTAGACGAGCTCCTGGGAGTATATGGTTAAACGGGGGGTATGACTAATACCACCCAATTTCAGTAATGAATTAAACGAACAGATGGTACTTTTTGTAAGAATATGGAGAGCGTTTTTTTAATTGTCAGCACCCATCAAGAGCATTGTTTTGTTGAACTTGGTTTTCAAATTTATGAGGAGTTAGTCGTACCCCAGGATAACCATACCCCCAGGAGTGCGTCTACACAGTCGCTAGTGTCACCAACTCAATCACTATATTTTGGTGATTGAATAAACTAAGGTTAAGCCTAAAACCACATACTATATATATACTCTGTCAGCGCCGTGAGGGAGATATCTCAGTACGCTTAATGAGTACGTGTATGAGCTTTAGGGATCCCGGGCATTTGCCGTCGCAATGGTTGCCTAACGGCTCTGACACCTCTATGGGGCTCTTTCCCTTTGCTCAGCTATGAGTTGACTTTCAGTCTTTTTAGATGTGTTGCAGGGCATGCCTCTAGATCGTGAATGATCAGAATCATCAGATGTCACTCGCTCAATATGAGGGTTATTTATCTATTTATTTATACCTCATACATGCATGTAGCCTTTCGGTTATGGCAGTTCAATATGAGGGCTTGTTGTTATAGTATTTGTTTATTGGTTTATCTTCGTATACATGTATGCAACCCGTAGGTTATGGCAGCCGCCCCTCCCTCTTCCCCAGGGTTGTTGTAATACATGTATGTTTGCTGTTATTCTTGTAATATGTTCTGCTTTCGAGAACTGTTAACTTTAGTGCCTAGGACTATTTTTCCGGTATATACATACAATTACAATATGTATTATATGGATATGAACTTCTATAAGACGGCTCCCCTGTCATGTAGTTAGTCAATCAATCAAGTCTCGTACTGTCCAGTCCTCTCTCCAATGAGGTTACAAAATTTGGTCGATCATGGATAACCTATACATGCATGCGAGGGCTGCCTGTTGTAATATGGTTACTTCCACTGATCGATTAATTAATCAAAAAATTTATATTGTATGCAACTCCGTAAGATGGCCAACTCCATGCCTAAGAGTCAAATAACAAAATTGGTAATTTGTGGCCTATAGTAGTATCAGGTAGAATTATGATGGGGAATTGAGGGTGCCTCTGCATCTGCCTACAAATCATGGAGCTGTGTCGAAGCTTAAACTGAACGTTCCAACAATGTTAAGAGCAATTGCAACAAATATCGAACAGAAAGGTGTTCTAAATAATTTTAGTGTTGATCTGGTTTAGCAGTCTCCGTATGATCTGTAATCCGCTCCAGATTGCGTATACAGGAAGTGACGGCCAGTTCAGATAATGCTCGTTACCCACAATATATACATAGCTAGTGGAAGCGTGTATTATACACGCTGTCGCCAAATACAGTAATGCTGTGTTCCAGCTGGCTCTATAGATCTGTAATTCGGCGCGGGCAGGCCATATGGAAACAGCTGTAGCTCGGGGCTGTGGAAACAGCAATTAGAATGGTGGGCCGACCGAGAGCTCATTTATTTAGCATGGTTAATCCCAACATAATTATATACATGTAATAAAGATAAGAGGCATTGGTTTAGCATCTAATCACCAATAATCACTCGCACAGAAATACTAAGCATGCTATTAGATATTTCTCACTCAGCACGATGAGGTCACAGTGCTAAACCTGTATCTTCTTGATAAATCTAAGAACATGTAGCTAAGTACATAGATATCGAAAAGAAAAATGGGGTTTCAATGCCTAGATACTTTATGTACTTACTGGTTTGTTTCGTTAAACTTAGATGTATCCTTCTTCTTCTTCTTCTTTTCTTTTCAAATATATGTAGCCACAATTCCTGCGGGGTCCTTTATTATCAAAAGTGAAACTATTGTGCATGTAAGTACTAAATAAATATCAAGTCATCCTGTTAAATACCATCACCCTCACAGTTGCGTAGTTGCAGCTGTCCATCCTTACTATCTGCAATTGCAACCACAGCCTTTTCAACCATTCACTCATTCACGCCCGTTCCCTTTCACGACTCACGACTCACGACCTACGACACCTCGCGACTTCGCACTCCTTCACCTATTACACCCTCTCAACACCGTCCCTGCCAAGCCCTACTGCATTGCAGTAAACACACCCGGGTAACTGGAAAACCGTAGAGCTATTCTATCGTACATTCTCGGCCATCGCGCTTGACAGCACTGAGCTTCCTATAGCCCCCAACCTTTCGCACAATGTCGGGCGGAAACATTCGAGGGTGAGTCTCACGCGTAGCTCTCGCCATTGCCAGGTGTGTGCGCGCGTGTACATAGCTAACACCCTCTGCAGTTTCAGCTACTTGGAGGTCAGTTTCTCGGGGGTGCAAGGCGGGCGAACACTTGTGAATGATATGGAATTAACACAAATGATGCGGTACTATAGAACCTCCCTCCGATTACATTCCGCCGACTATATCAGCAGCCCGCGACCTCCCTCGCAATATTCCGTCGTATGCTCCCAAATTTAGGTATGTGAAATCCACGCACTCCCGAGGTGCCCCTCCACTAAGCACTACTAACACCCCCCCCCCCCTCCCCCAACAGCTAAAGTAATAGTAACTACGCTTCTCTATAACGATACCCCCATCCCACTATCCGATCTCGAATCCCTCATCCGGCCAGAATCGCACCGGCAGCGCGAGGATGCCTTCAGCAAGCTACGGCGCCTGCACATCATCATCGAGGAGTCGGGTAACATCAGCCTCGACCCCGTCTTCAAGAAGAACTTCCGTCTCGCGCTCACGGGCGGTGGCTCGCACAACTCATTTGGTGTCCCGTGCACCACGCCCGATAAGAAGAACGTCACTGTGGCCTTTCTCGACGAGTATGCGCAGAAGAAGTTCGAGAGCATTCTTCACTTTATGGTGGGCACGCACAATGACACGAAGCCCGGAGACGGCGTCATTGAACTGCTATGTATTGGGAAGCTGATGGAGCGACAGTAAACCCCAAAAAAAAAAAAAAAAAAAAAAAAAAAAAAAAAAAAACCCTGGAGGAGAGGGGAAGCTAACAGCGATGACAGAGGCAAGGGCTCGCAGGCAACAATCACGAAGAACGGCTTCTCGTTCTTACTACAGGAGGGAAACTCGCAAATCTGGGCGCTACTAATTCAATACCTAGACTATGCGGAGGACCTCAAGATGGAGAAAACGGACGTGCTGCACTTCTTCCTCATGCTTGGGTCGCTGGAGCTTGGGCAGGCATACGCCGTGGATACACTGACTATCACGCAGCGCACGATGCTGACGGATATGCGCGACTACGGGATCGTCTACCAGCGGAAAGCATCTTCGGACCGCTTCTACCCTACTAGACTTGCAACGACACTGACGAGCGAGAGTGGTGGTTTACGAAGCGCCAGCCAGACGATGGATGTAGCGACGGGCGTGGATAAGGCCGATGATGGAGGAAAGGGATTCGTAATTGTTGAAACGAACTATCGAGTCTACGCCTACACCAGTAGCCCCCCCCCCCCCCCCCCCCTCGTAGCCGCTACAATAGTTACCGCTGCTGATAAACACGCCCCACAGACTCCCCGCTTCAAATTGCAGTCCTGAATCTCTTTGTGCGCCTCACTACCCGCTTCCCCAACCTTGTCTCCGGCCGCATCTCGCGACACTCGATTCAAGAAGCTATTAAAATGGGCATTACAGCCGATCAAATCATCAGCTACCTCACTGTGCACGCGCACCCACAGATGCGCAAGAACCTTGTCGTCCTCCCACCCACCGTTGTCGACCAGATCCGGCTGTGGCAGATTGAAGGCGAGCGCATGAAGACGACACAGGGTTTCCTGTTTCGAGACTTTACGACGGCACAGGACTTTGAGGATGTGGCAAAGTATGCTGGCGAGTTGGGTGTGCTCAAGTGGAGGAGTACGGCTAAGAGGGAGATGTTCGTTACAAGGCATGAACAGATCGCCGAGTGGTTGAAGAGGAGGGCGGCGGCAGGGGGCGGGGGGAAGAAGGCTTAGGAAGGAAATGGAGGGGGGGGGGGGTTAATAAATTTTATAGCGGTTTTTCCCCCCCTCTTTCTTCTTTCTTCTTTGTTCTTTCTTCTGTTTTATTTTTCTAGCTTCTAGCTTCTAGCTTCTTCCTTCCTCCCTTCTCTCTATCTTTTCTTGGGTTTGGCGGGTTCTTTAAGGTCTAAATGTGACGTATGATTATATGTCTGTGCCGCTGTTGGGAGAGGCTCTGGGGCGAGGTAAGTTTATAGAAGGTTGGCAACTATCAACCTGTAATTTTATCCGGCAGCTGTCTAGTTTGTATTTTTATAGAGATCTCGAACATTCAATCTATCCTGTGTGTGATGTGGAGGTGAGGGGGGGGGGAGGGGAGGAAGTGAAGTAGGCTGTATGAATCACAGAAAGTCACTCGAGTGCGAGGGAGAGTTGTGACACAGGGGATCACAGGGGATCACTCGAATTTTGAGCCACTGGTAAAGGACGAAGGAAGGTAAGCAATGGACCAGACTGCTGCCTTCTCGCGGCTCCTTCGCTACATATTCCCCGCCAAACCAAAGCTACTAACTCCCATGTTTAAAGCCCCCCCCCAACCCATAGGGGTTAAGTTAACCCCCTACAAAGTGGCCAAAAAAGAAAATTGTCCTAAGACCCGCCCACCAGATATAAACCCTACTGGCCCCGACAGGAGCAGAAGAACCCCCCCGGGTTATTGATGCCAGGCCCCCGCCCGAGTAAGTGTTATAACGCTCACCCCAATTACAGTAGTCTAGTTACACCACAAATCGAGATTTGGTTCCAAAGAAGGAAAGAACGTAGTACTTATGCTAGCTAGAGAGCAAGTATTTATTCGCCCTCCCCCCCTTTCCACGTCTGTGGGGGGGAGGGGGGCTCTATGTTTCTCCTCTCTCGGTTTGTTAAGATGATTGAATTATTTATACACTAGGACCGGCCCGCTCCCAAAAGTCCACCCCAGGTTTAAAAAAAAAAACAAAGGAAAAAAATAAGCTATTTACCATGTAATTTTATGCCACCACCTCACATTGCACTCTAGCCCACCAGGAAGAGGAGAGAGAGGAAAGAGAGGGGGGATACACGTATTTACACATATACACAACAAACCAGCCAGACAAGACAGAAAAAAAAACCCAAAAAACTTTTTTAATCCCAAAGCAACAGAAACAGGAAAAGAAAATACCCGCAAAGAAGAAAAAATATTTTAAAAAAAAAAGGGAAAAAGAATTAAGCACCCTATTTAAACGGCGCAGAAATTGGCTCGACAACAACCCCCTTCTTGATAATGACCCTGGGCATCGTCGACTCCTGGAACGTCGTCTTGGTGGTCCACTCGGGCCCAATGGGGATGCGCAAGCTCCGCTCGTACTGCTGCTTGGTCTCGAACATGTGTGGGAGGCTTGAGGCATGGTATTTCAAGTTCTGGAACCACCACCACCGTCAGCTTACGAAAAAAAAAAAAAAAACAGGAAAGATATAAAATACCTTCTTAACCCTCTTCTCATTAATAATGACCTTCGCCAATTTTGCGTCCTTCCTCTTATCCTTCGCAATACCCTTTACAGTCTTCAGGAACCTATTCGGCTGGTCCCGGTTGTTCGGCTTGAGCCCTTCACCCGTCCAGCTCCCCCACCCGGGCAGGCTCTCGTCAATGACTTGGTCCCCCTCGTCCTCGACGACTGCCCTCTTCTCCGCAGCAAAGTCGGCCACCACATCATCCCCCGCAAACGCCCTCTTCACCAGCTCCCTCTGGGACCTCGCGGCCTTTCCGCCTTTGGCGGGGATGAGGCTGATCTCTTTGTCGTCGACGTCCTCGTCGTCCACGCCATCGTCGTCGGGGTCCGCGACCTTTGTCTTCTTGTGCGTAAGCTTGAGCGTGACGGACGTGTCGATCTCGACCTCTGTGTTCGCGGCGGGGTCAGCGTTCTGTAGAGCGGCCTTCTTGTTCTTGGCGAGCTTCTTGCTGCTGCGCTCGGTCTTGGAGTCGGATTTGCCGGTGGTGATGCTGAGCTGCTTAGGCTTGACGAGGGTGACTTCCTGCGGGAGCCATGGGTTGCCACCAGCGGGGGCGTCGTCTTTGCCGCCGCCGCCGAAGGAGGTGTGCTTTCCGCCGGTGGTTCCAGAGGTGGTCTTGGGCGCGGAGAAGGGGTTCTTGGGTGCTGCAGTGGTGGCCGCGGCAGTGGCCTTGTTGATGGAGGTGACTTCTTCGTCCTCTTCGTCCTCTTCTTCCTCTTTGTCGTTGCCCTGCTCTTGCTCTTCTTCTTCTTGGTCACTCAGGTCCCGTTCTTCGAACTCGGATTTTCCGGTGGTAGTCTTGGTGGCGGCGGGCTTCTTCTCCTTCTTGCCGGGCCTGAATGTCATTCTACCGCCTGTCTGCTTGGGTTCGTCGTCGTCGCTGCCTTTGCCGTTGTTACTCGGCTGGTCGTCTAGTAGGGAGTTCTTGAGCTCTTCTAGCTGCGCCTCGTTTTCCTTTTTCTTGGCTGCCTCTGCGTTTTGCATGAACTTCATGCCCATCAGACGCCCACCGAGCTTACTGCTAGAAGAAGCATCCAAGGAGGCCTCCGCCTTCTCAATGTCCTTCATCAGCCTCTTCCTTAGCTCTACACCCTCCTCGTCGAACTCGTCGTCGTCCTCCTCCTCCCCACTACTACTCTCTTCAAACTCGGAGCCCTCACCGCGGATGTCCTTGCCCTTGATACGTCTCCTGAGTTCCTCCGCGCGGCGCGCCATCTCGATGGCACCATCCTGGGCCTCGTCGTCCCAGATGTTGCGGCCAGACTCCTTCATTCCCTTCGCCCACTTGCTCTGCTTGTGTCGCAACGTCATGCGCTCCTCGGCACGCTTGCGCTCCTGCTCCATGACCTCCTCCTCGTCCATGACGCCGCCCTTCTCGAGCCTGAGCGCCTCCTCGATTGCCTGTTCCTGGCGCATACGCTCCTTCTTGTGCACGCGGTGGTAGGCCTTCGACTTGATCTTCTTTATGCGCTTCGCCTTGAGCTCTTCCCTGTACAGGAGCTCCCTGGCCATCCTGAGCTCGGCTGTCCGCTTCTGCACCTCCTCTATGGACATCTTGTTTGTCTTGAGCTCCTCAAACTCGGCGATCTGCTTCTCGGACTCCATGTTTGACTCCTTCAAGATCCCCGAGATGGTAGCCTCGAGCGCCGACAGTGGTGTCGCGTTCGAGGAGGCTGTGATGGACGGGAGGCGGCTGGGCGCCTTGATGGGCGCGTTGGGGGCGTTGGGCAGCGGGAAGCTGATGTGGTCGGCCTCGCGGTTCATCTTGACGGTGTCGACCCAGCGGCCGAGGGTTTCGTTTGTCTTGACATATGCCGCTGCGCGGTCGATGCGGTCCTGCTGGCGCTTTGGGAGCGGCGCGGAGAGCTTCCCTTGCACGCCGGAAGTCTTGGTGCCTGCGGGGGTAGCAGTATCGATGAGGGCCTTGAGCGACTTTTTAAGCGTGGGGTCGGTGATGGTTGGCATGAGGTCGGTGAGCGTGAGCTTCTGGGAGTCGTCCGCGATGGAGAGGTTGTATTCATTGGGGGTCTTGCCTTCGTTGGGGTCGTCGAGACGTGCACGTTTTGCGGCGGGCTTGGAGCCGGTGGGGAGAGAGGTGATGAGCGATTGGAGGGCGGCGAGCTTCGCGGGGTCCTCGGGGGTGGAGTCTTCTTCTTCCTCCGAGAAGTGGGCGAACGAGTCTGCATCGGAGTCCTCGCTATTGGAGGGCTCGTCGTCTTCGCCGTCGTCTTCGGACATGGACTCTACCAGATCCAGCCCGTCCTCGTCCCCAAACTCATCCTCCGATTCAGACTCAGGTGCAGGCCGTTTCTTCGACCTATTCTGCGGCCCCTTGCTGGTCCTCTTGGCCTTGTCGCTGTTGTCGTCCTCAGGCTCTGAATCGCTGGGTGTGGCCCTGTCAAGCATATCAGAGAGGTTCACGAAGCCTTCTCCGTCCTCCTCCTCCCCATCCTCCCCCTCGCCCTCCTCGTCCTCCTCTTCCTCCTCCTCACTCTCATCCAAAGTCACCTCCTTCTGCCCCTTCCCCGCCTTCTTCCTCGCCCCCACGGAACTGCTCCCACGGAACGAAAAGTCCGCAAACCGCTCCTCATCACTCTCGCCCATCGCCTCATCAGAGTCAATGTCACTCTCGTCGTCACTGTCAACACCCACCTTCCAATGGCCGCCGTCGGAGTCGCTGCCACCATCTATCCTGTCGTCATCGTCGTTGTCGTTGTTGCCATTGTCACCTCTAGCATCTTTACCGCCCCGGCCCCGCCCCCAGCCGTCTTCTTCACCGCCTTTATGGGCAGGGGGGCGGTTCTTGGGGACGCTGTTGCTGCTCTGGTCGCGGGCGGTGGCCGTCTGGGCGATTGCGAAGGCGTTGAGGGAGCGGTTCTTGGGGTTCCTGTGGGGCCGGGGCCGAGGCCGGGAGCCTGTGCCAGGTGGGCGGGGTTTGTGGGAGCGGGGGTTTGTGGAGCGGGGCATTGTGGTGGTGGTGGTGGTGGTGGTGTGGTGGGGTGGTGATGTTTGGTGATGGTGGTGAGGGAAGTTTTTTTTTTTTTGTATGAGTGTGGGTTGGTTAGTTGAGCCGCATTTCTTGGCGGTGGGTATGGTTCTTGGGTTAGGGTTAGATGGTGGGTTGTGGTTAGCCTAGCTGCATGTGTATTTTATGCATGTACCTCTTAATTCGAAGATAAACCCAGCCCAGGAGTCCCAGGCAATATGCAGGTCGGGTTAAAAGAGGCTGTGGGTTAGGAATGTCTATCTTCTTTCATGAGTTTCTTAGCCCGTGTCTACGCGGTGATATCCAGCAAATCCAACAATCTACAAACTAAAATACATGTAAGCATAGGCCTGATGGGGTCACAGCAGGTAAGAGACTCACGGGGGCACAGGAATATAGCTACACTATCACCGAGTTTACATACATAATTCCAGCCAGGAGTCGAGTGATAGCCCATGACTACCAGGCCAGGTATCGGATAAGAGTGACTACAGTGGTTCTACTAGGGGTTACCACCTCGCGACCGTGAGTTGTGTAAGTTTTAGTCCTCTAGCTCTCTATGGTAGGTACATATTACTCTAGTTATGACCTTTCATTGCCCTGTGATGCAATTCAGTTGAGGTTTTGATGCGTTGCCAAGAAATGGAGGGCCCATAAACCACAACGACACAAATAAAAGTATCGTGGCGTGGCCTAGTGGTAATACACTGGGCTCCGTCATATGACCACATACAGGTTCAACTCCTGGTGGGAGCAGTGATGAGAATGCCCAACATGGTAGCGACGCTCTTGAGGGATGATACTCACTCACATAAGTCTTTTGTCGCCGGCTTCTTTTTATCATTTAATTATTTTTTTAAGCCTTGGGTGCTCTGTATGGGTTACCACCTCGTGGCCGCGAGTTGTGTAAGTTTTAATCCTCCCTCTACGGCCAGTTGTAGGGGCTTCTCTACTTTGAAGTATGCATACCAAGTTCTCCTGGGCTTTTCTATATTACAGAAACTTTCAAAACGGATGTAATCCAGTGCATAATAGACTAGCACCATCTGCTTCACAACCACCGACCGGAACTAGAACAGAAAGACCAATTAAGAGGCGGCAAGGGAGCATGGAAGCTCCTCTGGCTGTAGATATCGATGCTCTACATCTAACCAAGTACTAGGCGTAACTACCCCCCCCCCCCCACCTCCTCACCCCCGTACAAAACACCAACGAGTCCGCACCACCCATCCAACGAGCACACAAGCGAGTGATCCACCATGCATCACTCGCCCCTACCACCACGGCCTCTCCGTCGACCTCTTCACCTTCCCTACACACACACACACACACACGCATTAGCCCTATCCGCCGCCGCCGCCGCCTCCCCCAGCAGAACTCACCGTCCCCCCCCCTCACGCCGCTCGCAATCTCGCTCTCAACCTTGCGCATGCGCGACCGGCGGATGCGCTCGTTGTTCGCGCGCCGCCGCAGCGCCTCGCGCTCGTCGATGCACACCGCCTACACCGCCTTAGTGCAGCCCAGAAGGGGGGTGGGGGGGGGGGGACATACACGTTTTGTGGCCCTGGGCTTGGGCTTGGGGGTTGGCTTGGGCTTGAGGGGGGCGCGTGTCTTTGCGGGGGCTGTGGTTGTGGTGGCGTTGGGGGTGGGGTTGTCTTTGGGGGTGGGATTGGGGTTGGGGTTGGGTTCGGGGGTGGTCTTGTGGGCGTTGGTTGTCTCTGCCATTGTTGTTGTTGCTGTATGAAGCTCTTGGGTAGCTGTGATCAGCTCTTTTGTAGCTGTGGTCGAGCTCTATTGATCACAGCTCGCCCCTTATCTTATCTTATCTCCCAAACCCTAACCCTTCCTTCCTGCTGGCAACCAAAGGCAACCAAAGCCATCGAGACCTCGCCCGCGATCACTCGCAACACTCAGAAGTCCAAGGACCGGATCGTAGAGTAGATTACTGTAAACACTTTTTTAATTACCCCCCACCCATATAATAATAACAATAGTAGTAGCAGCAGTAATACATGCGGCTATGGTGATGATAATCCTCACCCCCCCCCCCACCCCACACTCCTTTCCACCCATAACACAGAACAGAAACAACATACGAAAAGACTCCCGCGCAGCCAGCCGTGGGTGTGCATCCAAGGGCTAGTCCGCAGATAGATGGATGGTGATAATCGACAAAAGGGGGAGGGAGAGTAGTAAAAGCGCAGAAAAAGAAAAGGGAATAGAAAAGAAAAGGTCATCAGTCAATACAAGTTACAATCGTCAAAAGTTAAGAATATCCCACCCTCCCACTCCCGTGCACCCAACGCAACGAAAGAAACCCATCATAATATATATATATATATAAAAAAAGACGACTCCCACCAAAAAAGACAAACAAAAAAGAAGAGGACATAATTCACAAAAACCGGGTATTTATAAACCAAAAGCCCTCAGACCGCTAAAGGAAAAAAAAAAAAAAAAAGAGGCAAAAAAAAAGAAAGAAAGAAAGAAAAAGTACAATGGGTACATACACATCACTGAACCCTCCATGTCTACAGAGCTCTCTAGCCACACCACCACTACTACTACCGCTGCCCGCCTCTCGACTCTAACATCCTCTTCTCCAGCTTCGCATACACATCCCTAGCCCACGCCGCGACATGCTCCCTATCCGCCGCCCCATTCTGCTGTACATGATCGACCGTATTCTCCAGCAGTAGCTTCAGCACCTCATAGCTAATATCGACCACTCCCTCCTTGACCGGGCGCCCATATGTATCGGGATGCAGAAACGGATCCTCCATCGACAGCATCATGCGTATCGTCGGCCTTACATTCTTATCCCTCTCCAGACAGCCCTTGATTGTATTAATCAGTGATAGCGGGACGGGCGCGCCACCAATCCCCGTGGAGGGATATTCGATGGGGTAGTTCGGGTCCGGAATGGCACTGATCTTCTGGTACATTGATGTGAGGTGTGCGAAGGGCCCGCGGCCATACGTCATCTGGTAGAGTATGCACCCAAGACTCCATACGTCACTGGGTGCGCCGAGTTTCATGAGGCGAGGAGCGCCGACAGAGGCCATGGCCTTGCCAGAGGTGGCGTTGATGTCGACAATGGCCTCGGGCGACATGTAGTTTAGGGTGCCGACCTGCGACTCGCGGTGGACATTGACGGTGTCGTCGGCGATCGCGTTTGCGATGCCAAAATCGATGAGTTTGAGGCGGCCGTGAACGACGAGGAAGTTTGCGGGCTTGAGGTCAGAGTGGATGATGTTGAGCTTGTGGACGGCGTCGACACAGAGGAGCATCTCGCGCCAGTAGTAGCGGATAAAGGTGATGTCCATCTGCGAGTCTTCGTTGTTGTGACGCATCATGAGGACTTTGGCAAGGTCGGTTTCGCCGCATTCCATCAGCTGGCCCCCGGAATCAGAAGAAATATCCCCCAAGAACTCTAAATACCACGGACTAATGGGAAGTAGCTTACCATAGTCAAGCACTGTTTGGAATCATTGATCTCCCAGTCATACAACCGCACCACACGATCCACATGTGCCAGCTTCTTAAGCAGGTCAATCTCACCCTTATACCCTCTTATGGCTGACTCGCCGTCCTGCGCTGTAAAAGTAACCTTCTTCATGGCGAGAATCTTAAAGTTCTCGGCCATGACTTTGTATACCTTACTCGACCCACCCTTTCCAATGGCATCCAGCCGTCGATACGGCTTCCCATTCACATGCACCACCGACCGCTGCTTCCTCGACGACTGCTGCGACGCTGTCACCGACGCCCCCGCACTCGCCGTGACCGCCTCGAGCATCGACATTTTCGGTGGGGGAGGAGGCGGCGCTGGGCGTAGTGGCGTGTTGTTGCTCTTCATCGACAGTACATTCTTCCTTTCTGGCGAACCAGCAGATGAAGCAGGGGCCAATGGTTTATACTCCTTCTCCTCCGGTGGAGACGGCACTCGAGTTACCACAGGCTTTACCTCCTCCATAGCGAAACTTAGCCTCTTCGAACTCGACACAGTAGACGTGGGACGTCGAAACATGGGTGGTGGTGGCATGTTCTCCTTATCCTTTGCTGCCAAAACCTGGGGCACTGAGGCAGCGGCAGCAGCCGCAACCGCCGCCGCCCTCGACTGCGCCGAAAACGCCGATGAGCGCCTCGACGAGTCTGGCGATCCGGACCTGGTCTCCTCCGGCGCACTCGAAAAAACGTTCATCCCCCTCTGCTGCATCATCGACGTCTCTGGACTCGACCTCCTAGACCTCCTCGACATCATCGAGAACGACGCATCCCCGACAGGCGTCTCCTCGCGCATACTCCCATTCCCAACTCCATTCCCACCGAAACCCTTCGAGCTAGACCCCGAACTTGGCTCGTCCATCTCCTTTATGTCCGTGGGGCTCTGCTCGTCGCCGCCGCCTCCATCCTCCCCGCCATATGTCTCATACCCCTCCATATCCTGCGGATCACTCCCTCTCCTCGGGCCCCTTCTCGGTGGCCCCGCCAGTCCCCCCAGTAGCCCTCGCCCCGCACGCTTCCACCGTATTGCTGACGCCGTCGCTGATGGCTGCATCGTCATTGTCTGCTGACTCGTCCTGGCAACACTCCCATTACTGCTACCATAGTACCCCTCCTGCTTCATCTCTTCCTCCTCGGAGCCACCCGAGGTATGCACGCGGCGCGAGTAGCGCCCCCCAGTCGGCGCGGGCGTGACAAGCTCGCCGGCGGTTGCGTACTCGGGACTACGGTGTGCGTGCGTGTGTGGCTCGTCGTCTTCTTCGTCGCGCGGCGGGGACTGGTCCCAGCTAATACGTTTCCGAGGTATTACGGGCTCGATGCCAGACATAGAAATGGATGACATTTTTGACCCCCCAATGACGCCGCCGCCGCCGCCCTTGTCCGACTCGGACGACTCGGGGAAGTCGTTTAGCAGCATTTGGGCCAGCGCGCTGAGCTGCGGTGCCCTCCCTTCATCATCCTCGTCGTCTTCGTCAGAGTCATTGTCGTTCATGCGTCGGCTGCGCGATGAGGAGGAGCCAACTGAGAGGGGGGAGCTGCGGCGCGAGTGCGAGAGGTAGGGGCTCTGGCGGCGTTGCTTGGATGGGCGGGAGAGAGCTGAGAGAGGGGAAGGTGAGGGCGTGGATATGCTTGCTGACATTTTCGGACGTGGGCTGTGGTGGGTAGGTGTTGATATTAGATGCTGCTTACTGGCTCAAACTGCAATCAATGGGTTGCAATCAATGGGAGATGAGGGTTCAAGATGAGCTGAGTGAGATTTTTTCCGTAGATGAGTTTTTTTTTTTTTGTTCCAGCTTAGCAACTTGTGTAGATAAGACCATCGACTAGCGACATGTGTTATATTCACTTAGCTGGAGGGGGAGGAGGAGGAGGAGGAGGAGGGGGAGGGGTGGAATTAAGAGGAAGTGAGTAAATGGTGATGATGTTGATGATTGTCCGTGATGATGTCTGGTGATTATGATGGCAGAGAAGAAGAGGAAGCTCAATCAGTCAGTCACTCAGACTTCAGTGAATCGTTCAGTCGTTCAGTCGTTGTCGTTTTCTTTTGTTTGACCTGAGGGGGGAGGGGGGAAAGGAAGGGGGGGAGAGAAAGAAGAAAGAGGGAACAGAAAAAGAAGAAAGAGAAGAAAGAAAGGTCAGAAGCGAGAAATTGCTTCGTTGGTTCGTTGGTTGGCGTTGCATCGATCGTTCCTTTGTTTACGTCTCGCTTGAAATGGCCATTGGATCGTTGCCGTAGCAACTCTGCCTGTCTGTCTGCCTCTACTTTCTACCCCACCACCACCACCACCTGCAGTCTTTCCTCTTCTTCTTCTTCCAACGAACGGCCACTCAACACGTGCGATTCCTGGGACAAGACTTGTGTGCTGCACGGCCTAGTTATGAGAACAACTCATAAGGTACTACCTACCTACTACTCTAGATAAAAAAAAAACAATTCCAATTCCAATTCAATAAAAACACCTGATACAGCAATTATCGCGAGCATAAGTTTTCAATTGAATACACTACAACAGGGTATTATTTTGATGTTGCCCTCAACAACAGCTAGCTAGTAAGTAAAGGGGGTGCTTTAAAGAAAGAAGAAAAGAGAAATTCATGCGGGTGATATTAATATTCCGCATTGTGCACCTCCGATGGACTATCCATCGCAACCTCCTCATAATCTACACAAATCGTATCAGTAGCTGTTAGCATCCTCAAACGCGGGGTACCAATTCACTCACCCCTCTCCAGCGCCGCCAGATCCTCTCTCGCTTCCGAAAACTCCCCTTCCTCCATGCCTTCCCCAACATACCAATGCACGAATGCGCGCTTCGCATACATCAGGTCGAATTTATGGTTGAGCCTCGACCATGCCTCCGCGATTGCCGTCGTGTTCGACAACATGCTCACCGAACGGTCGACCGATGCCAATTCGCCGTTTGGCACTGACATTGGTCGTTGGGAGTTGATTCCGAGCTCTGTAACATACCCCAATTAGCTATATAAATATCTAAGAGCAACCTTAAGAACATACTAAAGCCCGTGGGGCACCACTCAACGAGGTTGAAGGTGGCCCGAGACTTGATCGACGCCACTGCGAGCGTGCACTCGCGTGGCACCACATCCCCGCGGTAGAGCAGCGCAACGGCCATGTACTTCCCCTTTGCGGGGTCGCAAACCACCATCTGGTTGTGGCGCTCGAAGCACTGGAACGTCAGCTCTGACACCTTAAAGGCCTCATGAGAGCTCCTGGCCGACGAGATGACAGGCGCATAGCTGATCAGCGGGTAGTGGATGCCTAGCGACGATTCAGTCAGCAGCTAACTCTGTACATACAGAAGGGCGGGCCCATACGAGGATATGGCACCAAGTTCGTCTGGAACTCGCCCAAGTCCACATTCAGATGCCCGTCGAAGCGCAGCGAGGACGTGATAGACGAGACTACCTGCGCAATCAGGCGATTCAACGAACCATGGTCGGGACGGGGGATATCGAGGTTGCGCTTGCAGATGTCGTAGACTGCCTCGTTGTCGACCAGGAACGTGCAGTCTGCATTCTCGATGGTGCTGTGCGTTGATAGGACAGCATTGTACGGCTCGACAACGGCCGTGCTGGTCTGCGGGGCGGGATAGACGGCGAACTCAAGCTTGGACTTTTTGGCATAGTCAGCAGAGAGGTGTTCAAGGAGGAGGGCGCCGAAGCCCGAGCCAGTGCCGCCACCGAAGGAGTGGAAGACGAGAAAGCCTTGAAGGCTAGTGCAGTTGTCAGCGATGCGGCGAATGCGGTCGAGGACGGTATTGAGAATCTCTTTGCCGATTGTGTAGTGGCCACGGGCGTCTATATGTCAATAGAGTCCACTCGTTAGTCTACCACTCACTCACTACATGTATTCCAGCTGCAGTCTTTTTCTTTCTCCTTGATAGCTACTACTATCTAATGAGATTTGAAACACCATGGGTTCTATTTACAGTTATTGGCCGCGTCCTCCTTCCCGCTCACCAGCAGATCTGGATGAAACAGTTGTCGGTACCGGCCAGTCCGGATCTCATCAATGGGCTGCATTTGCATTATCACTGCATTAGCAGCAGCACTCTAATATACTCCTAACCAATGCCTAAGAAGCAGAGCCGAACCGAGGGGTCCAGGTCCACAAAGATGGACCGCGGTACATATTTCCCATTCCCTGCGTCCGAGAAGAAGGTCTCGTTTGAGCCACCGCCCACCGCCGTTGTGTTTGCGTCGGGCCGCCCATCCATTCCCAGGCCATGTTCCAGGAGGTATCTGGTAGTAACAGCACCCTTATGAATCCCAAATCTCTAAACGAAAGGATGAAGGAAGCGAAAGTTGAGCAGGCCTACAGTTCCCACGCACTGTTCCCTAGCTGCACACCGGCCTGTCCGATGTGGACGTGTAGGATCTACGGAGGGGGGAGGGTGCGTGCGTTATTATTTTTATTGAACCAGGAATCAAGTGGAGGGGGGATGAGATTTGGATTTTTGGTAGGATCATGGGTAGCATCATCATAAGCGACAAGATATACGAGGATTAGGGTAGTAAAGAAGTATAGATATTACTCTATATAGATACACCGATAGACGATCGTTGTCAGGGAATGAACCGGGGTGGGGGGGGGGGAGAGGAACTGGACTACTTACTTCACCCCTCATAATATTTGCAGCAAGAAATATACCCAAAAGTTTCTATCCTGGAGTCGTTATTTTTGATGATGATGATGATGGTGGTGGGGGGAAGAAAAGAAGGATGAAGAGAGAAGAAAAAGTAAAAAAAAAAGCTGTCAGAACTAAATCTGAGATAGAGGATCAGTTAAGCAGAACGAGTCTTGGCATTCTGCGCTGTTTGATGAGTCGTATTACTCTTCTCGATAGAGTCGACTGTTTCTTTTCTAGATAAGTAAGTACTTATGACGCAGAGAGGACTTGTCTTAATTACTTGTAATGCTCAATTTTTATTTCTAAACGAGGACAAAGAAAAACACAACCAGCCAGCCTTGATTAAATCAAATCGGCCCTTCTCATCGGATAAACTCACATGTCACATCTTTTTTTTTTTTTATTGTGGCTTTCTGGACGCATGTCTCGGCAGGGGGAAAAGCAAGCAGGCCAGCAGTTTCGGAAACAACTCTCCCGGCGGGTAGACCCTGTTACTTCCTATGGCAGGCCAGGCAGGTACTTACAAGTTGTAGGCAAGAGGGAGAAGTCCAGCCAGGGCCACAAGGGGACACCACAACGGTTTCCCGTTCCAACCTTCCAAGCTTCCAACCTCCATCCATCCAACCTCCATCCATCCCATCCATCCAAGCGTCAGCCATCGAACGCCCACCGCTGTTGCAGCCGGCCCTGTCTGTCTGCACGCATCACATCTAAATCCGATTTGGTCTCTCCCTATGTATCACCCAAAAATCTTGGGATCTACAACCTTATGACGACAGTGGCGTCATATTTAACCCAAAAAAGTCTCCTCCTTTCCTTTCCAATTTAGACCCTTTTAGACTTCTTGCTAATGATCTTCGTTATTCGACATCCCCCCAGAGATGTTTTCTACAACTCCACTCACACACAAAACCCCCCATGTCGATTTGTCTGGCCAGCAGTCAGTTGCACAGGGAATTGGCTGGCTGTACATCAGTTCCTGATGGGGAGGCTTCCGGCGGGAAGGGGGGAAAAATGGGCCAAAACACTAATGCCCAAAAAAGAAATACTAACTAACGACGTCGCATTTTCAAAGTCCCGCGTCTCCCCCCCCTAGAGTGGTAGAAAGTAAGAGTATAGATACGCAAACGCGTATCAGATCAATTAGAAATATGTACTAAAGTACCTCCAATGCCTGCACATCTCATTTCCCCAGACTACTCCATTCTGCAAAGTAGAGTATCGTTTTACTGATACCGCGGAACCCCCCAGGAGGTGGGAGTGGAGATATGAACATCTCCTATGCGAGATTTCAGAATGCTCTAGTAGGGTATAAAATACGGGACATGCTCCTTGTCCCGGCCTAAATAGAGGGTACATCAATATTTAACAAAAGGACCCGGCCTCGACCACTAAAACAAAATCTGCTGCACCATAAATAACTAGCTCTTGTTCTTAAATATTGATCCCTCCTCTAATTAAATAAAACAATCGCTTCCTACCCTACCTTGTCTCCTTTCCCTGCTGCTACATTTCGTTATAACTGCTTCGACAGCCACTCCCTCCAGAGGCCAATATCTTCTTTTACACACACACACACACACATATATATATATATATATCTACGCACTTCCCTTACCTCAAGTTAATACTCACAAGAGGAGTTTGATACTCACTCTCCACAATGTCGACCCCTATGCACGAGATCCCCGAGCCATCCTACCCCGAATTTGGCCCACCAGGCAGCTACCAATCACGGCCACCACCCCCGGCCTCTCACCCAGGCTCCTCCGATACACACACCTACACCGAAGAGATGATTCCTCGTCACCAGTTGCACGACCGGCGGCCCACCACTGCCACCACTGTCTCCGACGACCTGAACCCCCACCGGCACGTCTCGCAATCGCGGAAGCGCGAGGAGAGCCACCGCCTCGACGACGACCTGGAGCTGTTGAAGGCCGAGCGAGTGGCTACTAATGCGTCTGGAACGGGCCCGGACCGTTCAAGGAGTAGACGGCACCGCTCGAGGTCAAGGGTCAGCGAGGTGGTGGACCCCGTGGATGATTTTGATATTGCAACGAACCCAGTGCATGATAATGGCAAGGGGGTGTGGAGACCGCCGGAGAAGCCGTCGAATAAATTTGCGCAGTTTATGAAGACGGTGGGTAGCTAGTTTATTTATTTTGAGTTCCCCCTGTTAATAATTGTGGGTTGTGGCTAATGATGGGAAAAATTATAGGTGCATGAGTCGTCGGTGATTATAAGGTATTTCACGTATATCATCCCGTTGGTGCTGATATTACTTATCCCATTGCTGCTGGGTGGATTGGTGTTTCATGAAGCGGCAGTGGGGGACGTTTATCTGATGTGGTTCATGGTCTGGCTCGAGGTGGTCTGGTTATCACTTTGGGCTGCAAGAGTAAGTAGTGCATATATATATATATATATATATATTATATATAAACACCCAATTGCACCGCCATCTGCTAACACCCCCCTCCAGATCATCGCCAAATGCCTCCCCTACGCCTTCTCCATCCTCACCAGCGTCTTTACCAACAACAGCAAGAAATGGAAAGACATGGCCCGTATGCTCGAAGTGCCCGCCACGCTCTTCTTCTGGTGGCTCGCCATCTTCGTTTCCTTCCTCCCCACAATGACCAACCACCACAACAACGGCGACAAATCCACGCGTTACTGGGAGAACCGCGCAAACATCGTGCTACTATGCTTCTTTATCGCCACTATCCTCAACTTTGTCGAGAAGATCATCATCCAGCTGATCGCAATCTCGTTCCACCAGCGCACGTACGAGGACCGCATCGAGCTCAACAAGTTCCAGATTGGCTCGCTGGCGAAACTCTACGCCTTCTCGAAGCAGGTCGAGAAGGAGCGGGACCTGGGTGAGAAGCGGGACTCGAACCTGGCGAGCGGCGTGCGGACGCCCCTGGTCAGGCTGCAGCAGGCCAGGGCTGGCGCACAGAAGACGTTCAATAAAGTTGGTGATGTGTTTGGGAAGGTTGCGGGAGACTTTACGGGGAAGCAGGTCTCGAAGAGTACCTCTCCGCAGCAGGTCGTCCTCACACTTCTCTACACCACCGAAGGAAGCCAAGCTGTAAGTCCGATCATTGACCCCCCCCCCCCATCACGTCAGTGTCAATGATAATTGGTAACTAATACCGTCCCCACAGCTTGCCCGTAGACTCTACCGTACCTTCATCCGCGATGACTGCGAGAACGTTCTCGCCGACGACCTCAAGCACGCCTTCTCCTCCGAAGACGAAGCCGACGCCGCCTTCGCCATGTTCGACCGGGACCTCAACGGCGACATCTCGTGCGAAGAAATGGAGCTCGCCTGCGTCGAGATTGGGCGCGAACGCAAAGCCATCGCCGCCAGCCTCAAAGACCTAGACAGCGTGGTGGGGAAGCTCGACGATGTGCTCACCTTCATGGTCGCCGTCATTGTCATCCTCGTCTTCCTCAGCCTCATCTCAAAGTCCACGGCCAACGTACTCGGCTCCGCCTCCTCGGCCGTGCTCGCGCTCAGCTGGCTCTTCTCCGCCACGGCGCAGGAATTCCTGGCCAGCATCATCTTCGTCTTTGTGAAGCACCCGTTCGACGTCGGCGACCGCGTCGACATCTACAACACAGGCGCCGGCACGATCGACACTTTCTTCGTCAAGGAGATTGCGCTCATGTACACAGAGTTCAAGAAGCTCGAGGGTCATGTCGTGCAGGCGCCCAACTCGCTCCTCAACACGCTCTTCGTGCTGAACATGCGGCGCTCGGGCGGTCTCGCCGAGGCCATTCCCGTGGTGTGCAAGTTCGGCACGTCGCTCGAGCAGATTGAGGACCTCCGCGCGCGCCTCGTCGACTTTGTGACGAGCGAGAAGCGCGAGTACCAGCCCAAGATCATCACGGAACTGCGCGACATCCCCGACATGCACAGCGTCAAGCTCAACGTCGTCTTCTTCTACAAGAGCAACTGGCAGAACGAACTCGTGCGTCTGCAGCGCCGGAACAAGTTTATGTGTGCGCTGATGGTGTCTGTGGCCGACGTGGGCATCGAGAGCCCCAATATGCGCTGGCCGGGCCAGAAGATTACCGCCCCCGTGTTCCTGCAGTCCGTGAGCAACGACCAGCTGCAACAGTCCGTCCTCGACCGCGGCGCACCCCCGGACAAGCAGGACGGCGAGTACCGCCCTTTTGTCCCCGGCGGCCCACCACCACCACCGCCCGGAATCCTGCGCGCAGACTCCGCAGCGGGACTCAACCGCTCGACGAGCAGGAGCAGCGTGTATGGCGGCGGTGCAAAGAAGGTGGACTTTTCGCTGGGCGTGGCCGACATTGCGTCCTCGGACGACACGGGCGACGTGTTTGAGGACCGCCGGCGGATGGCGCACGTGCCGATGGTGAAGGTGATTGAGGAGCGGGAGCGCGAGGAGGAGGCGGAGGCGGAGCTGGCGCGGACGACATCGCGGACGAGCTCCGAGGCTGGTGCTGGTGCGTACCGCAGGCGTGCTGGGAGCGTCGTGAGCCACCGGAATAGGTTCTTTGGGTCGAGGAAGCAGAGCCTTGAGTCGCAGGACCTGGAGGCGGCGAGTGGGCAGGCGGTGGACCGGGGAAGGCTGAGTGTGGAGTATCAGAGGCCGGGTGGGTACGGGCAGAGGGCGAGTGTAGAGCCGGCGTCGGATGAGGTGAAGGGGCTGTGAGACTACATGTATATTAACGGACGGGGGCATGTATTACTGGTTTTTCTTTTAATTGATCTTTTGTATCACGTAGATAGTTTGGCTTCTTTTTATTCCGCTGATGAGCATACGACATCCTGTATTTATTTATTTATTTATTTCATGCCTCAATTGGATCTATTATATATTTATCTTCATTTCTAAGTAGTCAGCAGCAGTAGTTAGTAGCAATAGTAAAAGAAGAAGCACGATGCAATATAAAAAAATGCCCGCACCAACGCCAGCTCATTGATATCGTACACTCCCCATCCCAAAACGCCCTACTTATTATGCCACAAGAAGTCCTTCACCCCACTCCACGTCTCAGCATTATCATACCTACACCCGTTAGCCCCGCCCCAATAGACCCCATCACCGCCAGGAACACGCACAAGTAGACCATACTGCCCCTCAAGCTCCCCTGCAGCGTCTCCGGATGCCACCTAAACAGCCACATAACGGCTCCCCAGCTCCCGGCAGCAAACAGGGGCCAAGCCGCCCCGCGCACCCTATCCCTGCCGGTCTCCCCGCCCAGCACCACGCCGCCCAGCACCTCGCTGTTGACAGCCAGCTTCGCGAGCGCCAGCACCACCCGCGCAAACACGTAGACCACGATCTGCATGTTGACGGTCTCGCCGGCGCCGCGGCCAAAGACGACGTACCCGCCGAGGAGGCCGGCGACGAACGTGTCTGCGCTGCGCTCCTTGCCGTTTGCGTGGAGCGCGCGCAGCGCCAGCAGCGCCGTCTTGTACACCAGCACGTAGAGGCCGAGGTTTGTGGCGTGGCTGCGCGTCGCGGCGAGGATCTGCGTCAGCTTTGAGCGTAGGCTGTGGTGTGTGTGGTGTGTTAGTTTGGTTTGGCTTTTGGTTTTGTGAGGGGGGGAGGGGACGTGCCTGCCGGAGCGGAAGAGGAAGACCATGACGAGGGCGTGGGGGAAGCGTACTTTGGTGCCGTAGACTATGCCGTTGCGGAGGCCCTTGAGGAGGGCGAGGAGGTCGTGGTGGCGCGGGTCGAGGAGGAGGGCGTTGGCGGCGTCCTGGGGGGTTAGTTAGGGTTATGGACATATCTAGAGGGAGGGGGGGGGGGGGTACATGGAGAGCCTGGAGCTTTGAGGGGGATACTGGGACGGGGAGGGCGGACATTGTGGTGCTGTGTCTGTGTCTGTGTCTGTGTCTATGTCTATGTCTGTGTCTGTCTGTCTGTCTGTCTGTCTGTCTGTCTGTCTGTCTGTCTGTCTGTTCCTATGCACGTGTAGCAAGAGAGAGAGAGAGGTCTAGAGGGGAGAGGAGAGAATGTAGATGTAGATAGATGTAGAGATGTAGAGATGTAGATATAGACGTGGAGCGGTAGGGTCAAGGAGCGGATGTGGGGAACCCTGCATGGAGGTTCGACTCCCGCCCAGAGCAGAATCCAACACCGGTCCTGGGACAGTCTTAATTAATTGATTGCTGCTGCTGCACCGCACATGAAAACTCGGCCCGGCGTTCGGTTCGGCTGCGCGATTCTTTTTGGTGTGTGTGCGGTTGTTTAATTTGCATGTGACAGACAGCGCACGGATCAATCTGCGGATGATCGATCATTGGCAGGGAGATAGAAATAATAACAACAAAAGAAGATAATAATAATAATAACAACAAAAGGCAAAAGACTGATGTGATCAGTATCATCCCTCAAGAGCGTCGCTACCATGTTGGGGATTCTGACCACCGCTCCCACCCGGGATTGAACCGCGGTGTCATCGGTGTGTAGTCGAGTGAATCACCACTAGGCCACAGATCGGCGGGAATTATTCGTACCATTGTATTCTGTATGCGGATATGTGTACCGGTGGATTGATGTAGCAATGGGCTCTAGTAGTCTAATATAATGCATATAAGTACATGTAGTATTATATTGATTCTACTTATTGTATGGGAGGATGGGCAGAATATCATTCATCCAAATGGTGTCAATGATCATGCCCGGATGACTAAGTGAATCACTACTGAAATTTATAACATAAATACAAATTAAACTGAATCGAAATAAACAACCCCCGCAATCAATGTCCTTCAAATTCAACTTCTCCGCCGGCGCTGACAGCGACAGCGACGATGACACTCCCCTCCCCGCCGCCGCCGCCTCTCCAATCCCCGCCGCCGCCCCCACAGCCCCCGTCCAATACCACACCCTCGCCTCTCTAGTCCGTCCCCCCCTCCCTCCCTCCTCCCTCTCTCCCCACGAGTAACTAACCCCAGATCCCCACCCTCCCCAACATCTCCTACACCACCCTGCGCCCCACATCCGCCTCCCCGCCGCGAGCTCTACGACGTCCGCATGCAGCTCATGTCCGAGGACCCCTATCCACGCACCCCACCACCGCCCCGCTCCTCACAACCTCCGACATCCACACCTCCGTCTACGAGGGCGGCCTCAAATCCTGGGAATGCTCAACAGACCTCGTACAGCACCTCTCAGCCCACCCCCACCCCGCACCCCCCCGCATCCTCGAACTCGGCTGCGGCACCGCCCTCCCCTCCCAATTCCTCTTCCAAGCCGCGCTCACCACCACCACCACCAGCGCCCCACGCAGCTTCACCCTCGCCGACTACAACGCCGACGTGCTGCGCCTGGTCACGCTGCCCAACCTCCTCCTCGCATTCTGCATGCTGCGCGCGGGGCCCGCCTGGGCCGACGAGGGCGACCTGGAGGTGACGGCCGCGCTGCTCGACGAGTTTGCGGCGGCGCTGGCGGCGCGCGGCGTGGCTGTTGCGTTCGTGAGTGGGGGGTGGGGGGCGGAGATGGCGGCGCTGCTTGGCGGCGGGTTCGGCCTGGTGCTGGCCAGCGAGACGATCTACTCGTTGCGCACCACGGAGGTGTTTACGGATGTCCTGGTGGCGGCGCTGCGGGGCGGGGAGGGGCGCGCGCTGGTCGCGGCAAAGAGGATCTACTTCGGTGTTGGGGGCGGGGTGGGTGAGTTTGTGGAGGTGGTGCGCGGGAGGGGGGGGTGGGTTGTGAGGGTTGTGAGGGAGGAGGAGGGCGTGGGCGTGGGGAGGTGTGTGTTGGAGGTTGTGAGGGAGGAGGGGGCGTAGATAGATAGATTCTGTATATAGACAGTAATAGTTAGAAAATGGTAGGCACAAATAAAAAAGGTAGTTAAAAAGCTTGTACATACACCGAAAAACATGTCCCACCGACCATTGCCCCTGCCAGAAACCCTGACCCTGACCCTACCTGGCGCTCACAAGCCATCACTCGACACATGCCCTCAACCCGGACATCCACCCACAACCCGGATTGGCCAGCCCAACTACATACATACATACAACCAGACCCGTATTTAGAGCCATAAACCCAATAACAGGCGCCCGAGTAAGGTGGACAAGTAAGATCTGCTAGGACCCGTACCGTGACTTGTAATTAAGGATATATCCCCCCCCCCCAGTAGGTACAGACCAGAGACCCTCGCTCGAGGGACGTGTATCTCGAAATACTAAAGCCGCCGCCAGGGCCGTGGCCGGGGGACTTCCAACATTTTGGTCGTATCAGGTGCTGAGTTTACCCGTCGCCGTATAGAGGGGGGGTGCTTCACAATGAAAAGGGTCCGGTGCCAAACAATCAACGGGTACAAGCCCATGTCAGAAGTATTGCATCCGGGGACCCAACCTCCCCGAGGCCCAGGCAAAGGGGCTTGATGCATCATTTACTGCCATCTTGTATGTATGTACAGGAAATGTCACTCCCACGGCCGGCAGTGGGAAGGGCAGTGCGGGGTTCGTGGTAACAACATCCCCGCAGCAACGGCGAGGGATTGGAGGGGGAGGGTTGTAATTTGTGTCACGGGCCCCATGCGGCCGGGTTGGGTGCTGTGCAAAGGGTCTGGGCTGGCTGGCTGGCTGGCTGTGGGTCTGGCCGTTGGGGACGACCCAAGCCCTTGAATTGAAACTCATAACCCAGCTATATACATACATAATGTAGTCGTCAATACGTTCAACTGAGCCTGCCTAGTTGTAATATAGGGGGTACATGTATAAATACAATGCATATATTGACGGCCCGATGCACACTCACGAGCCATCACTCGCCCTCTCCTCGTGCGAAGGGCGAAGGGTTAGCCCTGTGTCTGTTGGCGCTGTGGCTATGGTGGGCCTGTCCTTTCACCGCCTCTATCCACCCCTCTATCCATCCCTCTTCCACCCCTCTATCCATCTCTCTTCCATCCCTCTTCCATCCCTCTATCCATCCCTCTTCCATCCTTCTTCCACCCCTCTTCCACCCCTCTATCCATCTCTCTTCCGCCCCTCTTCCATCCTCATCCTCTATCCACTGCCAACTCCATTGCTAACCCCCCCCCCCTCCCCCCATCATCATCATCGCCTCTTTTTTCCTTCTTTTCTAATTCATAGTTTCTATTGTCTTCTGGGCCATACAAAAAACATCGCATGCAGGGACTCCCTATGGCGTGAAAAAAGTGCCCATCCCCAAAGCCAGCATCCCAAGCTACGGTAACTGTGGTCCGTTACCAACCGCACATCCTCTTACAAGGCAGACGACCTGAGACACCCCCGCCAAAGAAAAAATACAAAAGAAGCACACTACCATCATCATCGCCTCTACCACCACCATCATTATAACATCCTATAAGCACACCCTGCCTATTCACTGCTGACTGAACACTTGGGCCCCAAACCGGGGGGTCATCCTCTGTGAGCCCCCCCCCCCCTCTTTCCCCCATTCTTTACTCCCCCTCCATCCCACCTCTCTACCCCGCCATGTACACACAACCGCGTACCAATCTGCTGTATCCACGCCCCCGTCCGTCTCCGCTACACCCAAACCTCTCCAACCTCTATTCCAGAGGCCAGCATGCAGTGATCTGGTCGAGCAGCAGGTTGGTTTTCCTAACTCTACAGCCACAAGGTACCGTCTCCCCCCCCCCCCCACCTCGCTCCAATGAACAGCACGACAGTATAAGATATAACCCCCCCCCCCGTGACGCGGACTAACCCAGTCCCACGTGAACATACCGGGCAGAGGCAAAGCCGGTGTTTGATGAGCGGCGATGCTTTCAAACACTCAAGAAAGGCCTTCAAAGCTAAGAGGTAGGCTATTACCAAGACCGCACCTAGAAGACCACGAGAAGCGCAACCTGGCCCCATGGGTAGCTTAGGCTTGAAGCTTAGAGATGTAGACTACAAAGATAAGATAGATCAACCCTTGCTCTCCTCTACTTGGCCAGCTGCTGCCTCACTTACAAGTAGTGTTTCTGCTGCCCATCGACGCTAACTGTATGACCGCTCTAGGTGATGGAAGAGGCAAGATACGTGTTTTGACCTGTAGCGCTACCGTGCATGATGTGAGTGATATTTCATGACGGCGACTATTGTTAACTGTTCACAACCCCTAGGTTCTAATAACGATGGCTAGCTAGCTAGACATACATCACCCATTTAGGAGCATTGTGTTGATTCAACTGGATCACATGGGCTCGATTCGCAGATGAAAGCTCCAGGGTACACGCTACGAAAGCATTTCACTTGATCAGGGAAAGTCTCCTTCCGTCGAACCACAAGCAGCACCTTTATCTTTAAATACCAAACAATACATACCCATGGTACAAAGTCTCTCTTCTTGCCTTTACCTACCATCTTGACCTAGTACCATTGGCGCCCTCGTGAGAGAAAAATATGGAACTAGCACTAAACTCTACTTGAGGGTTTGTAAATCCGTCGGAAAGAAGCCTATGCAGATAATATGAGGGCCCTCTCCGTGAAGAAACCCCCCACTGGCTAAGCTAAATCTATCTGGCCAACACCACAGTAACCACACACGAGTGATATTCCATGATACAATCTTTTGGTACATAACCCCTGCTGTCCTGGTTTAGGGAGAAACATGCATACCCCTCCCCTCAGAAACATGCCTTCTAAGTAAGAGTATCACTGGGAATATGTCTCTACGCCCGGACCATCGTAATCAATTCCCGGATTATTGGCATCTGGAGCACTTACACCCGCCCTGCCCCATAAAGAGCTATGGAAATATTGAGACCTGTTTGTTGGAATCTACCGAGCCACACAAACTATCTACCCGGATACTTTATGAACTGGTAGTGTACGGGGCCCGGCCCCTAGACAGAACCACCCATCACGGATTAGATTATATTGATCACCCGGGCCGAATAACTGTACAAGGCGAATAAGCAAAACAGAACTCCCGGCTTTTGTCAATGATACGGGATTGACCCGGGTTCCTGCTCAAATGCCGAAAGAAAAAAGAGGGGGGGGAAAAAGGGCAACGGAGTGACCCGTTTAAGCCTCTAGGGGTTTATACGGGACCCCGTTAATTTCCGACTCCTAATACTCTGGGTCCGGTCACGCTAGATTAGCTCTACTCTGCGTAAAGCCTAGAGCTTCGGCCAATTGCTACCATAAAACAAGGGCATTTAAAAGTTTATATCGGGCAAAAGCATACCGCCAGCCCGCAATGTCCTAACTCCCATGGCTTTAGAAGAAATCAACACTACGCCCTGAATGCATTGGCTCGTGTCGAAGGACGAGCTAATAATACATGATGAGGCGCAAAATTAAACATAGAATACGGGTCCCGCGAAGTATATTTGAGAGTAAATACGAGGAAACGAATCATAAGATACATCAAATAATGCGCCATAAACAACAGAACCTAAAGGACACTAGTGAAACGCCTAGAAAACACCAAAAAGTAATAAACTAAATACCGCATTTACAAAATTAAAGGTCTTAGCATCAATAATTTCGATTACATAATGCCTTTGCAAAAAAGCCTCAACGTCTAATGAACCAATATGGACATTCTGTCGTTTGGGTTAACAGCCTTTCCCTGTATTGCCTCTACCGCCACAACTATAGCATGATGTAGTGGTCCGCGCGACTGCGTAGAACGTGAGGTGCATTCATTATGTATTGGCCTCATTTACCTTTCACTTCGCCCGGTCTCGATCTCTTGAGGGGTTTTTTTGAGGGTACGAGTTAAATCATATTTCTGTTCGAACCGTATGGCCAAACAATCAACAAAGGGAGGCTTATGCACCAACTATCAAAAGCTCGGGCAATTTTGTCGGGAACTACTCCATTATGTAGGCTTGTGTGCGAAGCCCTCGGGCGGGGATACTCCGAGGGCCACAATAAAGTCTACCGTTTAGCTCACCCTCCAATGAATGGGGAACAGGACTGCAACCAGCAACCTGCATTGAGGGCTTGAGGTATATTTTTACCTGAATCCGGAGGCCAGAGCGGCCTTACTCGGTCCGTTCGGCATTGTTGTGTAGAGGTTTGGGCTGCATGAAATAGGATTCCGAAAACTAAGGCGTCATATCCGGCTCTCAGACCGACATGTCTCACTTCCTTCGATCATGAAAACTCACTCACTCACAGACGGATTCCGATCACCTGGACTATTTATAGATTGATATATATATATATCACATGTCTATAATGGGTCAATCCAAGGACGAAGCATTGCGCTGCGCATGGTGAAAATCGCGACGTTAGAGTAAATATCTGGTTTTATTTCGCGCGCGGAAAGTTCGAGCTAGCATCTCCCCCCCCCCGAGTCTAGGCCTTACCATCACAAATGCGCGAAGAAAATAAACATGTGTCCTAGGCCTTCTTGAGTCATGGCGGTTTTTGAGGAAAATCCCTCAGAAATTCGCTAAACATTGAATTGCAGATGCTGGATAGCGCCCGATCCACGACAGACTGACCGGTAGACCACTTACCGCAACAAGATATAGTAACGGCATCACCAGCATGCATATACGTCGTAGAAGATCATCTCCGTTCCGTGATGAAGGCGATGAGGAGGATCTGGTGTGCAGCGTCAATCTGCTTGCTGGCCGCCAGCTATATTTCCTCACTCTGGCGTCGACTTGGTACCTAGCTCCGGGAAAGATGCTCAAATGCCGGTTTATTTATCGATGCATCATGCCTGCGCCTGCCACACGTCTTTCTTTCCAGAGAGATTCGCGAAGCGCATATATTAAATGTGTGAGATAGACTTCCATGAAAAAATTGATAAAGAAAGTCCCTTTATAGCTAGATAAGGGACAGAAGATAGCCTCGTTGCTTATCATGAAAGAAGGTCGCCGAGTGATATCTCATGCTGCGGAATACCCGGGCAAGGTAGCGGGCTTATCAGAAAGATACAACCTCCCTTGCTCTGGGTAGACTTCCCCGACTGATCGCCCCCGCCCCCCCAATCTCTTCTCCATGCTGCATGCAGTAAATGCATATAACGAGATCTATAACTAGACATTGCAGACCGCATTGCGATAGAGACTATTTCACCCTATCTGCTCCTCTCCTCCGAGGGAGTTTCGTTGCGAACAGGCCCTGCTTGTTTCTTGTTTTTCCCTTTCTTTCTTTGCAGGTAGGGAGGGGTGGTGGTGGCTTTTTCTCTGGGCACGCATACCGAGATGAACCACTCTAGGGTGTGTAGAGCACACAGGTGGAGTACCCTAGAGTAACTGATTGGCCCCGATCAGAATCAGAACTTCTTGCTCATCAGCATAACTGCATGTGCGTCTACCTCCTCTCCTCCGACCTTCGGCGCACCTCTGGTCTGCCTACGACCGCGGGAGGAAACCTGGGGAAAACGCCGAAGCTGCTGCCTAGGTCCTAGGTAATGGCCAATGCACGACCGTTTGACTTTCACTCCCCCACTCTACAAAAACAAAAACAAAAATTAAAACAAAAATAAAAAAAACTGGTGTCGAGAAACCCACCGTGCCGGAAAAACGTTAACCCCCCACGCGCAACAGGTTTTACCGGTGGTAGCCCCCCACCTCTATACGGCAGTTTTGCCAACGTTGAGGTTCTGGTGAGGCTTACCTAGAGTTCTTTACCAAGAACCAATGACCGATTCCCATTCGATGGTAACAGGTGCGTGATATTCCCAGGGTTGCAATTTGTAGAGGTGTCATACCGATATCTGGGCGGGTAGGAAAGGGTGTACTGAACGGCTGGTAAAAGCACCAAGAGCAGAGTATCCTAGCTCCTCTGGGTCTCCCGGCAGCTATCACTGTCACAAGGGTCCCTGTCTTGTTTATGCCCGAGATAGAGTGTGTAGGCACTCTACTTTACCGTCCACCCAGTAACGGTGGCGGGTGTAAGTATAGCTACCTACATACAACCCACTTTCTCCATACGGCCGTGACAGGCTGCTTACCATAAAGTACCTGTACTGACAGCCCCCAGTACCGGGCAGTGCCGACGGATGGATCAAAATGGAAGAAGGGGGGGGTTAGGACTTGGAAGCAGGTATGTAGGACGGTATCGGAATAATAAAGCCTACCCGTCCATCCCAGGGTACCACCAACTTCCCCAAGCGAGCGGTAAATAAGCGCATCAAAACGGAAGATCTACCTGTTATCCTGATCCCAGCTAGCCACGGTAGCAGGGTTTTTTTTTTTTTTTTGATTCCTCTACTCTAGCTTCGAACGCTTCCCATCGGACTTCACGACATCGAGATTTGAAATTGCACGTTCTCCTTGGAAAGGGGGGGGGGGGCGATGGGGGGGTGCGGCCACATACATAAGTACATACAGTAGATATTCACACTGCATACCGCAGTGGAGAAACGGAAGAGTGGAGCGGAGTAAAAGGCGAAAATAACCCCAACTTCTTATTCCACTCCTTATGATATACTCTACACACTACGTGACACTTAGTACACATACCCCCCCACACACAGAGAGAAAACTACCCCGGGGTATATAAATCATATTGCCAACATTATTAAGGATAGAGATAGAATTCTCAGTAGCAAAAAAAAAAAAAAAAAAATGCTTCATGTCTCGCGTATTACCCATCACTTCTCCTCAAGGCTTAATCCATAAGCACCATATCTTATCTTGCAAGCAACAAAGGAAAAAAAATAGGAAAGAAAAAAAAAATACAGTGAGAAGGAATTTGTCAAAAAATAACTTTTTATACAAAGCTTTCCAATACCATATAATACTTGCCCCCCCCCCCCCCTTTCTTCCGCAATCGCCCTACCTATAACAGCTACCTAACCTATAACAAAACAAGAAAACAAGAAAAAAACAAGAAGAAAAAAACCGGCCCCCCTCCCCAGAGGAAAGAAATAGAAACCCCCACCAAACCGAAAGACTGACAGACCAAGACGATATGATAGATAAAAACAAGTTGCCACGCCACCGAGAGAGTAGTAGTAGTGAAATGATAAGTGGGTAAAAAAAAATAAGCAAATTGAGGAATGCGAATATTACATGGAAAAGGAAAAAATAATATAAAAAAGGAAAACAGAGCGACGGTAATATAATAAGAGAACCAAACCAGCCCAACCTATACCAGACAAAAGAGAAGCAAAAGAAAAACCAAAACCACACTGTAGATCCAATGGAGAAAAGAATATTGTACGATATGCTATGCATCCAGCAATCCAGTCTCGACCAACCGCTTTCAAAAAAAAAGTTTCTTAGGGAAAGGTTCCGGTAACTCGGCTGTCGAAAGGAAAAAAATGCTAATTCGACACCAGTTTTTAAACGCCCTGCCTTTGCCCTAAGGAGATAGGCAGGCGGTGGGCTGTAAAACTAGTTGAAAGAGAAGAAAGAAAGGGAAGCAAAAAAAGGATAAAAACGCCACGACCAAAATACCACAGAAAAAAAAAAAACTCCTGCCATTTGATGTATTAACCGAAACCGGAAGCTATAGATCTTCATCTCCGTACGCGCGAACTTTGTCGGAACCGAGCTTTTCCGGCCAAGACTACCGAAACCCTATCCCGGCCACACCCGCAAATTGCACCATACCCCAATTACCCGCGCTCATCTGCTCCAACCAACGTTCCAAAGCACATGTGCGATGTCCCTAGCAGTGTTGACTGCATCAACAGCTCGTCCGAAAAGTCCTGCTGCTGTTTCATCATCCTCATCATCGTGAGTGTAATTTGGCAGTTCAAAGTCTTCATCCCCTAGAGCGGCCGTTTTGCTGGCCCCAAAACCTCGAGATCCAAAGTGGTCTTGCGTAACTGCTATGCTATCTCTTCGAGTGGCGAACGAAGAGTGACTTGGCTCCCAATCAAGTTCTGCCATATCGTCGTCGTCGTCCTCCAAGATGTATGACCTTGTCCCCACTGTAGCCAAACCATCTGATTTATCCGTTGCCTTGGCCTCTGATGAACTACCCCCGAATGATGAGAAGAAGCTGCCAATGTTGCTAAAAGTGTCGCTCTTCTTAACCTCCACAACTTCCTCAACAGCTTTCAGTGTTGTGGATGGCAACATTGCGATCGTCTGATGGTCGCTTGTGCTCCCCTTTGAATTTAGTTTGTTTGACCCTTTCTTCGGCATCATAACCAACCCATCCTCATCAGACGAACTATCCTCAATATTCTCCACCTCAAATGCATCATCCTCATCTTCATCCTCCTCGTCCTTGTCAACGGCAATACACTGCTGCACCTGGTCGTTAAAATGAATGTGCTTTGCACATGAGGGTGACTGGGACCCGGTTGAAAGCGCTGAAGGAAGCTCCTTGGTGCTGATGGCGCTAGTACTCTTAGAGTCCTGAAAATATGTCGAAAAATCGGAGTTTGCACGTGAGACCATAGCGGGCCGACTCAATCCCGATTGCTGGGATTCAATTGCAGCTGCAGCCTGTTTGAGCAGACTCGAATTTGACAAAGACCTTTGCAGCATTACTTCAGACATGCTTCTCTTTTTCAAAATTGGTTTCTTCACCAAGAAAGATCCTGAAGTTCTTAACCGCGATTCTGTCGGCGAAGCAGTTGGCGAGGGTGGATCAGCCAGTAATGAAGACCTCTGATTCCCAGTAGATAAAGGTCCATACAACCATGTGACATCGCAATCTTTAAGCCTACATATCATCATAGTCAGTAAAAATTGTTATGTTATCAGGAAAATTACCTCGGCTTGATTTACCAATTCAAAGTCTCTGGTGACACCGTTCTCAACTTGAATTTCGATTTTGCCCATGTTCTCCACGAAGCATTTTCTAGCCGAGCGGCATTACTATACACCTTTCGCTTGCCCACCATGTACCTCCATGACGCCCAGATGTCCTCCTCCTTCCAGTCATGAGACAGATAGTCGACATGGCGTGATGGCTCATGCCTAACAACGCTGTCATCTGCAGGCACCACAGCCAAATGCGAGGGCTCTGCAACCAACGGATGCCCAAGGGATGTCGTCGTCGGTGTGGGGTAATCACTAACACTTGGCGAAGAAAGTGTCTCCGACTCTGGTGACGAGGAGCTGGTTCCTTGATCGTAAACCGGGAATAAGAGTTGATCATCAAGATCTATAAACGAACTTGTATCCAAACAAATGCTGCTCGCAACTGATGAAGTGACGGACGAGCTGGCAGAGTACGAGATACTTGAAAGTGGTGGTGATGAAGATGCGATTGACGATGGCGGTGGTGACAACTTGCTGGTGTCGTAGTGGCTGTGGTACTGCGGGCGAGGTAGAGAGGAAGCGTAGACAGGTACGTATGAGGGTTGCGGTGAACCACATCGAGGAGACGACGAATAGTACCCATCCAGGGAGTGTATGGGTGCAGCCATAACTTCGGCCATTGTTGATTAACTTTTTTTTTTTTTTCGATTTGTGGTGGGGAATTGCTTTAGTTAACAATAGGGAGCGGGACAAAGTGATGGTTTATGAGATCAGTAGTAGGAGACTCGTTAGATCAATGGACGGAAAAGTCAATTCGATATAGTCAAGAAGGTTAACCGTTGTAGGTCTGGTGGGATTTTCCGAGTGTGCTGGCTGATTGACTACACAACAAGTAGAGGTGATAGAAGAGATGGAAACGTTGTAATGGCTTTCCCCAAGTTCTATAAAGCAGACGCCCTCTCTCTTTAGTGTTTTTGCTGTTTCCCTCTTTTAGAAGAAAAGAAAAATAAAACGAGGTGGAGGAGGTGGTAGATATAAAGCGTTGGTGTGGGCAGCAGGTGTTTTGACCGGTTCCCAGCAGATGCGAGTGTTGTTGTATGATGCACTTATGCGAGGGAACAAGACCAGGTGCAGAGGGATCCAAAGGGGGCAGGCCACTGGTAGTAATAGTTGCAGATGGTTTGTGTGGTTAAATGCCGAGACTATGGACGACGCAAGGAGAACAGCGGAATATCAGATTGTACAGCGGCGGTAGCATTACTTAGTTACAGACGTAGTATGTGAGTGAGTGTGATAGGGTAGGATGAGGGGGGGGGTAGGGTGGTGGGAATGGAGAAGAGAGAGAGGAGGATAAAAAAGAGTCTGAAAATATTAAAAAAAAGAGAGAGCAAGAGAGAAATAGCAGTGAACGAGTGGGAAGAGTGACACTACGGAAACCGGAAAGGAAGGAGTTGGCAACAGTAGAGAGAAACACCCAAGACAAGAAGAAGCAAAAGAGAGAGTGAGTAGCGCAGCTATTGATGCAGGCGCAGGTCATGGAAGGGATGTTGAGGTGAAAAAAAGCAAAGCTCCCCGAAGCGAAATGTAAAGCTAGGTTTCGGACAGGGATTGAGGGCGTGGATAGGATCCTCGTCCACTGGGTTACGGGGGGGCGGTGAGAGACAAGAAGGCGTTGTTAGGTGTGGATGCCTCAACTGTTGTTTTTGGAATACCAGAGTAACTTCACCACGAGGGCACTACTCATCCACATAGAATATTACCATGACATACCTCTAAGCAAGTGTATCATCTACATACACACTCATACAACTACTCAGTTACAGCTGCTCCTCCGCAATTCCATGCAATTTGCAGTGATACTTGGCTAGATAGACCCCAGGAGCCATCCATCACCAATGGTCACTCAGCCAAACAACCACCACCGATCTTCCCTTCCTTCTTTATTAGCACACCTATCTCCACCCCGACAAGCTGACAAGACTACATTATTACGTTAAGATGACCAGTACTCTATATAGTGTATATCTTTGTACGCACATTTACCCCTTTGTCTTAGTTTCTCTAGAGTGGAAAGGATGGGCCCAAAACATACATAATCCAGAGCAGATAGAGTAGATATGCTGTGCATAAACGGGTTCCTGCTCCCCCTCCAAAAATCTTCCTAACCAGCGAGCACAAAACTCTATTTTGGCCTCGGAGCTAGAGTAATTGTGCGATAACGGATGGCATGGCACCCTCGCAATCCTTTGCTTGATAGGGCTGGCCAGCCAGGTACAGATATGATACACAACCGTGAACGGTGGTGGTGGGATAGAACCGTATAGAGCATGTACGTACATGATAGATAGGACTTTCCCGTATGTGCGGCGGGCGGTTACGGATCACTATAACAATCTACACTAGGAATGGACTGTACATACATATGTGCTATCTCCGTGTAGGTATGTAAATAGAGCACTCATCTCAATATCAAACTGCGAGTCGAGACAGGAGGGAGTAAGGAAAAGAGAAAGGAAAACGGGGGATGTGGACATTGGGCGACCGCCAAATTCCAATCCAGACGAAAGTGTCGACACAAGGGAAGTTGAAGGGAAACACTTTTTCTCTGACCGACGATAGCAGTTGAATTCCAACGGTGGTAGTGGAAAAGAGGGAAAAAGTAAAAAAAAAAAAAAAAAAAAAAAAAAAAAGTAAGAAAAAAAAAAAATCCCGTGGAGTGGGAGATAGGTCTACAACAAGTCGGGGCCGTACAGACTGTACCTACTCCGAACGGAGATTCTTCCCTGCGGGCTTCTGTTCGCCGCTCTCTCAGGGTTCAATCAATCACTTCCGGAATTACTCCCCCCCTGGAACTGTTGTATAATCGTTGTCCCCCTTCCACGACCCAATCGTTTCCCATCCCCTCAGATGCCCCCTCTCCCCTGCGAAAAAGGTTCCAATTGTTATATTGACTGCGTCAATATGCTGTCGCAAGCAGACGCATGAAAAGAAAAGCACCGCTACTACCTACATGAAGTGATAAGTAACTCAGTATCAATTAATCGTGAGCTGCCCCGTTGCTGTTATTATCTCATTAAAGCTGGGTGCGCGAGATTGCACTCGTAGCTTCCTAGATGCCTACAACAAGTACCTGCCTTCTCTCTCGAGATACCTCCCCTATTCACACTCTGGAATTCTCTCAGATTCTGGCAACGTTCCTAATTCCAATGAGTAACCCAAATCTTACCCCCGAACTCCCATCCTCCCACCCCGCCCCAAGTTTTTTTTTTTTTTTTTTCATTAGTACCATAGATGCCAAGCTAACACCTATACGGTGTACCACCCCTGTGGGTTCAACAACCACCACCTCCTCAACCTTTTGTTGAGCGCTCTCAGACACAACCAGGCCAACGAATGGCCTTGCGAAAAACGAGGGAAAGAGAGAGAGAAAAACCCGGGGAACCTGCTCCCTGGTTTGCCGCCACATTCACGGCGATCCCTTTCCCTTTCCCTCCACGCTACCAAAGCAAAGATGATCTTTGTGATGTCGAAGTACCTCAGAAGGTTCTACGGAAACCCGTACAACATTCACCCATTACGTTTCTTTCCTTCTTTTGACCCTACCTTGCCACAACAACATCCCCAGGGCAGAAGTCACGTTTTGTTGAGATCCCTCACCCCTAATTAGCTAGCTAGTTAGGCTGGTGACCCAACCACGATGATGCTCCATAATCATCATTGAACTTTCTCCACTCCCAACTGACAAGGTCCGTCCTCTCCTCCCCCTCGTGATGGCTCTATAGAAGGTAACACATAAAGTCCCTGTATTGCGGGGGCGGCCCCAGAGGGGAGGGGGTGTGGAGGAACACTGGAGCGGGTTCCTTCTGGCGACGGAAGTTGAAACAACACACCAGCCAACATGTACAATAGACGTAGGGAGTAGGTAAGTAGGTAAGTACCGTAAGTACCGTAAGTATGTGGAACTAGAAGTAGGTACATCCGGCTACTGTATCCTGTAGGTATTTCTGAAGACGAATCGGGGGCACCCTATCACCACCAGCGGAAGCCACAGAAAGCATGTTTTTACTTAATTATTATCATTATTAACCATTTTAACCACCACCACCGTCAGCCATTACGGAGGAAAGTCCACCAGCACACTCACCGCCGCAGAAGCAAGCAAGAAGGCGAAAAGAGGAAGAGATGTAAACGTGGTGTTTGTCGGAACGAATCTTGAATAGGTGCAGTTTCAAGATCCTAACTTCATGTCGGCCGTCACAGCAGCAGCAAGTAGCAGTGGCAAAGAAGAGAAAGGGTCCACAAAGTGAACACCCATGGTCCATCATCTGCAGGGCTGAAATGTCACCAAGCACGTAATTTTAAACCCTTACCGCCCCCCCCCCCCTCCTTCCTCCCTCTTCTCTCCGATCTGTCCGTTTGTCCGGGGGTCGTTGTTGTTGTGTTTCTTTGCAGCAGTTTGTACCACAGGTACCAAATGTTTGGGGTTTATAAAAGGCTTAGCCTCGTACTGTTGTAGTTGCAGCAGCTAGAGTACATACATAGCAGTAGGCACTCTACTTCTGGAGGTGAGAATGTATATGTACAGCATGCACCGTTGCATTGCTTTTAGTGCGGAGGGGTCAATGATGATAACAACATGCAGGTTCGACGGACATGCCGCTAAGCAATTCATCCTTCTTTGACCCAAACCTATCGGTATCGTTTCTCCTTCGCAGGTCTAGTTTAGAATTTTAGGCGTCGCTGCTTTCTGCAACCTGATATTCATGCACACCGCCATTGGAGCACTTATGAAATCTTTCATATCGGGCCGCCGCTCATGCCATGCCATGCGCCTCAATTGGTTCCTCTGCTGCAACCTCATGGCGATCCTACATAGCATAAAGTACTTTTCATGTAGGAAGACCGTATCTTGCTTTGGCTTCCTGAATTTCCCCTCCCTTCACGGTATCATGGAGAAAACATATCATCTGAGTACCGGTACATAACCGAGAGCTTCTGGTATCTGGTAAAATGGAGTACATAGTCAGACCGGCTTCCCCGCCCTCTGGGGCGAGTTGCAGCGCAGTAGTCAATTACATGTAGTTTAGAAAATGTAGTCAGTGCACTGCTCTACGCTCTATGTACTTAGTCTATACTATGTACCTACACCAATGATACCCAGCACACACAGAGTATGTACTTGGGATAGGAATGATCCCCCGACCAAATATCTCTCTCTGTTTGCCCATATATACAGAGCGGCGACATGCCCACTACTCCAGGTAGTATATCCTCCATCTCCATCGGAGTTGTACAGACTCCAAGCTTTTAACCAGGTCTCAACCCCACAATTCCACCCCCCCCATCCTCCCCGTATCCAAAAAAAGGCTACAAGTCAGTCGAGGCTTGTTTGTGATGTCTTATCCTACACTCTTTATCGCCGATACCTCCAGAACAGGTTAGAAGGTAGAAGGGTTAAACTGTACCGAGCTTCAATAACTCGAGGTCTTTCAAGGAACGTGACCCCCGGAATCACAAGTCCGAAATCCACGACCAAGATCAGAGCCCGGGTGCCGAGGATGTCAGTAAGATGGCAAGGTAAGGTAAGGTAGCTAAGGCTCAGCCCCCCCCCTGTCCTGCCGACCGGGCCGAGTCCACAAAAACGGACCGACGCGATCTGTAGTATCCGCGTTTAGACTCTCACCCCAATTTTTACACATGTCCTTTGTAACCCTACCTGGACCAAGCGTACCTAGGCACAATATGTACTCTAGTTAGGGGCCGGGTGGACCGTGGGGGGTAGGAGCGTGTGAGGGCACGCGACCTGCTGTTTTATTGCGACATGATATCATGCAATTTCCCCCGCAAAAAAACCGCACAAAATGAAACAGATCGATATTTCGGACCCTTAATCTGGGCTGGGTGATTGATGGCTGGGCTGTCTGTTCACTCATTCAGTCAATCAATATGTACACAGCGCAGCCACGAACAGCAAACAACAATAGTATCGAGGGATCCGAGTGAAATGAGGAATTGTCGATTTCCACATAACTAGCTAGCGTTGCGATCATGACGTGTTTTGCTGCTACGCGAGAGTGTGTGCGAGTCAGTGGGTTTTCTTTTCTAAATTATTTTGGGAGCGAGTCGAGGTGAGTAAGCAAATCTATGCTATGTGTAAAAGTTGAATCATTTCTCCGAGTGAGGGGCTGTGATGGGATCAGTATTTAGCGTTTCGAGTTATGCTTGGGAACGGCGTAAAAAGTTGATTGCCTGGGGCACAGCACATGACAGTTCTGCGCAGCAGTAGCAGCAGCAACATCTTTTGCTGCCGCGGGTAGGTTATTCTGGAGTTCTACCTGTATGTAGATTGTGAAGAAAATCCGGGGAAATAATTGGCGAAACATGTGTTTCTTACACGTCTGAAAGGAACCTTGAATCAGATGGATCAGGTTGTGTGGCTCGGTGCTATATGGAGAGAGCTGAGAGTATCATGTAGAGAGTTACATGATGTACGGTACTTGGGATCGCAAAGAAGTTCCAAGCCCGCGGACTGGAATCGACAAGGGCCACATGAACCCCTCAGTTGAGCCTCAATCTTGACTACACGTCCCCAAATAACCCCCACCACCACTACCACTATTGAAACATAGCTCAGCTTCTATCCAGAAAAAAAAAATGGCCGACAACCACGAAGAAGCAGCAGCTCCCCAGGAGCCCCAAGCCAGGATTATTCTCTATTGCGGAGGTAAGATCCTCGATTGGCACCCTTCTTCTCTCCCCCACCCACTACCCTTGATGGCCGATTTGCAATACTGATGAGTTACGTCGGTGATGGTGGTAGTATGCACATTACCTCCGGAGGTACTCAACCTATCCCACGGGCTCAGCTCCCTCTGATTCTGCGAGGCAGCACATCGCTAACGCTCGACACCGAGTCAAAAAGTACTGCGAGTTCGGCAGCTCCGCGAAGAAATGCAAAGAATGGCTCGAAGAGCACCACCCTGACCTTGTGGCTTCCGTATACAACACTGGTTAGAGCTCCCTCGCCCACTCATAACCCCCCACACGTCCTTACCTAGATATCCCCCAAGCTTAGTGGAATTTCTGGCTGACTGTGGTTCTTTTCTTAACCATCTTCTAGAAGCCGTGGAGGCTGCGATGTCTCACCTAACCGTGGATGCTCTTGCTCGCGCGGAAAAGGCCGAGCAGGCGGCTGAGAAGAAGGCCATCAAGGAGACTGCGAAAGCCGAGCGCGAGCTCGCTAAGAAGCTCTCGTCCAAAATCATCCTCAAGCGTGTAGAGCGTGCGAAGCGCAAGCATGTGATCGTCGTCACTGGACTTGAGGCCTTTGGGCTGGATCTGAAGAAGGTTGCGAAAGACTTTGGGAAGAAATTTGCGTGCGGGAGCAGTGTCACCAAGGGCGCGGCTGCAGGGCAAGACGAGATTGTGGTCCAGGGTGACCTGAGCGACGATATACTGGAGTACATCGAGGAGAAGTACCCAGAGGTGCCTGTGGATAATATCGAGCAGGTGGAAGAGAAAAAGAAGAAGAAGAGCGAGGGACCTTAAATTTAATGGTGATTTTTGTTTTGTCTGCATCTTTCTTTCTTTTCTTCACTTTACTCTCTGTGGTTGTTGGCCTGCTTACGATTTGGCCGTTTGCGAGTATGTTTCGACGTGCAATAGCTTGGTGGTTGAAGATAAATCAACCCATTAAATGAGATTCGACCACTTGTGTTGGTTTGAAAATTTTAGGGTCACGGATATGACTCTTTTTCTAGATACCCGAGCAGTGAATCGAAGAACAAATTGAGCCTTCATGATTAGCATACCTAAAGTCCTATCTCAACAAGGTACACTCGCATCATGCTCATTATTACCGACAGGCGAATCGGGTCAAATTTACGCACGATAACTTATACTTGACCTCAAAAACCACCCTCCGAGAGGCTAAGGAATGAAGGGAATCCTCGAATCTAGGGAGTTCTAGCTGGTGACGTACCTGTCTCACCTGTAGCAACAGCAGTAATAAAGACAAAAGTAATTTTCATAATACCAGTATTCATAACGCTACACTAAACCAATATCACCTACCAAAATCCGAGCCCAATAATCATAGTTGGAATACTCATTAAGCACCTATCTACTATGCAGCTACCAGACCCTAGCTTCCTCCTTCCCCACCTTCCAAATGACAGCATTTTAATTAAATCTGCAGGTACGTACACACTCCATACTCTAGAGTATTCCACGGTCTCTTAATCCGCACCCACATTTGCGAATATGAAACCCGGTACCAGCAAGATCTGAGATATCGCGCGGGCTGCAGCTGACGTTGCTCCCAACAAAAAACCCTAGTGTGGTACGGATGGGCTCAACAATTTTTTTTCCTTCTTCTTGACATAGTCATATGACCAGGTAAATTAAAGCAGTACTGAGGCTGGGGGACACTTGTTGTTTAAATTTTATATATAACCCTGGACTACTGTACGGGTCTCGGTTCACTGCTGAAGCACATACGTGGTGGTTGTTTTTGTCGGGTGTCAATGATTGTGGTGCAGGTTATTGAGCTCTTGGCTCAACAATGGCCGTGACTTGGGGGGCTTTTGGTTAGTGTGCTAAAGAAGAGGGGTTTATTTACCGTATGCCTTCTAAAGCGGACTGGCTACTGCGATGTAATAAGAGCTCCTCCCGTGCTCTTGCGCCTCTGTCCATGGAGGGGAAGCCCTGATCCAAGTAGAACAAAATGTGTTACCGCGAGGCCACATGTAGGTACACATGCAAGTATATATAAATGATAATAATTTTATCACGTCAGAACGTTATTATATCAGTGGGCCAGAAACATGTGTATGCGGTTGGTAAGGACCGTAATAGCACTCTTTATTTGAATACATGCACCCAAGTACTAGTACCTGGGTGTCGCAAAAAGTGATCAGAATCTGATAAGACAAACACACGCATTCACTACAACATTCATTTATCAGATTCTGATCACTTACCCACACACCCACATGTATGTATGTGCATATAGTGCTGTGTTTTGTCTAGCCTACTACATGTACCTACAGCCGCGTTCGCAAAGTTTTGGTACCCCAGTCTCGAAGCTCATGAGTTCAAATCGTGATATAAACAACTAGATAAGAGTGACTGCAAAGACAATTGATAGTTACATATCCCTATAGTGCCGTCTATCACAACCCTTCGCAACCTTCCCTTTCAAGGAAGGGACCGAAATATTTTGTTTGTTGTAATCGCAGGATCTTTTTACAGGGTGCTAAAACTTTGCGGACGCAGCTGTACATGTAGTAGTGTCTGAAGAGGTTGTTGGGTGTACTATATGTACTGAATGTAATATTCTAGCCACCCACCCCCGAACGTTATAACGAGTGGTAACCAATTCTTAGGCAGGAATTTATCGGACAGTTTGATCATGAGTAAGATACATATACTCCAACAACACATTCGTGACTTCTAATACATGTAGGTACATGGTGTACAGTCATACAATATCATGATACCAATAATGTCAATGACAGCTCCTGCAGGAAAACTTATTACAGCTACTTCCGTCAACTGAATCCTAGCTTCAATTCCCCCATGTAACTTTTCTTCACCTTAGTATATATTAGAATTCGAGGTTTAAAATTGTATTGGGCTAGCCAGGCCGAGTGAGCTAGAGGTCAGCCTGGCCCCGCCTGTTAAATTTCAACTGTGCTCGGCCCAGGCTAGATGGCTTTTAAAGTGAACAGTCTATAAACTCCCACCTCTTATATAAACCTCCTATAACCAATGATATTGAACCTCCGTTGGCCCCGGCTCTAATTATAATAACCTGAGAGATGTATGTTTTTTGTCTTCTCTTATATAGAAACATTAGTGAATTTAATGATGCAAATGCATCCACAGATGATTTTGCCTACACCTTTACGTACACTTTTGCCAACGATATTACATGTGACGCTGTTTGTAAAGTTGTAAAAAAAATGACTTCGTTTCCCGAATGCGTGCCTAAAGTTAATTAAATTGTACCAAAATGATGGTATAGTGGTTATGGATAGTCTCTAAGCGTCAAATAACGCAAGTTCAGCTGATCCTGATGTAAAATGTAACGTTCTCCCTATAGGGTTAGGGTTACAGAGTTGGGGAATGTGTATGGTGAATTATAAAATCGTCCAATTTCCTTAGTTACATATTTACTATATCATTTACATGATTCATATACCGAAGACTTTACAAGATTCATTTACCGGGCTAATAGAGTGACCGTCCTATTGAAATTGTTGAGTTCATCCCGATCCAGCCTGTAGGCCAGGCTCAAATAATTGGTGTCCAATAAAAAAAAAAAAAAGCCTATTAGCACTATAATATGAGGTGCTATGCCTAGTGTAGTTCATAATCTAAGTTAAATAGACCTACTTTTGGCCCGATGTAGCCGGATCCCCGTGAATCAAAAAACCAAACCCCGGACCTAGACCATTTCAGCTTCTAGAACGGAACGAAAGAGTATTAAAAAAAGGAATTCACCAAGACGTGAAGTATGACATGAAGTTAGAGGCAAAACTGCATTTCACGTTCCTCTCTCTTATGTAATTAAGTGGAGGCGCATGTCTCACCTTAAATGCGCACCTAATTCCATACCAGATGGTTATTTGGTTGCTGATTGCTAGACGTTCAGCAAAAAATTCTGAAGCCAACTCAGCTCAGGCCTGAAGAAGAACACTAAGAACCCATGATCAGTAAGTTGACTAACAGGCTTTTGTTTGATACCCTTCGAGCTGAGATAAGGTTCGGTTTCAGTTTCACAAACCTTTTCGGAAGGATATTCAGGGCGCATTTAAGAGCAAACATCCTCTAAAACAGCAATTTCCACCGCATAATTCCTCGAATCACTAAATTTAGTCACTCCGGTCATTGATCGCAATATTATCAGGGTTAGGGTCGAGTGATAGTTTTGTCACTGGTTGTGCAAGGAGCTGTATAAAATTATTATTATAGCTGTAGTGAATTCGAATGGCATGTTTCAAAGCAATATGCAGGCGGTTGATCGGAATGTAAACTGGTCGGTGGCATTTATATATGATTGTCACGCCAACAATACGTACGCCACCATGATGGGAACCTCCGGTTGGATTTGACATTGTCTCTCTGTTTAAGTCCTGGTAATAATCAATAAGACTTGCTTTAAGGAGTCTTATGATCTTGTATATCATATGATCTAAATATCCGAAAGTCTCTGTAAAAAAGAAAAGAGAACACCGAGAATGATTTGTACATAACATATTCAAAAGCAAGGGAAATTAATGCTAATTATCGAACAAAACTTAGACCCGCCTTAAAACGTGAAATTATAGACCCCAGTAACCTATCCAATTATTTCTCGTAACCTAACGTATCATCATATCATGTCGTCTGGCGTTTTCTTCGAAACCGGACTCAGGCCCTAATCATAAACATAAAACTCGTCGAAACGTCTCTCTCCCCTGCTCTCCAATACCCGCATCACTGTTCTCCCCTCTGGGGCGTCTTTTCGCGTAAGGAGAAGGTTCATATTGTGCCTCATTTTCATGCCACTCGAACCCGTGACTACGATTGCGGAAACGAGAGGGCAGAAAGCTATCATAACAGCTGCGTAGCCGGCTGTTTTTGGTTAGAATTGGGGTATATTGTACGAAAGAGGAGAGTAGCTAGAGTGTACGTACGGTCAATCAGTCTTTTAAGGATGGTTGCCATTTAGGAGGGTAAATTGTGGGGTGATGGTCGAACGATTGATTAGTCGTGTTTATATACTCTGAAGCTAGCTGAGCATGAGGAGTTCGTGGATAGCCACAGAGAAAGACACTCGGGAGGTTTATGGGGTTTTTATAAGAAGAGGAGTACTAGTGCCGTGAAGACGCGTCGACATTCGTGAATGTGGAGTGTTCGCAACTATTTGAATCAGATCATTTCGACAGCAATACTTTCAGTCGCAATTTAGTAGTCTTACATGTAGTTATAATACTGGATTATAACGACTCTATACGATTGGCTACCAACAACTTTCTGCGGGTAAAATCGTACAGGGAATCATCAGATATCAATGACTAGAAAATTAACGGTTTTGGAGTTCTCTGGTTTCATAAATTTCACCCGTTGTTTGGGGCCCGCCGCGCAGAGAAGTTCCAAAATGAGTGATTTGCCGTGGATAATGGGATAATATATAATGATACGATGTCCATGCTTAATTAAAATGCTTTTTGATGGTTTCCCCGCGTTTTATATCGGGTCGCTTAATGGGGGTCGTTCTCGGGTTATAATTTACTAAATACATGAAGACCGGAGGGTCTGGTGTAATCGCGCAATGGTTTTGCCTCTAGAAAAGGTTCTTGGGGCTCGAAGGGAAAGGATTGTAGCTGATGCTAGAGTATAATTACATATGTTTTGTTATAAGTACCCTAGGTCGATAGCCCTCTCTTTAAAGAGGAAAGGAAACTCAAAGTTCGAACAAGTCGCTGAAGTTTTGATATTGCGGTGTATCACGCTGTGGGTGTACAGCCCCCTGTTTATTTTACGTGTAGATTTTCGGGAGATTTCGGAGTAATAAAGGACTAGCTAAATAATTTAGGGTAAACTGGGAGAAAGGAGAGTGTTAGGAGGTGGTGTTAGGTGGTGGATTCTTTGTGGATTGAACCTCCGACCACTCGATTTCAAAAAAAAACTGTTTAGCTCATCTTTGTGAAGCGTGTCATCCTTAGTGCAGGGGCCATGCTAATCTTCTCTGTATCGTTTCAAATTGACCAAATGTCCCGAAGGACACACCTGTCTGATTTTTGGTCCACTTGACAACCAACCCTATTACTAGCCACACTTAGCCCTGCACCCAGCCACAGAGCCCCCCTTATCCCACTAGAAAGGAGTTCGTTCGATCATGAATTGAACCCCCCCCCCTTTTGAAGAACCATTCAAAAGCATACATGTACTTCAGATGCTAAATAACTAATCCAATAAGGCCAAAGTTAAAACATCAGGCAGTAATATTCCAAACTACTTTGGAAACTCGAACTACGAAACCTTCGTGCCAAGACCCCAAAACAGCCAGCATAAACTCTCTTAGACCGATGATTAACACGTGAGTAAGGTCTACTAGGAATGGTTAGCCCCCATATGCTAATAGCAAAGTGCATTCAGGCCCGTAGTTCTACAAATACTAGGGGTGTGCTATTGGTGCAACCTGCTTTTGTGAAAGAAGCACAGATCATGTAATGTCACTCGGAGATCACAGTCTTGGTACTTCCTCAGAGGAATAGCTGTAAATAATGATTCATTTCATCCGATATAACATTTTGCAACCAAAATACCCCTACTCCAGAGTACCCTTCATCCAATAGACGCTCGATTACCTGCAGGAAGCCAACAACAGCGGGAGAGGGAGGTTCTTGGCAGGGACGCGAGGCCTGTGCGCCAATCGCGAGGCTCGCAACTCAACTTCATCCATCAGGGCACAGACAGGGAAGCTCCGTTTCTCCCCGCAAGGAAAAAGAGAGTGTTACCCTTCATCATCGCTTGCGCATTCATTCGATTCACTGAAAACTTCACACCTTCAGCCCTCGGAGAATTGGTCGCGGGAATTTCCACCCCTTACATGTTGTAATCGCTACCTTCGTCTGCTGTGCCTGTACAGTTCTAGCTTCTATTCTTTTTTTCTTTTCCTTTTCGACATTCCTCTAGTTCGCCCCTATTCACCCCACGGAACCGAACCAATACTACGAGCTTCGGCTCTTCAGGAAACATGGATAATATATCGGAACTTATCGAGCGGCTATCCAATGACGAAGTAGGTTGCTGCTGCATAGCTCTCTTCATTCCAATCTATGCGGTGGATAGGAGCAGGCGGAGGTGTCGGGGGAGCTAAAGAAACATGCATTGACTAAGCATCAACAGGACGCCGTCAAAAAAATGGCAGTCTTCAAGCTTCAATCAAATATCGGGGACCCTTCATTCGCAGAACGATTCATTGCTCAGGGAGGTCTATCGAAGTTACGGGAACTAGCGTTGACAGCAAGCGGTAATACCCTGGCGTATTCGCTCACCTCGTTCTCACGGCTACTGGAACTTGATAAAGGATGGGATTACGTTAATGCCGAGCTTATATCACGGGTAAATCTTAACTTGGAGTGTTTGTCAGAGGAGAGTTTGGAATTTGGGCTGACAGAAATCTTTATCAAAGGTGGTTGAACTGATAGTAACCCATCCCCTGGTAAACATCCTCCGCGGTGCAATGTCTATCCTAGTTTCTATTGTATCACATCCACACATAACCTCAGCACGTGGTTCATACACTGGTCCGTTCGGCTTCCGGGCGTTAAAGCCAGCAATTGGGGCACATCCGCAGTTCTTGGAGATGTTAGTTAGTCGGCTATCGTCGGCAGATCATGCGCTTTGCGCGAACTCCCTACAACTCATCAACTCGTTGATGCGAGATGCCATCACGAATGATGCGGATAATGAATGGCCAAGGTTTATCAAAAGGTTACAGGACCTGGGGGTTATCAAGGCTGTCTTTGTAAGATCAACGTATACGCCTTTGGTTGACATACCATATATCTAACTAGATTGTCCTATAATAGATCCTTATGCAAAGCTCGGCCCTACAAGATCTTGCCCACCCACTGCTTGAATTTCAGGCTCTTACGAAGGTGCTGCTGCGAAGGTGGAGAGACGTAAGAGTGGACTTAGAGGTGAAGGAACACCGGATAGCTCTGAAGGGCCTACACTTAGCCAGCGCCCCAGAGAAATCTTCAGATCCTTCCTCGACAAAGAAGAAGCACAACCCTGAGAAATGGAGGAGGTTAGGATTTGAAACTGAATCACCAGCGTGGGAATTCGGGGAAGTCGGGTTTCTAGGGATGATGGATTTGACGGATTTCGTGAGAAAGGATGAGGATGGGTTCCGGAAGGTTTGTTCTCCTGGCTTTGTCAACTTGCACTCATTCCTTGAGGTGGGCACATTTCTAATGCCCGGTAGGTTTTGCTTGAGCAAAATGCAAAAACACTAGACTTTCGCTGCCCCGTTGCTCGTGCTAGCATCACTGTTACACTTATCCTATACCACCAGTTCCAAGTCGATAAATCTGATCTTGACGACGCAAAAACCTATGCTGTCCTCGAATCGCGAACGAATTATGAACGTGCCTTTCGTCCTCTCCTTCTTCAGTGGTCACGTCTTCATACTGCCGGTCTCCAGGCCTTCCTTCGATTATGGACAGAGACAGGTGCTAGTGCAGAGGATTTTGACAAGGTTGCAGAACTCGTAAGAGTGCTGATCTATCATGTCGTCGGCCAAGCGCCTCGGACAAAGGAAGTGCAGGAAGTAGAGGAGGAATTGACGTTATTTGAGTACCTCAGATTACGGGATCTTCAGATGGAAATACTAGAGCAGTCATATGAGAGCGCGTGGGGGAATCATTTGAAGCAAGTTAGGGAGGAATTGAAATCTGAGGCTTTCCAGTTCGTGAAAGAACAACGAATAAGGTGTCTCTTGCACGGCGCATGGTTCCCTGTAACAGTTGCTCCACGGGCAGAGAATGGAACGACACAGCCAAAGGAGCAGAGGAAAACTCAAGGTCACTCAACGGCATGGCGGTATGTGAGACTTTCACATAATCGCCGGTACCTGCATTACTGTGATTATGAGATGGAGACTGCATATGAGCCGAAACTGGAAGAGCTTCCCGAGAAGAGTGAGTTACTCCTCTCCTCCTCCTTTTGTCACTGGGACTCTCACTAACTTTTTGCAAATAGTCGACCTCTCGATAGTTTCTAGTGTAGTCTCCAATGTTGTTCCTGCCTCCATTATCTCCAACGCGTCCACGAACACCTTAACACAGGCTTCAAAACTTGGCTCCACCAAGATAACGATACATGGATACCCGCCACACGACTCGCTGGACCGCAAACATGCTAGAGAAGTTGCTTTGCTGACTTTGCACCCGCAAACTCATAGCGTTGCGTCTGAGTGGTTGGACGGGCTCCTGATGTTACTGAACCAACAACCGATCACTAGTGAGACGAGCAAACTTATTAATCTGGTGACGAACTATGGTCTCAAAATTCGGCTGTTGAATGTGAGATACACGGATGACTTCCATACAAATCCACCAGATTTGCCGAGTAGGGAGGGTGTCGATGATGATTACTATTACAGTTTGTTTGTCTGATTCTGTAAGGCTGTGGTTGTGTGCAAAACGTGCTGGCATGGTGATTGGCACATGGGTGTAGGGTGTAAGGAGCTTTTAATGACTTTAATTCTTGTTTTGTCCTCATTCTCGCCTTTATTCTTCTTGCTTATATTTCCTTCTCGAATAATGCGATTAACGCGGATAAGGCTTTGCGTCTGTATTGAATTCATTTTACCTTGTATGATTCTTTTTGAGTCCACCAATAGAAAGGTGGCAGTTAGTGCTTAATATGGATATCTCGACTTGTACGAGTGTAAAAAAAAAATTGTCCCCGACAAAGGTTTTGGGTGGCGCTGTGAGAGGTGACGTATATATAGCATGACCCAAAACGACACAAGGTTGTTTTTCTTTGAGGGGATAGTGTTTTTGTTTTGTGGATGCACAGGGGTTTTTTTTTTATGCCATAGTTTAACTGTATGTAATGATTTTGTACCCGTAAACTAAAATTCAATTGATTTAAAAAAGAAAGAAAAAAAGAGAAAAACGACACAAGGTTACAGATAGACTTATATATATCACACCTCCCCCACTCTTCCTTCTAACCAGGGTTCGACATACACTTCAAGGATCCATGTGCTTAAACTTCATATGGCACTCTTGATCGTATAAATTAGGAAGAGGGTAGATGAAGTTGCAACAAACACTAACTCCCATAGAAAACTGAAACCCCAAAACCCACAGCTAACGGAGTCGGAAAGCTCCCGCCTAGATAAACGGACAAAAACCAAGTTCCTTGTCGTTTTAAACGGAGCAAATACCTAGAAAGACGTGAGCACGTATCATTCTGTTCAAAGACGCCTGCTCCTGCGAACTCTAGATATATGTACTCGATAGAACAACGGCTGTATCCCTCAGAGGGAATTTATAGACCCGGTGAGGCTCCACTTTGTTGTCCGCAAAAACCCCCACCCTCACCTAGTCCTAAACTATGTATTTCTTTCCCCCCAGGTCAGGGCCATCTTTAGTCCTTAGGTTAATCTAATTCCACGGCCTTTCAGACCCCACCTGTGCTAGTCAAATACATAACCCTCCAACAAATGTCCTACACAGCACAAAAAACGAGAAGGAAACGAGGAAGAGGGAGGGGAACAAGAGACGCCCGCCGAATTGAAATCAAACTCGGTCGTCAAATCGTTGGTATTTTAAACATAGATCATCGAACGAATGACCACAATTCAATATCAGTTCCTCTGGATTTATTCCCACGGAACCTGGCGTTTTAATTTATTTAATGTTAAGATATGACTTATCAAGAGATTCATCATCAGGCTGGGTTTGCTGGTGCCGGGGTTGAGTAAGCCTCAGTAGCTCTAAAGTATTGATTAGTTCCAGCTCATATCAGATTAGAATATCGCATACCAAGCTGGGACGACAGATTCGCAACATCCTTCCTCATTTTCTCCCTTTCCTCCAGCGTCTTTTTGTGCTCCTCCAACAGCGTCCTCTTTTCCGTCAATAACTCCGCATTCTTGTGCTCTAGCGCCCTCTTCTCCGCCAATAACCCCGCATTCTTGTTCTCCAGCTCCCTAATCTTCGCCGCTAGCTCATCGGACTCTAGATCCTTACGGGTAAGCACCTGACGTAACGCGTCACGACCCTGCGATATTCCCTCCTTTTGACGTACATGCCGGATTAGTAGTCCTCTGAGATCACTTGCAAAGGCTGTTAAGTTCACATTGTTCTGGCCCAGGAGTTTAAAGGTGTCAGATATTAGGGTTTCCTGAAGCCCCCGGCCGGGACTCCCAAAATTACGAGCCCCGGGAGTGACGGGCGGGTTGGCACGCTGGGGATTTGGGGGTGTGATAGGCCGCCGATCGAATATAGAGCGGTGGGCTGGGTTTGTTGGCGGGGTGATGAAGATATTATCTGAAACAAAGTTTGATTGTGGTCCCGTAGAGGGGGTTTTGACACTGGCGGCTTGCTGTAACCGTTGTGGCGTCCTGATACCGGCTACCGACGGTACTAGGGGTGTGTGTGAGGATGCGTCCCGAGATTTAGAAGGTGACCCCCTCTCAGTTGGAACGTTCGGAAGGCGGGATTGATATAAGGGCACATTGTTTGATTTAGAAGGAGATGCTTGAGTGTACTTTCTGCGCTGTTTGCGGGGGGTTGCAAGGCCGTTAAGAGGGTCGCGCCAGTCCATATAAGGTTCTTCATCCTCAGGTCCGGAGTCGAGATCAGAGCCGTGAAGCTCTTGTTCAAGTGAGATACGGCGTTTAAATGGGGATTCCACTCTATTCTCAGGGTTGGGATTGGCTCTTGTATGTCTTCTATTGCTGGTAGTGGGAGTTGGGGGAAGCTGCCCAGAAACTTGCTTAGGGTCTGTGCGGGGTTCGCGGGTACGTGCATCGGACACCCAGAGGAAAAGTTTGCAGCCTGTGTCAGGATTGGGGCATTTATAAACTGTGTTGAGTCTGAGTTATAACGATTCAGGCCCATGGAATCCAATGACTGGGCTTTGGTACATACATTCACGACCATAATTGGTACCTAGGCTCCTTGTGGTGAGCTTAACTGCAGGGAGTCTATTGTAAATACAAGAGTCTAGTGTCAGTGATTAACCTCAATACCAATCAAGCGGGCCGGTATCGTTATGCGAACCGTGGATTGCAGTTGCCTGTATAGCAGGGTATCAGTTATCAGTTGATGAACCGGCTGGCAGTTTAACGGTCTGGCAGGGGCGCACACATTTCCAAGTACCGTCGACGTCTAGCAGTCCCTTCATACTCCGCTTCCTTATAATGGTCCGTTTGGGTGGCTCCTCGGTTGGCTGTTGTTTTGGATTTTGCCCGGATTGGAACATTGTTAGACGGTTAAGTAAACGTTAGCAGACGTGTTGTTGCTGTTTACAGTTACGCGCAAACCGAAGGTTTTGTAGTTGGATACCGGGTAGAATTGACCTTTTTGGATAATTGGGTGCCTGAATATCAATACTATTACGCTGATTTACCCAAGCGCCAGTTGATGATCTTTAGAATGCATTTGCTTAGGAAGTGACAACTTGGACGAATATCTACATCTTACATAGGTGGACTAACGGGTATGAGCCTCAAATCGCAACAAGAACTTCTACTAGTAACATAATCTATAGAAACTAGGAGCATTCTTACTGGTTCATCTTAGGCCTTAAGCACTATCATCTAGACCCAATGAATTCCTGTGGTAAAATCGGGTTGCTCAACCACAAACTATCACTCGGTGGTAAACAGGCATCTCCAGCCATAGTGCAAAACACCCTATAACAAATTACTCCCACAGAAAAACAGCAACAGATTTCGTCTAAAGGTTTGTCTAGATATTAGGTCAGTGTCAGCATGTTTGCAAGCGATAGATATAAAACACGAGCAAGAGCACCTTGCCGACCCTTGATATTCCCTCGTACACAAATAGTTATTTACTAGAGGTTGAATAATTCTAATACTAGCACCATAAATTAACTATTAGTAATTGGTGATAGCAAGTTGATACCTCTCGACTATGAGTTGTTTGTTGCTGGCGCCATTAAAGAAACGAGTCATTATAGCAGGGCTATGTCGAATGAAGGATCAATCAATCAACCAGGGCTATGTCGAGACCCTCATATCTTGCAGATTTCTACAAAGTACTATTGACAGAATGAGGGATGTCTGGCCATAGTTCTCCGGCAAAGAGAATCGTAAGTTGAAGTAGCTGATGGACTTGAGTAATAACCCCGAGCCTTCAGTAAGCACCCGGCGTGCAGCCCATGTGAAAAGAAAAGAAATACATTTCTCTCCAGCCGGACCGTGTCACACCCCACCCCCCCTCTTCCTCTGACGACCATGGGTTATCCCCGGGCAGAGCTACACGCAGATACCATTGCTACATACATGAAGTTAGCTAGGCACGGCAGAATATAGACTTGGCTAGAGAGGGGGAGGGGACACAAATGCAACTCTGTGGCAGAGCAGAGGTTGACATCTCAAGGCGAAGTAAAGGGTGTTGTGCTTCATGAAGTATGTGCACCTCCGATCTCAAGGTATGGCCATTGCTCGTGAGTTGCTGTATGCTTGGGAACCTAGAAGGACTTTATTACTAGATGGTCAAGGTGAACGACCCGTGTTCATCCATAGGCCACAACTCACTTAGTCATAAAGTTCCATACTCACCTCTCACGAGGGGATACCAATACACCAAGATCGCCGTTCCTACGCCAAAACGCATACCACGAGTGATACATTGTGATGTCCTTATAGCACGGTGTTGTGGCATCTCCTTGCTCCAGAGACCTATATAGACCAAATTCCCTATATTAGATCCACGGGCTTTTAAATTACATGCTAATCTATGAACACCGGAAGCACAACTAACCCCGTTGTTGCCCCACACGGGCACGGAACAATAATAATATCGATCTAGAGGAACGAAACTTTAAGCATAAAACACGTACCTACATATCAGATGAGATGTCTTATGTAGAGGGCCCCTTGCCCTGTATTAGTCGAGAAATGCGAAAAACGCCGTTGTGCAAACAATATCGGTGTCCCCACGTGCACACAAGGCCTTGTAGATGCAGCTAACCCCCTCCCTCCTATTTAAAATGTTAACGGCTGGAAGGTACATACGTAGGTTCCCCTCCTGCCTGCCTTGATACAATCTTTATTGATGCTAGAGAACAACGGTTTGTGGACTCCATAGTTTCTAGGCGCTTCCAGATCTAAAGTCTTCCGGTGAAGAATGGCCATGGACGCCCTGCTCGAAGGCTCACAAACAATGACTTTAGTGCAGGGATGATTGAAATCCAACAGCGGGTTTTGAATGACATATCAACTCTAGGCTACATCGTATTGACGCGCGTCTACTGCCTTTAGTGAATGAGGCTAGAGGGGATATTCTACGTGTATATATCAACACGTAAATCTAGCTCGCTCGCGGCGCCTCTCACTGAGTCAAGTGGCCATTGGACACATTCTATTCTGGATTCATGCCCGGCGCCGGGTACGGGACTGAAGCTAGGGTAAACTACAATACCTGCCTGTAGGTACTCTAGAGTACTCAGTCAGACGTATAGATCGGCCTGCATACATACAGTTAGGGCTCATGACCCAAAGGCGAGGTTGGCATCATACCGAACCTACCCCTACAACCAACATCCTGGTTCAATAACCAAGGCACTCACACATCCCTCCTACTACGCACTGTATGCGCAGTCAGGGGCCCTGCGATAAACATATTTACTTTTTTTTTCTCACCCCCCCCCCCGGGTTGTGGTGGTGGCGTGGGTAGTTGAGGAATACGGGCTCCAAACCAGCCTCACTTGACAACCCCTAAGCCCCCCACTTTCTCTAACCTTTCGGGGATCCTCCGACAAAGGGATCCGGTCCATTTTCGCTCTCTTAGTCCCCACGCGTCGTGGATATAGTAAGTAAGAGGGCTGATTGATAGCGCGGCCAGGCTTATCCGGCGGCGGCGGACGCCCGCCAGATCCTCTTCGTTTTTTTTTTTCCTGTTTATTTTCTACGAAAGATGGCGCCCCCTTATCCAGAGAAGAATCCCTTTGTAGAGTAAGCCAGCTGGAACCTGCCCTTCTCTACGTAATACCCCTGACTGAGCTTGGGTTACACGGCGCCTAGTGTGGGTAGACCATCTACCGAGTGAGAATCCATGAAGCGTCGGTGATAGGAACTACTTTCTCCGGGCTCAATTGTGCGGGTGTGTGGTGTGGTAGTGAGTGGTGTGTGTGGTACGAAAAGGGGAAAAGTTGTTCTGCGGATCACCTCGAACGGTAATGTGCATCCGGAGATGAAATTACCTTGCCTCAAAAATTCATTCCTTGTTCTGAGGGGACCTTTTGCACCTTCTACTCTAGATGGATTTGATATGGAGCGGGCTTGAAGAGCATCGGAGTGAGGTTGCGGGAATAGGATACGTGGTCTGGGTGGGTTTGGTACGGGTTGGTGCATTAGAGAGGTTTGAGAAAGAAGCCCTGAGCCCTCTCTCTCATTATGGCACAAGCTTAGGGCTCAGGGTTGCTATTTTCTAAAGCTGAGAGTTGGAGGGGAACGATCGACATAATACCCTGAACCCTTATTGGTACTAGCCGCCCGGGAAGTCGGAGATGACACTCCACATTCTTAACCCTGAGCCCTCGCTGGTTTTTGCCGATTTTGATTCAGGCTGTCTCTGCTGTCTTGGTCTGACTTTTTCCTTTTCTTGTTCTATTTCTGTATTTATCTAATTGCAAACCGGGCCTAAGAAAACAATTTACCCCTTGGAAATATCAGTCTCTGGATACAAGGTCTTGGCTCGCTTGTGACCCCAGTTGATAAACATGTTGTGTAATGCACATAGCCGAGCCGTTTCAAGGGATGGATGGAGGGTTTTCCCCTCCGGTTGCTTGCTGGTGGGTGAGAAGATGTAAAAAATGTAAAAAATGGAGAGAGACAAGATTGAGGTTTATGGTGATGGCATGGAAAACCTAAGATTTGGCCTGCTCTGTTCGTTCCATCATTGTTTTGTAAAACCCGGTAGATCGTGGACCCATATTAGCCAAACAGGGCGAAACTTGGACGGACATGTAGGTAGAAGCAGCTAACAGAGGCCGCATGCGGGTGATATTTGTGATCCTCCTTGAGCTGCCCTCGACCCCCGGATTTGTGTCAGAGGACGTAAGAGAAGGAAGAGGAGCCAAATTGCTCTGGAAAGACGCGATTTTGGCGGGGAGGATAAGAGAAGAGAGCAGAGGCCATGTTGGTTTTTTTTTTCCTGTCCTGATTCAGCCCTGTATGGGGAAGTATTAGGTGCCTTTTTTTCCCTTCCTTTGACCAATCGTAGGCGTTCTTTTTTGGGGCTCTGCGGTAGTAGCCGAATCGGTGGGGGATGGACATCGCGCATGTCTGGGCTGGGCGTTGGAGGGAGAGAACGAAGTGAGTCGCTCGTTACCGCTTTAAGACTTCGCTCCTGTTTCGTCAGTCAGTCCTCCCCTCCTCTTTCCCGTCTCCCCCGGTATTATCGGCAGAGTTTATTAGTAAGTAGAAGAGCTGACTGTCGTCCGTTCTCTCTGTTTTCCCCCGTCCGTAGATTGTCGTCTGGCTGTTGCCTGCTACTTGCTGCTGCCAGCCTCCCCATTTGTCCATTTCCGATATCGTACTAACTACTTATGATAATAATACATTGCACTTGTCACTTTTTTGGTAACCATTCCACGCCGTACTTGAAGTTAACTTCTCCCTTCTCCTCTCTCACTCGTCTTATCCTCTTACTATTTCACTCACTATTTCTTTTCTCTTTTTCCATCCTCCTCTCCCCTCCATTCCTTTATCATCCTCCCTCCTCCTCCTCCCTCCTCCATCACCCTCCCTCACTCACTCACTCGCTCCATCACTCCTCACACAATTATTACTACATATTTACCCACTATTCCTTCTGTCTATCTACTCTGCCCACCCATATACTCTCTCCATCTCTAACACTACAATTATTACATTGCAATCACTACTATTACTACCAAATAAAATAAATTTACCAATTCCCTTACAACCAAAATGAACTCCTACAAACAAGATCAATGGCTCTCCTATAAAGAGCGTTCCACTACACAACGCCATGTCTACGCCGGCTTCTCTTGCGGCGCCCGTGACCCCGACTGGGACTTTGTTGACCAGCAACTTCTGAAGGAGCTGCGTCCCGAGAGCGCCAACGCCGGGTACCAGCTCTCATCGTCCGAGAACCCTATGCAGTTGCTTAACGATAACGGCGGCATGGATGAAGACGACGACTACTCATCATACGATGATGAATGTGTGTATCCGTACCACGGCAGCCGTATTCTCCAGACCCCAGGAGAGGCGCAGGTGCCTGAGTGCGAGCTATCTTCCTCGCCTGAAGGCTCAGTCGTTGAGGACGAGATGATTGATGTTTCCGGTGGCGAGGAACGCTTTGCACCCGTGGTTGTGCAGCACGACGGTGATGACATGATGATGGAGATGGAGCTCGAGATGCACATGTCTGCTGCTGCTGCGGCGGCGGCGGCGGCGCCCAACGGCGGTGTTAGCAAGAGGAAGAGATGGGCGGATGAGGAGGAAGAGAATGTACAGCAGCAACAGCAGCAGGCGTCGTTTGCAGCGTGGGGCGCGTTCCCACAGCCTGGCGCGAAGAGGGTGAGAGTACGTGGTTGAGCAATCATTGACATGATGTGACAGCTACTGTAATTTCATCCTCTTCTTACATTACTTCTCTTCCTTACCTTGTTTCTAAATCTCTAAAATAATTTTATTTTTGTTATCATATTTTTTTTTTTTACTCATGTTTCTTTACGGCTGTTTGGATCACTTGGTTTTTATGGGAAACACGGAGAAAGAATACTACAAAAAAAGTACCTTCTACCGGCCGGCTGGCATCGAATCGATAAGTAGAAAGGAAAGTTAAGGTAAGGATCACCCCCCCCTTTCCTACTTTCTTTCAATTACTTTTTTCCCCTTTCATTTATCTACTCTCTCTCGGTTGGGGGTTTCATTTCATTTTTTTTCTTTTCTTTTTTCTCTCATGGGTTTCTATTTCTTTTGGGAAAGCTTCAGATGCAGGCAGGTCATCACGGGAAGGGGGGGTATGGTATGGTAGGTATTTTTTCTATGGGGAAACAATTATTTTTTTGTACAATAGTATTAGCCCAAAAATAACAAAAAAACCCACCTCCTCAATGCCATAGGCTGAGGAAAAAACATACATTACTTTCATTCCATCGTGCGTTGCTTCTCCCGTGTGTTTTGGGTTGTGTGGGAAGCAAAGTCAGCAGAGCAAATAAAATAGGAAAAAAGGAAAAAATCCCGATCGCCGCGGGGGAGTTTGCAATTGCAAGTACGATGGTGTTACGCAGGCAGAAAATCGGCGGGAAAGGAAAAAGGAACAATTCATAACCTGTAAAGTGAAGTGTCGTTTTTTTTTTTTTTTTTTTACCCCAGGGGCGGTATGTGGGCAGGCCAACAACAAGTTCCAACGATCATGATCGTGGCTGTGGATTGGTTGTGGGCGTGGTTTGAGAGAGGTACATGTACCGATGTATCAACCACTGTGTGAGAGCATCGTGGGGTCAAGTTTGATATCTTTTGAGTTTGGAGTGATCGAGAGTGAAGATTTTTATGTAAATTCGGGAATCTGGACAAGTTTGGAAATTGGTTGACGCTGAGAAATGATCCATGATTCATGAACGCGCAAACGACGGCGATTGATAATCGCGGAGTTGGTATTTTGCAAAACCCGGTTTTCAAATATCAAAAACAACGTCACCTACGCCGCCTTGTAAAAAAAATTCTAGAAGAGTCAAAATAAACCATCTCTACAGTCAAGGCAGAAATGGCAATCGACAAGCTTCTACGGCCGCTGCTACGGAAGCCCACAAGGCTTCAGCCTCTGCAGCATCTCCGCCGCCGCCCCTCCTCCTCCTCCTCCCCAAGCGTGCCAAAGATACCCCCATCTTACTACTCTCTCTTCCCCAACACGCTCCCACTCGGACCACCGCCCAGCGGACCTTTCGATCTCGACCCACGCGCGCTCCGCCAAGAATTCTTCAAACTCCAGCAACTCACGCACCCCGACACCGTCACCGACCCGACCCTAAAACGGCAAGCCGAGGGAGGGTCAGCTTACCTAAACCACGCCTACAGCACGCTGCTATCGCCGCTTCACCGAGCCCAATACATTCTCAAGTTGCGTGGCATCGATGTGGCCGAGGATGAGAACCTCAAGATGGATGACCAGGAGTTGCTGATGGAGGTGCTGGAGGCTAGAGAAGAGATAGAGGAGGCGCAGAGCGAGGAGGATCTATGGCCTATGAAGGTCATGAATGAAGAGAGGATTAAAGGGAGCTTGAAGAGATTGGGGGAGCTCTTCAAGGAAGATGATTTGGAAAATGCAAAGGTTGAGGCCGTAAGACTGAGGTATTGGGTGAATATCAGGGAAAGCCTGGATTCGTGGGAGAAGGGAAAGCCAGTCGTACTGGCGCACTGAACACTTAATAACTACTAGGCTTGTCTGTGAAGACAACTAATAATTGTAGATTATTGTATATCATAGAACTGCTTAGGCATTGCTAATGACTGGCTCTCCATTTTTAGAGAAGATAATCTCTGAAGCATATATAGACCAGGGCTTTCTTAGATATATGTCAACCCATACTCTAGTGCTGTTTTTGGAATGCCATCTGGTGCTCAAGCAAAGGGATAATACGGCTCTCCAGCCCACATATATATACAAATTGCCTAACGAGCCCAAGTTGCCCCTTAAGTTTTGCAGAGACTAATAATTGTCCTCTTTAGTTGTGTTTGTAAAGTGTCTTTTGGACAATATCATGTCACGCGCTCTATTGTGCCGATAATTGGGGGTGGTTTTTTTTTTGGGCATGTTGGGGTTGTATTACATTACATGTCTCCAACGGAGTCGGGGATGGACCACTACAGCTCCGTCACCAGTGTAAGTGAGAAGACACCGCTCTGCCAAGGTTGCGTGAAGGGTCTCTTCTCACTTACCCCTACACCCGAAGTACACCTTATCAGATAGCACCGCGGCTATGGAAGTGCAATATCACCTCCCCTCTCTAAAATAATCTGGGATTAGCCGTGATACAGAATACAAGGCTGAGGTCGAGGTCAATCAATACCTAGGCCCGATATTCTACGTACTACCCCGCAAGGTGCACTAAACACACCTTAATAAACAACACACCTTAATAAACGGAACTAGCAAAGTACCAACAATATAGGGTACATACAATCACCGAGCGGATCTGGTTTCTGGCTTCGTATCAGCACGTTAATCCGCAGGAAAAAAAAGTGTAACAAAAAAAAAGGTGTGAAAAATATGGTTTGGGGTCTAGTCTACAGCATCTGCAATGCACCAGCTGTGGTACCAATCATTCATCCAGCCAACAATACCCCCCCCCGAAGTCGGAAGAAACAGCGGGCTACAAATGAACGACATCATCTACGATATAGTACCTTATGAAATGCTGTTAGAGCAGCGGGGTAAGGAAAATCTCCGGTACGTACGGGAGGAGGTACTTCCGTTGAGATGATCTAGAGTTCTCGATTGACGATACGATGTCCTTGCTGCGGCCCTTAATGTGGCCCGCGGTGACCTCTTTTTTCTTCTTATATCGTGGCGGTTGAACTATGGGGTAAGGAAGTTTTCCCTCCGCTAAGATCAGATCCATAAGTATCGAAAGTTTACTGCATGTAATACCAATATCATGACGCAATATATTGTAAATAGGAGGTGTAGGCATTTTATATTAAGATTTTTTTTTGTATCCCTGCATGCGGTATTGTTGATTGGTTTGTAAACGGGGGCTGCCATGCTCAAGTCTAGAAACCCATCCCAAAGTGCGTTCTCAGAGATTCAGGCGGCCAGGGGGTATGGATGAATTAAACGCCTCATTGGACCTATCCTTAGGGAAATTCTCGCTGAACATCCCCCACCTAACCCTTTACCCGATCACTTTTATTTTATTTTCGCTGAGCTCCTCCGCTGTATGGTGAAATGCGCATCTAATCAGAAAAGGTGCACAGAGCTTTCTGTTTGTCCGGCAATGTGCTGCTGCAGTTAGTCAGTTAGTCATCTCCACAAGAACAATGTACACGTTACGGTCATGGGGTTTCACAATGGTCCGAGTTATGTGCCTGATAGATTGGGGTTCCGTATCTCACTTTTTTTTTCATTTCATCCGTATTTCATCCGCTGCGGCTGGGCAATCCATGGATCAACCACATGGAGATCGGTCACGTGCCCATATCTCAGCACCCCGAAAAGCTTCTTCTCAGTGTTTAGCTAAAAGACGATGTATTTTGAAACGTTCGACGTGCGTATATCGGTAGTAGGTGGTTGTTTGGAGGGGGGGGGGGCTCTCCGAGCTCAATCTTAGGTTGAGATCCGTATAGCCTAGGGGGTTGAGGGTAGATCATGTACCAGGTGCGTAGCGGAGAGCTTATTCGCTTTACCTAAGGAGGTCGTGTGATTCAAGACCCTATGAAGTTCCTAGGACCAGGTTTTTTGTTGCAGATACAGACACGGTGTTCCTGGAACACAGACCACTTCTCATTGGCCAAGTTGCTGTATGTGGTTGGACAGGCGGAAATGAAATCCCAAACCCATAAAAACAAGGCTGTCGATGGACAGATGGCATGTGTCAATGATACAATCTTCAGTTCTCCACACACTCGGTTATCTTAATAGGCCAGATCCAAATCCCAGCCTGGGATGAGATGTTTCATTGTGCGAGCCAAGACCATCGAGTGACAAGTCATGAACTTCCCTTAGTGAAAGAATTAGTATCGAAGCTACATACAATCATCCACACCAAACACTTTCCTACCCCCTATGAAATCAGATGCCACCTCACTTAATAAACACATGCGGTCCAGCCCAACCTCCCCATAAAAAATAAAAATAATAAAAATAATAAAAAAACCCCCCCCCATAAGGTATACCAACCGCCCCACAACACCGTAACGACAACTTCCCGTCCATTCTACAACAGAAGACTGAGCTAAACCAAAAATTTAGAGCACTATTCTTTTCTCCTCCAACCATGTTAAACCCTTTAGGCTCCTCTCAAAGGTCCACATCGTAACTGCACTCAACGGCGCAGCTTTCACCAGGCTTACAAAGAGTCCCTTATACAGTCCCGCGACTCCCTCTGCAAGTACAATATCTCTAGCGGTACCGTAAATTCCTGCATAGATTGGTATGTTTCTATGGACATACTGCTGCCTAGTAGGACCTTGAACCTGTAGCCTTTTTCGAATTAAGTCAAGGGGAAATACACCTGTTTTAGCAACGGTAGCAGCAAAGGAGCCAGCCATAGCGTCCGACCAACCACTTGGAAGTTGCTGCACCGTAGAGAGGTATTGACGGGCAAATTCATAGTTCATGAAAAACAGTCCCATGTGTGGTATAATTTGAATCACACCAGCACCAAGGCCACGGAAGAAGCCATAAGTACCTTCGTTTTGGAAGATATGCCGAACCGAGTGTTTTATAGATTGGTAGACCTGTTTCCAAGATTATTAGGGAAAATCATTTTAGCACTGGAGGAGGACAAACCCTTTCTTGACCCTGGGCAGCGAACCTGGTTCGGAGAAGATCCAGTGGGTATGTAGCCGTCGTTGCGAATCCTCCTGCAGTAGCCCCGGCAATGAATGATTTTGCACTCTCAGGGACGTCCCATCCTGACTTTGTAATCATGAGATGTGTTTGTTGGTATGTAAGAAATTGAGAGGCACCATATGCAAGATATAGAGCCTCCGCCGGTATATTTCCCTTCCAGAGCCCAGCGATTCCTTCTTGTGCGGCAATTGTCCGCATTGTCGAAAAGATACCACGGTATAAAGGTCCATTGTGGGTAAAACTTGCGGTAGGGCTGTGGATCTGGAGCTGGAGGCGGATCTTGACGACGTCTAGAGGTGCTATTACAAACCTTGAGTGGGGTTAGCCTATTTATTTATTTCGACATCGCCGAATGTGACGGTACACGAGAAATAGGGGATTGTGTAGAGCATACCGTGAAACCAAGCCTGCAATCGCACCAGCAGCTACAACGCTTCGCTTCGAGGCCTGCAAACGTAGGGTTAGTACCCGCAATATTGAAACATTTTTTTTTTTGACGTTGGGGATGTGACCTATGACATCACAGGAGACGTGAGGTTAGGGGTTTCGACTTGCATTTTCATTTCCGTATTTCGACTTCCCGACTCGGCTCATCACGAACCAAAGTCTGCTCGTTTTCGGTGTCTCCCTGGAAAGGTTCGCTTCTTCCCTTCTTTACTTTTAGCTTTCTTATCGCTTGTTGTTGAGTATCAGGGTTGGAGGATTGTCCAAAGAGCCTCAACGGAGGGATGGAGGTTGCGTGTAGAGAAAGAAGTTGTGCTGCAAAGATCAAGCTTGTCCCGCTTTCAAAGCTACACTTTCTCTCAAGCCATGATAACATCAATCCTCAGACAAAGCACAGTCGGGCTTCCGAGAAGGCCAGCTTGCCAAAAACTCTGGTCCACAGCGTCAGCTGACAGCTCCCTGTGGCGCTCAAGCAAAAATACCCAATACAATCTGGTGAGAGGTTTCACCTCGTCAAGATCTCCTCGTCAACAGGAATATCCTGAAGAGAAACGCTGGGTTGCCCCACCAAAGAGAAAGCCGATAAACCGCCTCTCGGTCATTCAAACAACCGCTCCCAAAACTATTGTTGTTGACATCGAGGGAAAACAAGTTGCATTCGATAATGTATTCCTCCGAGACGCTTGCAGATGCCACATGTGTGTCGACCCTTCAACCCAACAAAAGCTTATCCAGACCTCCGATATAAACTACGAAACAAAACCAGTTGTCCAGACAGCATTGCCTGACGGCGCGCTCGTCATCAAGTGGGATACAGGTCCAGGGGTCGGCGATCAGCATATAAGCCACTATAGTTTCGACTTTCTTAGGACTCATGCAAACCTGAGGTGGAGGCTCAGAAGTAATTTCAACGATCGACGACAAGTCCTATGGGATAGACGGTTAATGACGCAAGATGTGCTATGGATTGACCATAAAGATTACATGGAATCCGACGAGGCCTTGTTTGAAGCTGTCCGACATCTATCAATATATGGGTTGGTGTTCCTTCGTAACATTCCAGAGGACTTGAGGCGGAGCGCAGTCGAGGGAATTGCCAAACGGATAGGTAACATCAAAGAAACATTCTATGGAAGGACTTGGGATGTCAAGAGTGTCAAAGATGCTAAAAATATAGCGTTCGTTCTCCGCATCTCCCTATACCCACACCTCACTGACGGGCCCTAGCTACACCCCCCTCAACCTTGGTCTCCACATGGACCTCCTTTATTTTGAATCGCCCCCTGGGCTTCAATTTCTCCATTGTATCCGCAACAGTGTCAAAGGTGGTTCTTCCCTCTTCGCTGATGGATTCCGCGCTGCAGAGGCAGTCCGCTTGGCCTCCGAACAGTTCTTCCAAGCCTTATGCGATTTCCCTGTCACCTTTCATTATAAGAATGACGGGCACCATTACCACTACACCCGCCCAACGGTTGTTTTAGAGAAGAGCACATACCTCCGCCAACCACGTATAGATCATATGAACTGGTCGCCGCCATTTCAGGCGCCAATAGAGGCTGACACTACTGGTAAGGACAATTCGACCTTCAGACGCTGGCTTCATGCAATTCGCGCCATCGGCAAGAGTATAGAAGACCCGCAATCGCAGCTCGAACTTAGATTGAACGAGGGAGAGTGTGTTATCTTTAATAATAGGAGAGTTTTGCATGGGAGGAGAGAGTTTGATCCGGAAAGTGGTGATAGATGGCTTAAGGGGACATATGTGGATGTGGATGCGTTTTTGTCGAAGTTCAGAACACTTAGTCAGAGGTTCAAAGGAGGCATGGATAATCAGAGCGAATATCGGGACGACTAGCTTGGGCTTTAAGGATTTAAGGGCCATGGAGTGAGCGGGACGTGGCTTCTCCTACCCCCTTGGGTGTGGGTCGCTGTTTTCCTATCAGATCGTTTCAGGCTGGCTGAAGATCACACTTCAGTACATAGAGCTGGGAGGAGTTAGTGTTTACTTTTTATTTTTTTCTGTGCTTAGTTGAGCAAATCTCAGACAAAGTTTGCCCGTTCTGGTGTGCCATATGCATCACTGAAACTTCGTATCCCGGCCGGTAGGTATTACATGTAGTCCAAGTCTATTCCGAGTCAAATCTATTAATCATAAATGGCTGAAAGAATGGGACTTGTCGAGGTACCAACTGCTTTGATATCGAGTGTTCTACCGGCCTTGAGGAAGCCTATATATAATTACTCTAATTGGCTACCAGTAAGGGCACAATACAGGTCACTAGCGTCCAAATGTATTTTATCGTTATCGGAGGTATCATTTATGCCTTTGCAACCCCCAACCCGGCACCGTGACAGTTAAACCTACCGAGTGATAAATAGTGAATAAGGTACACATGTAGTTGTCTCACGGTACTTCCCGCCTTGGCACTAACTTTCGACTGGGTCTCAACCTAACCTTCGATGTCGTCGCGATAAATCAATTGACCTGTCCAGAATGCCCCGACGACTCATCATACCATAGCTACAACAACATACACACAGCTAGTAGCTATGTTTATACTTGTGCAACCCTCTAGACCCAACTCCCAGAGAAAAGAGTACCGATACTGACGGAGGGAACTGCAGTCCAGCTTCAGCGACCTAGTCATAATCGATCCACAGGACTTCTCAAAGCCGACTGTCGATGCGCTCGAGGACCAGATCAACGCCAAATATGCCAACAAGGTCACTTTCTCTCGGCATATGTAGCTTCGCGTCTAGATCTAGTTGACTGACAGGCGCGGGATGTGGGCAGGTCGTCTACAATATCGGGCTTTGTATCTGCCTGTGGGACATCCTCAAAGTCAGTGAAGGCATGATAGGGCACGGTAGTGGTTCCGCCCACGTTAACGGTAAACCGACCCAATAATTTTTACTTTGGCGTGGTACTGATATAGGAATGTAGTTGAATTCCGACTGGTCGTTTTCCGCCCGTTTAAGGGCGAAGTTCTCACAGGCCGTATTTCCTCCTCCACAGCGCATGGTATTAAAGTACGGACGGGTTTCTTCGATGAGATTTTTATTCCCCACCGCCTTCTATTTGAGGGCACGACTTTCGACGGTAAGGAGCAGGTTTGGATATGGAATAACGATGGGCAGGAGTTCTATATGGACAAGAACGAGCTTATCCGGTTCAGGGTTGAGGAGGAGCAGTTTGTCGATCAGCTGCCAATTCCCCCTCACCTAAAGAACGATGAGGCGAGCCTGCATAAGAAGCCTCCATATTCGCTTACGGCTTCTTGCCAACAAGCCGGGATGGGGCTGTTGCAGTGGTGGTTGGATGATGAGGGCGAGGGCGAGGGCGAGCAGGAATAGTTTTTCATTTCCCTTTTAGAGATAATTGGTAGTTATGTGATACAACGCCCATGTTTCTTACTATGGTCAACCCTTCTAAAATCTATATCCCCTTTCAAAATATTGGTGCATTGTGAAAGGATACCCTAGAAAGTAAAGTATGCATATGAAGATAGCTACTAGACAAAATACTTCGAGGGAATAAAATTATCCGTCGACTAGGATTCGGTATCATAACAGGCCCGAGGTTATTGCGGTAGTAAGTAGAAAAAAAAAAGAACAAAGCTTAAAGCTTTCAAAACTAATATCACAATTCGAATTGAACAAGCCAATGATGGCCATCTCCCCAATCCCGTTAACAAAAGGCTAACATGCAAATCAAATCATTCCTCAAAAATCATCATCGTCATCACTTCCCAGCAACTCGCCTTCATCGTTACTGACAATCGAATAATCTGCCCCCCTCGCAAATGACTGCCTGCTAGTGTACCGCCTCGTCCTGGTAAATTTACCGCCAACCCAAGAGCCAATTGCCTGCAATATTGTTGGAATCGACACGACAACCGCCACGAGAGCTGCAATGACGATGATAGGATATCGGACAAAAGGGCTCTGTCCGCCCGAGTCCTCCCCAAGCCTGATAGCACCGAATCGGCCATCCAATATTTTTGTCCAAACGAACCAGCCGATTCCGAAGGCAGCGGCAATGGGTGTAACCACAGCAAGGAAGAGCATGAATCCCTTAGCACCACGGCCCCGTTTTTTCTCAAAGTCTTCTTCATGTCCAGGGCAAGGCTTCGGTTTGGTTTTTTCGAGCTCATTGCCGCCTTCGCAGGTTGAAATAGGAATGCGGCGGTAGCCAGTGGGCTCGAAATATTCTATCGCGTTTTTGTCCTGTGTACAGATGGCCTTGTGATCCGGAGGGCTATAACCTTTGACCAAACCACAGGTACCATCATTCTGTCGTTCATAATTGAAATCACTGCAGTGCAAGTTAGCGACTAAACCAAGCCAACGCAACCTAGAAAAGGCACTCGGATCACAGACCATTCAAAATCTCGCTTATCACACAGGCAATTCTTTACAATTTTATGGGTTTTTTCAAGTGATCTTCCAATATAGCAATTGTGTGACGGGATTTTGCGGGCGTATTCTGTTATGCGTCCGAACAGACAACCCGGAAGGCCTGCAGGGTGCTTCGGCGTCCAAACTTCGAAATCGTCACTATTTGCTTCATCGCCATCCTTCAATTCACCTATGCAACATCGTTAGATCAATATTTGGGACCAATAAATTTCCGTAGAACTTACATTGAATATCCGTAATTCCTGTAAAATCTAGTTGGACTGTAACAAATTCATCTCCACCGCCTTCTTGTCTACCCCAAAGGATGAACTTTCTACTCGTATCACTCGGCAGTGTTGAGATATCTTTGACAACAACCTTCTCATCCTTGTCCGCAAATATGTACTCGTGCCAGTTCTCACCCTCATCAAGGGTATATACTACACGATCTGTTGCAGCTGTTACGTCTACGATGACGATGATGGAACCTTGGTCACCATACTCCCACATATGCTGCCCCTTTCTAACCTCATTCCACGTGATACCGCCGTCCCTGGTCATAAAGGTATCGCCGTCTCTGTAACCTGAAAGCTCCTTTCCGACGTTCCCAACACCCAACATCAAACCGACAGCAGAACCAGATGCAAACGTGTCTCTGGGATCAATTCGCTCTGTGTAGTGATGTAAATTTAGATGACAGTCATCCACGGTTTTAGGATTGCAGGAATAGTCCTTGTTATTAGAGTCTTTCCCCACGACTTGAATATATTCCCATGTCGCTCCATCGTTATGAGTGATCAAACTTTCAAGCTTCTTTTTCTCGCCATCCAATGATTTCTCCGCATTAGCGACACGGTTTGCGATGGCGACTCCCTCGAGGCTGTGCATTTTCTCGAAATCAACGAAGCCAAGTTCATTTCTGTTCACAGCATCAAGAGAAAGGACGTAGTTTGTGCCGTTGGAGTTAGATTTTAGAAGACTCCCGTATTCGAATCCCTTCTTTGGGTTGACAGTGACATGCAAGAAAACAGAGTGTGTATTCGAGTCCAAGACTGTATATGCCGTTTGGTGAGGAACATTGAAGTTATGTGGGAACTTAGCCTCAGCAAAAGTATAACCATCTATCGATGCTGAAGCCTTTAGAGAAGTTTCGTCCTCATTAATACTTGCAACAACGATAAACTCGGCCATTGTCGCGTAACCAATGATATCGCTGAAATGCTTTTTTTCATCCTCGAAAAAGTTGTCACTAGCAACAAGTTCAATGTTACCAGAGCCGTTTTCCTTCTCGTCGTGTTGGCAGAAAATCAACTTATCAGACAGGACCTTTTGCTTCTCGCCGCGAACCCATTTGCAGGCTCCAACGTAGTTAAGCAATTTGTGCCACTCGAAACCATTGTCTTTGGTATAATAAGCAACAGCATGGCAAGTCTCTGCTTTATCGCAATCTTCCTGACCGGTCCAGATGAGCCAGTCCCTTTTTGTCGGGTGAAAATCCATTACTTGAAGGTTCCGCCTGTTCGGCTTTGAAGGTGTGCGCATTTCCTTGAAATTGCGGCCGCGGTCATGGGTATACCAAACCTTGGCATCTGGCGTAATGAAATAGACGGAGTCGTAAAAGTAGGTGTTAGGGTAGATTGACACAACATCAACATCTTCAAGAACTCGCTCCCATTTTTCACCATGATCATGAGTGCGCCAAATCTCTTGTTTCTCTGTCCTCATTATAATGGTCTAGTAAAAACACAATAAAGTCAATTGTGTTCAAACCTGCAAATACTAGATGACCTACCTCATCCTGGGTAGAAGAGCTATCCGAGTTCTCAAGATAGTAATATTCTGCAACGTGAGAGCCCGAAAACGATTTCTTTCTATTGACGATATCGCCACTGGACGGGGGCGCAGTAGTAGCTAGAGATGGTAAGCGTTATTCCTGAATAATTGTAAGAAATTCCTACCGTCTTTGCAACTTGTCTCCACCTTCTTTTCCATATCTATCCCACCCTCACAATTATTGCCTGGAATTTTACGATAACCACTAGATCCCATGTATGTGTCCTCAGGCTTCTTGCACTCCCCAAGCGGAACGGGAAATTTTGCACCCTTCGCCTTAACACACTTATCCTTTCTCTTCCTGTCTTCCCTAACATAATTGAAGTCGCACTCGAAATCTTCCTCTGTGCACTTGCAAACATCTTCTTGAGGCTCAGGATCCTTGTAAAGGTCATCAATATAGCACTTCGCGTTTTTCTTCCGTCTCCAGTAGAACTGTTTGTGACCCATGAGACAGTCTGGCTCGCCGTCGTCGTCAAGCCGGGCGTACCACTTTTCAAGATCATCGTTTTTATCATTCTTATCAGACTTGCACTTACGATCAAATACGTTGGAGAAGTCAATAGAGAATGCAATAGTTCCTCGATCTCTATTGGTTCCAATAAGAGTAAAAAACAGAGATGTCGAGTCCGGCGTTGTTGTAAGTAGCCTGGCACGGACCTTTTCATCTAGCTTGACTGAATCCCAATCATCGCCATGGTTAATAGAGTAAAATACTTCATCGGTCATCTCCTCGTCGTTAATGGCTACAATAATTGAGCCAGAGCCTCCAAACTCATACTTATGAGCCTCTTTACGCACACGGTTCCAAGTGAGACCAGCATCATCCGAGAGATATAGATCGCAGTCTGTATAACTTTCAAGGGATTTGCCAGTGTTCCCAACTCCCATAAGGATCCCGGGAGCTGGGCTAGAAAAAATTCGTCCCCCATTTGCTAGGGCTGTGACCGAAAAAAGGTGAAGATCATCACCATCTTTCGTCTTAAGGGGCTTCCAGGTATCAAACTTTCCGTCGTCGAAAGAGATTCTTGAAATAACCTTCTTCTGTGCTGAGCTACTCTTAGCAACTTCCTCGGCGTTATCCACTATGTTCGCTAGGATAATGCCCTGGATATTCTGGACTTGCTCAAAATCCACATAACCCTCAGGAGCACGGTTGGTATGCTCAAGATTTTTAGTAAAATATGTTCCATTAGAGTTGCTGGTAAACAGAGTGCCCATTGGGTTCATAGGTTTCGTCGTAAGAACGTCCACCTGGATGCTATACGGTGTTGATTCCAAAATGGTATAGGCGTCCTCTTTGAGCCCGCCATGGTCATGGGGGAACTCTGCGCGGTCCCAATTGACTGTATCATCAGTAACATAGCTACATATAGCTTATTAGTGTCATAATACATCACAGGAATACGGGAGGTGCAACATACAGCGCCATTTCATCTGTTCCTTTGCTCTTGACGGCGGCAACAATAAACTTCTGTACTCCAGCGATACCAGCTAGCCCATCAACAGTACTATAACCATTTAACTTGGGCTCAACCTCGGAAGCAAAGAAATCGTCCGAAACAACTAGCTTGCGGTGTTCCGGAAGGGAATCTTTGCCATTGACAATACAAACTATAGTGTAGTCCTTTGCTTCGCTGAAGATTTCTGTACCACGAGCAAAGATACAGCTATGAGTGTCGTCTCGAAGTTGCTTCATATCGCTGTCGAAACCATCCTTTGTGTAGTACGTCTGAAAGGCGACACCCATTAGCACCATTTAGGTAGAGGAGCCTAGAAAACGAACAAACTTACCACTTCCTTGCAATTGAGTCCAAAGAAATCATCATCCTCGCAGATCCTACCGGCATAGAGAATTAAATTTGGTTTCTCCGCATGAAATGAGAACGCCGGCTGAGTATAAGATGCTGGGTATTTTGCCTTGAACTTCTGCCAGCTCTTTCCTTGATTTCTGGTGTACCAATGCTCGGTATCTTGTCCCAGAATGAAGGCCCGCTTCTTATCAAATGGATGTTCAATCAAATCCCATGCATCACCCTCTGGGATATCTTGTACTTTTTGCCATTTCTTCCCATCATTGTCTGACCGCCAAATGTTTCCCGCCTTTGCATCTAATGTTAATATGACCTACATCTCAGTCAGCCAGCAACCCCGCACAGAGCGGAAGATTGATAAATATTACCGAACTATCATCGAAATAAAAGAATATAGCAGGTATATTATCAAATTCCTTTGAATTCACTTCAGGACCTTTAGCATAGGCAGCCTAGAAAGCAGGTCATATTCTATCAGCTATCAAAAATAATACATTTGGTGGAAATTTATTATCGTTGAGTGCCTACAGTAGATAGTAGCGCAGCTGCGAGCGGCCAAACCCTCAGCAGTTGCATATTGGGCGATTTGACAGAGGGGAAAGAGCGTTGTTAGGCCGCCGATTACAAATTTAAAGCTGTTGGCCCGAGCACAGATATCGGTAAGTTCGAGGAGAGGGTGGCGAAGTTCACCCCGAGAAAAGGACACGATGTGATGGAAGCTTGTTGATGTCTTTTTAAGATATGCAGCTTGGGGCGAGTCTCACTCAAAGTAAAGTGAGGTCGTGGTAGTGATAGATACAACGGATGGGGATGAAGATACGTTGCTAGAGGTGGGGTCTACTGATAGAAAGATGGTGGGTTTGAGGTTGCTTGAGTCTTACTGCGGCTGCGGCTGAGGCCACTGATGCGACGCGTAGGATTGCGACTTTTGACTAATAGCAGCTTAGGTGGTGGTGACCGCATTTAGCGGCCTGCAGCAACACCCTGGCCTGACTTCGCCATATGAGCCGTTAGAAACTTGAGTTTCGTTATTTTTGTTTTTAGGCCAGGCACTGTTTCAAGAGATGTACCTGCATGATATTGGAACGCTTACAAAGGAACCGAACCTCCCTTGGTTGGAAGGAGCCAACATATGGGAAGTTTAATCATGTGACTCATCACTTGAGGCTCCTGATATTTTGCTACCCAAGCTTTTGCTCTCACGCCTAGAATTATATATAGAACTTCATAGCTACAAGTGGTAAAGAAGTCAAGTAGTAAGTACCCGCCCCCGAGTAAAAACAAAGCGAAAGCCTTGGATCGGTGAACAGCCCTTTATTTTGAAAAACCCGCCCTGAGTACCAACACATGAGGTAACAAGACAGATGTAGGGCATGAAATAAAGCTACTTAGATAGCTGCCAGAAACGAAGCACAACGCCCACTAAAATGCACCCCAGTATGCGCCAAAAAAATGAACACTGATGGCTAAAAGAGCCCAAAAGAATGACGCGGGGGGGAATCAAAGAATTATAGTTCACGAGAGGCTCCTTCCGGAAGAAACTTGGCCTCTGAGGCTAATGTTTGGCCGCCGTATACCTCTTGTACCACGATGGGCTCTTTAGAGGCTTCGTGGGTCTGGGACAGCTCTACCTCATTTCCAGCCGTAGCCAAAAGCCATAATATCACCAAGATAGATATGAAGCCCCATAGTAATCGTATTCTCCCTAAAGCGGTATTAGTAACGTTCTCCACAACTCACAAAACTGTTTGGAGTAAAAACACATACGGGAGGCTCTCTGCTTCCACACAAGCTCCATCTCCTGCTGCTTATCGATTTTTTCCTGCACTTTACCCAGCCTCTTCCGGTAAGCCTTTACCTTCATCTTCTCCGCCTCAAGCCGTTCCTGAAGCTTCTGGATCGAAACCAGTTCTTCTTGGAACCTTTTGATCCCTTTTATCTGGGACGAAAATTCTTTCCGGCAGCCCACATCACCATCATCAAATTGCCTGAGGACATCCTCTGCTGCGCTTCCAAGATGTTTAAGCTGTTCGCCCATCAGACGAATCTCCTGCAATTTCCGCGATACCGCGGAATAGGTAGTCTGTAAACGTTGCATTTGTCGTTTACTTGTTTCTTGAAGGTCGCGAACGGCGGTTGAGACTTCTCTGCATAAAAGATTAGAGTGTGAGTTGACGAGGCAAACAAACATCACGAACACTTACAGCTGTTGCTCCGACTGTAAGTGTAGTGATGGTTTTCCTTCCCTTTCCCTTTCCCTCTCCCTCTCCCACTCCCTCTCCCCCTCCCCCTCCCCCTCCCTCTCCCCCTCCATTTCCTTCTCTCGCTCCCCCTCCTGCTTGTCTGCTATCTCGGTCTGTAACGAGTCTTTCCGGCTCATAGGCTGTGAGTTTATATCTCTGTGATCTTCCATTTCTAGCTCCGTTACTCTGGTATGCTCATCGTAGTTTCTGTGATGGTGGCGTTTGAAGTTGAGTGTGCCTGAGTGAGTGTTGGAGCGTATCAGAGGTGCAGGGGGTTTGATCTTGAAATCCCCCATGTTCGTTGGTTATAATTTGTTTGCGGGTAGGTATGGTGAGAGACGACAGGCTGTTGTTCAACTCTAGGGGGAAGGGGGCAGGCACATGCTTTCTCCCACAATCTCGGTAACTAGAGTAGGCTTTGCAGGTTGATATGTAGTTGGTCACTAAAGGTTCGTAAGGGGGAGTGATGCAGGCTTAACCATGAAGAGGCTCCTACTGATACTAGTGTAATCTGGGGTACCTCAGGCACCGATACCACGCTACAGTGACATGCATGCAGCATCAGTTAATATCTTCGAAAAGTATTGGCCTCATCGTTGCAGATATACAGCGCCAGACATAAGCAACCGCGACGAAGCCAAAATCACCCATTTTTCAAATTTCTCTATAGCCAATAAGTTTAAGATATTAACATACGGGATTTTGTGATATACAGATTAACTGCCAGAATATGGCCCAGGGATTTTGGATTTTAAGAATATCCATTTGGGCACGAATGGTAAATTATTTTAGTTAAGTGTTCTTGAGAATTATGCCACATTTGGGGATTTGGAATTTCAAAGCCATTCAGCTCCCCCAATATTTGATGAATACATGTAGGGTTATATTTCGGAAACGGGGGTTTTTGATAGTATAAGTACATATATTTTTCAGGTCTGATGGTTTCATGGCTTGGTAAGAAGAATTGAGAGCTGGGTAAACCGTGTGTTTTGGCACGAAGATGGTAAGAGATATATATATGTATCTATATGTATAAGTACCTCTAGAAATTTAGTATGTGCCCTTGAAGTATTATGTTATAAATAGGTGGTGTATAAATGTGGATAGCTACATGTATATGTATAGTATCAACCTATTGTTGGGGGGGGGGGTACAAGTAAGAATTCCACTAGAAGAGGAGGTTCAGTGTTTAGCGGCATAGATTACCCAATGATCCCCCTCGTAGCCATAATAGAGCTACGCCTTTAATACGCCGTGCAAATATCTTGTTCCAGTATGTGACACTGAGTTCCACTTGGTAGGTGATGAGCTTGCGTTGCAGAATACTCGGCCAAAGCCTATAGCTAAAATATGACCAAAATGTTGAAGCCATGGCCAGTGGGTTTGATATACCAGTACACGTACAGAGGCGCCTTTCGTCACCAATTTACACTCGTGCTCGCGGTCGCGCCGAGCAACCGAACGAAAGTCGTTTATAATATCTGGAGAAATTATCCTGTTGCGCAACAGGTACATACAACTTTTCGGAATATCGTACAAGGGAAGATAGAAAAAGCCTAGGAAAGAAGAATGAGAGGTGATAAACAATCACCTCTCCTTCAATGCTTTGTTCCTCTTCTCACGTCTCTTTAACCTCTCTACTCTCTTGGCATGCATCTTCTCCGCAAGCTTCTCGTATCTCTCCTTCTCTGTTTTTGCTTCCCGTTTCGCCTTCAGGGCTGATATCCGTGCCTGCATACATTATGTATTCGTAAACTTTCATATCAATAGCCCGGAGGTAGTAACTAATACGTACCACTCTAGCAGCTTCCTTCTCGTCTTTGAGTCCCTTTTCCCTGGCTTTCATAGCGGACAATGCTTTTCGCTCTTCAAGACGGGCTTCCCACGTCTTGCTTGCACCAGCCTTGAGTCTAAAGGCTTTCTTTGCGGGTTTCCATTGCTTTCCTAGTTGATTAGATATGTCAGTGCTATTACCGTGTCTTTTTTTTTTTTTTTTTTTTCTCTTTTTTTTGATCGAAGTTGTTTCTCCGGGGGTGTAGGGAATAATGCGAGAAAATATGCGATAGAATACATCCAAATGGAGAGGCGAAATACCATTCTTTCGGGCGCCAGCGATGGGCTCAATAGAGGCACCAACGGTCTCCTGCGCTGTAGGAGCAGCTCCCGTCTCGGTCATATTCGTTTTTCTTTGGGACTCGGCGTGTTCTGGTCCGTCTTGGTGTAGAGGATGAATGGATGGAGGATGATTTCTCGACCCCTGCGGCTAGCGTGCCCTACAGCTCTCGTTGCTGCCGTGGTGTGCTGCCAGGAATATGTACTATACTACGGGTGTAGGGTAAGAGCCCGTTTGGCAACCAGCAGCGCGAGTACATATAAGGGCCTGTTGCAACCATGGCCAGTGTAAGGAGCCTCTTGCGCTTGGCGCAAGAGGCTTGTGCAATAAAGTAGTAGAAAGTATTAAACCCTCGCAGTTACGTATGCGCAACACAAGTAACGTCGTGACACCGTGACAATGGCCGTAGTTCTGGAGACTTACCCCAACCCCGTAGTACTTCCTAACATTGAGAGTGAGGTAAACTTTGCGAAGTATTGGTGGGGGTACTGCTGCATGGGCAGAAATTAATTCAAGATGTTGCTAATAGAATCTCATCAGATGATCAGATTTGATATGATTAACTAGGGCCTGTGCCGTTTTATCTGATCTCATGCATCGCCGCCTTTCCTTTGTGGGTGAGGTGGGGGGAATTACAGCTGCCAGGAACGAGAAAATTTGCAAGTGGCTTACCTCCCCCCCCCCAATTCACTTCCCCGATATGTTTTGGAGTCTCCCTATATTGTGCTCATTGGTAGTTGTGTTGTGTTTAAGCAGAGGCAAGGTCAGGGTTTATTTTCCTGCACAAATAATCCCTCGACCGTCAGCGGTACCATCACTCATCAGAGCGACGTTTCGCTGCCAAAGCGTACCTCCTTCTCCAGCTCATCATATAAACAAAAGGAGATCCCTTCTACTTCTCCTTCCCCTATTGCAACCGTTTTCCCTTTCGTTTTTCTTTCTTTCTTTTCTACTTTCTGTTCTATTACATCAATATACTATGACATCTACTTGATAGCTCTCTTTATTCTCTTTTTATTGTGGTGAAATCATTACCAGCACTTTCAGTATAAATTTCTCGTACCCATCTGCAAGATAACTGGACCCATAAACCATAAAAGTATCGTACCAATGTCTGAGGAACGCCTTCTCCTCGATGTCGCAGCAGCGGCCAGCGTTCATCCAGAGGCTGCAGCCCTCACTGGCTTCAAGGACATATTGTTCGGTTCGGTGAGTCCGTTAGCACCGTAAATTTAACCACCCCGAAGCTCATAAGAACTGCGCAGATGGCTGGAATGATTGGAAAGACTATTGAGTACCCATTCGACACTGTGAAGGTATATCCGCTGTGAAAATTCCACATGAAGACAAATCATTCACCCCCGGTCCTGCAGGTACGGTTACAATCGCAGCGTGACGATGCTCCACTGCGATACCGTGGGCCTCTCGACTGCTTCCGGCAAACAGTGGCACAGGATGGGATTCGGGGTCTTTACCGTGGGATCTCGTCGCCTCTTGTAGGTGCTGCTGTTGAGAACTCAGCACTGTTCTTTAGTGTAGGTAGACCGTGTACCACATCTCAATTACATCGCAACTGATTATATGAGACCATAGTACAATATCGCGCAAAAATCCGTTAAAAAGACCCTCTATCCAGAGATCCCAGAGAGTGATAAACTCCCTCTCAATGCGCTAGTCTTTTGCGGTGCTGCCTCGGGCGCATTCGCCTCCTTTATCCTTACTCCGATCGAACTCATCAAATGTAAAATGCAAGTGCAGACAATTGGGTTACAGCGTCCTATCTCATCCGGAGCCATTCCTAGCGCAACAGCAGGAATTCACACTGCTGCAGTCCGCCATGCGGGGCCTATTGCGCTTATTGGCGAGGTGTACCGTGTGTATGGGGTGCGCGGGTTTTGGCACGGCCAATTTGGGACCTTTCTTCGGGAGACTGGAGGAAGTGCAGCGTGGTTTGGAAGTTATGAATATACGAGTGGGATTTTGCGTGGTTTGAGTGGGAAGAAGACAAACTCTGCTGGGGAGCAGATGATTGCCGGTGCTACTGGTTTGTCATCTTTCTATTTTCATCGTATGTCGTTATGATGCTAACGGTATACATACCAGCGGGTGTAAGTTACAACTTCATATTCTACCCCGCGGACTCGGTAAAGTCACGTATGCAGACCGAAGCCATTGGTGCTAAGGGTGACAAGATGGACTCCTTCTTCACTGTCGCGAGGAAGATGTATCAGGCCGGCGGCATCAAGCCAATGTATAGAGGCTGTGGCATCACATGCATGAGGAGCGCACCCTCTTCAGCTATTATCTTCCTGGTCTATGAGAGCTTAAAGTCGTACTTCGCTTAATAGACTTTAAACATTTTGGTGGTTTTATTGTAGGTATTGTAGCACGGGCCGGTTGCTTGATGTTATTTTTCATGCGAACTGGGTGGCTAGTTATTTAGTTAGTTATGCGTAATACTGCTTTATATCTTGAGTTTCAATTGTTTGTATTGGGTTTGGCGTTAAAAAGGCACCAGGGGCGGCATGGAGCACAAATTGTCAAGGGTTTTCGTAAGGAATAGACAAAAATCTGATCTATAAAATTTTTTCAGAAAAAAAAAAGAAAAAAAGAAATTCTTTCCATACTTGTAGTTGATAGTAGTAATAACTTGATAGTAGTTGCATCGGAGTCTCCATTCCGAACCATATACACTATCGGGGTGAACTGTAAGTCAACCGAGTGATCACCCGTGACCCGCAAGCTTTAGCAAATTTCCTCGTGCCCAGTCTGTGCTGCGACTCTGCAGTCTGTAAACAAATCAGTACATGTAGATGTCTAGCACATGTACCCAACCTATGGTAACCCTAATATTATGAGGAAACTATTCCTTGAAAAGTGTGTGAATTAATAGGTCCTAGTACAACCGAACGCTCGTTTTAAATTTTTTTTAAAGAAATCACGTCGTTTTATCTCTAGGTATAAAATAACAGAACTTTCATTAATATAGTAAAGTTCATAAAAAAATACAGTTAATCATGCACATCACAAACCCTTGCTTATCCCATCAACATCTGCAAAATTTTGTAGTATCTTTCCAGCCTTTCTAATTGGGGGGTCACCTATGTCACTTCCATGCGCAGTTAGCATATCCACTGTCTATCTCTAGTTATGCCCGTTAGACACGTGCACTTATAGCATTGAATTTGCTTTCTTGGTTAAAGCGCCATCAATCGCCTTGACTGAAGCGATTTTTCGGGTAGAGACGGGGAGAGTGAATGCCGCCAGATACAATTAATGATGTAAACAAAAAAAAAAAAAAAAAAAAAGGGAGTGAATGCCTGTTACCCCTAAACCAGCCATGTTAATGTGGGCCCCAGTGGTGAAAGGGGATATCCTAATATATATAGAAATAGATTTTGGCCCAATAGGGCTAGATATGTAACCTTAGTAATACCTGTCCCTAGCTAAATCACTTGGCCAGATGAACTTATACTGTAAGGCTTCTTTGATTTTCTACTATATAGCAAAAACTTTCAAACAAAGTGTCACATTTTTTTTTAGCTTGGTCTGGCACACCCATCGTGCCCTATGGCCGTGTGATAGCCCAAACCTGGGCCTGCGAGTTGAGTTAGCTCAAATGTTGACTCAAATCATTTTTCTTTGTGTTCAGGCATGCAATGGCGGGATTTAGTTCTCGGTTGGTGTATTCCATTAGGTCCTTAGGGATCGAACCCTCCAAGGGAAGCTTAGATTGAAAGTACGCCGCCATAGCCTTCGGGCTGCATGCGAGTATGATGTAAACAAAAAAAAAAAAAGTGTTCAGGCTATGCAGACAACAATCGAGTGATATATCATGATTAAACCAGGGGAGTACCCACCTGGGAGTGACAGCAACAAGACATGGTGAGAGGCATCTAAAGCTTCTTACACAGTCCGGTGGGGAGATTGTGGGTTTACGGGGTTGGCGGTCCGGCTGACCCGATAGGGTTTCCCAGGGGCCGTATATATATAGGCCTATAGGAGGACTGAGATAACCATTTCCCTGTGAGACGTTATTGAGGACACACTATATCTTGTCACCCAATTAGCTACAAAGTTGAGGAAATCTGAAAATAGTTGATTCGGATCATGAGATGTCACGTGGGTTATGTTGTCCCAACCAGACATGCGTTCTCATGCATCAGCTGCTCGGCCACCATAATCATCATAGCGGGGGTAAGCAGACCAAAGCCTTATAGTTTGTGAGATCTGAATTGTACTAGTTAGGATAATATCGAGTTGATTGTGATCGAGAACTCAATTCGTGTAAAGTCCCTTGGGCAAATCGAACTGTTTTTGATACACAAGGTCTCTTAGAAATTCGTGAGTATTGTGGTAGGCGATCATATGTAAACACGTAAGTAATTTTGTGTGGGGCGGGGGTTATTGTGGACTTTAAGTAAGTACATGTAGCTCTAGGCGGCGCAGGAAGGGGGGGGGGTCCGCCCTCCACAATTCACAGCTACTCGGGGCAGGCAATAATAACCTGGAAATGCAAGTTGCAAAGCAGGAGGCCAGTTTGGTGTAGTTTTAATTTTTACTAGTCGCTAATCAGGGGATGTTACCATTAAAAGTCATTTCAGGCTCTTCTTACCTGCCCTCAATAGAATTGGACCTGTAGGTACATGAACACAGCCCGGCCGGGTTTCATCCAGCCTCAAAATCTCAAAACTTGGCCCAGGTAGACGTAAAGATGAGACTTAGGGTTAGTTCTAGTTCAGGTACAAATCCGGACGTCGACCGCCACCCCCAGAAAGGGCTATTCCCGGATCACAGAAGTTGACAATGCTAGGAACTCGGTATCAGCAACCGCGAGGGACAAAATTGCTAACAATTATTCAATGCAAGAAACAAGTATAGCTATGATAAAAACTGGATCATTTACCTAATGATTACTATTCCATTCACCGAGTGATGCACTGTGAAGTATATATGACAACGGCAGACCAGTTGCAAGGCCAGTAAGCCTTGTTAACCAGTTCTATTCCCGGCGTAGACGAGAATTAAATCGAATACTACCAAGACCTCAACACAGGTACGTACCTGTTGCACGAGAAATACACATATCCACATTCACTGTTATCCAGTAGATCAAGAATACATGTACCTATAAGTAATTAGTTAGCGCAAAAGTCCCAAGCTCAATAACATGGTCGGGACGCCATGATTACTTAACTTCTTCCGTTAGCAGTTTTGCATATTCTGGGTAGGACCCACCGTCTTATGTGCCCAGCCTCGACCTCTCACCTCACCTTGAGGTTGATCCCGCTTTTTCTGCGCCGTATGTACGTAGATAGCATCACTCGTTTTCAACAGAAGCATCTTAATTTGCAACGCCGCATTAGAAATAAAAGATGTCTAATTACATGTAATTACTACACACATTAATCATGATATGATCCTATGGCTAAGTTGGTTGAATAGCGAATTTACGCTTAATTTTTCTGGGGTAGTTTAAAGACAGGGTAGAATAGGATGAGCAGCTCAGGGCCTCTCCTTTTGCCTGCTTAAAGATCCTAACGACAAGGGTCATTGATAAACCACCCTTTTTTACGGAATATGCCTCGGTACATACCGGCCTATCCTTAAGTTGTCGATGCTGACCCTATATATATACTATAGGGCCAGGATTTGTATGGGAACTCAGTTATTTGATAAAGAGAGAACAAGATCTATTAACAAAAGCCACCAAACTTTGCTTTTTGCTGGAGGTCAGCATTTACCGGCAACTTAAGGGATACAGAACTCCAGCGAACCGAATAATTGCTGTTGTAACCCCCTGTCCCCACAAAACAACTGGCTGATGAAAATACTAATACTAAGGGGGTAGGGGTAAGTCTCTAGAACTGCGGCCATGGTTGCAACAGGCCATAGTTCTGGAGACTTACCCCTACCCCCCGTAGTACTATTACCAATAATCGTTCCATAACAGATTTCTCAAAGTAATGCGGGTGTATAGCTCCTAGTACCTAGTCACTCCGTCCCAAGGTACTTGCTTACCAGCAAAAATGCAAGTGACGGAAACAGGGATAATTTGGGGAGAGGACGGCGCCACTCCATTTGCCTTGAGCGACTGGCTCTTTGGCTGGTAAGCAAGTATAATTCCGTCCTTACGAGCTGCGCACAATTAATTGATTGACAACAAATATTATAACAGGATACTACATGTAGCTTTTTATCCTCGCTTTCGGTGTCATGAGAAAGTTGACCTGAACAAAACTCAACCCTATTATCGGGCGGCCTTCAAGCAATTTCCGTAGGTTCGGTATAGCGGAAGGGCGCTGTATACATACTCGTCTGATGGATTTTATGCTGCCTATCTGGAGTAGCAGGCGGCTAAGGTTGGTCCGTGATAAATGCCGCCTGCTCTAGGTGCATATTATCTAGTCGTCTTCGCATAGCATGTGGGGAAACAAAGGTAACAGCCGAAACACCTCTTACCTTACGCTTACCAGTGGCGCTTTGTATTGTTATTCCTATATTTATCTTCACCAAGTTACCTACAGTAGGTCCCGAGCAGTACTAGTGCCTACATCGCTAACCTGTGTGTACCTATAGGACGTGGTGTATTGAGCGCCCAGGAATCAAATGTGGCAGTGCACCTGGGAGTGGTACCTACATATGGGACAATCATATCAGCACAAAGCAAAGGGAATCGCCTGCAGAATACTGGGGTTCGGAATGCTTTATTTTGTGCACTTGGATCTCGATCCTGCCCGTGGGTGTGGTGTGCTTCTGCGGATATTCTACCGTAAGGTTACACATAATTTTCCGCGCGCGTGCGCGCAACGAACGAACGAACCAGCGAACCAACGAACGAAGCAAGAAGAGACTATAATAGAGCTAGATAATAAATGTTACAATAGCTCTCCTCCTATCCTCACTCCTATAACCTTTTATTCTGGGATTTGTGGTCATCATGGGGTTGCGGGGTCATGGTTCGTGGTTTGGGTTCGTCGTTGCAGCGCGACATCCAAGAAGCTATGTAGGAGGTACAATGATACTCACATTCTGGGTACTCTACCTTTGAGCTTCTGGCAGGATTCATCTCCAAGAAATATCCTGCAGCCGATCAAACCCCCTTAAGAGTTTATTTTGCCTAATCTATCATGTTGGAAGTTCACCATCAAACACCAGGGTTTCGAAAAGAAGTAAATGGTGTAGAATGATGCTCGCGTTCCGGCCCAACTGAGAGAGGCGAGGCTCGATTATTGTCATCTAGGGCGGTGAGAATTGCCCTCGAACCTAAACGGGCTTGGTTGTAGCAAACCCAGATGAATTGAGCTAGATTACATGCACCATTTGGTCAGAAGAACCAATTTAGGGAGTCAGCAATAACTTATCAACTTCATTTTTGGTCAAACAACTCGACAGGGTCGGAGTTATATCCGGCTTGCGTACCTACCAGGTGCATCAAATAACCTGCCTTAAAGCCATGTCTCAACTTTATTTGTATAGAGTAGATCCGCGGCCGGCCTGAAGCCGCCCAGGGAACTATGGCGTCTGCAACGGTATACAGATCAATTGCCTTTTTTATATGAGCAACTTCGATTCGGCCGCGAGAGAGTGCACGCAGGTATTACAATTTAAGTCTGAGGAAACCCTCGTTATATAATTTCTATCTAGTGCGGAAGGCAATCCAGGGTACTAATTTGTGATTTAGATCTTGATCTATGAGTAACTTAACCATGGCCGGCGCAATTCTGGAGACTTTCCCCTACTCAATGCAATTAAAAGAAAAGGAAGGTGAAGACGGTTTCGGGTGTTCCTTGGCCGTCCGTAGGGCTAGAGCAGAATACTTGGAACGGTCAGGGTATCAGTTGGCGTGACTTTACACCATAACTGCTGTGGCTGGGCGTTCCAACTTCCCCCGAACCGAGACACCTAAAAAAAGCATCCAATGAACTTTGGCCTTGACTGCAAGATTTGTATGGGGAAAGAGAGGTACAGAGACACTTCACATATTTTCATTAAAAATACAAAAAAAAAAGACCGCTGAATAGCATCTGAATAGCGGTTTTAGACTATCAAAAACGTTTTGGTGAAGTTCGAAAAATTGAGAGTAGAAAAGAACTGCAGGGGCACACTATACCCATTTATATAGAGTTGCAGCTAAGATGTCGCTTCCAGCCATAAAGTGGCTGGATTGCAATGCTTTAATTGGTTCAAAAGCCCAAGATTGTTCCAGCTGGAATACCGACATATCGGCCTACTGAGATCCTTTAGCAGGAACTCACTTTTGGGATTCCCCAAACTGGGCGTCTCAGTACTTACCCTTACACCCTCGGTACACTTGTAGGTACACATACGATGGCACCTGCATGAGAAAAATTCAACATTCCGAATAGACCAACCCCTGTCAGGAATGCTGGGGTTTCGGCGGTGTCACTATTTTGGGCCTCCGGTGCGTTACTTACTTCATACAGTTTCTTGGCAGTAAGAGATCAGCCCTATGAGCCTATCTAGCCTCTGAAACACTACGATGAAATCTTCAGGTTAAAAGTTGAGAGAATTGGGGCAAGAGGGGAAGAGGGAAGAAGGAGATAAAAACTCTCTTTATGCCTCGATACTAAGTATCGGGCTGACCCGCCCACTAATAGCCATCGTGTTCTACATGTAGTTACGTGAATATTTGTGTTACTGTCACTAGATGTGGCACATACATAAGTAATTTCGTTTAACTACTTTGTGCTGGTTGCCTAGAGATGCATTAATCTTCATCACGAAGAAGGAGACAACACCGCCATCCACCCGCCCCAACCAATCCAGCGGGCCCTAATCTACAGGGTGGATAATAATGGTTGCTGGCATAATTGTAAGCGGTGCCAGGCAAAGTGAAGACTTAAGAACCATTAGTTCTTCCTATTTTTGACTTTCTCCCCCCTTTGCTTTCCTGCGAGCTGCTTTGAACGTACACACAGAAGGGAAATACAGAAAAACAATAACCATGAAAATCCCCAGTATTATTCTGCCCCGGCAGGCATCAACTCAGGATGTCAATTCTACGATATCGGTTGACTTTGTACACCCAAAGCTCGAGATAGAGGATCTCTACCTGATGCCCTTAACAGTATGTACTAAAACCGCAACGAATAGTAAGATAACAATGAAAAACTAAATGAGTGCAAAAAAATAAAGGTATCTAAACCGGCGGTATCTTTCCGAACAATAATATCAAACCGTCTCACCACCAGCTGGCTTCCCCTCGCATCAGCCTGCACCAATGTCGGTCCTAACGCTGACATGCCATGGTACAAATGGCTCGAGAACTGCTACGAGGACCAGCTCCTCGACCCCAACAACTCAACAACATTAAAAGAGACGGCTGGCAGCTCATTCTCCGTCCCCAGTTCTAGCGAGATTGCGGATCTTTGGACTGAAGCCTACCGTGGCACGGGGGTGACTGGGACTGATACTTTGTCAATTGGGGGGGTTGATGTTCCAGATCTTGAGCTGAATTTTGCAACTGGTATAAACGGCTCGCATGCGCATGTGGGATTGGCAAAGGGCTCGACGTTGCTAGATAAGTTGGTTGAGCAGGGAACCATCGCGGCGAGGGCATTTTCACTGTTCGTGGGGACCGATGTGAGGTATACGCAGGACTGGGATCCGAATGCAAAGGTATGTCACCGCACATTAGAATTTCCTTATAAGTAGTTGGGTAAATGCAAAACTCTGTTTTTGGTACTGATGGTTAATATTCTATATTTCAGGACGGGGACTACCCTGGATCAATCGTTTTTGGGGGACTTGATTTCGCAAAACAGGGCTCAACGTTCATGAGGGGTGACCTTGACGGAAATGGTATTCCCGCGCTCAATGTCACAGGGATCAAAGTCCATGACGAGCACGCAGTGTACGACATTATGGACCAGCTCGGAGCCGTGAGCTATGCCGCAGAGATTGATGTCTCGAGCCCGTTTATTCTAGTTCCTCAGGTTACTGCTGGTAAGTTCCAATATCTTAACTCTCTCTCCCCCTTCGAGATCTTTGCTAACCTGGATCTGCCGCAGAGGCTATTCGCTCGAAGCGTGAAAATACGTGGAACACAGATGGAGATATTACATCCAAAACATATCACAGAGGAAATATTTCCATGGTCGTGAGTGTGATGGGGGATGCAGGCGTGGGCGCGCGAGAGGTCAATATCACAATGGCAGAATCAAGTATGTTCCCCCATTGATCCCATCTGAAGTTGAAATCTGAACCCCCCCCCACTAACAGATTGGCTCAGTCTGGGCATGGGACAAGAGTTATTACGTGAAGCCTCAGGTTACGAAGGAAAAATACTTCCCTTTCGTTATCAACAGATCCTCAAACCGCGCAAGGGTCATTTTGGGAAGGCCCTTCTTGAAGGCCGCCTATCTTGTGAGTTTTGGTGCTGTCTATATATACCGAGCGGGCACTTACAATTTGGTCCACACAGGCAATCAACTACGATAGCAACCAATTCCAGGTCGCACCCGCAAGCTACTCATCCAACTCCCAAATCAAACCCTTCCAAGCCGTTGCCGCAGACGGAAGTAACAGACTTGAATCGTTCCCTACTTTGGCCAGTACGGAAATATTACCAACCGGAACAGCGTCGCCTACCAGCGCCGCCTCCAGCACCACCTCCACCGCCGTTCCCACCTCGTCCTCATCAAGCACATCAACCGGCGCCATTGCAGGCGGGGTCGTCGGCGGAGTCTTTGGTCTACTGGCAATTGCAGGCCTATTCTTCCTCTTCCTAAGGAGAAAGAACAAGAAGAAGTCGTGGACCCAGAACAGCGATAACGTCCTACCCACGCCATCAACGGGCGGTCTAACCCCCGGCGCGACAGGTGCCGGTGTCTACAACTACCAGCAAGAACCGCAGCAGGAGTACTTCAAGGCAGAGCTCCCAGCAACAAATGAACGATACGCAGAGCAGCAGTATGCACAGCCCGGAGAGCTTGAAGCGTCGCCGGTGGGGGCCAAGAAGATAATATACGAGCCGGTTGCGGACCCGCAGGAGGTTCCGGCGAGCCCTGTGGTGCCGGAGGCGTTTGTATATGTTCCCATGCCGCCACAGCCGGCGGCGCCAGGGCAGGAGCGGCATGAGTTGGCATGAGGCGGAGAGATGAGTATTTATATTAGATAATAGAGGACTTAATAGTTTAGAGGTATATTCGGAGGAGTTATGTATAGTACGATTACTGCATTCATCGGCGCTCTTTTTTTTCTTTTTCCCTCTTTTTCCCTCTTTCCCACTTTCTTTACGCTTTCTTTTATTTATACGGTGCGGGCGTTTTGTAAATGGAGAATACTATAATTCAGGATAAAAGTAACATAAATTACATGTCTACATGTACCCTTACAAATATCTTTTCCGGTTAACATACAATAGTGCTTGTATGTGGAATATATAAGTACATATATCTCCATGTCAAAAATCCCGGGGTAGCAACTCGCGGCTGCGTTGTCCCGGGACTTTTGAATAAGAACTACATGTATACATGTATGCACTCACTAAGGCAGGAGTTAAGCTTAACTCACCGGACATTCAAACTTACATGGAGGTTTAAATCTACCCCTGGTATTCCGCCCCCGTCTCCTCATGAACCCTGAATTAGCCTTCCCGTGAGAGTGGCTTTTATGCCGTTACATGTGTGTTTAGTTCCTTACGCCTTCCTGCGCGCGGCCCGGACCGAGCCGTGCCGTAACGGCTAGCTTGCAGAAGCCACTCAGGAATGTGGAATATCTGTGTCCTTCCTCTGGCTCTTGTTACTTTCCCCGTGAGCGTACCAAGTAGGGCAGATGGTAGCCGATAATCTAAAGAACACCACGGAGTCATAAATCTAAACATACCGACATCATTTGATCTTGTATCGTGGATCATGGGATATCACTCGCCTGTCATTCTGTTCTGCGAAAGTGCCATATTGCCTACCTACATGTATTCTTCTCCGTGTGGTCAACACGACAGCGTTAGTGCCATAAACCTATCTTTTATAAATCCGTCTATCCCCCCTTACTAGGCTAAATCCTATGCTTGTATATTTTTCTTTAAAGGGTAGACTCTAGTGTATCCGGAAGCTCATAGCTCGAGGGGCTTTTTGTTGATAGCCCCTCTTTCGTGGAGTGCTGGATGGTGTTTGTCGATATAGATGTAGATATCTGAGTTGAGTTACGGCGGCGGGGATACTTGAGGGTAAGTTGTCGTGCATAAGTGACCTCCTGCTAGCTACAAATGTAGCTATCGTCCGGATGGTTTGTGCAGTGTATGTAGGGTAGAGTGTGGGTGCTCCCCAAAGTCCGTTGGCCCCGGGTTGGACCGGTCAGCCGAGATACCGGCTTTTATGTAGAGATAGATAGAGCACGGGGCCAGCACGGTTCCGCGCCGCGCCCCCATCTGAGCTAGCCAGAAGCCTTAATCAGCTCCAGCCGCTCAGGCAAGCCCGAGTGGCCGGCTGGGCGAGTTGAATGGTGTAAGGTTGAAAGTAGGCGTATAGGAGTGTGGTGAGTATGGGACTTGGCTGTTTTGTTGGCTGCGGTGCCGATAGGCGTTCCTTATGTGCCAGTGGGGTAGGATAGAGAAGTAACACATAGCAGTATATATATACCGGGGACAATAGCCCCAGGCTCCTTGGTTGGTTTCTGGTACTGACAAATATATGCTATGACTGCACACCCTCCTAATACTGGGGGCAACGCTATATTACGACTGCCTCATCACGGAGAGTAAATGATCTGCTCTTGAAAGGGTCTTGTCTCCTAATTGATTAGGGCCTAGTGTTTAAGTGGCTAGGAGGAGTTTGAATTTGATGAGCTTTTCTGACTCTCCCACGACCGGATAATCATGGAGCTGGTCATGAGACATCACTCGGCGCGCTCCCGAGGCGGAAGATACACGAGGCTGCCATATACAACGCCATATAGAGGCAGAAAATGACTCTTTCTACCCCCAATATATATATCAGACATAATGCCCCTCTTGTACCTGTACCTGGACTGTTAAACAACCAACATGAGCACAATCTGTCCTATATCGCACACCTTACCACTCTAACAGTCAACCGCCAAAAAAGCCTCAGGTCCAGCCCCGAACTAGACAGACTTATGGGGCGGGGGTGCTGGCCACCGGCATCATTGCGGCTACATACAGCCTTGTGATTTACACAGCGGAGCTGTAGGGTATTGGCGGAAGTGCGGTGCTTGGGCTATTGTGACTGGGGGGCGGTGGGTTGGACCTGCATGTTGTAGCCGGCCTGGGGGATGGTGCTAGACGCATCGAGAGAGAGAGAGAGAGATCACGGCTTCCTTAGTTCCCGTAGCTGGGTTTGGAATTGAGTTAAAACTCAGTCTGACCAATAAAGCCTTTCTGGCGGCGTTGAAGTTTGCTGAAGCATGAAGGAGCAAGTGCGAAGATGTAGCGGGGACACCGAGGATGTTGCCTCCGTGGGTTTTTTTTCAGCCTCGATCTCGATGAGTTTGGATAAGAGGAGGCGGGGTGGGTAGTTGGTGGAGAGATGGGGGTTGGTAGTTGGCTGATTTAGTTAGTTTGTTGTGTGGTTTTAATCGCGGGGTCGATTGTGGGTTGCCACTTATATTTAACCATTATATTATCTACATGTATTTCCGAACCTGTATTTCCGAGGCCGTATTCCGGGCCTAAACTACTACATGCAAGTACCATACGTGTTATTTTCAATGAAAATGAAAATCCAGAGTGGATTGTTGTAGACTATTATAACGGATGTTGGCGATGAATGATTAACCTGAGTGTACGTTTGGCAACAGCCATCTCTCAAATAAAGGGCAATTGAGACTTCGTGCCTCCATTGAATCTGATATGTGCCCTTCACGCTACTACATGTATGTGTCATCTCGAGGTACCAGCGACGTTAATAATAATGACCGCTGGCCATTTATACCATGTACCACCCACCCTCTAAACCTCGCACATAGCCGCCAGCACCGGCCACGGGGAACACGCGAACGTTGGAGGTGCAAGAGTTAGACATCGACCTCTAGATAGATATGTTTTGTACCGCATAGCTGTGTTGGTGCTTCTCTGCTGCGCCTCTACGATACAATGGAGTATCATCCATCGACCCCGCTCTCTAGCGCTCTCAAATTATTTGAGCACGCATATAAGTGGTAGGTGGAGTGATGGCATGTGGGTGGTTTGTAGAGCGGGGCGGGGACGGGGCTGGGACGTTGGATGTCTTATTAATGTTGGGCGGGGTGAAATGTGGTGGTCGTAGTACTGCTATATGGACCCACAATATATGACCGGCGGGGATCGGTGGGATGGGTCTATTATCATTTAATTGGTTTTTGTTGATTAGCTGCTAGCTATGTACAGCAGTACTAGAAAGGGTGCGGATATGTTATATTATATTATAAATCTTGTCAATGCTCTACAACCACAAATTATTGCGTTATTGGTATTCTTTCTACAGTCCAGGCTTAGTTCAGCACTCGTCACTAAATCCCATAGTCCTAGTATACTTTCACCCCGCTTTTCATGGTGCAGCTAGCTTGTGTTTAAAACGCTGCCTCGGTCTAGTTGCGGGGTTATGAGCTATCAATCGACCCTACTTCCAAACCTGCATCTCCAAGGCTGCGTTTCCGGGGCCGAGCTAGATATCACAGAACGAGCAGTACAAAGTTCGTGATGCATACCGTGTCAATACATCGTATATATAAATACATGTATACATCCAACTCCCCCGCTCCACCTTTACCCCACCACAAACTCCCATCCTGAAAATACTTACCTAAATACCTACCACACTCCTTACAACAACCCACCGCGCCACGCCATGTCTGAGATTCAACAGGTATACAAACCAGAGGAGCCCACACCCTCCTCCTTCGTCGCTGCCACTGAAGAACTTTTTCTTGATTGTTTCTTCTACTACTTGCTTTTCTGCGGCATGATTGCGGTCAGCTGCAGCACCGTCCTGCTCGCTGGCTACACGATGACTAAGCCGTGGGCCGCCGCCTCGACGTGTGCTTGTAACGAGGGGGTGTGGGACCAGCTTTTTGCGGCGTTGGGGCTGGCGAGGATTGGATGAATAGGTCAATCAGATGGGATCATGGCATATCACTCGAACGCCGCGCTGGATCGGGGTTGTTGTTGCATTCATTAGAGGGGGAGATGGGGGTCCGGGGGCGCAGGAACTTGGATAGGCGAGATGATAGAATGATGTCGTGTATGAGTAATGTCTGTTATGTTTTGTAGAGCTAAGGCTAAGGTTCTTTATTGCTTAACTCTCGTGAGCGGCTGTTTCCTTTCTTTTGATGGCCGGGTCCTAGGCAAGGCCGAGTGTCAGTCTGATGGGAGAGACCCAGCTAAGGCTGCATGTCGGTGATAGATTCTCTCGAGCCATAGCCTTGAACCACCTCGAGAAACACAATATGTGGCCTCGAATGAATACACAAGCCTTGTGAGCTTCTACCCCCCGCACGGTGACCTTAGAGCCGGAAATAATCCCGGGGTGAACGGGTGGTGATCTGGTCCTTAAATGAGTGCAATATATACAGGCCCCCTACCATCTACACAGGAGTGCACTCTAGAGAGGAGGGTGGGTATCTGTATTAGTAGGCACTGGCGTATACGTAGCCTGTGTTATTGGCAGGTCAGATTTAATCCGGGCTAGATCATCTCATCTCTCCAAAGTATGCAAAGGGGGGCAAATACCACCATTGCCATGTGTGGGGAGGCTGTGGGCTAGTACATACGTGTAGTTGTGGATGAATATGTGGAGGTCGTAGGGGGGGGGGAGGTGCCCCAGCCGCGCATGGGGATAGAGTCGGTCTTATGGATGGCATAGATAGGTCGGCCCGGGTGGTTTGCGAACGAACACTATTCTAGATGTAAATGGGTGTAGAGTAGTAGATCTATACGAAAGATCATACAGGACGAAGCAATTCCCGGCTCCCGCCAAGCCCAGATTTTACTCCCCCGAGCCTTAAAACCCAAACCTAGCGACTGCGTGCGCTCAAGGCCGAGTATAAGGATTGGTTTGAATAACGACATGTACATGTAGTTTACTACTTGGTATCCCCCTAAATAAAAGTACATGTAGCCAATGCGTGCAAGCCCTTTGCCGCTACGAATGCAATGATTTCTTCTAGCAATTTTATCGGGTGGCGGGGAAGGGGGGGGGGGGGCTGGGCCGCAATGATGATGCAGATATATGTATATTTAGTTAACAGATAATAGCTGCAGCAGCAAGCTTCGTGAGCGATCACTCGGCTGGTCTATCTGCATGCCGGCGGGTCCGCTGGCTAGCTCTGGTGTAAACAGGACTCAGGGTTTTAAGAAAGCAGCCGTTAATGGATAGACGGTGAAGTTACAATACGAGAGAGGGGTGAAGGGTATAGGTTTGGTAGGATGTATTTGAATTTGGGCCAGGATCCAGGATCGAGGAAGACAGTTATACGTGTATTTGCACATACATGTACATATGTATGTATGCACGGTGGTGGCTCGCCGACCGCGCATCACAGGTAGTCACTCGGCCATCTCACCTCCTCACTTGCTTCACGTCTAATTTGTATCGTTTTATTTCACGCTGTAAAAACAAATATCAAGAAATGTCAGTGTTAGCGATTTATTATTTACCGTCACCTAGCAAACGGCCGCCGCCGGCTTAGAAAGAACAGAAAAAATAGATGAAACATGAACGCCTTTATTGGAATGAGAACAAGACACGAAAGGGAAAACAAAAAAAAGAAGAGTAGGAGACTCCCCTGGGTCGTTAAAGTTTCTAGGATAAGCCATTGACTCTAGAATAGTGTTTTGTATTGGGCTCCGGGCTTTGGTTGTATATTATATAACCCGGGGAGGGGTGTGGAGAGGGGCAGAGGGATACTACTGCCCACCTGCCGCCCGCCTTTTATCCGCAACCTTCTTAATCGCTATACTTTCTCAGCACTTCTGTCCCTCAAATATTCTCAAATTGCGCTTACCAGCAACCCACTCTTCGCCCCTCCCAACATTCTCCAGACTCCCGCCACCCACGGCCACCGCCGGCATCGTCGTTGCCCCCGTCACCACTGCCGAGCTTGCACCCACTGGCTCTTCTCCCTGCGGGCCCAGCCCTGCCACCCGCCTCATCTCCGCTGCCTGTGCTCCCTTCATCCACTCTATAAACGCATCGACCGCGCGCGTGTCCTCGTCAGCGGGGTCGTTGAACACGTTAAGTGGTCGCAAAAGGCCAACATGCTCGAGTGCCAGTCGCACGTCGGGGAGCTCAGCGTGCGTGCGGCCGGCGGACTCCGCGAAATCCCTGGTGGTGCGTCCGAGGAGGAGAAGGTAGCGAGAGATGATGTCTAGAAGGCGTTAGTGAGGGTGGTGTGGGAGGGGAGAGCGGCAGAGGACAGACCAGTGACGGCGTCCAGGACGGAGGGTTTGGCAGTGGTGAGACCGGCGGCGCGGAGGGATTGCGCAGCGGAGATGCGGAGGAGAGCGAAGAAGAGGTCGTGATCGCTCATGGGTACACTTGCTGCTGCTGGTGGTGTTTTACTGATTGTAGATTCTTAGTATCTAGATAGGGCTTTTCTTCGAGGGGGGGGGGACTGTGGGGGGGGGACTGTGGGGGGAGGGATTGTTAAGCTCACACCGGTCGGGGCCCTTTCATGGTTTCCCGGAGGTGTCTGGGAATCGAGGTGAGTGAGGCGCGTCTGTATTATTGGTTGGTGGGTTTGAGATGTGGATGTGCACTGAACAGGGGAGTCTTTTGGGGTGCGTGTCTGTGGCTGGGGATGCAGATTAATCACTTATTAACAGGGTTCGATGCATGTTGTTAATTGGCTGCTTCTTCTCCTTCTCGACGAAGTGATGAAGACGAATGTGATGATGAGCGATGATGATGAACAGAAGGAAGAAAGCAAAGGGGAAGGGAAGATGAAATGGCCAAACGACAATCGATATTTATGCCTCCTCTCACAATACACAGTTACACGTATACTCTTTGAAGTCTACAGTAGCACCGTATATTCAATACCGTGTGTAACTCTATTAGTCATGCAAGCTGAGGTTGTTCTTGTCACGTGCGATAATGTCAACGATTGATCTGCGGCTTTTGGGGCAGCACTCGATTTGGGTCGATTCAGTCAGACTTATCATGAGTGCCTTTTAGCTTTCTCTTACTAGAACTACTAGGAAACATTCATAAAAACACCACCATAAATCGCAATAAAAAAGAAAATGTCAAGTGTGTGATTTAGGAAAAAGAGGGATAATTGCTCCATGCCGCCGATGAAAAACAAAAAAGAAATCAAAAAGAAATCAAAAAGTAAAAAAATCATCAAGACTAGAGATCAGACAAATTTTTTAGGAAAGAAATAAAACAAAGGAGAGAAGAAAGGAAAGAAAAAAAAAAAACAAGATAAGCCCTCGCCAGAGGAAAAATAAAGAGAGAGAAAAGCCGCCGATTAACCGCAAAATCAGTACCCTACCGGCCTCTGTTTCTTCGAAAACAGCGACGCGAGAGAGTCCTGAACCTCAAACTCCTCAATGACCGCCCCAAACCCGTGGCATTTGACCTTGAGCACTAAGCCTTCGGCCAGCGAGTTGAAGTCGTCCATTTCCAAGTAAGTGAATTGCGGGTGCCGCGTGACAAGAGCCCAAACACTTTTAAAAACCTCGTTAGAACCTTTAACCCAATACATTCAGATTAACAGGGTGGGGAACTCACGCAATCGGCGTCAACTCTCCCTCCAGCTCAAACCTATCCTGCATATTAAAGAGATCCCACAACTCGTTCGCCGCCAAATCCCACGTCTGTGCGCCCCACGGTACCTCTACATGTTGTTGCCCCTGTCCCTCTTCATGTTGTTGCCCCTGTCCCTCTTCTTGTTGTTGCTGTTGCTGTTGCTTGAGATATTGCGGCTCGGGCGGACACGACACCATTAGTCGGTGTCCGTGAAAATCCGCCTCCGGGTTCTTGTCAATATTCCCAAACATCAGTTGTATATGGTCCATGCACGGCTTCTCCAACCTATATTCGTTCCCCATGTCTTAGCTTTACTCCGTCAGCCCCCAATTCACATATTCCCATCTCTTCCCCCCAATATCTTCCCCCCCCCCCCTCCTCCTCCATGGCGGCAGCACTTACGCCAGTACAAAGTCAATCCCAATCTCATTATATGTCCTCCCGAATCTCGCCACCTCCGGCGGGGGTCCCTGGGGCCCATGCTGCGGCCCCACAGTGTACCCTATGCCTGGTGTATATTGGATGCCGTGCGCCTCTAGGATCGCGCGCAGACGTGCGGTCTCCTCTTGGAGACGCTGGTTCTCGGCCACGACAGCGGCCTTCTCCTTCTGGATGCGGGTAAACTCGGCGGCGAGGCTAAGGCGGCGTAAGGATTCTCGGTAAAGAAGTTGGGCTTGTGAGAGGGGAGGGGAAGAGGGTGCGGCGTGCATACCGTGTGGTCTCTGCCTCGAGGTTTTTGGTGTAGTTCTCCTTCCTTTCGCGATGCGTCCTGTAGGGGTCGGGCGGGGTGGGTTTACGTTAGTCGACATCTTTTGGTTTTGGATAGGAGGACAGGAAGGAGTTGTTGTGAGGCTTATGGAGGGGGCTGTGAGGGGGTAGAGGGAAGGGTATATAAAGAATATTAGGTTTAGGGGGGTAGATAGAGGCATACCTTTGCGCCTGTCTATTCAGTTCCTGGCGTCGAGTGAGCGCCGGCTTGGAGTCGGGCTTGGGGCCCCGACGTTTCGGTTTCTCGCCGTCTAGGAGTGTGTCGGTCGTGTCAGTCGGGAATCCAAATAATCTTTAGTACTGCCTCCTCCCTCCATCTAGCTATTTGGTATCATGGTAGCCACTAGCTAATAGCTACCAACCCGCCCCCCCGCCACAACCCGTCACCCAGCTGCAGAGTGAGGTATTGTGGGTTTCTTCCAAATACTTGCATGCCCAAACCCCTAGCCCCACCCACGAGCCAGCAGGTGGACCGGGCAAATCTCCCAATTTCAAAAAACTCAAATCACGAGGTGGGGGCCGGCAAAACCTTCCCTTTGCTTTCCCCTTCTCTCGCAAAAAGTAGAAATAAAATATAAGAGATGCACATGTGGAGATGGGATATTAAATAATAATTAAACAGTAACATACCTTTCCTACGAGACCCAAGCCCAAGTTTGAGAAAGTCAAGGCTGAACCTTCCTGAGTTTGAGCCCTCGGAGCTCGGCTCTGGTTGCCGTTAGTTTCATGGAATGTGAGTTTTTTTCTTTCTTTGTCTGATGATCATGATGTTTAGGGCTGATCATGGTACGGACGGGTAAGGTAGGTATTTGGAATTCTCATGTTGAGATATTCACCATTGGCTAGCTGGTGGGGGTGGGGGGGGGGGGGTATAGTAGTAAGGTGATATAACGAGGCATGAGGTAAGGATTTTTTTTTTTTTTAGAGAAGCTACTCCTCTACTCACGCTCTGCAGGGCTGGTTTGATCCGAGACCGGTGGTGACATGCCTAGGTCCTGCATATGATTTACGACATGCGGAGCGAGTTCGTTGTTGTCCGACATTGGGTTGTTATTTGGAATTGTCCCTTTTTTTTTTAGGCTAGATTCAGAATTGGTGTGTGGTTGTTAGCGTTGTTAGCCGTTGATGCCGGTAGAGGGTTGGTATTTGGAATTGTTGTTGTAGCGCGTTTTCGGGCGGCGGGTTGGCGAGCGTGCCCGGGGCGCGGTATATGGATAAGTAGAAGGCCTGTTCCCTTTCTTTATTGGTATTCGTCTTTGAGCTGATATGAGCTGATAGATAGTAGGTACCCTTCGTATTTGATAAAGTAGTAGTTGTGGCGGTAGTAGTAAAGTTTGTATTGGACGTACGTACTGCTATACCTCACTAATCTTTGAGTATTGGTACTTCAGTTCTCAGCGAAAGCAGAAAATAATAAAGATTTTTACCCACACAATGATATGATCTCAGTTTCAAAAGCAAGTGTTTCCGTACGGATATGGTCGGATGTAATTATATTCTTTTTGTTTGTTTTTTATCTCCCTTCAGTCCAGTCGCCGCAAACAGATCCTCTCTTTGACAGGGTGTAGGTATTTTAATTCTTTTTTTTTTTTTGAGTATTAGAGAAAGGGATGGTCAGGCAACAGAGGAGGCCGGGGGGTGAAGGATGGAGGAAGGATAGCTGCCTAGGCGATCCAGGTCAGGCTCGGCGCATATGCGGGTTGACAAATACTCGAGTGCTGTTTCGGGGTGTGTGAATCAAATCACGGGGAAGTCCAAGAGGGGTGTACGAGTGTGTTTGTTCTAAATCCCTATATCGCCTAACCAAAGCTTTCTTCTTCGATATTTAGAATGGCAGTGGATGGTGGAGGAGGAGGATACCGGAAATTATTTCAACAGAGCCCAGTGAGGGAAGGGAAAAGCAACGTTCGGATCGATCTGATCTAGTGATCGTGCTATGATATGTTGGGAGGGATAGGGCACGGTTATACCTAGGCAGAGCGTATTGGTCTGTAGCGCCGTCTTCTCCTTCTGGGGGAATTTGAACTTGGCTACAACAACAACCCTCTTCATACTTATATACCAGCAAAACTCTACAAACTTCAAATTGAAGAGGGCGCAGCAGACAGGATTATATATTAAGAATATTTGCCACCATGCGGCCCAGGACACTATGTACTTGAAGCTTCTTTTGACGTCGGGAAGGAACATAATGGAGCCACACGTGAGCGGGCGGAGCTGCGGGTCTGCGCCGTCTCGTTGGTTGAACCCCTGTGCACCATCATATCATGGAGATTTCCGAAGCCACAGTGAGGAATTTTAATGATGATAATTGATGGTGATGGTGATGATGTGGTGGCTGTGGTTGTTTGACCGCTCTATTGAATTCCGTGCCTATGGGGACATGGCGAGAATTGAGAGAGACATGTGTTTTGAAAGTCTCTCTTGATGTGATGGCTAGGCTGGAGGTTGGGTAGGTTGAGTATTGAATGTTCTCTCTACCCGAATTATATATCGATGTTGTTAGCTAATGGCTGATATTATTGGAAGTCTGAGTAATTTCCCTATAAGCTGAATTATAAACGACATACGCATAGTGTGCAGGATAGCTAACCTCCTCTACCCTGGGGAGTATAAGGCTCTCTAATATAAATACCCTTGGTATATACATGTAGTTGTCTTACATGTATTTACACACAGATCAGTTACTGATCTCCAGCCAGATTGCATGCACCGAAGATCGACCATGCAGCTCGCGATCTGCCCTCCCAAATCTCCGTATTTTGCATGAGCTCTAATTAAGATCTTTCCCATCAAAGCTTCCCCTCCTTCCCCTCGCCTCACCTCCGTAGTATCTAGAGTAAAATTACGGCCCCAAAAATGACTTCCTCCACCTCACCACTCTCCATCCTCCGAGCCCTCCTCTTCTTTATCCCCTGGCTTCTACACCTCACCCTCGCCAATATCCTCCTCTCCCTCACACTGCCCTTCTCATGGCCCTTCCCCGCCCAGATCTACGCCATCAACTCGCGCATCGCATACACAGTTTGGGCACACATCCAGCTCAATTTTATGCGCACCCGGGGCGCACGGATCACCGTCTCTGGGGACGACCTACCCCGACATGAGAATGCAATTGTGGTTGCGAACCATGTCTCGTGGACTGACTTCTACTTGGTACAGGCCCTGGCCATGAAGGCGGCCATGCTGGGTAGCAGCAGATACTTTGCCAAAGCTTCGCTGCGGTGGGTCCCGTTCTTGGGCTGGGGCATGATTGCGCTCGGGATGCCTATGGTCTCGAGGAACTGGGCCAGTGATCGCGGGGAGTTTGAGGCTCTCTTTAAAGGAATTAAGAGCGCCGCTCTACCAATCTGTAAGAAGGAAACCTCAATTGATGTCGGCCCTAGGATATTTTTATATACGAATTGATAGACTAGATGCTGACGTTCTACCCCATGCGCATGAAGGGTTAATTGCATATTCTGAAGGTACCCGCTTTACGCAGAAGAAATGGGAGGCCACCAAGACATTCTGCGAGGGCCGTGGGAAGCCCGTTTTCAAGCACGTTCTATACCCACGGTCCAAGGGGTTCGTGACGTCGGTACAGAACCTACGAGACGACAGCTCGCATATTAAGCATGTCTACGACATGACATTGGCCTACTCCAAGGCTGGGGAGAAGGGGTTCATGAACGCGCCTACTATATGGGAGTCGTTTGCCCTGGCTCGGGCATCTCCACCATGGAGATTTCATGTCCATGTTCGAAGGTTTGAGCTCAACGAGCTGCCAGAGGACGACGAGGGGCTTAGAATGTGGTTAGAGGGGAGGTGGGCAGAGAAGAGCCGCATCCTTCAGGGTATGGAGAGAGAGTGGACGGAGTTTAAAGAGTTGGGAGAAGTGAAGAGTTTGGATTAAATTGGGTAGAGATTGGATAGCCCTGAATTTGTGCGCCGTACTTACAGAGCTCAGACAGCGTAACTTGAGACTTAAAGAGTATTCATTCAAGGCCCTATTGGTCCGGTAGTAGTAGAAATAGCTACTATTACAACAAATATTATTAGGACCCGTTGCAGCATACCTAATCACTCATTCGCGTTGTTGTATATCCGATATATCCATTTACTATATTCGTGACGTTCCCTCTGATAGGCCCCTACTTCCTAGGGCCTCAGGTATCAGACAGCGGTAAACCCCACGCACCTGACCGCCAAGCAGCGGCTCGTTAAAACCCGTTCTCAACCCCCACCATCAAAAAACCCCTGTCTAAAAATCCCTCCCAGACATCATCCTGCCAGATCAGATCTAGAGAGTATATAACCAACTTACTGGCACCCACACGCACGATGTCATCCACTCCACCCCCCCAACCCGCCCCCTCCTTCCACGCCGAGCTGCTTTCCAACATCCGTTCCATCACCCTCTCCATTTCTCTGCCAACACTCTGCAAATCCACCACCACTCTCACCTTCACCTCCCCAACCCTCCTTGAATTGGTCCATGATGGGATCGTTACATCGTTGCCCCTCCCCGCCGCGGCAACTCAGATTGCCCTGAAGACCACACCCGGAGCTAGGTCTTTGTCGTACCGTCTCCCAGTTCCTGCCAGAGCTCCACAGCCCCGGCAGCCCCAGCAGCAGCAGCTGCAGGAGCAAGAGGAGAATTATGTGCCATGGTCTGCGTCAGACCTGGAAAATGCGGCAGCGGGGAAGTCCGTCTCGCTGATGTGTAAGGCGTGTTCGTGCGTAGTGCTGGATGGTAAGACTATTGGGAAGTGGAAGGATCTGCCTTCAGGAAATTGGGCAGAGATGATGGAGTTCTGGCATTGCCATAAGCCGGGCCCTGACAAGAAGACAAACGGTGTCTCTAATGGTGCCACGAGTATTACCAACGGTGCCAATGGTGCCAACAGCGTCTTTAGTGGTACCAGAGCCGCCAGTGTAAACGGTGATGGCAGCAAGTATAGAGGTCTCCAGGGAGGCTTCAAGGCCCAACCCGGCACAGCCCTGGTAGATTTGACGTATTTCCTCGTCGCGCCGACAGACTGCGAGGGGATCCAAGTTGTTGAGGTAAATACACCCTATATACCCCCTCCCCCCCAATAAAAGCACCAGCTTCGAAGACAGAGGGGCAAAAAGAAGGTCAGTAGCCAGTTGCCGCAAGGCCATTCAGTGGTTATCTGCATCGATACAATTGCCCCAGATCAATTATTCTCTCTTCCTCCATTCCGGGCCGCTGTCGTGGTTGCTCTGTGTTGCTCAGATGCTTTGCTCTTGGTATACGCGAGCAGCTTGTGAACGGTCGCCTGGTCGGGGGACAGGTGAGAACAGCAGTCCCCGGTTTAAAGGGGGGCTGCTGTAGAACCTCTTGGTTTCACCGCACTGCCATGAGATAGCAGGTAGTGGGGGAATGTTTCTGAGGCATATATATACATATTCGGTTTCCGGACAATCTATCATTTCCCTCCTCATTGTGCTAGCTAACATACACCTTTTTATAAACAGGCTCCATACGCCAACACCCTCATTTGCTCGAACTGCAAATGCCACCTTGGTAGCGCCGACCCCGCGACAAACAGTTACACCCTCAACAAATGGAAGCTCACCCTCTCGCTCTCCGCCCATGGTATTCGCTCCGAGTTCTCCTATCCGCTAGAGCCCTTCCTCGTTGCGCAACTTCTCGCTCTTGCCGAAGGCGAAAACACCCGCCGGATGCTCATCTCCGCCAGCACCCCCGCCCCAACCTCCCCCACTCCCGCCTCCCCCACCACCACCAACTCTTCGGGCGCCTCCACCACCTCCATCTCATCCGAGAAGAAGCTCAAGCTCTGGGTGTTTAGCTCGGACGTGCGCTACACAAGCAGCAGAGTGACCAGGCCACTGCGCGCCGTCAAGGTGTTTTACCGGGACGGCAAGGAGGAGGAGGAAGATGAGCAGAAGCAGAAGCAGAAGCAGGGCACACCGTTGGTGAGCAACGGGTTCGAGGAGGTGGCACTGCAGAGGGAGATGGTTGCTGGGCTGAAGCAGAAGCTGGAGGAGGGTGTGGACGCGGTGGATGGGTTTAGGGGGTGGAATGTCGGGTATCTCATGAGGTTTGAGAGGGAGAACAGGGCGATGTTGTAGTAGGTCTGTTTCTCCTCACCATCTCCTGTTTTTCCGGTCTCGGGTTTTCGGGTTTTCGGTTTTCGGGTTTTCTTTTCTCTCCCTTTTCCTTTCTCTGGCATCTTCCTCCCTTTCCTTCCCTACTTAATAGCTTTTTTCCTTTTTTTTTTTTCCTTTTCTTCTTCAAAAGGGTGTTCAGGTTTAGATCGATAGACCATGGAATAAACCATACACAGGGGTGAACCAAAAGTGGGTTCAAATAAACCAAACAATATGTAGCTATTTAGTTTCATAGTTGTTGTACTAGCCTCTAAATACATACATAGACGGCGTAGTTAGTGGTAGGCAGTAAAAATAGTTGTGCGCATGCCAATGATCAAAGTGCACCTTGTCAAAAACCAACTTTCTCTAATCTCGTAGTCGAATGAGGGAGGGCTAAAAGGAATAGGAGGAAGTAATGCTCGCTGTCTCTTTTAATGCTGAATGCTACTCTTGGTGTTTTCATTCGATAAACTATTCTATCTCTATAAGCAATGGGTATAACCTACAAAACCAGAAATGATCGCAACAACCACTTTTCCCATTTCCCTCCACCACCAAAACTACACAAAGACATACACGACCTCACGCCCTCTTCCTCTTCACCCTCTGCCCCTCCAACGCATACATGCCCCCACCCACAAACACGACAGCCGCGCCCAGCGCCACGCCCCACCCCAGCCGGTTCCCAAACACCCACACACTAAGCAACAAGCTAACCAGCTTCCTAACATTGAGGACGACAGTGACGGTGAGCGCGCTGGAGCGCGCAGCAAGCAGGTTGACGCCGCGCGAGCAGGCGTAGTGCGTCGCGGCGTTGGCAAGCAGGTACCAGCGCAGGCCGGCGAGGCCGCGCCACTGCGCGGCGATGGACGGCAGCAGCGGCGCAAACAGCGGCAGCGACAGGAAGTGGCTGTAGAAGAGGCCCTCGCGCGGGTGGTGCCCGTGTTGCGCGTATGTGCCCTCGACGTACAGGCCCATGAAGGCTGAGAGCACCTGCGCGAGGAGCAGGATCAGGAGGCCCGTGATGTAGGATGCGCTGCCGGCGGCGGGGGCGGCGGGTTGGGTGCTCGGGGGTGGTGGGGGGGTGCGGGAGTCGCTGTAGGCGCAGAGGGCGATGCCGGCCGTGAGGATCAGGACGGAGAGGAGCTGCAGGCGCGTGTACCTATGCCGCCCGCCCCCGGATTGTCAGCACACACCCTCCTCACGCACCGCCAGCTGGAGGGGGGTACAGACCTCTTCCCGGCCACAGCCCACCCGACCAGCAGCGTCGTCATGCTCCCGCCGCTGCGCAGGATGATGTGCACGGGGACCGAGATGCGGAAGCCAAACGCATAGTTGTTGAGCACGGAGACGGCAAAGTAGAGGAGTATCTGGACGGCCCAGCGGTGCAGCGGCACGGCGTTCGGCCGCAGCAGCGTGCGGCTGCGGCGGTCAAAGTGGTGGTGCAGGCCCTCGAGCGCCACAAAGAGGAACTGCGCGAACGTCAGGAGGTGCCCGCTCTGCGGCTGCGCTTTGACGATGGATTCGAGTGCGTAGGCCTGGGGGGGGGGGGTTACGGTTAGCTAGGGGGTCAATGATCGCGGGGACGGGACTCACGTTGGAGCAGCACCCGCCGAAGATTAGGCTGATCATGACGGATGTCTGGAGCCATGCGGGTACTGTCGCCTGGGCGAGCGCTGAGAGCATCGACCCGGTGTCGTGGGGCGGCTTGCTCGCATCTGTGTTGCCGGCACCACGGTCACCGCTGGCGGAGGCGGGCTTGTCGGGGGGGGAGCGGGCTTCTGCCATCTGTAGCTACAAACACTGCCGCTAGCAGTCGAGGCCGTAAATAGATATATAGATAGATATATAGATCTGTGTATATATCCTACTACAGCAAAGAAAAACTCTGACAGACGGGGGTATATAAGTGAGTGAGTGAGAGTGAGTGAGATCGCGGCCACCTCAGCCGTTTTATGTCAGTTTTATCGCAGGTGCCCGGGTGCTTTCTGTTTGGCTGCCGGCCGGTGTCTGCTACCGGAGGACTGCTCTCTGTCTGAGTGGCCTGTCCGGGTCGTCTGTCGGGTTCGTGCAGTGCAGGGATTCCGGCGCCTACAGCCGGCCCTCGATATTGTGACGAGGTCGGGGCCGGGGAATGGCATCCTTATAACAAGATTATCTTATAACAAGATTATCACTATAAGAAATGAGAAAGAGCGAAGTTCTCTCTTTTACCAAAAGGTTGGGACCGGCGAGACTCATCCTTATAAGGCGAATATCACTATATCGGGTACCACTATATCGAGAGCCGGCTGTATTGGATTTACCTTCCACACAACACGCACACACACAACACACACGATGCCCCCCACCGCACCCCCAGACTTCAGAACCACCACCACCACCACAACCACCGCCGACGACAATGTACCGCTAACGCGCCCTTTCGAGCTCTCCGACATGGAGTACGCCTCATGGTCTGTCTGTCCGCCACACACACACACTCTCTCTTGCTCGGTGCTGAGACAGCTTTGTGTATAAACTAGCTACTGCGAGGAGAACATCTACTGCATGGTGCGGGACCATGTGGCCCCGGAGCGGCGCGACGAGTACTTTGTGGTTTTCATCTCGAACCGGGAGAAGTGTTAGTATTGTTATTATTGTTGTTATTATCACTAGCACTATTATTATTATAGATATCACTCGAGTGACAGACGGGCCCGCGAATAGAGAGAGAGAAACACGGCTAACATGACCTAGGCGTCGCACTAAACTTTCAGAAGGCACGTCTGCCCGTCCCCCGGCTCTCCCAATTAACTGTACTAATATCACTCACATATAGGCCTCCCCCACCCCCGGCACCCCCGTCTACTGGGTACCCTCCCCTCCCCCTCTCCCCCTCTCTCCCCGTACTAACACCCCCCCCCCCAGGACTACCATGTAATCCCCCTACACCACCCGGCTGCCCACCCACACACCATCACCGTCTACGACCTGGACACGGCCCTCCCCTTCGGCCTCCCCTGGCACACCTACTTTGAGCGCACCTGCAGCGCGCCCCTCGCCCCCGCCCCCGTACCATCATACGTGCACGACCGCCACTACAGGCTCGTCCCCGCAGCCGACTACATCCGCCTCTTCTCCAGCACGCGCGCACACATGAAGCGCGAGCTCGCCGGCGAGAGCGCATGGAGCTGGGTCGCGGAGCCGCCGGCGTGGCCCGCCATCCGCAGCGAAGGTGAGTCCCCTCCCCCCCCCCCTTCCCCTGGGGAGGGTCAGCGGCTGAGTGTGTAGAGGCGGGGGAGAATACGCTGGGGCGCTTTCTGGACTTTGCGCATGGCGGCGATGCGTTTGGGAGGGTGTATGGCGAGCGGGGGTTTATGGCGTACTTGCAGGCGCTGGTGGGCGGGAGGGGGTAGCTAGTGCATGTACATACACGGTACATGGCATCCGCCCATGGGGGGTTTGCACACACACATACATAGCAACCTAGCATAGAGGCCGGTATTGGGGGGTTGATTGGGACTGATAGATACCCCCCGCTGCCCACCCGGTTTAGAGACTGGATTAAGGGCATTGATTGCGTAAAGACTATCGTGCCATACCACATATCCAACCCCAAGCACAGTCAGCGCCTCGTTTTAGGCCGCTCTCCATAGCACGCGGCCATGTCTGACCACCGCTGCCCCAACCCCAGCCACGAGTGATACCCGATGATCCCGCCCCACAACCCCAACCCACCCGCTCCAAAACCCAACACCCGGTCCTGGCCGGGGGTACGGCAGCCCCACACGCCTACCCCACCCCGTAGCACCGCAGCAAGCAACGGCCCATGAGCGCTAGCCACGCCCCGCCCCGCCCACACCCACCCTAGCCAGTCCCACAGGCTGTGCTGTGCAAGAGGGCCATGAGCCCCCACATCCATATCCACAACCATATCCCCCAACCCCCGCATCCCACACCCCACCAGCCAGGAGGGCCGCATACCCCGCAGCGGCTGGATAGATATGTAGATACATGTAAATACGCACCGCCAGCCGGCGCACGCACCCACCCACAAAGCGGCGCGCGCACCACACACACACACAGAGCGCATGTATCCCCGAGAGTGGGGAGCAGCCGTCATAGGCCATCACTCGGGCGCCAAGAAACACCACACCCGCTGTCTAGAGTGGGCCGTGTATGTGCTAGTATACGGGTAATCAAGTCGGCAGCACTGGTGTGTATATATATACAGCCCCTCCGGGATTCCATGATGTATGGTCTGTTTTTGTCGGGCCCGTTTAGATCTAGGTGCCTGCTAATACTTTTGCGCCCATCCCACCAGGAAGAAGCCCCCCCCCCCCATAAAGGTAGAGGGGGGGGGGAGCTGGGCTTGTTATAGTCGAGTGATCGCCCGTGAAGACGCATCCATCGACCATGGATGCAACCTGTGCTACATATTTGCCCATGACACTTTATGTAGGTAGCACAGCTCTCCCACCACAAGCGTTTCCTCTACCACGCCACGCCTACAAGATGGATAAAAAAGGGTTAGTAGGCATAAAAAAAAAGGATATCCGTTTAAACTTTTATTCTTCCCCCTCCCCCCCAAAAAATACCATAAGCGGTTTACAAACACTTGAAAAAAGAAAAAAGAAGTACGAAAAAAAAAAAAGTCATAACTTGGACAACCCCCCCCCCCCCCCCCCAAACCTTCCCGCACACGACGTCCCCTAAAGATCTAACCAGCTGCCTTAGCAGTAATGCATCCACCCGTCCGCCAGCCATCCCATCCACCATATTCGTCTGTACATGCAATGCTATCCCAAAGAATATAATATAAACCCTATTGTTATGTAATGGAAAGGAAAAAAAAAAAAAAGTTGCCATGCAATTTAAGAAGCCAGTCAAATTAGTCATATAAGGAAGAAGGACAGAAACCTAAGGGAAACAAATACTATCTCCAGTCATGCCCAGCCTTGTGCTCGGTTCCTGGGGTGAATACCTTCCTCCTTCAATTTATCCCTCCGCCTGATACCCATCGAAGGAAAAGACAACCATTCCACAACTTATCTCCATCAGCCCACCTTACGGGGCGGGGGGTGGGGTTGAAAAACACGAGTACTAAACGATAACTAAAGAGTAGAGATAAAGAAAAGTCCATGCAATTGATAAAAGCAGAATGAAAGAAATAAAATAAAAACAAGCATACGACACCGAACGACCGAGGACCAAGCCAGAACAACCCTATCAAAATCTATCCCAAAGGGAGAGAGAACCCACAGAAGAACCTTACACGTCAATTCCCGTATCTCTTGCAATGACGTCACTCCATCAAACACAAGTCAAGCTCTGCCTAGAGGTTATTAAGCAGTGGCGCTTGATGGCGGTGTCTCTAAGTCGAGCTTCGCCACGCCACCCTTGTGCTCGCGGGCCTCCCTCAGAAGGTTGCCAAAGTACTTGACAGCTACCTCACTCTCCTTCTCAAGCTTCTTCTTCTCTTCCATTGTCCTACCTTGCTTCTCAATGCTCCGCTGGAAAGCTCCCCTGAGCTCTTCAGCAGGGAATCCGAGGACCTTTCTACACTCCTTCATAATTCTCTCGGAGTTGGCATGGACGTAATCCATGGCTTCCAACTCCTTGCGAATCTTCTTGGCTAGCTTTCGAGGGACAGCGTTCGGGATGTCGGCAATCAAGAACCAGGCGCTGGCGGCACCAGCAACAAGAAGCACGGGAACAATCAGTTTACGAGTAGTTCGGGGACCAAGCATACTAGTGGCCTTCCACAATCCGTCGATCCAACTGCTCACACCGAAGAGTTGTCCTCCAGCCATGGTAGCAACAGTGAGACCCATGCTCATGCCGGCAACCTTCTCCTGCTTGTCAAAGTCGAAGAAATCGAAAATGTTGATCTCGGTCTGGATGGTCTTGCTTAATTGGTGCTTCTTGCGGGAAAACATCAACTCCTTACGGAAAGCCTTCTCAACATATTCGTCCCCAAGGTGCATGATTCCAAGGGCCTTGATTGAGTTGATACCCCCCACAGTCTGATTTCTAGCATATTCTTCGCACACTGTCACAGACTTTTGAATCTTTTGTAGCATGGCTTCCTTTGTCTCCTCTGCATAAGCGAACGCAGAAAGAACACCATCGTATTCAACGATAGCCTTGTCGTCAATGTGAGCAATCGTGGCGGAGATGTTCTTGCGTGAGAACCCATAAACATTATCACATGTCTCGTCAATAGTGGCTTCAACATTTTCCGAAACTGCAGCACGTGCCTGGACGGACTTCTGGAATTCCGGTGTGATTGTCGACAGCTCGTCCCGAACTTTCTCAAGTTCCGCTGAGGTAACATTGATGTTTACTTCCGCCAGGGTCTCCAGATCTCCAAGGACGTTCAGCAAGTAGTGTTTAGCCGGTGCCAACTTACTCCTAGCCCTCTTCTCCAACACAAATCTCCTCAAGCTCTGCTCTAGCTCGTCAAACTCCTTCAACTTAGCACCATCCTTTCCTTCAATAACAGCATTGGACGATACAAAGTGCACGAGCTCCTTAGCATCTTGGTGAGTTCTTGGTGACAGCTGAGCAACTTGTTCGAGAATAAGCCTCTGGCACCTAGCCTTGTCCCTTATGTTATCAAACCGGTTAACTACGATGAAGATATATGCCTTTTCGTTAGCAGCGGCCTGGATGAACTCCTTTGCGGACAGGGTAAAGTGGTTTTCGGCGCTAACGACAAATACGACAACATCGATTTCCTCCTGCCTTGCAAAAACGGCGGTTGTCTTGATAGAGTCAAGGTTAAGACCCGGAGCGTCAATAATGGCGATGTCGACGACACCATTGCGCAAGAGAGACTCATCGATTGCCCGAACATCTTCAACATAAATCTTGACTTGGCAGTACACATCATTCTCGACAACAATCTCCTCCAACTGGTCAAGAGAATAGACATTATATGTGCTGCTGTCATAACGGTTGTAGGGAGCACCGTTGATGGGAATGGCGTGAACCTCCTCGACAGATGAGTTTTCGCGGGCATCGAGCACTTCACAGAAGATGCTGGTACATGGTTGTTGATCCTCAGGGAGAACTTTCTTGCGAAGGAGAGCGTTACAGAAGGTCGATTTTCCAGCATTGAGATCTCCAGTAACCAAGACCTTTGAAGAGGTATCCTCAATACGGTCCCGGAGGAGCATCAAGTGCTTGATAGACTGTCCAATCTTCCCATCTAGTAACGATGCAATAGATGACTTCTCTAGAGAGTGCACAAGTTCGGAGGGCGAGAGTGCACCAAGTTTTAGATCAAGTTTGAGGACGTTAAATTCCTGCGCAATTTGTGGTGTAACAAGACGGGGTTGCTCGGAGTTTTCGGCTTCTTCAGTAAGTGCCTCTGTACGCTGTACTGCCGGGTATGTGGCGGGCCATTTGCTATTCGCAGTTTGGAAGTTCTGCATACCAAATATTAATATCACATGTCACATGTGACGGCTATTATTTAGCCTGTTTCAGCCTCGCACTTACCTTCAGTGTTTCAACAGTTCGGCTGATCCATCGCCCAAGAGCAACTCGGTTCTGGTTGCTGTAATGAAATGTCAGAAAAGACTCGGTGTAGCAGATGAAAAGGTTTAACTATGGAGTTCGTACAAGTAAAGTTGGTGGACATGGCTTGCCCATTGTCTCCTTTCGGGGTCCGCTATTATTTGCGTCAGTACCACACCCCTGTACACGATCGCATTCGATGTCAGGAGGAAAGGGGAGAGACGGGTTAGAAGGGGAAAAAAAAAAAAAAAAAAAAAAAAGCAGTCACATTAACACAGTTTAACTTACAAGACTGTCCAGGAAGCACTGAAATTGGGGGGGACTCGCAGTCGCCATCCTCAACAACAGATCCACCGTAACCGGAATCACTGTTGGCGGGGCGTTTCTTTTGATTCTGGGCGTATCGAGACGACATGCTGTGAATGCTTGATGAGAGGGAAGATTCTTCGCTCAAGTTTGACGGACTCTTTGTCGGTCGTCAGTCGTCAGGGGGGGGGGGGGGGGGCTGGTAGTATAAACGAACGGGTTCGTTTCGATCCACAAGCTTCAGTGATAAGTAGGTTGGAAGAAGAAGAGAGGAGGGGAAGAAAGGAGAGTGGCGATGAGTGGGTGGGGTGACGAAGGTGCAGGGTAAAGGGAGGAGGGTGGCGCCTTGCCCGAGAAGGTGAAGAAGGTGTGTGAGATTTTCAATGCGCCCGTCCAAGATTTTCACTTCGCCCTCCACCAACGAGAATTATAGACCGGGTAACCTTGAAATAATGAATGTGACCGTTTTCACCTAAACCCCGCAGTAAGGAATTTTTCGGGCAATATCTACCGTTTTGCCCTCGGACTTTAGATGCTGTGGCTATTATTCATTTTTGCAGAAGTCTGGAGGCCACAAAAAACTACATGTACGTAGGCCTAGCAGCCGTGGATTTACTCTAGGGTACATACCCGAGTTTGATATCGTAATTTCGGTTGTAACCGGAGCGGCGAACGGGTTCAAGAAAGCGGGTAGGGACCATGTCTTTCATCTTTCCCCAAAGTAAAGAGCATCTGTGGTTATCGACATTAGAGATTTTGAGAAATATTTGCCAAGAAAATGATCCCTGCAACTACATGTAGTAATTTTGTGACGGCTGGCCTAAGGTTTCTATTATTGCAATCCCAAGGTAATAATATACCGCATGGTCGGGTATAAGCAGAACTAGTATTCATCTGTGCTATGGCCTCACGTCGTTCACATACATACTTTTATGACACCATCAAGCCTAATGGTGCTGCCCTCGATATCGATGGACTTGTCCAGAACGGGCCGGGGCCGCTGTTCGTGCCCAAGAAAGAACTTCGGGCGATATTAGAGATTTTGCGCAAATGGAGCCAACTCCATTTCCCGGTAACCTGATTGATGCCGACCCATAGCCTGCGAATCAGATAATCGGAATATAGAGCTGGCTCCATTTGCGCAAAGTCTCTATTGTATCGGTAATAGAGGGCCATACAACCTGGGATATGCGATGGTTATTGTGACAGTATGCAGTGCTCTCTTAGTGGAATACTAATATAAGATGTAATAAAAAACTGGCGCTTGGTGATGAGCTATGGGCATACTGCATTTTTCATTTAATATGTTGGGTCGTGGGGAAAATGTGTTATCTCAGGCATTTTAAACAAGGCGACTCCATAAGTAGATGATATATTTCGAAGCGGCTCATATCTTGATTTTGGTCTCAAAAATTAGTTCCTGTCAAAATGGGCTGCTTCTTTGTCGGTACCTTTGATGGGTACTGGCTCTCAGTCAGTCTAGAGGTTGGTAGTGCTTGCTAATGTTTTTTGAGGCTAATTTTCCGCAGGATGGGTGGAACTACATGGTACGAGTGGTCCAAACTGTTTTGTCGTTTGGCAGTGTGAACACATTGGATTTAATAGGGACTTTGCGCAAAGTCTAATATTTACTTGTTTTGTTATAGCATATTGGGGGACCTTGACATCGCAGTGGATGACTTCCCGTGGGAATTTAGATTCTAGAATCTGGATCTGGACAGAGGGGCGGTTCAGATCTCTAAACTTCAGAAACCTGGAAACCAGTAATATGGTTGTTCGTGAGCCTCTGCCAGAAAATCTAGGTTCTGGATTTTTTACGGGAAGTACAATGGCATGTCATAGGAATGAGCTCGCTACAGCGATGATAAGAGTCTTATTGGCCGGGGCAGTCATGTACCTATTAGGCCCTTGCAGACCGTTAGACAGGCAGATCCATACCTCTTCCCATTTAGGCGACTCACTCGAACATTTAACGTATTGTTTTTACCACTAAATACATGTAGTGGGTGTTCCCCCGTGTAGTTGGTGTTTCCTCCTAGTCCTTTATTCTACTAGTATGCTCCCGATTCATTCAGTAGACTACTGTACTAGGGGGTCTATACACTTAACAAAGGTTATTATGACTTGCTCATTTTGTCAGTTATCCGGTTAGGCTGGTCCGGGTATTCCTTAGATATAAACTAACTGACATAAGGACAAACAAACTATGTGAACGTACTGACACTTGTCTGAAGTGGATGATTACCTTTGGCGTCGGGAAAATTCTTGTCAGAGTTGAATCGGTATGTTTTTCGCTCTCTCTTATGTATTTTCTACTGGCGTCACTAGGATATGTTCAAAGTGATGATGTGACCTAGAAAACAGTGGAAACCACGGCGAAGTTGATTTGCGTGTTGGGGCCGAGATAGTAGCCATAGAGGGTGACAAGGAGCGACATGGGGGCCATGAAGAGCGACATAGAGACCATGAAGAGTGACATCAAGAGTGACAATTTGTCGGAGATCAGGGAAATGGAGGGATAAGGTGAGGTGGGTTGTGGCCCCGGAAGTTCACGTTATAGACGGGTCACGGTTACATGGCATTTGCTTTTAACCCGAGAACCGATGTCCCTACAGAAAGTTTTCTTGTAATTTTGTATTAAGAATCCAGGAAATCGAATAGAAACTTCGTAATCAGATTCTTACTACATGTATGCAGTTAAGAGAGTCGTCGAGGCTCTCACCACCACGCCCTTATGCTCATGGCGTAACTTCTATTTAAGCCAAGAAAAGGGGAAAAAAGATAAACACCCCTTCCAAGAAACCTCCAGGCAGCATTAATATGCACATAGACACGCGCGCACTTTTCTAGTTACAGCTCATCGTGCAGACGAGGCGCGCAAAAAAGAAGAGTAAGGGGACAGGGGAGCAAAATATCAAAAAAAGAAATATAGGAAATAAGAATGAAGTTTCAATCAAAGTGGATATAATATAATGTAAAAGGCAAAATGAAAAATGAAAAAAGAGAAATGACAAAAAAAGGTCTTTAAGAAAGGAGAAATTACACATGACAAGATGATTTGACGGTGCAGAAGCATGTGAACCAGAACCCTCATAACTCAATACACCAGAACTTTTGGCCCATTCTTGAATCTCACCTTTTTAATGAGGCCTACCCCTCCTTCCTTCCGTCCAACCCCCCCCCCCCCCTAGCGGCCAGGATTCAAACATACAAATGCCGTGCAGAGACTCGATGCTTGAATAGAAAGAAATAGAGGTAAAGACGCAAATAAAAAGAAAAATATTCAAGGTATAACGCAAAAAAAAAGAAACTAAAAGACATGAACAAGTGAAATTGAGGGGGAAAAAGAAGTAAACACCAACATATCCACCAAGCCCCGCTCCCCAAATATCCAAGTATCGCATACCATACTCCAATCCCAAATGCCAAAAAAAAAAGAAAAAAAAAGGAAAGAAAACCAAATAGGGAGGCATAGGACATTTTGCTGACAAACCTGGCCTCCTAAATCGGTACCACAAAACTCGCCTGTGTAGGTAATGATGGACAAAAGGAGAAATAAAAATGGCCACAATGTCCCAAGCCATGAATGAGGAAAGGAAAGGGTTGGTTATCAATGAATTAAAATAGAGGACCCATTAAACGAAGTTTGAACAATAATGCTCTGAAAATAAAATACTTTTTTTTTATCCATTCGCCAATATCCCACCTTATTACACCTACTGAATTTGACCCTTAGATTAAGCCAGTGACACCCGTGGTGCCTTGCTGCTGCTGGCGGCCTTGGTGGTTTTGGCTCGGATGATTTTGGCTTTGTTGACCTGTTCGATTACCCCACTGAGTTTGATTCTGACCAGTTGGAGGGTGGTGAAGGACACCATGATGGTTCGGGCCGTTGGGACCGTTCTGACCACCATGGCCATTCTGTATGGTGTTCTGGCCAATATCGCCCTCCTGGCTAGAGCCGGAATTTACACGACCATGCCCTCGGTGGTACTGGTTAGGATTACCACTAGGAGCGTGGGCATTCGGCGGAAAATGCTGACCTGGTTGGCTGGGTTGAGGTAAACCAACATGTCTAACTGAAGATTCCTTCTGGATAGCAACATTCTGAGATGGATCGGTATCTACACGGTGAAAAACGGGGGTTGTTGGGGCTCGACCATCTTTAGATCTCGGTGGCGAACTAGTCGTTTGAGGGGTTCTTCCGGGGGCAGGTCTATTAACAAGGTCGCCGTATCGTTTCAAGATATCTTTAGTTGTAACATCCGCACCGTTTGCAAAAAGGTTGGAATCGTTTAGTATTGACAACAGATCCTCGGGAACCTTTTGAGCCGCCGTTAATAAAACGGACACTACTTAATACGCCTATAGGTCTGCTTCTTACCTCGCACATAGTCTCATTACATGCTATTAGTGTATGCACTGCTTCGATGGCTAGAAAACTGTCGTCCATGCCAGCTTCTTTCTTTTGAGAGTATAGAATATTTGGTGTAATAACAGTAGACAGATTGTGGACATCCATCTTGCTTCCAGATTCCTCATCAATGTGGGAGAATGACGCGGCCCAGTTGAGGAAAGAAAAAAGGATCTCCATCGTATCCCTGTGGCTTTTGGGAAGCAAGCAACAGGTGAGATGAAGTATGCGTCGCTTCTTCTCCTCATCCATGATTTCTATCACGTCGTCAGCGAGCCCAGGAGGAATCTTCTAGAGATTGTTGCTTACTTTGAGAAGCCACAAACAAACGATGGAGCTTGAATGTTAGTAAGGGATCCGGCAACTCTCTCAAAAACTTTTTTAGAAGCGCTGCTATTTGGACGGGGCCCCAGCCGCTCATCTCTACTTGAGTCTCACTTCGGTCAATCTGGTCTGCGAGTTCTTTGAGTTTTCTGATATTTCCGTTCTTTCGGAAAACGCCCTCAACAGACATATCTAAGACATTTAGTAGGCGATCTTTGATCAAAGTAACCCAAGTATAGAAATTGACAAGATCTTACCCATTTGACGCATAGCTACCACGGCATCGTCTAATATTTGAGGTATTCGTAAAGTTCCGGGGCCAACGCCCATGCTTGATTCAGCGCCGTCTCGCTCGACCAGCACATCTAGCGCCACGCCAAAGACACCTAGTGTTTTTGTAAGCTTCTTGTTTGACATGATGTTCCTGACTACGGCGGCAAAAACACCTTTCTTTTTGGCACCCTTTTTCTTATCAACTGGTTGGAATGCCTTCCCGAATTTCCCCCAAAACGTCTTCTTATTGGTCTCTATCAGTCCTAACAGTTCTTCCAAATTAAAATGGCCTTCCACCAATGGTTCCATTGAAAGCACTGCAATATGTCGTACGATAAAATAATCGATTGCAGAGAGTTCCGAAAAATATCTTTTCGTTCGAGCTGGGGGTGGAGGGGGTTCTTGCTGGCTTCCCATATCCCGCAATTTATCAACTGAGATATCTCTTTGATGCCCATTAACAAGTTTTGGCTGACCGGGTCCATCCGCATCTCCATATGGATTGGGCCGGTGATGCTTAAACGCGTTGGGTCGTTGTTCACGGGCTTGCTCAGCGGCAACAATTCGCGGTATATCGTCAAGCGTTAGCACTTTGTCATCACCAAAAGTACGTCCCTCCTGTTCATCTCCGTTATATTCCCTATCCTCAACTATGTGAAACTGTCCTGTGTTACGGCGCCTATCAACCTGGTGTCCATCCGAGGACCCTGGTCGTACACTGTCTGCCTCGGGCCCTTCAATTATCCGAGACTGACGGGCTTTCTTCGCCGAACTTCCTAACTGCCGGTCTAGGCGGGTCGATCGCAGCCTACGGATGTCGTTTATCGTGTTGGTGTAGGCCTCAGTTTGCTCCCCACGTTCTCCACGTTCCCCGCTATACGACTTCGACCGCGTATCTGATCGAAGTAGCGGGGGTTCGATGCTACCAAGCTTATGACCCTCGCTGGAATCGTAACTCCGGAGATTAGGGTCATCTAGCAGTTACAACTTATTAGAAGTCCTCTTAAAACTAGTAAGCATACATAATTCGTACCTGATGTATGCGGGAGTGTCCCCCCTTGTCTAAGTCTCAGTAACAGTCGAGCAAGTGCTACACGCAGAAGATAAACGTATTGTTTTAAACGTGTTACACGCTCAAATGGTCCACGGATGTCCGATACTTGAGAGGCACAACTAGTGCAGAAAACACATTGCTCCGCTTCAAACCACGCGATCTCGTCAAGATGACCCTTCAATTCCCGCTTACAGTTTGAACACGCAAGGCAACTCATGTGCCACCTCTTGTCATCAAATTTGGCGCACTCCTCCTCAATGGTGGTACGGCAAACAGTACAGAGGTCAGAATGCTGGTCTGCTAGATTTTCCGACAACCCCTGCGTTGATTCAAGGGATTGCTTTGGTTCTTTGGTCGACTCTAAGTCAGATAGCTCCTCAAGAAACAACTTCAAAGCATCAACGTTGTTGTGTTCTCGTTCCTACATACCGGTACGTGGTTAGATGATTTTCCGCTAGACGAGCTTTCGGGTGGTGTATTGGGAAGCGGGAGCTTAGTACCAATCTTAAGGAGCCTTGCAGAGTGATCCGGATCAGTAGCTTTAGATAATGTGCAAGTCCAGTAACAAGCGATAATAGCTCCTGTGTAACACCGAGCTTCCTTACACCGGTTTCTTGGGTTTTCGAGAGCAGGCTAAAAAACGCAACTATCTTTTTACACAGTAGCTTCGCTTCTCTAGAATAAGATAAACCTGTGCCGTGTAGTAATCAAAATGTCAGCTTTGTGACGTATGTCTAATAAAAATAGGCATTTGTATGGACTCCGCAAAACGGTCAAGCGCCATGAACCACAAAAGAACGTACCTTTCACTGACATGCCATTAAATTGCGCATCTAAGTTATCTGCAGAGCCGAAAAGTATTTCGACATGCCATATGAATTTTTCAGCCACGAACACACCATCTACATATGCCCCATTAGAGACATGTAAAAGCATGTCACTGATACACGCTGCAGAGGATTCTTCGAAAGAGGATAATACACTCCAAATTCGGTAGACCTTATCCTCCATCTTTTCTTCGGCATCTCGAACTAACGAGCGCCTTTGAGTTGAAGGATCCTCTACAGATGGTGACTTTGGTTCCCCGGTTTCCTGAGGCGCAAGCCGAACATTCCAAAACTAAAAATAACCAAGAAGACATAATATTAGCGGTTATTCTTGCCATTTGAGCGAAAGATTCCGCAAAAATGCCCAGAAAAGCACACAATAATATAATAAAATCCGTGAAGATAATATTCGTAAAAAGTCCCCCCCTCCCAGCTTCTCGGAAAAACCGACCTTGTGTATCATATAGCACTCCGGGTGCCAGTGTTGATTCTGTCCATTCCGGAAAATCTCCACAAATTGCTTCAGAATTGCAGTTTGGCATCCATTGCACCGGGCTGCAAATTGAGTTGAGTAATGGTAATGACAGTAAACTTTGCCGTCGTGCTCATAGTAGGAATCCTGTGGTCCAAATACGGTTGGACAAACACAGCATGTAAAATGTTCAATATGGTATTTCCGTTCAAGAGCAGTAATATATGAGCCCCTTAGCGCTCCACCGCATTCGTGGCAAAGAAGGTCTAGCCGTCTGAAGTAATCTGTTTCGCATAGTGGATATTGGCCCTCTCCCTCCTCCTCGTCCACAGGGAAGAACTTGGAGGCTACTGTTACTCCGCAGTCCTAAATCAAGTTAATGTCAACAAACTCTAGGGGTAAGTCCCATAGTGCTGAATAAAGCCTACCCTGCATTTAAAACAATCCAAGTGAAATGTCCCGCCCAGAGCACGCACAAATTGACCTGTCAAAGGGCCCTGGCACTTGCCACAAATTCGAGTAGTTTTAGGGGAGCTTCCGTGGGTCGGTCCGACAGCAACACCCCCTCCTACAGGTCCAGGTTCAGTTGGTGATGTAGGGGAACGGTCAGCAAGCTGTCTATCCCGTGATTGAGAGGTCGAGGGACTTGGTAAGGTAGTCGTAAGTTGAGGAAGGTCTTGCTGTGAATCGATTACAGGACGCCCAGGCCCGTCTGATGGTGCAGACATGTGATCTTAAGGAGGGTCGGCTCGTAAATGTGGAAGCAATTTCAATATTCTCGACGAGGTTGCCTAGCTGCTCAGTTGTCGAAAGACTGGTCTAAAGCAAAACGAAGGGAAAAAGTAAAATTAAAAAAGAAAGAAAATAACGAGAGCCACTAGATGCAAAGCTTCGGTTGTAATTATATCTCACTCGGCGACCGATGAGATTGGTAACAGAACGAAGTTGTCACGCACGCCGAGTTTCTGGGAGCTTAAAAATTAATATTTAAGCGTTGCTATTTTGACGATACTAGAGGAGGTCGTCGAGGAGGAAAGGGGTGGTTATGGGAAGAGCAAGGGAGCCGGTGACAAGCCCTCGGCGACAATGGCCCATGCACACACACCCAAAAGAGCGGGGGGGGAGGATCGTGTAGGTATGTACGTGGGAGGGGGCAGGCAATGCTAAAGGAGGGTCAGTCTCTCTCCACCAAACAACTATTCTATGGCAGAAGAAGTATCTATCCAGAGCAACGGAGATGGGATGCAGCAGGAGTACCAGTGGTGGAGAAGTGATTGCAGAGGAGGAAGAGTGGCTATTTTGGGGCTGCGGGAGAGGTTGGGTGTTTGAGGACAACCAGACAGACAACCCAGGGCACGGCTGCGTTGTGTGGAGAAGTACATATAGGTGAGACTGGAAAATGAAGCTAACAAATTCCACGACTGGAGCAGAGCAGAGAACTAATCGACAGCGGGCGAGGCCAGAATGCAATTGCAACCGGAATAGCACCGCCAGCCGCAGGTACCTAACGCCTAGCACGCGACAACCAAAAAGATCGAGATACGAAGAGACGTCGACATTTCTTGCACATTCGTCTACGGTTTTTCTAGATACATGCTAGGTTCTGTTTTAAAAGACTCTTAGGTAGCAGCGCCCGTAGAACTGGTGCACTGCAAGGGACAGAAGACTGCAACTTTGATATCACAACACTGTAAGCGGGGGGTTCAGAGTATCAAGCATGTATTGAGCCGCCGAAGATAATCCATCCGAAAACTGCTGGTGGATTCCCAGAGACGCCAGTTGCTGAAACTCACTTAAAAATAAAGATAGATCGGCTTTCCAGGCTACCCATGGTACCTTAGGTGGTTGATGCCATGGGGATAGAGAGGCGGCGCGAAACGGCGAGTGCTCGCTGCATGAATGGTGGGTCGCTCTACGAGGTTGTTTGGAGGAGAAGACTTTGAAGGGTCCTCCTCTCCAAACTCGGCATCGCGGGCATGGAGGGACATCTTTTCTAGCCTAATCCAGAAAGGCCAGTTCTTTGTCATCTGCCAAGGATAGAGAGAGCTGCACGATGGGCGACATGGGGTGGTCGTGCTTCACTACCTTCTACAGCTGTTACCGTTGACGTTGACTGATGAGTCCTCCTGCAACTCTGAAAGTGCGTGTATTGGAAGCAAACTGTCAACCTACCATCTTTTTCTATCACTCTGCTTACTTTGTGTCTCTACTCCACGTCTCAGCCGCCTTACCTGACCCTTGAGCTCTGTACCTCACCTCTTCCGTAAATACCTCTTGATTTCCCTCCCTGGGCTTCCAGCTCTTATTAACGCCTCCTTTCGTTACTACCTAGTATCCACCCAATATGAACCAGTCTATTATACGCCTCACCAGGGTTTGTTGCTCCTTTAAGTTAATAATTATTTCCATTTCTTGAGGACCCCTCTTTAACCCCGCCCTATAGGAGCTCAGCGAGATCAAAAAGTCAAATGATTTATGTGAGCTACTTCTCTGCCAATTGTTACATCACCGTGAATATTGTATTAACATAAGAATTCAGCCATCGCTGTGGCATGTAAAGACTCGGATGTCCGAAATGTCAAAGCCATCATCTTGGGACCTCCAGATACACCATACGAGTTCGGTTTCTTCGAGGTTTTCATCCCAACTCACACTTCTTTTCCCTCCTATTCTTTTGCTCCCACCTCAAGCTTCATGTCGACGCCTAATACCAATCATCTCCTAAATATATCTCCGTTATTCCATGCTAACTCTAGCTGCTTTCTCAGTTCTCCCTGAAATTTAGCAGAGGTAAGCTGAAATCAAAACTAGCACCCCATGGGATGTGTCATTTCTCCCGGGCGCGCAATTTTGAGCTCATAATGCTACTTTACAGACTACCCCGCAAAGGCCCCGACAGTTAATTCCTTAACAACAAACTCTGGAAGGTGCCGATTTAATCCAAACATATATGCAGCGGGGAAGGTTTGCTTGTAAGTTTGCCTGTATCCCTTGGCTTCGCTCTTAACTAGAGCTAACCTTACTATAAAATTAGATCGATCTTGGGGTAGGAATTGACAACCCACTAGAAGTAGCGAGCGTTATGCTTACGATTACCAAACCAGAACATGGAGGGGCGAACGTGGAGAGGAGTGGTCTTCAGCACAAGGACTTGAATCCATTTTAATTTCAATACAGAGTCTCATGTCTTCCAACCCCTATGAGAATGAGCCTGGTTTTGAGGGTGCAAGCCAGGATCACGATAAAGAAAACATGAAGGCATATTGTCTCAAAGTAATGCCCAGATAGTTACCTGTCCTTGAGCAGAGTACTTATTGATATCTACAATGCAGATTCGCCACGAAACACTCCGTGTTTCTGTGATATCCCGGCTTGAAGAGCACCTTGGCATCAATCCAGATGGCACAATTCAATCCCTGCCTAGTCCAATGGAACATGACGCATATGACGATGACTCCAATATTGTGGATCCAGAAGCCCCCCCGGTGTTTGAACCTTTCAAGGACCTCTGTAAACGCCGATTTCTTTGGTACTACGACTCTTACGTCGCTTCTATTGCTACGGAGCGCGAGAAGGTTACAGAGGGCCAAGCATTCACTAGGATGCCGTTTGAACACTCTGGAAATGCGATGGAGGGGAAGTTTTTGTATTCCGAGTTGGAAAGAAGGCTCAGACTCATCAAAGAACGCCTTGAAAAGGAAACGAAGGATTGGGCTGATGAAGGGTTGGTCTTGAAAGGCAAGGAAAGCGGTGTTGCGGCAAATTTGCAGAGGCAATTTGAGCAGACTGTGGAACACTTCAAAAAAGAAACCTCCGTCACACTAGACGTTGAACTGGTTAACGAAAACCCATTCCTTTGGCGAGTTGTGCGTGCAAGAACCTGGGATACTATAATGGAAGTGTATAAAACGACTAATGGTTTCCTCAGACTTACTTTGGACGACCAATGACAAACTTAGACGGCGGCTTATTCACTTTTGAATTAGCATTCAGCCCAAGGTTCCCAGAGGAACAGCCACGAGCAAGATTTCTTACTCATCTCTACCACCACATGATCACAAGTATGCATAGTCTTGAGATAGCACTGAAGATTATTAGCTGATGCATCGCGAATCTAGCCGATGGAATTCCTTGTTATTTTCCCAGGAAATACGACGATGGACGTCATCACATTGACGCTATAGTCCATCTCATAGAGGAAGAAAATCCGCCCTATGACCCACGTATGCAGGTTAATCAAGAAGCCTCGAAGTTATATTGGGGTTCTAAAGAGGACAAAAGAGAATACAATAAGAAACTTAGGAGGTAAATTTCGGCTTCCCACCTCGTTCTTTTGGGTAAACCTCTAAATCATCCTCACAGATCCGTCCAAAGGTCTATGGACGGTTAGAAAAACTATGACACTGAAGGTGCCAGCATGGAAAAACAAAAATACCCATGATATGAATGATGTTTAACCCTGGAAGCAAGTTTTAACATTACAGGTTAACACGTCTAGACAGATCCTGGTTAATTCCATCTATAGATTGCTGCTCAACTATTCTTATTTCAAAGGTGCTTAGGAGGTATTATTCCTGTAGTAAAAGCTAAATTGTGCAGAATTGGGATCCGGATTTCTGTAGGGTTTTTCTAGGTGAAATATCGGCTTCTCTAAGGGATGGTGGGCGGCGTTGGATTCAGTTTTACGGTCTTTCCAAGTAGGAAGCTTTACGATTTGAGATGTTCAGATAGGTAATTTCAATCAGTAGTTTCTAGAAAGGAATAACCAATTTCCTAAGCTACCCTCTTCTTTACGATTCAACTTTAAAGGGATTGGTGTTTAGTAATCATTGGTAATGATAGCATTTGCAGAATACGTGACATTTTTACGGTCTCAGTATCTTACATCACAATAAAAATATCCATAGGCGGTGTACAGCAAGCTCATGCACAAATCGGGTATACCGAGGCCAGTCATTATCTTGTACCAGTCAGTTAGCCGAAAGTGATTCCGTGAGAATTGGAAAGTAGGAAGGTGCTATATGCGACTGGCATCCTTCAAGCTCAGCTATTTCTACTACCTCCATAGGGTATGGTAAGAGTGTCTTATTATCAACGTGGATCAACTAGAACCTTCAAAATACATATACCTTATCCTTTTGGACCACTGCTCTTATCCTCACAGACATAGCCTTGAGGCAAAGAAATGACACAAGGATGATCACCCCATGAACCGCACCGCTCAGAATCAAGACAAATGGAACTGATGTCACTAAGCGGGGATAGGCTACATCTATATAAGAGCCTGAAAAGTTAATCATATATTATCACTCGCTAAATTTCCAAGTGAATTTCATGTATGATAAGGGTTGCCCTGGACTACATAATGGTAATGAAAAGAAGGCCACAGTAATCAATTTACGCGAACTCCATCTCATCCGGCCCATTGTTATTGTTAAAGCCAATGTCATCGGTCTTTTTGAGCATTGTAAAGACAAGTGACTCTAGACCTGTGAGCATGTTACCTTCATTCCTATCGTGTTTGCCAATGAGGTTTTCTGTGGTCCACAAAACTTCTTCGCCAATTTCGAGCTTTGTGTTCTGTTGCAGAGCCCTTTCAATCCTAGTTGGGATTAGGGCGAACGAGTAATGAAGCATTCCAGAAAATACCATGTGTAACCTAATTGGAATTGATATAAGCGTAATCCCCTGAAAATTGGGGTTTAAGAGTTGGAGTGAATGTGTAGCTCACGAGGCCACTTGAAGCGAGGTTCAAAGGCGGCCTGAGACGCCCAAACGTAATACTAATAGGAGGCCCCGTGAACTACAGTAGATGGATTATCTTACCTATCATGAGCTACGGCCTTGTATTGCTCAGGTACCAGCTTACTACGCCTGATGACCATCTCCATTACTTCTTTGCAGACAAGTTCGATATCCTGTCCTTGGGTGACGTTTCTACTAATGCATGGACGTCTAGTTTCCCGCTTGACGATAACTCTGTCGACGGAAAAATCTTTCCCCCTCACAAGAAAACTAATATTGGGAATATTAGAATCACCTGGAATCCATAGACTCTCAAAAAGATTTTTGAAAACGGGTGTTTCGCTATCAATAATCTTTCTCCCAACAAGAGCAAATCTGGCATCCCATGACCTGGAACAAGTCAGTAAACTCAACGAGTGAATGCAGGTGAACAAACCTAAGAGGATGAGCCCAGTAAACAGTGCCAAATGGCTGTTGTTCGCCGTAGATAGTAGCCTCAAAGGTTCTGGCATTAACCTCCATGATGCTATCGATAAGGTTAGTTACTACGCCAAACAAGGGACTAGGGGCTAAATTTACTGGTTTTTCCCCTTATATTTGCAATGGAACTCGTAGGTAACTGTTTTCCTGATATTATCCGGAGAAAAGAGCATCTCTGCCTTGCTCATTTTTAGGTCAGAGATAAACTCCATATCGAAGAACTCAGTAGTGATCCTGTTTCATATTAGTAAACGATTTCATCAAACTATAAGCAACGGAATAACATTACAGATCAGTAAATATGGTTTCTATTTCTGGAGCTTTCGCTAAAGACGGTTGCCACTCAGTCCAGTCGATACCATATTTGAAAAGTGATTTCGGGACATCAGCCAAAATGATACGTCCTAATCTTCAAAAATCAACTAAGTATCCCAGTGTATCTAAGTATGGGTTTATTTGACTTACGAGGCCTCAAAAGTGACGTGACCTCGCCAACTGCGGACATGTTCAAAACTACGAGGATATTAGTGAAATTGGCACAACTAAACAAACATCCCGGGTCTTACCTCTTGCTAATTGTGTCATACAGTTTCGAGCTATTATGTTGTTTGAGCCTATATGTCGTTAGTATTGTAACATGAATGCAGTTTATCAATTGGGGGTGTGACATTTTGCTTTGGTCTTGCCCGTCAAATAAGCCTCGGTGGTTAGGTGCCTTCTGTCTCATAGTGCTTCGCAATTCTCGAGTTTCGGCCTCTGAGATACCTTCCCTATCAGAGGCTTCGGTATTTAGTTTTGGTTTCCTCACTCTTGGTTGTCTGACTGTTCTTGTGATGCCACCTGCTGGTTCCCTCTCTACAAAGGAACCCGTTACGTTAATTTTTCCAATACCAGTCCCAAGATGTCTCTCTGGAAGGCTAAAGGCGGCAGATTTAACACTATGAACCCTCTGCTCGTCGCTGTCGTCAGTGTCGTCATTATGATCGAGAGAAGCAGGTCTTTGCATGTATTCGCTGGATATAGGCTCCCTAGGGATTTCTTCGTTTTCCTCCGGCGGCGTTTCTTTAGCGGGTCTAATTATAGGAATACGAATGGCACCCGTGGAGCGTCTCGTTGCCCTTTCATCCAAATCTACACTTTCTGGCCGATCACCAAGCTCAAATCCACCATCGACCCTAGGTTGTGCTTGACGCTCAGGTTTAGGCCTAGGCACATCTCTGACAACAGTTTGTACCACAGCACCTCTAGGAGTGTTGTATTGGCCTACAAGATCTTCGGGATTGAGACCTGAAAGGTCGGGAGTCTCCGGTACTTTTTTAGAGGCCAACCTCTTAGACACATTGACCGGGTTCATATCTTGACTACCCCATCCATCAAATATATACTCTTCCCAATCGCGCGGCGCAGCTGCGGATCGTGTGAATGCTGCCCAAATAGGCGCCATTGCAATATCGCATGGGAGGAACCGGTCCAAGTCAAAATCGTATTCCAGAAGCCGAATAAGAAACATCTTATCCGCTCCATATGTTTGCCACTTAGACTTATCACGAAACAGTGTGGTTCTTTGCAGTTCACTCTGCTTTGATAATGGGACTAGCTTGAACTCAAACTTCTTCTTCGCCTCGGGATGAACCAAAATCACTGAGATTGGTTCAAACCCACGTTTCTTTCTTGGAGTTAGTCAAATTTTGATTCAACCCAATACCCCCTGGGGGAACCTACAAAGAGTTCTTCAATCTTTCTAAGTTTCTTAAGAACTCTCTCAATTGTTGAGCGATTGTTGGCGCCAATCTTCACATTCCTCTTTTCCCAATCAGGGAAAAGAGAGCAGTAACACACCTTCGAAATCTCACTTGTAAGACTGCGGCCATCATGGAGGTGCAACATCAAACTAAAATCTGCTGCTGTAATTTTTGGTTCCCAGTATTCGGTGCACGGGTAGTTGTCGGTCGTATCCGCCAGTATGGAGGGATTTTGTGGAATATATCTTGAATCACGCGAAGACATGATGTTGCTGTGTGTCCTGTGAGAATTATTGGGTTCATCTTCATCCCTTTCTGACCACTCAATGGCTGGTGAATGAAGCTTCGTGAGCCTAGACCGGTAGATAGGTTCATATTCCTAGTGCAACCTAATTCAGTGATTGCGGGGTGCAGGAAAGATGAGACTAGTAAATACCTTGGGCGCACGGCGTTTTGACGTCTCTGTATCGGTCGCTTTGCGGACCAGCTCCATAAGATCCTTAAATGCAACTTCGGCATGTTTTCTATCCCCTTCAAGAACAAACGTCTGGAGGTAAATTAGTTCCCTATCTAGAAATGAAAATCTCCGGGGAAAGTACGTGATTTATAGGATTAAATTTGCACTCGACATGATTGGCATAACTCCCTTGTTTATAGGCATTGATGAGGCTATCTACGGCGATAGGGCCATACTCAAAGATCTAGATCGTTGGCGTCTTTTAGTATAATACATCTTAGTACGGATGTGCTCAACTCACCGTGCGAATCGTAATAGTTATACTGAGCTCGTCGGACATGGCTAGAGTGCGGAGCGCAATAGCCTATATCTTGAAGTAATTGTTAGATACGAACTATCACAAAAGATACCAGACGATGAAGAGTTTGGAAGTAACTATTTGAGTTTAGTTGAATAAAATGGAGCTTGAGAGGAAGAGAGACGTTGGGAACTGACAGCGGGAACTTGTAGCTTTTGGCGTTAAGACTGCACGCCTAATCAGTCTTGGCATTCTGAGGGTTTGACCAAAACCTTCCCCATTTATGTAAAGTGCTCTACGTGCATGTACTTGTGTGTAGGGCACAGGTTTTCTACATGTACATGTATTTAATAATAGTTTTATCCTATCCTAACTTTACTAGAGCCTAAGGCGCCCGAAAGAGACCACTGGAGGGGTAGGGTTCTAATTCCCGTATACGTACTATATATAATGCATTGGAACATGCATGTATAATACATTTACCCAAATAGTACTTGTAAGTGCATGCTAGAGCTCGACCACAGGCTGATTGGCTCGGAAGGGGGCAGAGGTCGTCTACTAACTGCTAGTCTAAACACACGTACTATACATGTAGTATAAGCTTCCCCGTTATAACCATGAAGCATTTTACATGTATCTAGTTACATGTAGCTTGATTTACGATAGATCATGATCAGCCAAGTGGACAAAGAAATACTCCCAGGGCGGGAGGGGTCCGACGTTAAATGAATGTTAATGATAAGTATAACCTGACTTAATGTTGTTGCGTCATAGACATCCTTGATGTATAGACTGGATGATACCTACATGTAGATGCATAATGTACTCAGGGTGTCGGAAAGTGATGCACATTTGATAATTTATCAACCACCAGAGGGTTACATACTACATGTGATTGATTCCAGGTTAATATGAGCGTTGAGATGCATATTGTGACCAGGAACTAAAAAAAAAACAGTCTGTTATCAATCCTTTCCTGTGACCTTTACCACCCATTTTTACTACCTTGAAGTGACTTCTTCCCTATAAAGCAAACATTTGGTATCTAGACATCTCTAGATACCTTCCAGGCAATCATAGAGGGAATATATACTCAAGGCTCCACCTAGAAAGTATTTTGAGTTGGTGTATTTGGGTGTTAAGTCAGAGTGTGCATCGCCTTCCAACACCCTGGGTACATAGACAGCCAGCCATAACTTCGGCCTCCATGATAATGATACATGCACTTGTAGTTCAGTATACTGATTACAAAAAACTCTTTCTTTTACGTTTAGAGCTAGCTACAGATACATACACCAATAATATAATCTATAGCTACATGTATTGTACAATCTCCACTCCAGACAGTGTCTTTACATACATTTAGCTCTTAAGGCACCCCCCCAAACCTTTGCGATAATACTACTGAAATTAATACATGTACATGTAGTTGCTGCCGGAGGCCGCATCATGATCACACTTGTAGATACATGTATTTCTACTCTACACTGCAATTCCTCCCTTGTTCCTCGAATTAATCACAACGTGTTAAGCCTGACATGTGGATCTAACGACAAGTGGTATACACCGCTATCCTTTAGGCCAATTTTGTACGGCAAGTGGGTTCTCGGCCCCGAAGACTCGGGTCATGATATGTCACTCGATTTGCCTAGACCAGGTATCAAAGTACAGAGTATCGACAAATTTGCGCCAAGGAGTCAGATATTAGCGCAACAGCCTGCGGGATTCTACTCGCAAAATTCGGATTAGCGTTGACAAAGGGTGCTTCGGTCGGAGATTAGCAACAGCATAGCGATAAGTACGAGCTTGGGCCATGATGGGAACGATTGACTGGTTTAACTTCCTGTTTGGAGTAGAAGGTAATAAAAAAGAATAAGTGGTATCGGAAATTAAAATCTAAACTAAAATGACCTGAGCTTGTGAAATTATAATGAGATACTTGACTTGAGTATATGTAGGTTCCTCGATAAGAAAAAAAAGTTCAAGTCCCTAAAAGTATAAACAGAAGCCTTAAAAGGAAAGTGGAAATAGGAAAAAAAAATGAGAGGACATAAAAGAGGAGAGGAATAGATGTTGAAGAACATGGGGGGGGCAGTCGGAAGAATAGTACTCTCGCAAAATGAAGGCAAAGAAGATACTAAATACTAGTAATCGTTACCACAAGATATACTAACATGAAAGAAACCAGAACACACGGACAAATAGAAAACAATGGCACAACCTCCCAAATATCCCCGTGAGAAAAATTCCACCTTTTCTATGATACACATGGGCATAGATTGATCACGACCCCATCTACCCCCTCCCACAAGCGCTCCTCCGTTCGATCTAGACAATGAAGAAGTCAAAGCAAAATATGGTATAAGTGTATAGAAAATAACACCAACTTGATCCCCCTAGAACCTTGGAATCCCACCCAACACCATTCAACCACCACTCTCCTGGCCCTGTTCGATAACCAAAAAAAAAAAAAAAAGAAGAGAAAAAAGAGAAAAAAAAGAGAGAGAAAAAAAGGGGGGGGGGGGATAAAAAGGAAACGAAAAGGAAGAAACAAGAGAGTAAGAGACGAAAACAAAGAGAACTCCGTTTTGTGTTTCCAGCCGAACCCCGTCCCAATGCCCCTAGTTGATCATTCAATTCTGCAGAACCGGTCTGTCCCCTAGTACGAAAATTACTAGATCGAACTTTAACATCAACAACCATACAATAACCACCAAACTCGTGCACCGGTCAATGAGCGATTCATCATTTGCACACGCAAGACATGACAATCCATCTTAGTGCAGGATTACTCAAGTTTTCCGCAGGTCCCTCTGAACAGCCATGACATGTCGTAATTTTCCAAGTGTCTCTTTTGCATCAGCTAGGACCTCATCTGCGTCTCTCCCAGTGGCATCCGCCCTTATCCTTATATCGCCAACCTCTCTCTCGGTATCGTTCATGGTTTTTATGTATTTGTCGGAAATCCGATTCTTGGCGACCCGCAGCTTTTCGACCTCTTGCCTTTGCTGCTCAATTGTGACCTCGAGTCGCTTCAATAATTGATGATCTCGCTCTCGCTCTGACTGTAAAGCTTCTAGCTCAGCTCGTAATCTATCAACTCTTGTCCTATAACCCTCATCTAGATGTTTCCAGCTCTGTTGCAGGACCTCATACTGATTAACTGCCTTCTTTCGTTCTGATGTCTCATTGCTAAGGGTAGTCATCAGCTCCTGGACCTTCACATCACTTTGCCTAACAAGCTCGTGGAGACTCGAGTCTGCCTCCTGGCGTCTCGTCATTTCTCGTTCCTTCTCAGCCTTCAATTCTTCGATTTTACGATCTTTTCGGGCAAGTGAGGCCTTGTCGACATTGGTTTGGTGTATGAGGTTTTCATTTGTGCTCTGTAGCGAATCTCTTGACGACCGGATAGCCTCCTTTTCCTTCCGCTCTTCCTCCCTCGCCGTAGTCTGTGTCTTTAGGTCCCTCTTCAACCGGTCGTTCTCCGCCATAAGCCTCTCGATCACTCGTCCACTCTTCCCAGTCTGAATCCGATTACCCGAACTCTGCTGTGTCGTACCATCAAAAATGTCGCCATTCTGTCCCGGAGAGATTGACAATAAGTCGACCGCGTCCCGTCCATCAAGACTTCTCCTTTGTTCCGGGGTCCTCTGGCCATCCATATCACTACTGTTTCTTCCGTCGGGTGTTATAGCGCCGGGGGGTAGTGGCATATCATCGTCGCCAGAGGAAGGCGTGTTACCGTTCATACCGGAAGTAAGTTGTTCAAGTTGAAATATCTCTTCAGCTCTATCGTCTGTTTATTCGCCGAACAAGCTCGATTTGGTCGGAGAAGTTCTCGCGTCAGCCCAGAGTCTCCCGAATTTAGTATGTGTTCTGTTCTTGGTAATTTGGGGAAGGGAGTATTTTTTAGATGTGCGTAATTGGATTGTTTATGGACAGACTGAGAGCAGCAACAAGCAACAGACAGCAACCAAGGGAAGGGAATTGGTAGGCACCCCCTCCTTCCTGAATTCCCTACCTGGCCGGGATCTGCTACTTGCCTCACTATTTATGGTCGCCCCAGCCGCACAGACATCTTTTGGGTGAGAACGCGGTAGCGAGGATGCTGATGCTGATGACAATGGAAGGATAATACATGATAGGAGGGAGATAGGAGATGAGATGAGGTGAGAAAGGGATTAGGGGTGGAGGAGTGGAGGGTAGACTCACCAATATCGTTCTGCAAAAGGACCTGTAGGCACTGCAGCTCTTGGAATTGTTTTGTCATGATAGCTCTAGGCGGTGTAAGGAAAGTGAATTTACGTAGGGGAGGTGGAAGAGATGGCAGCCATGCAGGACTATATCTACATGTACTTCTCTATTTCTTCGCTTAGGTATGGCCCCTCTATACCTGAGTCTTTTCCGCGCACTGGGACACTTGCCTGACAGGCTCAAGGGGTCGGAGCCAGTCTGGGTTGAGGTGATGGCCGTCCTTCTGGCTGTTCGGACTATTCATGTGGTGAGGCTCGTTCCCACTTTCTTGCACTTAAATAATGACCCCCGGCCAATTATAGCCAATCCCTGAGTCTATCTATTGACATTGGAAGGTCTCCCAGGAGATTTTTATAAACATAATCTCATGCAAGGGCTGCAAGGGGGTAGGCAGAAGGGCCGACTCCATGTCATATGCAACATGCCTACAGTTTCACCTCCATTATGATGAATATCACTACCATCGTCATCATTATCATCACCACCATATTCCGGCTAATTGGTTGCGGTATTACAGGGTATTACTAAAACGCGAAGAGAAAGATAATAATGATACAAGCTTTCTGCGTCTGCAGAGAGGGCCTCCAGTGAAATTTGAGACATGAAAATAGAAAAAGTGGAAGAATATTGGTATCAGCACATTCATCCTCAACCAGTGACAAACAGAACACCAAACCAATAATAACTCCGGCCCATGCTTTTCAAGAAACAGTCCCCTAAACTTCTACACGGAATCAAAAAGAGGCAGATGTTAGAGTAAGTAAGTAGTAAGATAGAGCGTGAAAACTAAGCTACCATCAACCAAAGCAATTATAAATTAAGGTTTAATTGCTAGTTAACGGCGGCCAGTGTTGCACCATTTCTCTGTACTAGAGTAGTCGTCGTGCCATTCATATTCTGGACGTTGCCCTGTGCGTTATCTATAGCGACAAGTGCCTCCGGTCTCCATTTTTGCAAGAGCTTCTGCGCTTGAGCGCGGACTTCGGCGTCTGTAAGAGCCTGTCAATACCACATGCTTAGGAGGTGATAAAAGGAAAGACTGCAACTTACGATTTTGGTACAAATCTTCGAGGACATCCATGCACATGTCCCTGACCGGGGGTCTCAACATCGCCAAATAGCTGCCCCTAGTCAGCATCCGCCCCGCATATCCGAAGGACGGGAGTGGTAACGAACTGTAGCATCTGAATTCCCAGCATAGCTCTATCTGGGTCCAAGCATAGCATTTTAACCTTCTGCATAAGCTCTACGGTAACCTCTGGGATCTCCGAGAGCAATCGCATAAAGAGCCTATCCTTACTCTCTAGAAATGGAAAGATCCCATCCATAACTTTCATCATCCACTTGCGGTACTGCGGCTCCCTGTTAACTCCTGCCTGCGACATCACCTGATCATTATACCATTCCTCATTGAGCCATGACACGGCAACATCCATCCTGCCTCTGAAATCGGCGATGACAAAGTTGTATAATTTCTCGCGGATCGCTGTGCTTAAAGTAGTTGGGATTTTTATTGCGGTGGTCTCCCCATTTTCCCCATCCTCTCCACCCTCCGCGTCGTTCTTCACAATCTGAGGCGCAATATCACCCATCCCACGTGTTGCTAGTCTAGTAAGGACGGCAATCCAGCCCTCTCTGTCCCAATTACTAGCCGCTAGCCTATTCGCCCCCAGTTTACTTTTTCGAGAGATAAGAGAGGTTTTGTCAAACTGATCCACAACGGAAAACATTCTGTCTATGGCCTGGATAGCTATATCATGCACTTCCTCCGGAGCAAGTGGGGTCGGGGGAGGGAGACGGAATTTCCCGAGCTGAAGTTCACGTTCTTCTTCCTCTTCTTCGTCTTCCTCCTTTTTTTCATCTCTTTGCTCTATTTGCTCGCCTTGCCCTTCCTCAGTCCCTGATTGTGTAGCCTGCCCCACTTGGCCGTCCTGTGCTAGAATTGGCACAGGAGCTGGCGGTACATATGCCATCAGTGCAGTATACCGACTGTTAACTGCCTGTATAACCTGAAAATCAGCAATCACCAAAGACACAAAAGCGTAAGAAAGAAAAGTACAAACATACCGCGATCGCTGCCTGTAGATTCTGCTGGCTTAAGCTATTGATACTGCCTACAATTATTTGTAGCACCAAGTCGATTGGCAATTGTTGTCCATCAAAGCTAGTCATGGCTACATCAGTCGAAAGCGTATAAAGCTGCCCATAAGTCATTGGCCCAGTGATAACAGCAACAGGTGGTGGTGGTGGTGGTGGTGGTGGTGTGGCTGTGGGTGTGATTACAATCTGCGCCTGCGCATTCTCCACCTTCATTCTCTTGATCGCTTCGGCTTCGGGCTGGGTCTGCGTAGGGGCTGGCCTCTTCCGAGATAGTTCTTCAAGAATTTCGGCTTTTGCCTGCGAGAGGCGAGTGATGTATTGAGAGATCTTTGCGGTGTACGGTCCATTCTGGTTCGCACTAATATTGAAACAGAGGTCAGTGATTGCCACCACCACAAGTCTTCGCCCCTAGAACATATGGACAATACCGCGCGATATTCATCAACAATATCCGTACCGTCTTCTCCATGCACTGCATCATGAGACGGTTTTTTACAGTATTCGCCTTTGTGAGGATGAGCAGCGGGTTGAAGCTCATCACAGCACTCAAAATCTTGTGTGCAAGTGGGGCGCGCGTCTTGACAATTACCGACAAATTATTCAAGGTTGCCGTAATGAGGGTAGGGTCACTATAGGAAAATTGTCGAGAAGCTCATAATCAATACCTATGATAATATCTACCGGGAGTGTGGGGAGGGGCCAGACGAATGAATGAATTGAAATGAGAGTTCTGTCCAACCTTGGGTCTTCATGGAGAATACTTAGAAGCCTATCAAGTAGACCCTGCGCCTCCGCATCCAGTGCAGGCAACGAGAGTACAGGGTGATTAGTAGGGACCATAGTCAATGATATCTCTGACCTGTCTGCAAGCTATATACCCCCCGATTTATTCTGCTATTAGTACCGCCGGGAAGTATTGAGGGGAATATTATCAAACAAAGCCAATAAAAAAGAAGCACTCACTCTAGGATCCGTCACCCCCCTTGACTGTACCAATATGACACGCTGGACAAATTTGATGCACCCTAAACGCACGCCCACTGGCCCTGAATCCCACAGACTCAAGATCTTGGATTTAATCATGTCCATTTTGTCCCATGTAGCTTGGTCATCTCGATTATTGCACCTGAAAAACAAGAAACGGCAGAAGAAGCACCCGGACTCAGTAAATCGTTCCCCACGTCATTCTCTTCTTTTCCAGAAAAGCAACGACAAATAAAAGTAAGAAAAAGCAATATGGAGTTGAAGAAAAAGCGGAATCAAACTTAGGAGAGCAAACAAAAGCTTTCTTTGCTTATTTTGGGGAGGGGGTAAGGGGCTGGATTGGAAATAGAATGAATAGATAGGCAAAGGTAAAAAAATTCGGACTTCAAAAAACCAGAGCAGCAATAGTGGCAGCAGCACGTACATATACCTGAACACCAGCGGATACACGCTCGCACTACACTGGACCACACTCTTGAGAATGCCCGCTTCCTTCTCATCCATCAACCTCACCATAGTGTCCAAGCATGTCACGGCTAGACTCTGCTTCTCGTTGGTATCCACCACAGGCGTCGAGAAGGTCTCTGCGAGGAAGTCAGCTCCCCAGCGTCGTAGTTCCACGATGGGTCCAGACACGATGGGCAGTATTCCATGGAGGACTTGTGGCCAATAGACGGGGTCACCGAGGACAAGGGCGCGGGCATCGCCCAGTTGGCGGAGTTGGTCGGCGACGGGGGTGGCGGCCATTATAGGCGTCTTCCTCTTTCTCTTTGGGAGGATATGTTTTTATTTGGCTTGTAAACTTCCTCTTCGAGCCTTATTATTTGTATCTTCTCTTCTTGGCCGGACTTGCCTGGCTTGCTTTCTGCTCTTTCTCTGCTCTGGCCTGCTTTGCTCTAGCGGGTACTGTACGTTGCTCTATTACGGCGCGAGAATGGAGAAAGAACTGGGAGGTTGGAAGGGGAGGGTGAGATTACAGGGGCAGCAGTGTAGTGAGAAGTGAGGAAGATAAATAATAGCAGCCAGCACGCACTGCCAGTGTAAAAGGAAATTGAGCCGCTTCCTTCAGCCTTCCCCCCTTCCTAGTTTTGCTCCAGAAAACCTTACTTGCTCAAGAGGATTTGGGAGCAGAAGTATTGTTATGTTAGTAGTTTACCCTCCAAAAGAAGGGGAAATGTATCGATTGTGAAGAGATTGGAACTGATGTTGCTGGGCGTCGCTTTGTTGAAGGTTCGAGAGGACGTGTGCAACACCGGGACTACATATTCTATTGTTGGTGTGGCGCGTTTGTTGGACGGAGAAACGCCCGCCAAGGAAGCGTTTTCTTAACCAGCCTCAAATGTTGAACGATGTCACCCTTTGCAACAGACTAGAATTACATGTAGATATGAAATATCATGTTCGCCATTGTTTTTAGGAATGAGAGCTTTACTAGTAATTTATACAGAATTGAGTGGGGAACTAAATCTGCTCCGTTTCTATACTAAATATACAATGTCTCCAAATTATCCCCCCCCCCCCCAAATACACCATCCACAACTTATTTCCCTAAAGGTCCACTGGTGATGGTACTAGTACCAACATTCGGTGTCTTTGCAGGCTGAGTGGGCGTATCTGGTACTGTAACATCCTCAAAGTTGTCTTGGGCGACAGCTTTGATCGTATAGAGGTCTAAATGTTTCTTCGTATTAGCGACTCCACATTACGATTATCCCTCTTTTGATATGAGCGGGAAACGTTACAGATTGACCCAGTCAGCGCCAGAATAGCAGCGCCGGTGAGAAGATTCTTGACTAGAAAGGGTTTCCGAGCACGAATGAGAGATGGCCCTTGCGTGTAATCGGACTGGTAGTACGACGAGCGGGGGGCCCTGTTTAAAGCGTCATGCGTGAGCTTCTTCATTTCTTTACAGGGAAGCGGGAAGGGGATTTACACTGGACCAAGGAGTCTTCTTGTAGGAATCATTATAGGCCGGTCTGCTGTTCTGATTGTAAAATGTTCGACTTAGTTTCGGAGGTATTGGTTCAAACGTCGAGGCTTTAGTGCAGCGGCGGTCGCCGGAATCAATGTTGCGCCATTACTGACGCAAGTCTACATGTATGCAGGCTTGAGAACGCCAAGCTTAGCCTATCTCCTACTCGAAAACATGTATCTACTCGTAGTTTTCTAACGTTTCCGAACTGGACTGGGTCTGCATATGGGCGTAAATCGTGCTTGGCAACTAGATTTTGGTGGTATGCAGACCCAGTCCAGTTCGGAAACGTTAGAAAACTACGAGTATCTAACCCTACAAATATGAAAGATGTTTCGAACATCATTAACGAGATGTCTCCTCACAAATGCCCAGCCCGAAATACGCGGGTGACACCGTGTGAATCTCACACAGTGCTACCTGCACTTGCAATACAGCCCTCACTTTTATCCTCGCTGCGATTGTATAGGTGGTTCGGAACTCACAAAATTGTGAGTTCCGAGAGTTGCGACAAACCCCTCATAAAATCTAGACATGGAGCGCTACCGAGAAAAGCTGGCCGATAAATCATTTACATCAACCTAAGACATCCAAGCTTTGCGGCTCTTCTGCTACCCCTGTTCACTTTCAAAAGCGGTAATGCAACCGAGCTATGAAAGTACATGCCAAGTTTTTTTCCCCAAACCCATTCTCGTTGCGCAAGATACAAAACAGCCAACTACATAACATAAAATACAGTACTTGCAATAAAAATGTCGGATTACATCTATCGCCCGCCGCCGCCACCGCCACCACCACCACCTCCCAATAGCTCTAGGAACAGCGCAAATCCTGGAGGATATAGTGCGAACTCACAACCAGGCACCGGAAGCAATCGTGGTGGTAGAGCCAGAGGTTCACATAGCGGAGGCTTCAGTCGTGGTGGTAATGGTGGTGGGAATACAACTGGATGGGGGAATCCTAATAACCAGCAATTCTCCCAGCAACAGCGCCAACCACATCCGCTACCCCAATTCCCACCAACTACACACTACAATCCGATTATAGCACAGCAGCAATACCAGCAATACCAGCAATATCCATTGTACCAACAGCAGTCGCAGCTGCAGCTACAGCCGCATTCCAACCACTATATCAACAGTAACCCAATCTACACAGGTTCACACTACCAGCAACAGCCACATAACCCCTACCTCTCTTATTCCCAAGAACACTACCAATCCCAGCATCCACAGACCCTACCTCCAAAACCTCTCCAGCAGCAGCAGCCACTCCCAACCGCCGGTTGGCCTACCCATTCCTCCTACGGCCACTTCAATGCACCTCCCCAACAACCTTCCAAAAAACAGCAAAGACGGGAGCGCGATGATAAGCCTGATATGGATGAAACTACCTGGCTCTCCCTCAACGGCGGGAAGCTTATTGGAACTAATATCACCCCCCCGGAGACGCCAGAGGAGATCGAGGCCTGGATCGCGCAACGAAAGAGCAGGTTCCCGACTGCGAAGAAGATTGAGGAGAGCATGGCGAAAAAGCAAGAGGCAGCTGCGAGAGCAGAAGAAGAAGAAGCAAAAAGAGCTGCTACGCGACAGCGAAACGAAATGGATTTAAAGACTCATGCTACAGGGGGCAAGCGAAAACGTGCCGCCGCTGATACCGGAGACGGAGATAGCGCGCCGGCTTTACATATGGGCTCAGATATCGATAACGACTACGATACTAATGCTTCTGGCTCAGGCCCCGATGATGATGATGCTCCGCCTGAAGTTGCATCTTCGAAAGTTAGGTCCACTGTTCCAGAAGCGAAAGTACAAAAGCTTGAGGGCCAGGGTTCCAAGAAGTCAACAGCGCGCTGCCGCGATTTTCTGCGCGGAAAATGCCCAAAGGGAGATCGGTGCAGATTCCGACACGAGAATAAGGAGTCAGGCACGAAGAGGGAAGTTAAAACTGACAAGAAAAAGTCCTTATATCAGCGGGTATGTGTTCCCTCTGGGTGGGTTGTGAGGTGGTGGATACATGGGTTAGGGTTCAGTATCTAATTGTGAGTGATAGCTTGTGGAGTATGATCGGGAGAAGGAGAATACTCTTATGCTGCAGGTTATTCAGTACCTGGTCGACAAGGGGCAATTACTAGAGGAAACGTCGCAGGAACAGGGAGAGGAACAGGGTGCAACTGACACAAAATAGTAAAGTATGGGTTGGCTGGTGAGGTTTTTACCGCGAGGGTGTCTCTTCTTATCCCTAATGATTGTACAATAGCCACAATGTAAGATAGAATACATAAAAATTTTGTAAATCAATAAAGTCAAGCAACTTTTCCCACCAAAACCTCTTATATTATTAGAAACGCATTAGAACTTATTAATCCGTCTTTCTACTTCTTTGGATTCTTTGCCTTCCACGCCTGTGATCTAGAAATCGCTCTAGATCTCGGTTTGCCTGCCTTCTTCCCGCTCCCCCGCCTCTTAATCCCACTATCTGTGTTGGCCGTAGCTCTCAATCCCTCAAAAACGTCGCCCTGGCTCTTGAGCTGTGCCGCTGCGGCGCGCCCAAGGATTTTACTTGCACGGTTGAGCTGGTCCCTCTTACGGGGGTCGACTTTGGGTTGGTAGACGGATCCCTTCCCATTAGCTCTTGGCCTACGAGAAGTAAGATCAGGATGACGATCTCGGTCATTTTCAGCTAACCCTCTTGCGTTTCGTTTGATGGTCCTGGCGCGCGTGACGCGAAGTTTACGATCGTTAGGCATACGCTTTTCGTGTAGAAGGAGGGCCTCATCGACGGCCATTGCATCCTGACCATGTCAGCGAATTGGTCGTATGGGGTCAATGATTGATATTACATACCTCAAACTGAACATAAGCAAAACCCTTTCCAACATTTGTCTTGGCGTCTCTAACAATCCGCACACTCTCAACCTTTCCTGCAACAGAGAAATGCTTCCAAAGACTCTCCTCCTGAGCCTCGAAGTCTAAGTTTCCAACAAAAACACACCGTTTAGCATCTTGAGGCGCTGGGTGCGCAACCGAGTCAACACGGATGTGACGGTCGAGGAGGACAACCCCGTTCAGTTTCAGCGCCTCACGAGCTGCAGCGGCGGTTTTGAAGACGATATAGGCGTTCAAGGTTTGCTGCTTCTCATGGAGCTTGTGAGTGATGAAGGCGGCCTTTCGGGGGATTTGTTCGGAGAAGGCGATGGAGCGAAATCGGACACTCTCAATAGGGCCGGCGCCAGTGATAAAGTGCGATTTAAGAAGTTTATATTCAGACTGTCAAAAGTCAGCTATAAATAATTCAGGGCGTGGATAAGATGTGGTATTCTAACTTTTGAGGAAACCACCGTGGAGGGAACGTTTCCGAGGAAGACAGTCCTGGCCGCTTTTTCAATCTCGATTTCTTTTTCATCTACAAGAGTTTCATGCTTGATTGGAAGCTCTTTCTTCTCGTTCTCATCCCCCGAACTATCATCACCGCTCTCTGCGAGGGCGATACTGGCCTTCTCTGCAAGCTGTTTATTCCTCTTTTTTCTCCTCTCCTCATCCGCTGCATCTTCTTCGTCCTGAAGCTTTCGAAGGTAGGAATCTTCAAGTTCCTCGTTTTCTCCCTTCCGTTTCCGTTTCCGTTTTTTATCAGATATTGTTACTTTGGCTACTTCCGGGATTGGGTCAGTTGGATCTTCGTTATCGGGATCGGCAACCTCTTCATTGACCTCCGAAAGATCGGCGTCGGCGTCGACAACGACTTCCTCATCATCATTGTGCCCTTGCTCTTCCCTCTCAAGCAGTACGCGGGCAGGCCTTATAGGAGCTTTTACTACACCAAACTAAGAAAGAGTCAACCATGATATATGTTTATCTAGTAGAATGGAGGATGGAGTGGAACACGCACGCTCGACTCAAATAGTGAGGCTAATGAGGGGTCGATTTTCTTTTCTAGGAGAGTCGCAGTTAACTTCTCCTTCTTGGTAGGTTTTCCTGATCTATCCTTCTTTCCCATTGCTGCGAAATTTATGTGGGGTTAATTTGGGGGGGGGGGGGGTCAGTTTGATAGTGCGAGCGACTTCTACTTTTTTTTTTCTTGAAATAATCAGCACTTGATTTGAAGATGACAAGGGTTCCTGGCGTGTCAGGTGGAGCAGGTAAAAAAGGGTATGGGACAAGTGCAACAAAGTGCGCGTGACAATAGCGTTGTTGAACTGACAGATTGGCAGGATACCTACATGTAGGTACATGTAGTAGAGTAAGGGCAGGGCACACAGCAAAGGTTTCGGTTTCAACAATTTTCCTCTGCCCCGGGTTTCTTGGCACACTCAAGCCGGCAGCGATATCAGTTTTGATCAATTCCACCCACACACAACTAGGATGAGTGTGTGAGTGATATGGGTGAGTGAGAGTGATATGTGGGTGTGCAGTGGGCGCGGCGGATACTGCACTACCTACATGGTATTTGTGTGTGTGTGTGTGTGAAGCTCAATTTGGGCATGGAAGTAGGTACATTTAGTGTGTACTTGGTTGAATGAAGTAAATGATGATGACGATGCCGGGAGAATAAAAAGCAAGCAAACAAATAGGTTTTATATAAATAAAATGAAATATTTATGCGGGCTGAATGTAAGCTCAAATGCACTGGTTCTGGTTGTTTATGAAAATTGTAAAGGATGCGGCTTCATGCTTACTGCCAGAAAGGTTGTGGGCGGTGGGGGTTCATTATCGAATGTGCATTCATGTAGAAAAGTTGCTTGCTTGTTGGTGCCGGCGGAGGCTGGGGTACATGTGGTATGGTGTAGGTACTGCGGTGTAGCGTATTATCCTCGCCCTCCTCCGCCGGTGTTTTCCTCTTCTCGCGCACTTTTAATGTACCTAGACGCTTCCACGAAACAACTTTCCCCGCCAGCAACAACCGCCTCTACGAGGGTCGCCCCATAATCGCCTTCACGGTTCAGTGTTCGCCATCCGCCCACCCGTCGTTCACAGGCTACCTATACACCTCCCTTGCTATATTGTTCATTTGAATATTCGAATAAGTTGTCTTGCTACTGCAAACTCTTCATAACGGTCCATACCCGCCTCTTGCTATCTGTGTGTGTCTTTGGAGCCTGCCTCCTTCAAGACGCTCCGCCCACTCTTGCTCGTCATAGGGGAGAAAGGTTCACTCCCTTCCTTCCCCTCTTCCGCGGCTACTTTTGCACCATTCCGAAAAGAGCCCGATCTTGTTCCCTTATTCTTCTCATTTGTCACTGTAATCGCTGGTCCCTTTACACCCTGATCCTTCCCCTACTCCCAATCTCATTCTCACTTACGCCTAAATCCAATTTTCTCCATCCTTTCCCTCTTCACACATTATTCAACTAACTCAGGACCAGTCTGACATTTCCGCTCCGCCGTATATTCCTGGGACGAACGCTTGTTTTGAGCGGCTCTTCTGGGTCCTACCTCGTCTGGTGCCAATCTTTCCGCCAGACGTCACTCACTATCCTACCAAACACCACCACCACCACCACAACTACCACTACCACTACCACCACCACCAACACTACTACCACCACCACAACCACTGTCACCACTTCTTCTACGTTCCCATCTTTACTCTTACGTCTATATAGTCCGTCACCCTGCAGACATCTCGCCTCATCCGCTGCTCATAGCATGACACCAGCTCCAAAACGCGGCAGCAGATCTCGTCCCTCTACCATAGCTCAGGAAGAATCTGGTACCACTCCTCCTCCTACTCCTCTTCTCCCCCAAAGCCTTCACTCTCCCCCCATATACTCTCTGATCCTATTTGGTATCCTCGCATCTTTTTTTCTCCTTATTACCTACTGCCCCACTCCCCTCCTTCTCCTTCTCACAAGTCGGCCAACCTCTCAGGAATCTAACCAAAGACTCCCCTACCTCCTACTACAGCAGGACGGCGGCACCGAAAGCGAACGCGTTCAACTAATTCGTTACCTTTATCCTCCGAACCGCCTTCAGTTTTATCTACCCTCAACAACCGCTCTCGATCACTCCCCCGTTCTAACGCACAGAAGCTGCACGACCGCCGCGTTGACGGTTCCTCAGAAGACTCAAAAGTGTCGATTCTCCCTGATCGAATGGCACCAGACGCTACAGCGGTCGAAACACAGCCTCTCTCTGCCGGAGCTCTGGAGAACTTGAACGGCCCTCTTCGCCCTCCTCTTTCAGGAACAAGACGAAAACATAACGGCCACGCTTCGGACCGCGACTCTGAGTCCAGCCTCAGCGACATTGGCGAGGATTCGGAGGCGGAAACTGAAAGGCTACACAATTCCCCGCTAAAACAGAGACCTAAATTTGTGCAACACAGGAAAGATTCAACATCCACAACGCAAGCAATCGCGATCGAAATGCCGGTTAGGAAAGAGGTGTTGGTTGGTCAGGGGGAGGTTTTTGCAGATGATGCTGCTGATGATTCTACACCTTCTACACCTACACAATCTAGCCCTAGTAAGAAGCGGAAAAGGGATTTTCAAGAATCGCCTGTTCCACGGCCTACAGAAGAGCCGAAGGCAAGACCTTCAACACCACCCCCAAAGAAAAAAGTACAAACCCCCCATGTACCGTCAGAAAACGGTAGTGTGAGCACGCTAGAAGCAAAAAAGCCGAACTCGGATGATGAACATCCTGTCATCACTAACGGAATTCGTCAGGAGACCCCAGTTGCAATTGTGACTAATGGTAAAGATGTTCGGCCAGTAAAATCGATTGTTAAGGTTGCTACACCCACTGTGGAGGAATCCGATAGCAATCCCGACCAGGACCAAGAATCTGAGCGTGTTACTGGAATTGAAATAGAAGAGAATACAGATGTTGCGGCCCCCACAGTACCAGAGGAAGAGCATGGTGATGCTGTCGATACAATTGGTGTAGATGATGAAGGTAAGCTATGTAGTGGAAGAACATTTTAAACAGGCTTTTCTTTCTTTCTGATAATTTAGATTTAGAGCGCGCGTTAAAGAAAAAGGCCGCTATGGAAGAGCTCGCGGAAATAGAGCGTGTTTTCGCACACCTTAAAGATAGGTTAGAATTAAGCGAAGCCACCTGCCTTACTATGACGTAAAAGTTTTTGCTGACACTTGGCACAGAATTTATTCCGAAAAGCTGCGCAGAGTGGAGATCGAAATGAAAATGATACAAGAAGGCACTCACCCTGAGTATGTCGCTCAGAAAGCTTGTATCGACCAGAAATTAAACGAAAGAGTACGCTTGGCCGACGCCCAGTACAAGAATGGTATGGAGTCTCTAGATACTGCTACTCGAGTTACCAAGGCCCAGGTGCATTCACAATATTACCAACGAGTAAGAGAATTACGAGAAAATACTCTCAATAAATGCAGTGAATTGTGGTATCATATTCAAAGAGAACGGAGGGCTGGCGATACATTAGTTTCAGGTTTGTCTTGCCTCATGACTTTTGTTTGAACAGTGAAAGTAACATTGAATTACAGAATACACCTATCGGATACCAGATCGTGCAACTACAAGAATACAGCACCGAAAACAGTATAATTGGGAGGTGGCACTTCTCACGGGAATCTCTAAACATATTGGTTTTCCAGCTGCCCCTGATGTCTTGGGGGCATCTGAGGAAGAACGGGCGGAAGATTTAGAAGCCATTGGAGTAAGTGGTTATTTCCCCGGTTTCTCGCTTGGTGCCCTTCTTGGGTAGGGTATGCGTAGCCACGGGTGGAATTCTAACGTTCCTTTTGCAGATCGCTCCACGTGTACCAGTGCGGGCAAGTGCAACCGTACAACCACCTGTCTTACGCGACAGACTACTTGATGATCATTATGAGAGGCCTCAGCCAATTCATTGGTCCCAAGTCCAACGACAGTCGCCTCCATCTCCTGCACCCCAACCTACTCAGACCCATTCGCATCCCCACGTACATATTCATCATCATCATAATCGACGACATGCCGCGTCTGGGGTGTCCAATCAGCCTGACCAACCTCTTTTTCTTAAACAGCGTGTTCCCTCCGCAACAGGCTCGGCGAACCCTAGTCATTCCCAGCCGTCAAACGTCCCATTATCCGCATTACTGCAAAACGACATAAAACAAGAACACTCTTCACCACGACCTCCGCCTAGCCTTGCGCTTTCCATTCATGGTGGAAATAACCAAAATCGTTCCCCTCAGTTAGTACACAACCACCCCCAATCACAGCCCTCTCAGCGTCCATTGCAGTACAACTACTCTGGACATCCGATGCCATCGCATCCACCCCAGCCACCACCCCATCATCAGCATCATAACTTATACACTCGGGCTAGTAGTATAGAATCGCATCAAGCGCCCCCACCAGCACCGCAAAGAATAATTGATCTAGGGAGCCCAGCACCTGGGGAAAGGATTTATGGCAGAGAAGTCGAGGCACCAGATGGCGGATTGAAGAGGCTGAAGGAAGAGAACGATGGCTCTCTTGGAATGCCCACAGCCCCTATGAGGTTTTCATCACGGATGTTCTAAAAAGACTTAGTACTATAGTGCTGCACATAATGAGTGTTTATAGGGTCACTGCGGGGTCATGCTTAAAGATTATGGTCGGGTCTGGTTTACTGCTAGCTTTTGTCTGAATACGGGTTAGTTTCTTTTTTACATGTTTGGGAGGCGAATTGTGTTATGGGTACAGTTTACACGGAAGGGGGGTCAACACCAACCCTTCCTTTGTGCATTATTTATTCTGTCTGATCCTTATCTTTACTCCGGCATATATCGGGTTCATCTATTATCTACTTTTCGTCAGGCCTTTTGTGTAAATCGTTTTTCCTTGGGGGTCTTGTTTGTTTTGTTGTATTTTGTAAACGTGGGCGGGTGATATTTTGGTACTATCTTCCTATTTTTTTTCCCCTCCTCCATTCTTCATTCTTCTCCCATTTCTTCTTTATACTAGGTTACTTCTCTTCACACATCCATCATCCTTGACCATACCTCTTTTAAAAGGTAGGGCTGATTTGGTTTTTGTTTTTGTGTTTATTTTTTAATGTGGAGTATGTGTTTGATATCGTTACGATGGTTCGGTGAGTGGTGAATGGTGAGTAAGGGGGGCATCATTTGCGCGGAGATAGTTGTACGTATGACATGGGGCTAGAGCCTGGGGAGTTTTGTACACTCCATATGTGAAACATATCTCTTGAATCTGATGCATAACGGCCGGAGCACAAGAAAGCGGACACAACATAGAAAAAAGTGGAACAAAACTTAATTCAAAATCAGGGACAGTGTATGCTGCCAGTACAGAATACCGCCAATCTAGCCACCGATTGTTTATTTCCAAGGGATTTATAATACCATCCGCTAGTATAGGCATAAATGGATATGCATAGTACGTGTCTAGGGATCTACTTAGTCGGTTCCGGGGGTCGCTATCTCACTCCAGGAGGGAGAACTATTCAGTACTGTATTCACGGCCTCATAAACTACTGTATCGCCCGCATGGATACAGTATGAAAAAATGGGCGGTGAAATCACTACGAAATTCAGTGACGAATGCCGAATTAAACCGGCATTGGGGAAGAGTACCTCTACAAGCCTAATCTTGCTTATAGGAATATCCATGCGGGGATGTACTTGGGGTGAAATTAAGTATTGTCCCAATCGCGCTGGCAACCATGCTACCGGAGAGACAATACCTAATTTCACCGCAAGTATGTATACGCACCTTAGAAGGAGAAAAGCCGCCGGAAACCACTTGTAACCGTTATCCCTGTTGAGAATAACGGGTTCTGTCATTGGTTATGTAAAAAACATGCATCTAAAATCGTCGAGTGATAATTCGTGACTCTACAGCCAGTTAGTGGATTAATAGATCTATGGTGCGCCTGGCTATAATATTCATCCTATGGTTCGATAGGCCGCAAAAGCTAAGAAGTGAAGTGGCGGTTAAAGATAGCTATTTTACACCTGCATACCAACATATGCATTGCCGCAAATTATCAAACTACTTAATCATGTAGCAATAAGTAGATACATGATAATCGAAATATTGAGCTCCATTTGCGCAAGTCTCCATAGACAGTAATTTCCTCGGCGGGGCAAGGATGACCCCTACATACATGTACAGCGACAGGTAATAAGTGATGGAACGCCCTGAGAAACAGGCATCACTGTGTTCCATCACTTATTACCTACCGCTGTACTTTGGGTGTAGGGGTAAGTGAGAAGACACCACTCTGCCATGGTTGCGTGAAGGGTGTCTTCTCACTTACCCCTACACCCGAAGTACATGTAGTAGATATTTGTGACTACGGGAATCTAGTAGTTTAGATCAATGCGAGCATCAAAATCACAAAATGAGAAAATTAAATACGTGATCAAATATTGTCTTTAGAATATCAGAAAAAGCCTCCCTGAATGACTACAAAAAGCTGCAACCCTAAACACGTACCAATTACACCGACAACAAATAGGCGAGGCTTAAACAACAGAAGCCCCAGCCTGATAACCCCAAACATACTTTAAAAGGGGCAAGAACTCAGGCACTATACAGTACACATACTGACCTGTAGGAGCTCAATAAAAAGTAGCAGAGAATATAAAATAAAACACAGATACTCAGAACTCCCTTGTAAATCCCCATCTTGACAAAAAAAGGAAAGGAAAGGAAAAAAAGAAAAAAAAAAAGAAAAAACACCCTTGACAAAGGAAAGATCGAAATAAGCATAGGTAGCAAGAGGGAAAAAAAAGAAGCGAAGGGAAAACGCATCATATGGTGATTTTAACAAATGGAGATAACCGAGATAGTTATCTTAAAAAAATCAAGGCCGTGTAATGCGTTTGCTAGTGTTATGACCATCAGTTCTTTAAAAAAAGAATTTTGATGATACAAAAAATGAAGAGAAAAAGCTCCGCCGAAATATACCTAGTTATCTGCCACATCCTAACCCATTAAAAAGCTAACTCGATCTCAAATCGGGGTCGGATTATTTCTTAGCCGTTTTTGCAGCCAGCAACTTCTTCTTTGCAGCCGCCTTCTTGGCGGCTAGTTCCTTCTCCCTCTTCTCTTCTGCTTGATCCTCTAGAATAGCTACCCTCCTACTCCGCTCCTCCTCTTCAAGCACGTCAATACCTGCAGCCTCCATGTCGCTCCCAGAGTCGTAATCGGACTCGTAGTATATGTACCTACATAGTAATGTGAAGATTAGTAAATCAAATCAAGGACTGTTGGAGTGGGTGTATAAACGTACTTTTTACTGCCGGCACCATATCCACCACCACCGCCATATCTCTGGCCACGTGCAGGGACGTCGTCCTCATCGTCAACAATAAAATCATCCTCTTCATCATCCTCATAGGTGTCATAGCGTCTACCGTTGTTCTTTCTAGAAGGTGCATAGCCACCTCTGCCGCTACCACCACCACCATATGCGGTATCTTCACGTTTTCTTTTCATCCCAGCTTCCGCTGAACCTCCACTCTTTCCCTTATCTGGAAGTTTTCCTTTGCCTGTAGAACCCTGAATATTCCCGACAGATGATCTACGGCTGTCAATACCTCCGACACCTTTCTTCCCAGCTGTTGTCTTGACGGTTTCACTGGACTTCTTCCCGACAGCAGCACCTTTTTCATTGCCAGAAGCAATACCTGGGCTCTTGCTATTCCTGTCATTCCCGGCCACCCCTGCCTTTCCTGCCTTCTGTTCTTCCAGCTTCTTCTGCCACGCACGTTGCTCTTTCACTTGAGGTCGGGCCTTGTGTGTAATTGTTCCCGGGGCCGACTTCTTCTCTGCCTGGGCCTGTGCTGCCCTGGCCAGGAGTTCTTTATAACCGGGCTTCTTTACAGCCTCTGTTGGGGTGTTCCCAGCAGAGTTGGTACCAGGCCGTGTGGTACCAGGTCGTGTGCTTGAAGTCGAAATTTTTGAAACAGGTGGCTTATTACTAGCTGACGCTGCTGTGGTGGAAGCCGGGGTCGGTTTTTTAACTTTAGCTAGAAGCGCTGCCCGCTGCTTTAACATCTCCATAGAACTCTGTTGAGGGTCGTCTACTTTGCGTTTTTTGATGCCGCCAATATCTGTTTTTGAAGATGGTACCGAAGAGGAGCCATTGGCCCGAGTTGTGGTACCGCCAGTGGTGCTGACTGTAGTACTGGTAGCAGTGCTTGTGGTGTTAGTAGTGGCCGGTTTTGATGATGCAATCGAAGGCCGAGGTTGTATTGCATTTGTACTTGTTGTAGATGTACTTATTTTGGAGGTTGAGGAGCCATCTGCAAAGCCAGCAACAGAATGTCGTCAGTGACAACCAATTATATTTAAAACAGTTATGTTATAGTTTCATAAAAATAGAACATATACAGAGAGGGGCAACTACGAAAAGGGCACTCACTCTGCTGGGCGACCAAGGGTTTCTTATCGTTGTTAACTCTTGACGGGACTGGCCGTGGTGCCGCAGAAGAATTTGTTCCAGCCGCCACCGTAGGATCAAAACGGCTGAGGAGCGAGGAGATGCTGAACTGGATTACGAATCGGGCGATGACCGCGCGCCCAGCGAGTTAGTCCGAGTTGACGCTGAGAGTGAGAGGAGGGAGGGGTGAGGGTGTACCGTGGGGTCAGCGTCGCTAAAAACCATCGTGAACTAGGGTTGCGGTGGCTTTCGGGGGAGTAGAAGCTGCTTTCTCTTAGTAAGGGGGGTGGAAAGGCTGATGTGGTGTTGGTTATGGGGAGGTGGTTCGGATGTTGGAAATTTCGAGGTGGAAAAGCCCTGATTGCTGGCAACAGCGACCACGACCACGACGGAAAACCAAGGGAACAGCAGAGCAGGTCGCGTCAACAACAACGCGGAGTGACGCTTTCGAGAGAGCCTATGTGGTAATAGCTGGCGATGGTGAAATTACAAGCTGATTGGCGGATGAGAAACCTCCTTGGGTGTTTTGTATGAGCCGGAAGAGGGAGGCTTCCTGTCTTCAATTTCTTTGTCCAATCAGCCACATAACACCGCCACATGAGTCAAGCTTTAGCCATGGGGCTAAGCTACATGAGGCTCGAAAATACAAGCATGAGGGCTATAACCCTCGTAGAGCTTGACTCCACCAGTCACACCCCCCACCAAACACCATCATCAGTCTAGAGATTTCCCGAAAGTAAATCATTTCCGCCTCAACCCAACAATCACGATATTTTCGAACAACGAAGAGCTTTCCCCGGTCCCTTGCGGTTAAACTGATTGCTTCTCTTGTTCATTCCACTGTAAGTTCCTCCACAGTACCCCTACTAGATTAATCATCACTAATAACCTCCAAGTGACAAAACAACACAGCCACAAAAATGAAGCACCTTGCTGCCTACCTCCTCCTTCAGATCGGTGGAAACGCCTCCCCTAGTGCTAGTGACATCAAGGCCGTCCTTGAATCTGTCGGAATCGAATCTGATGATGACCGTGTCTCCACCCTCCTCAAGGAACTTGAGGGCAAGGACATCAACGAGGTCAGCTGCAAACTTCCCCCGATGGCATGGCAAAGATGGATATATAGGAATTGAAATGCTGGAGCTTTGCAAAGTTTTTGGCAGCGCAATCATACAGCATTATCTCTATACCTACATACATAATTACATTAAAGGACTTTCACTAATATTACCTGACAGTTGATCGCCGAGGGGTCCTCCAAGCTTGCTTCTGTCCCATCTGGGGGCTCTGCTGCCGCCTCTGGTGGTGCCGCCGCCGCTACCAGCGGTGGTGCTGCCGCTGAGGCCCCCGTTGAGGAGAAGGAAGAGGAGAAGGAGGTTTGTACCAGCTTGCCACCCCCACCTACATATATCAAGTTATCTAATGCTGTTATAGGAGTCCGACGAGGACATGGGTTTCGGTCTCTTCGACTAAACGGATCGCTACGAGCACCAATCGAAAGAAATCAAAAAAATCCTGGAGCCTGGCTGGAAGGAGAGCAAAGTTGTGTCTCGTGGATAACCCACAAATCTGTATATTTAATAGATTTGTGCGTTAGAAATAATACAACGCCTTCTGGCCAACTTCTAATTTCTCATGATCTTTATGTACTGACCTGAATGAGTGATAATTGGGGATTGACCCCTACCGCCAAATCTTATCTTGGGAATGTATCTAGGTGCCAATAGGATAGGAAAAATATAAAAAAAAAACCCAAATCTATTAACGGTTCTAGTCCCCCCTACTCGAGTGGAAACAATCGTACAAATACACCTTATGTACATTTCCCAGCTGCCCATCCATTCCCACTCATATTTCCACCTCCACTCCCGTTCTTCCCTTTCGGACTTTCATATGTGTCCATCGTCATACGTCTCGTCTCTGTCTTCTTCAGGCGCTTTGCCAGTATCACCTCGAGTGTTTGTCCGAGAGCTGTCGAGTCATATAACATCCCCCTCCCCTCAACTGGGTTTCTTCTCCCATAAACTTGGAATGCTTCGATGCCCAACGCTTTTAGTTCGTCAACGTTGACGACTGGTGCCCCATTACCAACGAGGTATATCACGTGTGTTAGGTATCTATTCCAGTCCCGAGGCTCCACCTCTTTACCCTTAAAGGCGGAATCGGAATACGCGCATGATTGAGCCACTGCGTGGACAAACTCGGTCGCCGTGAATGATTCGTGATCAGGCCCTGTTTCGCGGTCGTGGGAGCCGTTCAGGAGAAGAATCTTCGGGGTATTACGTCCGGTGGCTGCGAGTGCCATGCCAATATTACGGAGTACGAGACAAGGGATAAGAGATGTGTACAAGCTCCCGATGCTGTAAATAATTGCCTGGGAGTTTTCAATAGCCGTAAGGACCTTCGGGTTGGCATTGGGCCTGATTTCTTGGCCATATGGGTTGATGTACCATATCCGTTCGATCCTAGACGACATTGCAGTTTCTTCGATTTTACTGAATTCGATATTTTGAGATCGGAGGGAAGCTAGAGATCCGGGGAGATTTGCATCTTCCTCTGGCTCTTCAGGCTCCTCTTCGAATACATCAAAATCCTTTTCAGAGCCACTCTTAGAGCCAGGTTCTGATTCTGCGGGAGTAGGCAGTGCAGACGGATTAGATGGATGAGATATCTGATTTTGTCCGATAATAACGCTCTTATCAGCCAGGCCTGCAGCTATATGGTGGGCAAAGTTTGAGTTGATGGCTGGAATGACTTTCACATTCTCCGGGATTCCGGTGATGGAGCGAAAAAGATATATAGCTGATTCGAAAGAGCCGAAGAAGATACGTGCTCCGGTTAGGAAAAGGTTGCCAATTGAAGCGGAGTGAAAGTTGAATGAGGATTTGGGACGTTGGCGTTTGAGGAGTTCGAGATTCAGGAGGACGAAGAACGAACGGAGAAGCTCACGTTTTTCAGACGATATCTTAGAAGGAGATTAGGAACTTAATTTTGTTTAGCGGCGGGGAAACTAACATATTTCCAAAGGCTGTGCGTGCCTTCAACAATAGCAAGCCATTCGAAACGGGCTTCATCGTTGGATGGAGGAAGGCGATAATTGAGGAGGCTCTTAATCGCTATTAACTCGACGTCTTCTCTATCTTCGGGAACTAGCCTGATGAGGCGGCCTATAGGTAGCAACCAATAGATAAGCTTCCAATCGTGCGTTGAACCCTTGTGCCCACGCGTCCAAAAGAACCAAAATGCAGGTACACATACTTCTCACATCTCCAATCCCGGGGCCACCAAATACCCTCAAAATCTCGGAGGTACTACCACCATTATCTGAAATTGGGAGAACAAAATCTAGTGCCCTATCGCCTTTTCCTGCAAGAGTTTTAAAAACATCGATCAAATTATTAGCTGCGCTGCCTCCACTAAAAACAACGAGGTGTTTTTTCGTCGACATCTCAAGATTCCACCCGAAAGATATGTAACCAAACAAGAAGGATAGGGGGGGAAGCTAGGTTGAAAGGAAAGTTCCCCGCAAGACAATACCCGACTCTTATATGTAGATATTGAAGAATAAGCTGATAGAAAATAATCGGGAAAAAGTAGGGGGAAGGGAGATAAAACAATTATACGGGACTTCTACTTTTAGAAAACGCCATGGTCTCCTGTTCGGACGGTTGAATAGGAATGACCGGAACAAGTCGCGTGGAAGGGTTAGGTAAAGCAATCTAGCGGCGGCACCCGTGGCCTCAACCCAACCCTTGGGTACATGTACATGTACTTACCTACGGTACTAATTTATAAAGCTTTCCTAACTCTAGTTAGAGCCTAGAGTAGGTAGGCCCTTTGCTGCTTGTGTAATTGGTTGATGGGAGGATACATGTAGGCACCAGTCAGGTTGCTGAAGAGCCTACTAAAGGCTTTGGCTTAGTCATGCCATACGAGTCCACCATACTATACTCGATATAAGGATACCCCGCTACAAACAGCAGGACAACCCCTCCTCCAGGATGCATTCTTCGCTAGTCCGTGTCCAAAATGTCTTTGGATTTTTTACAACAGTTGCGTTTTGTGCTGCTGCCCTTGTGGCATTATCAACTGCTCTTTTCCCCGCGAACCCCACAGCTATAGTTGATGTTCGAAGATTTCGTGTGTAAGCACACTTTCTGGTGCTAGTCTACCGAAGCCGCCATGCTGATGATTATGCATCTTGCTGTAACTAGGGTAAAGGGCCGGGCTCATCAATATTATGCCTCAAAAGTACAAGAATACGCATTCATCAATTTCGACCTTGAGGCTGGTACTTTTACAACCTAATCCGTGCATGTGGGATTTTGAGTTGACTTAATTACGCTCGTAGATTTAGGGTCTCTCTTCAACTGGAATACAAAGCAGGTATTCGCTTATATATCTGCCTCTTACCCTGGTTCGGAATTCGTAAGTCCCCTGATCATGACACCTTCACTCCCTTCCTTCTAACTAACCTCACATTGCTCAACAGTCTGAGAATGAGGCTGTCATCTGGGATGCAATTCTCCCACACCGCTCGGCCTCAAAATTTCGTCTCAATAATGAGCGCGCAAAATATAATATTAACGATATAACTGGAAAATTTGCTGATCGTGAAAACATCACATTGAGCCTTTATTGGAATGTACAACCACACATTGGTGTGTTGACTTGGGGTTCAGTCGGAATATCTAAGGCATTCACATTACCACCCTTGGAAGGGAAAGGAAAGGCATCGATAAAGGGCTAGATCACGAAAGGCTATTGGGAGAAAAAGCAAGATATGCAAAGATTTGGCCTTCGATTTGGGTTATTTGTGTTAAGTCTAGAGTAACTACATCTTTTATCAATTGCTTTTGTTGGCATAGGTTCGAGCTCGGTGGATTGTGTTAGATTGTTTATTCACTCCCGGTGTTTCATTCATGTGTTCGAGACCCTGAATAAGCAAGAGCTCCGGGGTTCGGGCTTAGGGTACTACCCTTTCTTGGTTCAAGAGGCGGGGTGCCGGCCTTGCTACCTTGTTTTTGTCGAGGTAGGAGTGTTTCGTAAGGACTGGGCCGCCCGAGACAGCACTTTCAACGTGAATCGCCTCAACATGACCCACGGCCAGCGGAATATGTGTTCATAGTAGAGTCACCGCCCCGTTGGGTTATGTTTGTTTAGAGTAGTTTGTGCTGAAAGGGTATAAGTCTTATTTATTGGTATCGTGGCGGTTGTCAAAAGGTCGAAGCCGTTATCTCACGAAACCGCGGCTATTGACAGGCGTTTCGCTTTCTCTCAACAGGCCTGTAGACTATAAAACACTCGGAGAAGTTTCATTTGATACATTTTCGGTTTAGATGCAACAGCTGAAGCCCCTGTATACTAGGGACTGGAATGTAGGTGCGATTAGCATGGGCCTTTCTCACTCACCACGGAGGAGTTTCCATGGCAATGTTTTTGTCTCTTATGTACAGGTTATCACCTGATCTATATCTTGGAGTGGGGGGTTTGAAAATTGTACTGAGCTTTAATTAGAAACTCGCCATCAATCAACTAAGGACCTGAGGGGGTCCCGGCTCTAAATCTTTTAGTTAACAGATACCCAAAACGTTCATCCAAGTACTGGAATATCAGGTCAGAAAGATTGACAAAGTAAACTGAAAGAGTCTAAGAGCCAACCATGTAGCCAGTAGACTGCGCGCGGTGGATGATGGTTTAAGAAAGCAACAACGACATGCAGTCAGGCACAAAACGGAGAAGGTTGAACAACGAGTGATATTTCATGACCACGAACCCATCAACTACAACTAGGGGTGGCCAGCTTGCGACCGCGGGCTATTTCTCACCTAAACTTATAACTATATGTAGTTCTCTCAGCCTAAAGCGGCCTATAACAGACATGTATTTTGGCCCTTGTAAAGTATATCCTACCGTTTAACACCTTGCTACTTTAACCTACATGTATTTAATATACTTATATAGAATATAAATCCTTGTATCAGCGATCGTGAGTTGTTAGTTATCTTTGTATTGATCTACATGTAGTCAGGGTGCGTAATTTATTGTATGGTTTTAAATTTATATATATATTTATTTACATGTATTTCACCTACATGTAGTGTATACGTATATATGTAGTTCTAGCTGCCTGCCACCGCAATCCTCATGGGCCATTTTCGATCCAAGGTCCATCAATGATCAAAAGCTCGTTCGCAAAAGCGGGCCTACTAAGTATATAGATAGATCCTCGTCGATCTCCGGGTCGCGGGCCTGATACCGTACGTTCAAGGGTTACGGCCACATGTATCATGCGTATTGTTTTAACATAATTGGAGAGCTAAATTTAACTTTGAAATGTGTACTTTACAATTTTTCTTGAAAACACCCGTACGGAGAAATATAACTACAACGAATAAAGTGAAAACAAAAGAAACGCCCGTTCCAGTGCAAGATACCCGCAAATACAAAGGGGGAAACACGCTCTCATAAAGAAATCCACAAAGAGGCATCGCCATGAAAAAAATGAAAAAGTAAAGGTTGTCCCGCCAAGAGTATCGACTTAAAACCACAAGTGCTCGGGGGAGTAATATCCCTCTTTTACCATGTCTGAGAATCGTCGCCATCATCCATCATGGCAAGAACCGCAACCTCGGTCTGTAACATCCTCTCAAACTCGTCCCTCTGTATACCTGCAGCCTTTGACAACCGGTAAAGACTTTTAATTGTGCTTGAGATGTGTTGTTTCACTCCAAGTTCGCTCTGAACTTGTACTGCCGCGTTCTCCTCTAGCTTCGTAATTGAGTTCCTGGTCGATGAAGATGAGGATGCAACGGATATCGGTCGGGGCGCATGGGTTACTGCCGATTTTTCATCCTTATTTGACAGGAATGATGAAAGAATCGTCGGCGGAGTCGTTGATGCCGTATTCGCAGTAGTGGTAGACAATGGTGAATATGATTCTTGGTTAGAAGGGACCCTGATTGGGTTGGAAGTCTCGGCTGAAGGAGGCTCTGGTTCAAGAGCCGGCTGGACATTTCCGTATCTTGCGTAATACGAGTCTTCAGATGGCATATCTGATTTCTGCGGAACCATTGGGGTGCGAGCAGGGGTACGGTCATACATATCCCAGTAGTCGTCATCCTCGCCCTCGCACTCGCCCTCATCTGCCGCAGGTGCCTGGTTTGAAACAGCAGTACTAAATGGTGTTGACGGCACCACTGGAAACTTATATGTATCGGCTTGATCATAGAAGACCTGATCAGCTTCACCAACCGTTGGATACCAGTTCTGTTTCTCGGAATCTTCTGTGAGACGGACATCTTGGATTTTCCAGCCATCGTCCTCACCGTCCGGGTCGTTTCCAATCCAGATGTAGGTAGCTTCTATATCAAGCTCCAGAAGTTCTACACATGCCTTGACGGTTTCCCTGTCCTGTCGATAGAATCCTTTTATATTTGTTTCGCCAACCTCAAGTTCTCCAGATGATGGGTGAGGAATGAATTCTTGTGTCGCCAAATGCGTGGAGAGTTTGGGACCTGCTGCGGCAGACCATGTCAAAAGAGCAAGCCAGGTCTCTTCAACACCGGAGCTAGCGTTACGAGCAGGAGTAAGGAGACGAATTCGTTGGCGAAGAATTGGAGATAGAATAGGGAAGAGAGATGGTGGTGGTTGCGGGGAGGTAAAGGCGGTAGGAATATGTGCTAGGAAAGCTGGAAGGATCTCTGAAAAATTCGGGGGGGTAATGAAATTGACCATTGTTGTAGCTGTAAGTATCTGGATAGGTGGCAACGAATGAGACTTTGTGGGAGTGTTGTGGTGTGGAGAAGAAAGTAATTTATAAAACTTTGAAGGTACTAAGATCACAAGGAAAGTATCCTGCAACAAGGTTAGCCAAGTATAGGTGCAACAGCTGGGCCATAGGACTATTTGCTACCGAGGGCTAATAGGTCTCTGAAAAGCACCTATTTAGGTTGAAGGCTATTTACCACTGGTAAAGTACATGTATGTATACCCGCTGCGGCTGTTTAGTAGGGCCCTACGGAAGATCTGGCCGAGAAGCACAACGACGTCTGGGTTTCCAGATCTGCTGGAACAAGTGATGGGGGTTATCCTTGCACGAGTTAATGCAAGTTGAAGGAGATGCCAATTCTCCAGGCGCTGGAGGTAAAAAAAAAAAAAAAAAAAGAGGAATACAAATACTTCGTCTCTGATATTGAGGAATCGACGTCTTAAGAAGGCCTATCAAAGCAAAGCTGGAGACGACTATTTCAGAGTATGGTGGATAGAAGAGCTTTGATGGTTGTTCTGCAGGAGATATTGGGGGGAGTGGATGCTTGTTCCCGGACAAATGGAAGATGAAATCTCGGTGCAAAGGATCCTAAAAGGTGGGGAGGGCCCTTCATAAAAAGGGCGTCCGGATGAGAAAGCCATTGGCGTCACACGGGCATATCATCACGATGCGGCAGTGCACTACATATTGTATTTTACATGTGAACCACTCTACGGGTGAAATCAAGTGTGTAGACCATTTGAAAGACAGAGACAACTTACATGTATGTATATAAATACCTACATATAGATTAAATTCTTAATATGTTTATACTAATGAAACTCTTTTCCAGTTGACTATATCGACACAGGCATGTGGTTTCGTTGCTCTATTTCACTCGGGGTCGTAGGATTTGTTTGACATACTGTGACTACAGCATCTGTCCATTACATACTAGTGTAGCCTCCTGGGGGGTGAAGTTGGAACGGCCAGGGTATCATAACTGCTGTGGCTGAGCGTCTTGGGCGTTCCAACACCCCCCCGTACGCTTGACCATGTATTGCTTAAAAATCTGAAACTCGTCATGTCAGCTTAAGCTTCCCCGATTTACTACTTTGGCCCCTGCAGGGTGAACAAAGCTATCTAGGGCTTCATTCATTGGGTTGATGTGGCTAGTGGCCTTCTGTAGAGACAGTTGTGTGGCTCAAGATTGGACGGAACTGGCAAGATTCTTGGCTATCTATAATTAGGTAAATATCAAATCCTTAAGAGAAAAACGAAGAAAAAGGAGTAACATGATTCACAAGTATATCAAGCCGTTGTCCATAATTAAAAGTCCGGACTCCTCTGTCTCTAAATCTTGCTTACTTCTCATCCCCTATTTCCTATGATCTTGCCTGTTCCTGCATCCCCTGCTTGATCCCGATTGCCGGAAAGCTAAAACGTGAAAGTTGGGCATCAACCACGCACACAACATCTTCCATCCCCTCAAGTCCCCTACCGCTCGTCCACCGCCTTCACACTCCCTATTTCTACGTTTTGTTTGTTTGTTTACAGTAGAGTATCATGGCGTCTCCATTCTTGGGGGTGTATACTGCTAGTTACGCGTACACTCCCCAGGGAGAAGGGGAGTTGACTTTGGAAGAAGGTGACCTTCTCTATGTTCTAGAGAGATCTGACGATGATTGGTGGAAAGTAAAGAAGAAGGTCAACAACTCTGATGATGATGAGCCTGTCGGCCTTGTGCCTGCCACTTATATTGAGGAGGTGAGCTTTCTTGTGCACTTGGAGGGTACCATGCCCTCTGGGAGGGGTTATTTGATATGGAAACCTTCACATTATCGGAGGTCTATAGAGCTAAGCTTCTACCTATGACAGACCAAACCTGTCGGGAAATACAAAGCCTTATACGAATATGCTCGGCAAACAGAGGAAGAGATATCCTTCGACGAGGATGTAGTTCTGGATGTGTATGACGCTACGGATCCAGACTGGTGTCTTGTAGGCCGTAATGGGGAATATGGGTTTGCCCCGGCAAACTACATCGAGAAGCTCGAGGGACACGATGCAGACGATGCGCATGGTACGGAAGATACTGCACACTCGCCCGTCTCCGAACACGCCCCGGCAACTGCGGCAGCAGCAGTAGTTAAACATGTTGCGTTTTCTGCTCCCCCAAGAGAAGATTCACCACCACCCCCTACCCCTCCTAGGCCTATACCAGAAGATCCACGTTCTCGTGAGCTTCCTTCTGCCAATCTTGCCAGCATCATGCAGCACAGACCAAATCAACACTCTGTCTCTTCTAACAGGTCCCCATTGGCTTCACCGACGCTGGCAGCACCACCGCGAGAATCAGTTTCGGAGCGACACTATGACCACGACTCGAAACGTAAACCGAAGCCAGCGCCAACCTTCTCGCACTCGGATTCTGAATCTGATGGGCCTACGCTTCCTGTCCGGCGTCCTGGCCAACCTAGGTATACAGGAGAGAATACTCGTAGCGCTGACGACACATATGCAATTCCTCCAGGATTCCAGACATATCCAGTTCAGGAGGTTGATGAGAAGAAGAAAAAGCGAGCTGCCACATTTGGAATTGGGGCCACTCGTGTTATTCTCTTGCCTGATAAGAGCAGTCGCCCGAGAGAGGAGTGGTCTGTGCAGCACCTCAAGGGTTACAATTCAGAAGGGAAACATGTTTTTATCGATTTGGAGCAACCAACTCGCAACTTGGATCTTCATGCTGGTTCCAAAGATGCAGCAGAAGATATTATCAACGCCCTTTCAGAAATCAGAGGTGCTTATAAACAGGCTGGTCTCGATGAAGTCGTAGCAGCAGCAACAGGTGGGAGGAAGAAAGACATCGGTACCATTCTTTACGATTTTCAGGCAAAGGGCGACGACGAGGTTTCAGTAATCGTTGGAGATGAAGTTGTAATCATTGACGCTACTAGTGATGAATGGTGGCTAGTCGAACGGAGAGTTAACGGCGAACGAGGGGTAGTGCCAGCTAGTTATATAGAAAGGGGAAGAAATACGGCCATTACCCCGGGGATCATGGCCTCTCCGGCTGATCCTCGAGACAGGGTTAGGTCGCAGCACTCGAGCAGTGGGAACGGGGGGCGAAACGCTGGGATACCTACGAGGACGAGTAGTTTGGCTGGAAGCCAACACAGGCCGGAGGGTCGGAGAAGTAGACCAGATAGTAACACAGGCTCTGATAGGGCACAAGCCTCGTCCGGAAAACAGAGTAGGCTTCAACCATCTCGTTCACGTTACAGGAAGTCTGAGGCTTGGAGTGCAGTCCTGCTGACAGCTACAATTACAGAACCAGATAGTTCTCAGGTCCGTCAGTGGACCGATCGTACTGGGAACTTTAAAGTTGAAGCACAGTTTATTGGATACAGTGATGGTAAGATAAATCTTCATAAAAGCAATGGAGTTAAAATCGCAGTACCTGTGGGCAAGATGTCACTAGAGGATTTAGAATATGTGGAAAGAAAGACTGGCATCTCCTTGGATGAGGTCAAACCCGTGAGTGCTTTCACGGCAAAGAACCGCAAGCCACAAAGTGGTATTAGTTTCGAGACAAGCAAGCCCACAACAGCGCTATCTGCATCGCCTTCGCTTCCATCCTCCACTTCCCCGACGAAACCGTCTAACGGAGGCTACGATTGGTTTGAATTCTTCTTGAGTTGTGGGGTGGATGTAAACAACGTTCAGCGATATGCAACTGCCTTCGAGAGGGATAGTATGGATGAATCAGTTTTGGAAGACATCCAGCCGGAAGTTATGAGGATGCTTGGGCTCAAAGAGGGTGATATTCTACGGGTGAATAAAAAGCTAGATGAGAAGTTTGGAAGGAAAAAGAAGAATACCGCGCATCTTGATGAAGATAGGGAAGAGGGCTCAGGGTTATTTTCAGGCCCCGGTGGCGCCTTGAAGAACAATACACGGAAAGGAAGACCGGCTCCAGCCGTCCAGACACCGGGCTCGGTAGACCCTGAAGCTTTCAAACAAAAGAACGACTCAAAGTCGCCAAGGGCTTCCCCAGCGCCTGTTGCTCAAACCCCACCTCCCGCTCAGGCTGCCGAAAAGAAAGCTGATGGTTTTGATGACGATGCATGGGCGCCAAAGCCGACCGCTTCAAAACCACAATCACCCGCACCCCCTCCACAGCCTCCTCGTGTAGCCTCTCCAGCAGCGCAGCCCGCTCCTGTACAGCAACCAGCACCTACTGGGGCAATTGGTGACTTGCTATCATTAACTACCCCCCCATTACAACCAACAATCGCAAGTCCTCCTCCCCAACCTGTCACTACTCAACCTGCCCCTGCCCCCGCCCCCGCCCCTGTCCCCGCTCCCGCTCCCGCCCTTGTTCAACCCACTCCACAAATCCAACAACTTCCAGTAACGCAAGCTCCTCCATCCTTTATGACTGGCCAGGCCACTGGTATTAATTACGGAGCTGGCAACATTCCATTAGCCCCCTCCATGCCCAGCCAATTTGGAAATCAATTTACCGGAATAAACCAGCCACAGAACCAATACACTGTGGGAAGGCAAAGGCCTATGGCGCCAGCTATGACCAATGCAGGCAGTTTATCAATACCCCCCCCTCCACAGAGGCCAGGATCCGCCCCCCAAAACTTCACCCCCGGGATGTCTTTGCCTCCACTCACACCCTCTTTTACTGGCCAACCTGGTATGATGTCTAGTTACGGGCAAATGGGGACCCAGCCAATGCAATTCCAAAGTCTAGGCATGACAGCCCCTATGACAATGCAACCAACTGGACAAATGTACCCGAACATGAATAATGGCATGGTGCCACAAAACACAGGAATGCCCTACATGAACATGGTCAGTCATGCGACGGGTGGGATTCAACAACCTATGCCACATAATCCAATGCAAGCCCCACTTATCAATCAACCAACGGGACAGCTGCAAAGCTTTGGCCAGCAACAGGTTGGTTATATGTCAGGCCAACCTGCTGGAAGAGGCATGAGTGTAAATTCACTTTTACCGCCACCTTTGGTACCTACTGCAACAGGCGCTCAACAGCAGTTCACAGGAGCTAGGCCCCTCATTGCACAGCCAACAGGTCCTCCACCCAATGTGAAATTCGGGGTCAATCCAGCGAAAAAGTTGGTACCACAACCGACAGGAAGGGCAGATTTGACCAAAGCTAGTATGTCACTACCTTTTTTTTTTTTATGGAGCTACACTATCTGGTATATCTACTAATCAAACTATTTTTTTATTCTTTTTTTAGCTCCGGACAACCCATTTGGATTCTAAGTTTATATTCATGGGGAGTTTGCCGTTGGGTTGTGTAAGGTTGGTCGAGTACCTAAGGAAGTTCGAAGGATGACAACCGGTGTCCGATTAGTTACGATAATGTTTCCTTTTGTCAATCGTTGGCTTTATATAAACTCTCTTCTATTAATCAGCGTGTATGCCTCCATAGCGGTTTTCATTGTCATGAATGGAAAAACTTGTATTTTGGTAGCAAGATGGTAGCGCTCCTTACTTCCTCCGCTTTTTTCAGTGTTGTCTCTTTCACCCACCTTATAAACACCTATGATACCTTTTTGGATCAATGCTTATAAGTTGGCCCATGCGCGTCAAACCCTACTTTGTATTTGAATTTGTTTTGATCGCCTATTTTTTATACCCTTTTCTCTATCGGTAAGTCTTTGTCTGCATCTAGCGATTTTAGTGAGAAGGGGTATTATATAGAGGTGCATGTGTTCTAGATTTGGGGGTATAATTATTTATTTCTGGCGGATTCAATCAAGCAGTGGAGTACACCGAGTGATTTTTCATGAGCCTCAAGATTTTGACCACATTGGTAGTGTCTCATAAAGGATGGTTGATTCATATAGAAACACCAATATGCTTTTTAATTCGTAAGTTGGTTCGGCTCATGAATATAACTTAATACGAGTGTTCTCGGACCAATGATAATACGAGGACATGCTTGTAAAGGAAGCTTGATAGCCTTAGACGTCGAAAAAAAAAAGATCTGATTCACAAGACTGGGGTTTGGGTGGGCCACGGGTTATTTCATTCCGGGGGGAGAGAGCACATGAGTTTGAAGCAAATGTTGGGATGCAACTTCGGGAGCCTGGAATGCTTTGATGCTTCTAGAACGTGTAAGTGGGGGAGGGTTGCCATCGTGGTTAACATGATGTGAGCAGGGATCGGGATCGGGCGTGCCAGGGGTTCCACGAACATTTATAACATCCACCGAGAAACACCCGTAGATCCACACTTGCCCGGTGGGGTCTATATCTTCCGAGGTTAGAGAACGGAGGTTACGCGGGTGCAACCGGAAATCCTTTCGTCACAGTTTCCCTATCTAGTACGCGGTGAGGCTGATGAGACCGCCAGTTAGCTTCCGTAAGGTTCCTCGTTTAAGCTTCCGCAGTTGCAACTAGTTCCGTACATAGCTTTATACTTAAGCTTCCTCTTTTTCTCTCATCCGCGAACTTCAACCTTCATTTTTGGTTATCTGTACAGTGCCGAGGACACCAGCGATCTACTTTAAATAACTACATCCGTAAGTGAGATCTTCCTGCATCGTGTTGCGTTACCTATGTACATGTACTTCTTGCTTCCCTGTAAATGGTGGGGTACATGTCTTATCATTGGTGCGGTGCCTTTATCGTTTACAGGAACGCGAGCTCTAGAAGGGACAAAGCTAATCATCCGCGTTAATACCCTCTAGGCCACAAAAAAAAGAAAGAAAAAAAAAAGAACTACGCCGCTCCTAAACCAAAATGGGTGTTCTTGATGTCTTGACCAGGAAGAAGGGTGTTATCGTTGGCGACGATGTTTTGAACGTAAGTTACTAATCCAATAGACCTAGGCTTCTTTATTAAGGAATTCATATTCTAATCGAATGCTTTTGGAAAAATATATAGCTTTTTAAATACGCTAAAGAGCACAAGTTTGCTATTCCTGCCATTGTATGTATCTTCCACAAGTGATATATAAAGGGCTATTTTAGTTTTCTGATTGCAGGAATAGAACGTAACATCCTCCTCAACCGTCGTGGCGTCACTGGAGGCTGCTCGTGATTCCAAATCACCTATTATCATTCAAATGTCCCAAGGAGGGTCTGCATACTTCGCCGGAAAGGGTGTTTCTAACACTGACCAATTTGCATCTATCTCTGGTGCTATCGCCGCCGCTCATTACATCCGTAGCCTTGCCCCAGCATATGGAATTCCCGTCGTACTTCACACAGATCATTGTGCGAAGAAGTTGCTTCCCTGGCTAGATGGCATGCTTGACGCCGACGAGAAGTACTTCGCCGAGCATGGCGAGCCTTTGTTCAGTTCCCATATGATCGACCTGAGTGAGGAAGACAAGGAGCACAACATTGCCACGACAAAGAAATATCTTGAGCGGGCAGAACCGATGAAGCAATGGCTTGAAATGGAGATTGGTATCACTGGTGGTGAGGAAGACGGCGTCGATAACACCGGTGTCGATAACAGCTCCCTCTATACACAGCCCGAGGACATATACGACGTTTATTCTGCTCTATCCTCCGTCTCACCATACTTCTCCATCGCCGCCGCTTTCGGAAACGTCCATGGTGTTTACAAACCTGGCAATGTCAAACTCCATCCAGAACTACTTGGAAAGCACCAAGCGTACACGAAGGAAAAGATCAACTCCAGCGAGCCGAAGCCTCTGTTTTTGGTCTTCCATGGTGGATCCGGTAGCTCAAAGGACGAATTTAAGCAGGGTATTGAGAATGGTGTAGTGAAGGTTAATCTAGATACCGATCTGCAATATGCATATCTCACTGGTATTCGTGACTTTGTTTGTAAGTGACCTGATTTGACCCAACCTCTAATCTACAGCCTCTAACTAGTACTGGCTACTTAGTGAGTAAAACCGACTACATCATGAAGCAAGTTGGCAACCCGGACGGCGAGGACAAGCCAAACAAGAAGTACTTTGAGTGAGTTACACAACTCAAATAACCCTAGTTACGCGTGGACTGACTTTGAGATTACTAGTCCCCGAGTCTGGGTCCGCGAGGGCGAAAAGACCATGTCCGCTCGTGTTAAAGAGGCCCTGGAGGACTTCAATACAGCGAACCAGCTGTAGGGGGACAGGCAAAATAAATTCCCTGTGTGAATAGAGTGGTTGTATCTTTCTTCTTGTAGCGTACGTAACTAGCGTTTTTCTTTTCAAAAAAAAAAAAAAACCACTTGACAGCAACAGCGATTTTTTTCTGGCCCCCTTATTTGTATATTTGTATGGTATCAATCCTTGGAAACCCGTTTTTGGGTGGCCAAGAACAGGGTCTTACTCCTGTATTCCGAAAGTGTTCGAGCTATGGAGCTCGGATAAAGAAAACTTCCCAATCATCAGGTATCACTCGCACAAAGCATTACCACGCTCATAAAATATCACTCGTTATTCCATTCACTTAAAGAGTTAGCAATATAACCTAATAGTAATAATAATAACAACGATGACAACCCGCCACACCCGCACGTAACCGTTAGGTTATGATTAAGGTCCAAGAATTAACACCACGCAAGCAACTGGGAAAGCTTTCGGCCGGCAAGATAGATATTCAAGGGTGTGTGGGGAACACGGGATCCGAACCCGTAACCTTCCGCTTTACAGCGAAAGGGTAGCCAGACGGCAGCCATACCTAGCGATACATCCCGAGCTTATTATTCATTGCGATTATAGAAATTAGTCAAAAAGATGCACCACCGAGTTACCAAGTGGGACTGTGGTTTCGTGCCCTTTGCGCGTCTTCCATGGATCCGGATATCTTCTCATATAGTAGGCAGTAGATTGGGATGGCTCGGGATGTTCGAGCATTCGCTTAAAGCTTAACTGTCGAAGTATTGGTATTATCTATTTTTGTTAGGATGAGTGAGATGTTCTAAAGGCAATTCGAACAGACTCTTGTTCCCATCTCTTTCTCGATGCATGCACACTGGAAATGTTGACCTGGTATTAAGCGGGGGGGTGAACGGCGAATACTTCTTACAATAAAACCGGAAAGAGAGTACCTGCATGAAACAATCAAATCGAGAAAATTTAATCGTCCTAACAGACTTATCTAGGTATCGCTACGTCCTATCTATAGGTTTACTTATGTAGGCGCAATAACTATGGCTAATCGTTCAATATCCCCAAAGGTTAAGAGTATAAAGTATCCACCATAAGCATCTTAAGTGAATGGCTCCGCGGTAAAACTCATACTGCCGGTGTCTAGATAGCCCTTGAGCCCCAAAGTATAATTCAGTGCCCTGACCCATGATTTGAACTGAATCAAACGGGGGGCAGAGACAGAATTCTGACTAAAGATATACTTTTACTTTAGTAGCCATAAAGTGATTATACAATCGTCTCAAACCCGGAACCCAAGCCTTTACCTCGGCTCATGGAGGTTCAAGGATAGATAAGTAAATAAAGGAAATTTAAGCCCATAATGGAGGAGGAAAGAGATATAACCATAAGGAAACCTGCCATCAATCATCTATTTTCTCAAATCCGAGACAGATTACGACCAACCATACTCTGACGAGAGTTTAAGGAAAGCAGACATACTAGCTATAAAACAGAATACAACTAAGAGCAAAGTAGAATTGACCAGATAAATCCCCACCCAAACCAGATAGTATATAACAAAAAGTGATAGGAATCGTGTTAAGGATCGACAGGACAAAAGAGACTATGTTCATAAACCCGAAGATAAGAAAAGGGAAAGGAAATGCAAGAGGCCTAGGCTTTATACAGGGCATGTCAAAAAAAAAAATTAAGTGAAGAATCGTCTGCACAGAAAGAAAAAATCAAAGGACCTAATCTTTCGCAATGACAGATATTATAAGCTTTAGGTAGAAAGAAGAATGGTAACCCACTATAGTCCCTGCTAGCCCTTAGAATGCCCTTAAAGTGTATACGAAGCAACAAAAGAATAGGACTTGGGGTAAAGACAATCTTCCATTGCCCACCTGTCACGAATCGTGACTGACGGACGGCCCAACCACATATCCCCAACCCAGGAACAACCGTACCGGAAGCTACCATTCCGGTTCAAAATCCAAGCAAAGAGCCATACTGCTCAATCCTTTGATCCTCGTCAACACCACTAGATACCTGCCATCTTCATCCGTATCCAATCCCCCCATTCCGCCAATTTTCCCGCCACCACTACCACCTAAGAAGATAGTAGGATTTGTCTTAACAGACATTAAACCCCAGTCTTCCTCCTCCTCCCCGAGATTCTGCCTGCGCCTTCTACGCATGATCTCTGGTTGCTGAAGCTTATGTCTCGAGGTTTGTCTGAACCAACGCTCCTTAGGCGGGGGCGGGGAGGCCGAGGAAGATGCAGAGGGAATTGCTGGCGGAGAGTCACCAGTGAAAAGGGTAGATGGGGTGGTAGCCGACGATGCAATGGAGTTTATCGAAGATGAGGAGTTACTTGAGGCCGTCCCAGGACGATCCATTGATATAGATTCACGTTTCCGCTTCAGACTCCTAGTTATTTGTGGTATATCCTCCTTCGGATTCTCAAGCCACGGGCCAGTCCAGCCTCCTTCGGGGACCTCTTCGTATCCGACTGTATCGATTCTAGCCGTGACAGGTGTCTTTGCTCCGGGGCCTATAGGGAAGTGGTTCCAAGCTCTCATAACTGGAAAATATGCTTCGGAATCATTATCGCTTTCTTCGTCGCTGCCGCTAAGATCGCTGGTGGCCGAGGTTTTCTCAGGACTCTTGTTTTCGTCATAAATAACCCAGCTAATACCACTATCAACATTTAATGCCTCCATTCTTGTGTATTCAGCCATTGGCCAGGTGTAGAATCCCTCACGACTGTCAATTGCAGGCCGATTCTCTATTATAGGACGCATCTCGTCATCCGCATATTTACTCTGGTAACGACGGACCTCGAGGATATCAAAGTTGAGCGTTTCGAGAGTCCAGACCGAGAGGGTGGGATACTCCAGTTTTTCGTTAGCGTTGCGAGTCTTAGGTGGTATAACGTGAGGGTGGGAGGTGGATTCAATAAGTAGAAGATTGGGATAGCCTTTCTGTGGGCCTGGATCGGAACTAAACTCCATCCGGATGGATTTTTCCAATAGATTTGTCCCTATCCCGATACCGCTTCTCTCCAATTCAATATCCTTGAGCAGTGTTGCGTCCTCTCCAGCTAAAGAGTAGACCAAAACTTTATATGCAGCTCTTTTTGGGACCTCTTCCCCCGGGATCTTGGAACCTCTGTCCTCGAATGCAACGACCATTTTTTCAGGTTTGCCTTTCCTTAGATTTGATGTAGGGAAAACCGTATAGGCACCTGGAGGCTCGGGAAGGAAATTTGGATAACCAGGACGCTTCTGCGTCGGCCATGAATCGCTGAGAACAGTTCTAGAAAGCATTTTCCCGGTGAGAATGCAATGGACAACAAGCATATACCTGTACTCTTGAGTAATAACCCCGTTTGGCCCAGGAGCAGTAGGCATTTGCGTTTGTGTCAGGTAATGAACCCATCCTCTGGTTCGCTGCAGTGAATTTGGGTTGTCTGCAAGGGAAACCTTCCACACAACCTCATCCGTCTCATAATCCAAAGCAGCCATCTCCAGTCCCCAAGTTAGAACCTCTCGAAATAAGAGTACCACCAGACCACTTCCATTCCTTCCGGGAACGTTTTCGACAGCGGTGATTTGGTGGACATGAGCGATTCTATTCCCGACACTCCCTAGCTTCAAACCCCGGCGACCACCAATCCCTTCTCCAATTTTTTGCTGCCAAATTTTCCTGTTCGACTCGCACCAGAAAAGATATCCTGCTGTTGACGTAAATCCTCTATCACATATATGGTGCAGACGGTATTTGTGAACTTTGGTTGGTTTGGCTACAGCTCTAGCATGAAGTCTAAATGTAGCGCGGGAGAAGCTAAGACATACTTCTGAGAGACCTCTATTTGCAGCAACTTTCTTGGGGCTTCCAGAAATTGACCGAAGCTCATGTGACATTGAGGGTCTACGCCTCATTTTAGATTTCCCTTTGCCTTTAGCGATTTTCTTTGGCGGTTCTTCATCATCCTCTTCCTTCTTCATGTTTCCCTCCTTAATACTCTTTGGCCCTGAACTGGCGGGGGGGGTGGTTGTCGCATTCATCTCATGCAGCCGTTTTGTCTCTTTTGAGCGAGGGAAGTGCGCCTGCAAGGCAACCTTGCAGATATACTCAGAACTCAAGATATTATTCCAGGTTCTCGAGACTCGGCGGAGGCGAATGATATCGATGGGGGGCAAAAGTTCCGCTATTATTGCAAGCTCATGGATATTGAGCGTACGGAAAGGGTCCGTTCGGCCCATCTTTGATTGTATTTTGTTGTAGAGGCAGCGGACCCTTTGTTTGTGGATATATTTATAGGCTGAAGCCGAAGTATTGTGAGCAGTGATATCGAAAAATTTGTGGGTCACCGTGACGATAGAGGCAAAAGTAGAAGGTTTACCGACAGTACTAACGCAGTAGGGGAGAGGGGCGGAAAGCAGGAGCGGCCCAAGGAAGGTTAGGATAAGCTAAACCCTATAGCAACCGTGGGGGCGGGGAATGAGTGAACACTGCTATGATGCTGATGGTGGGGCGGGGCGGAAGGGGAGGGGGGGGAGGAGGAGAGGAGGAAGGAAGGAAGGAAGAGGAAGGGAGGAAGGAAGGAAGGAAGGAAGGAAGGAAGGGGGAAGGAAAGAGAGGATAGAGAGAAAGAAAGAGGGGAGAGAAACTCGGAAAGTGAGCTCTACCGCAGGGCAACACGCACAAGCAGCAGCAGTGAAGCAGCAGACTGTTGAGTGGGGCAAGCAAGCCCGACAATAACAGCAGACAAACAGATAGGTGGATGGAGAGTTAGACCAAGAGGCGAGGTGGGCAGCATACTCTAGGCGTCGGAGGAGGGGGCGTGAGTGCAGTACGCAAAGGTAGCTGTCTCTAAAGCCTGTAGAGCACTCTACCGGCGGTACTCTAACTTTGCGTGCATATTATACAGGCAGTAAGTACAGTTGCACCTCGCTATGTTGAGTGGCTGAGATACAACTGATTCTGTACGGAACAGCAAATCATTTTTGCAGCATACACTCAGAAGATCTCGTACACAGCAAGGGATCCGGTACATACGTTGGGTTGCGACTGAATTCACTACAGGTGCTTCACTAAACTCATTCACTCACAACTCGCTCACTGCTCGGCAGTCAATACATTATGGGTAGGGCCCTAGGGGTGGAGCAAGGGCGTTCTTCCTGGATTGTCAAAGCTATGCAAAGGGCACCCAAACGAAGAATGAGTTAAGTGAGTAAATAGGTGAATGAGACCACAGGCCTACACCTGGCCTCTTGGCGGGCGAAGTCGCCATGTGGATAAAAAAAAAAACATGTTGTATGTAACAGTGTCGGGGCTGCTGCAAGTGAATGACTTGCCGGAAGATACTTTTTAATCGAAAATCAACCGATGGGGTGGATGGATGGATTGGATGGGGTCTATGAATGGATGGGGGTGGATATTGTGTCTGGGAAGGTCCAAAAGGCAATAATAGTCCAATACCATATCCTGTCTGTACCTTAGACATTGGATTGCATGCTGTAGGTATGATATACATTAGTCAAGATAACCCATTCAACTCGAAAGTGCAAAAAGCCATGCTTTCAACAAAAAGCACTTTGTTGACCAATTCAGACAGGCGGTGGTTCTGGTGAACGGTATGCTGGGAGTTTTGGCGGCAGGGGTCCAGGCGATGAATGAAGAGAGAGGAACATGGGTGAAAGAAGATGAAGGCGGCGGGGCTCTAAAGTCACACAAGACCTCCTACGGAAAGTAAACAGTTGAGAAAGGTAAAAACTGATTTATTTACAAGTCCCCCCCCCTCCCCCCACTGAGTCCATGCATGCTATTTAGTTATGAGCCAACCAACCAACACGCTTCCCCCATTCCGAGCATGGGACGGGAAGAGGTTAGGCTCCCCTGTCATGCTGCAGCTTCGACTATCTGGAAAGTTTTCAAATCTGGGAAGGGCGGCGATCTTCTGACGCGATACATGCCCACTCGCTCCCTATGAAAAGAGCGAGCTTTCCCACTGAAATACGCGGCTTCTGCCAGTGTATATTGGCCATGGGGGGAGGGATCATGCACACTAAGAGGACCAACAGCAATAATATCAACACTTCCCTCCCAGTGGGTGGACCCATAACCAGCTCGAATACAGATGTCCATACTCCTCATCCCCCAAAAACACCCAAATCAGTCGAGAGATGCTGTTACAAAAACTAACTAAAGTACCCACTTACTCACTCACCCAACAGCAAAAATAGATACCCATACTTACAGAACCACCCCACCACAATCAGTAAACAACGTTAACCGCGACAGCCGAATAAACAAACACCCGCGTGGATGGATATTTCGCCGAAACACGCGCACAAGTAGTCACCTGGGCTTTCTACATGGATCAGATGGAAGAATAACCAGAGTTGCTTGTTTCCCCCCCTCTAGGATCCACGAATTCTTTCAACAAAGTCACCACTCTGCATGCCTATCCGTAACCGCAGGCGCCATGGATTATGTACCAATCGATCCTCAACGCGGTCCTGCAGTGCCAAAGAAGGCTCCAGCTTACTGCATGCTAGTTTTGAAGACGCATGTTGGTCTCTCCCCTTCGAAAAACACACAGCATGCCCGCCAGGCCGCTTCTGTACTTATAGTTCCTTCTTTTCTTTCTCCCACCTCCTTCGCTTGAATACCCCCACTCAGTCTGACTTATTGGGTACCAAACAGGAATAGGCACTCCCAAGTTGCCTCTCCGTTTCTGGTTGCTGATATATACGCTTTGTACTACTGAGGACATATTTTCTCCTTCTTTGGAACCGCGGAACCAGAGGGAGCTTCGGTTACGCGGTTCCATTAGCTTGGTCTTATTGGGGACCCATTGATTCGCCCGGATACCGTAACTTATTGCACCTGCATGGCTGCATGTTCATGCTGTACGACCGGGAGCTAAAACCCATGAAAAACGTTGTTTGGTAAAGGAAAAAATTTCACAGTAAATAATACGTCATCCTAGCTCTTACCGGCAGCTCTGTTTACTCCCAGAACACTCACCTACTTCAGTGGAGTTGATCGAGCCCGCCGCTTCTTATTTTTGGGGTCCGATGAGGCTTAGACATAGACATCTGATATCACACCAATGCAGTGCATCAGTGCGGCGGCTGCTGAGGGAAGATCATAGCAGAACCATCGGAGGCAAATCCAGGCCGATAGGTACACCCCCGGATTACGAAGGCCGGCTGACAAGCTGCTGGCAAAAGTAAGATTGGTAATCATGGGGGAGAGGGTTCATCAGATGTCGGTCCAATCATTTTAATCCCAGGCCGGCCGAGGACCAAGTTAATTGGATCGGGCATCGGCTCGCGGGAGCCTTTATTGGGAATTCCGATATCGATTGGATTACACCATGTCCCACCCTGTTGGCAGGTTCTCAATCATGAGCAGTCACTCACATAAACACCAAGTTTAGAAACGCATGCATAGTATATAATTTCCAATAAGAGGAAACCGGTTAATCCACATATATTATCAACGAAGACTAGCTAGGACAACCAACGCATCAGTGTCTCGGTGTCTAGGAACTACCATGCCTTAGCTAAATAATTACTACATGTAGTGTTAATGGAATAAGCTTCTTTTCATCCCATGGATCGCGCGTCGATCACGATACCCACTAAATTCTACATAATGCGGCAAGGGCTGAAGAACCTTAAGCGCAAGTACTTAGCGGATCTTCACACCTCCCTCCCTTGTCGCCAAGATATTGGTTCGTTTCTTTGCCGATACACTTTGACAAGGCTTCAATATCCCCAGTTAATCTCGTGCTCCTCCTAATTGTTCCGTATTAAAACAACACCAACTCTGCTCCAAACGAAACCATAAGTGCCTTACCTACATACATATAGCACTATCTGTGGCAGGGATATCACACGAATTACTACTCTCTCTTCCCTAGCGACTTTCTCGACAATGAACGAAACTGCAACTTTCTTTATCTCGGCATCACTGCCCGGCCGTAGAAGATAACCCGTTTATGAAATAGAACTTCAACGGCTTTATAAGTTTACATAACGTACTTTAAACGCTATATCGACACATTACTAGAGACGCCCCGGGCCCGGATCTAGATAAGACAACATTGTAAGTATTAACGTAAAGTGCTGATATCTAAACGCACGTATGTACACTTGGTATGATTGAACATTAGTATGTTATGAGGACACCTTCAGCTTAAGCCAAAAAAAATCCCATCGAGATGACTATCTTTTAGGGTCAAACTTTAAGATTATATCGTGCGCTTTGATCATAGAAAATCACTCGCTGCAACTCCCGGTCTCCAGATCCATCCCGGAAGCCAACATTCTATCAACCTGGCTGGAGCAAACATAAATACTATGATAGATACTAAGACTTTCCCAACTGGCTTTCCAATTTTATCATACTACTTGGCAGCCCTTTTATACCAGCATCTGTTTAGATCAGTAGACAACATACATGTACATAATAATAAAAATTTCCTCCATAACATGACATAGCATAGATCCAAGTCCGCCATTGTCACGGCACATCTCTCATGATTGGGAATCGGGAGAAAAAGGGATTAGTAAGAGGATCGGGATTCTTCTGATATCGGATTTAGTACAGACGGTTACAGCGATCGGCTTTTCTCCGCGGCTTTCTATGCACAGATGGATTAGTCATCAACGAATCAGACGTTATATATACCACGATCTCCTTTGTCGCTCTTCTTCTCTTTCTTCTCTGCGAACCTCCCGTTATTCACCCTTTCCTTCGGCTTCTCCGCTCTAGTTCGCTTTTTTTAATGGCTATTATTCAATATACTTGGTTTATCTTTAAACTTCCGCGCATATCGGCGCTTCTCGCGACACTGCCCTGAACTCGAACTCGCTCGCCTGACACACCTGCGCCTCTCTCGATCGTTTTAACCCACGACCACTATTCGAATCGCCTATCGCAGATCTTCGCCTTCACGATTCATCGAGATTGTCCGCGACTTCTCGCCCGACCGCCTGTTATAAGTCCTCACACCCTAGTCCCCGACCCCGCTCCGTAACAGCCATCCTACAAAAAAACTCGTTAACGCAACCATCACACCCATAATATCTGTGACGGAGTAACCCGGACAAGAGGAAGACGACAATGATGACGCAAAAGGACTCGAGGAACACAGCCAACAACGAGGACACCGACGAAGACAGAGATCTTGCCGGCCAAGACAAAGACATGTGCAGACCACAAGGCAGCGCAGAGTGCAAAGTCCGAAAGCGACATGACAAGGACAAGGATGACAAGGACAGTGAGAATGAGGATCGGATGACTCAACGAACGATGACAAGATTCATGCGATAGATCCTGCAGGTTTCTGGATCTCAAGAACCATGATTCAGAAAATAGAAAGATATTCCTATATCGGTAAGACAGGAAGACGGCAGAGAAAAGAAAGAAAGAACTAAAGAGTAAGATCCGCCCGCTCTATTTAACATATCCCTTCACCAGTCCGCATGACTCACACCTCCATTCACGTAATCCCATAAAACTCATCAGTAACCACACCTCGTATTCCTTCCCACCATCTCCTCTACTTTCCATTACAAATCCATCACGCCATGGAACCTCCGAGAATCTAATGACGTCCCCATCTCCCCACCTCGTATTCCTTCCTCGCTTAGCAATTCCTCCTCCGTCAGAACCCTCCTCTTCCTACCGAACTGTCGGAACCGATGCCAAGACGCCGACAGATCAGGTCCTCCTGCGCCTCCGATAGGCCGGCGTTTCGGCGATATCGACGATAAACAATTGTCAAGCTTCGCGCTATGCTCAAGATCGTCCGACGTTGTCGTTCTTCATACCCGACATATTTGACAAGATATTCTAGTCGACGCCCCCGCTTTCTCGAATCCAAGATCTCCTCCACTTCCCATTCGATCTCCTTCTATTTCAACCGTGGTGTCAGGGTTTGTCCTGCATCGATCATTAGCCACCTACGATAGTAACGAAACACGAAAGACGGATGAATCTTCACGACGCGTAAGTTCTAATTGCAGGCGTAGCGACTCACAATTGCTTAATTGAATAAGGGCCGACCTGTTTCCAGTCCAGTTTCTTGGAAGGACGCTTGGTTTTATGTCGAGACTGTGCACTCGCTGACAAAGATAACATGCACCGAGTTCGATGTAAATTACCTGCCTCTCAGATCTTTTGGGCCTCTAAACATCTCACTTTTTAAGAAATCAAGACTTGTGACATCTCCTCATAACCCATTGGCTTGGTCCTCATTCACTGTTTTTCCGCAGAATTACGCCAAACGCTATTCTCTTCCATAGCTTGAAAAGGCATGTTAGTTGTCTCCAAACGCGATTGTTGGTAGCGAATTCAGCCAGAGGTAGAAAGTCCGCCCAATTATCCCGTTGATACGATACATAATCGCGGAGATACTCGTTCCACGATTGCATTAGTTCTCTCTGCTTGTCCATCACCGGCGACGAAAGGCGGTCGAAGATCGGCGCTATCTCCGACGATTACAGCGCCTTCCAAAACTCGGTAAATTGCGTCCCCTATCTGAGACTATCGTTTCCGGTAACCCCATGGAGCTTCCAGACTTGCTCTAGATATAGACGAGACAGATCCCTGGCGTTAACATTCTCCGTTGTCTTAATCGAGGTGTTTCATCTTCGTCAGCCGGTCCACTACCACCAGAATAGCATTAAATCCCTGCCTCTCCGGTAGTCCGTCACAAAGTTTCACAGTAACATCTGTCCAAGGTCGCTGGCGACAATGGCCGCAGGACTTGCGAGGTTGTGGTTGACCTTGCTCCGGCGACAAACATGACAGTTCTGAACATAACGGTGTATATTTTCGCGTATCGGGCCAAGTATTCCGCCAGAAGTTCCAGTGTCTTTGATCTTCCGGGATGTCCTACAGAGGTTTATCGCGATATTCGTAGCGCAGTGAAGTTTCAGTTCATCGCAATCGCGACATATAGTGTATTCCGATAAAGTAATAACCCCTCCTGGCTTTCCTTGCATTCCGCTAACGAAATATCCTTCGATTGTCGCACTCCGTCCCGGAGTAGAGCTAGAATTTGATTTGGAAAACTATCACCTTGGTAAGCTTTGTTAAATAGTTCAAGCACGGAAGACGCTCCTTCAGCGGGTTCATTTGCCAAAGAACCCGCCAACAAACTTATCTTCGGATCCAGATTCTCCCTCTTCAGACTACTTTCTTTGTTCCAGTCTTTCATCCCTTCGTAAATCCTGCACTCCTTGTCAAAATATCCACTTTCCTTCCTTGCTTTCCGGGCCTGTACTGAATGATGAAATTAAACCGAGACAGAAATTCCGCCCAACGAGTTTGACGACGATTTAACAATTTAGTAGACATGAAATACTCAAGATTGCGATGATCCGTGAGGACTTTAACTTGAAACTGAGCCGTTTCCAGATGAGGCCTCCACTCCTCAAAGCAACGAATGATGGCCAATAACTCCTTGTCGTAGATTTCATAATTACATTCCGCCGGTGAGTGAGTTTTCGAAAAAAACGCGACCGGATGCAGAATTTGTTCGTCATCTTTTTGGGAAAGAATTCCAGCAGACACATAGTCAGAGGCATCTGTTTCAACAATAAATTCTTTCGCGATCGGGATGTATCAGTATAGTGCGATGTAAGAGGCTGTCTTGAGCATTTGAAAGGCCTGCTCGACCTTCCGAGTCCACTCGAACCTAACATGCTTCTTGGTTAGGGTGGTCAACGGTCGAGCCACTCGAGAGTAAGCGTAAATGAATCGTCGATAAAAATTAGCGAACCCCAGAAATTCCTGAACCTCCTTCACCGTCTTTGGTGCCTCCCAATCCACAATGGTTTGTACTTTAGCTGGGTCCATCTTCATTCCCCCAGGAGTCAATATCATGCCAAGATACTTGGTTTCTTGTACACTAAATTCGCACTTCTCGGGCTTGAGATGAACTTCGTTGGCTTCGAGGACTTCTAACACCCAGACATCCCGCTGATCTTTGTTCCAACGCTTCCAGTAGATGAGAATATCATCGAGATAGGCGGTAGCGCAATGATCGAAAGGGCGTAAGATGTCGTTAATCCATCGTTGAAAAGTAAGCGGTGCGTTCACAACCCAAATGGCATTACCAAATATTAAGGTGTCATAGCGGGTCCTAAAAGCAGATCTTCCATTCATCCCTCCTTGATCCTGATCTGATTGTAACCCCAACGCAAATCTAGTTTAGTGAAGTAATTGGCGCTTCTGCCAGATTGGCGTAGTCTCCGGTGTGAGAGGAAGCGGTGTCGATCCTTTACCGTGATGGCATTCAGCTATGTCAGCCATAAAGCGTAACGACCGTCTGCGCTTCTTAACGAACAGTACAGGAGCGCCATTTGAGTTACTAGAGCGAAGAAATCCTTCTGCAAGTTGTCGGTAGATAGTCTCTTAACGCCTTCAATTCTTCCGACGTGCATGCGGGCCAAAGGTGGTGCAGTCCTTCCTCGTAGCTTGATTTCATGATCGTAGAGACGATGTGGAGGTAGCCGAGAAGCATTAGTTTCGTCAAACAATTGCCGAAAGCGTTGATAGTCTATCGGAATGATCCCATCTGGATTGGCTGGCGTTTCCAATATTTTGTTGACTGCGTACAAAGTGATCGAATATACTTGGACTGCAGGATCCTGGGATAATTTCTTAAAGGATCGGCGCGAGACTGCCGAGATGTGTGTAACTGTCTCTCCGGCTGAGTCGAAATTCACTGCGACGATAGGTTTGTGATTGGTATCAATGCTCCAGACATACGGACGACTGAAAAGCGAATCTCATTCCTGCGCGCCGATTCACGACTCATGTTTCCTCATCCAAGGTATCCCCATTACGATCGGGTAATGTCCTAACTTTGTAACAAAGAACTCCTCGCGTGTCAATTAATCTCTAATTCCAGTCACCTTCCTGTCACCTATTCAATTATTCAATTGATTACATCTATCTCCCGCTCCGTCCTCAACTTCTTCATTTTCAACTCATGCACACAAAGCTTTTCATCAACGATGCATACCGACGCCCAGTATCAATCAAAGATAGGTGGGTACAATAGATTTTTTATTTTGAAAAATAGAGCAAACTACAATCAATTGATTCCCATCCATCTCCCCTTCTGATACTGAAAACGTGGAAATAAGAACCTTAGAAAAACGTGAGGTCGCTTATGCCGCAGGCCAGGACGAATCTTTTAACTCCTCCTCTTCTGACAAAACATCCTCCTCTTTTTCCTTCTTTCCTTTTTGCCTCCAACAATCTCCTCATCCTAGGTGGTGCCCTTCCGAGGCGACAAAGTACAATCCCTAACCAAACGTCCCACTTCACAATAATAACGATTCTCTATCCGACGAGCCTTCCTCCTAGGATCCGGACGACGACGACTGTTGAACAAATCCATGGAACGGCTCCCAGGAGTGTAGGATGGATGGGCTGCCGGTGTCGCGTTCCGGGAGTGAAGGGGGTCCCCATGTGGGGATGTTGTTGATGCAACGTGGTCGGGACCCAAAGGCGAGGGCACTCGGAATCTGAAACCTAAACCTCCCCATCCTAGCCTGTAAAGCTCTTTGTTTATTGTCGAGTCGCTGAAGAAGGAGTCCACACTCCTTAATTGTGTCAGGGGTTTCGTTTTGTACCATGTCGCCATCAATTCGATTAAGGCCTTCCAAAAGACATTCAATCTTGGCCGCCTCGTTGAACTCAGAGTCGGCAGCATAGCGCTGGAACTCTGCAAAGTACTCCGAGAAGGGACGTTGACGCGTTGCTTGATTTCTCTCAAGTTGCGAGCCGCGGTGGCGCGCGATCGAGTCTCCAAAAGCATTATTCAAAATTTCAAAGAACTCCGTCATTGAGTCCAAAGCAATCCCTCATCCGGATATAGAAACTGATCCGCCGCAGCTCCTTCCAACCGAGAAATAAGCGTAGGCAATTTGTTGAGCAGAAGTTGGGAATCGATCGAGGTTAGCCGTGAGCTTGATTTGTACTGTCTCTGAAACATCCTCGCTTTTCCGGTCCCCGATACTTCTCCGGATCAGGAAGCTTTTCAGACTTGGGTGACTTGGCTAGGTCATCATGGAGCTCCCGGTCTTGCTTGATTCCTTCGCAGCTTCTTGATCTTAGCTCGTAGTCCCGGTTTCTTTATGGGCTAACTCGGCCATTGTTCGGTTTCGGTGTGGTGGGCTTTGAGGTCAATGACGTACTGCCGGACCCCTCCGTAGGCCCGGAGGAGGAGCGCATATGCCTGTGTCGCCTCTTCCGTTGCTGTGGGGTCCACTTCAGGGTGAGCGACAAAGAAAGCCGCGAGGTCGTCGTGGAGCTTTTGATAGTCACCTCCATTGGTGCCAGGGGAGGTCATGACAAACTATGGTGCGAGGAACTCGTGCTGTGTTGGTCGAGTAGAGGTGGTCTCGTCTTAGTGTGACGGAGTAACCCGGACAAGAGGAAGACGACAATGATGACGCAAAAGGACTCGAGGAACACAGCCAACAATGAGGACACCGACGAAGACAGAGATCTTGCCGGGCGGGCACAAGCACAGGCACCGGCGAAGGCAAAGGCAGAGGCAAAGCTCCGGGCAGGAACAAGGACAAGGACAAGGACAAGGACAAGGACAGGGAGAGTGAGGATCGGATGGACCTCAACGAGAACGATGATGTTATCTGCGATAGATCCTGAAGCTAGGTTCTGGGATCTCAAGAACTATGATTCAGAAAATAGGAGTATATTCCTATATCGAGAAGACAGGAAGACGAGACAGAGAGAAAAGAAAGAAAGAACTAAAGAGAAGATCCGCCCGCTCTATTTAACATATCCCTTCACCAGTCCGCTATGACTCACACCTCCATTCACAGAATCCCATAGAAACCTACTGTAACCACACCTCGTATTCCTTCCCACCATCTCCTCTACTTTCCATTACAAATCCATCACGCCATGGAACCTCCGAGAATCTAATGACGTCACCATCTCCCCACCTCGTATTCCTTCCTCGCTTAGCAATTCCTCCTCCGTCGCAACCCTCCTCTTCCTACCGAACTGTCGGAACCGATGCCAAGACGCCGGGACAATATCGTCGAGTCCCGTACAATGATTCCAACAAGTACTGGGGAATAAGGAAAGTATTCATGACATGTACTAATATACAAACTCTATTTTTGTGATTATAAGCTGCTTGTATGCGATATATGAATTTCACCACCGGTGGCCATGGCAGCTATTTACCACCGGTGTGAAACTGTAATTGGTATTAATGATAATGCAAAATAAAGACTGAAAGTCAGCATTTATACTGGAACAAGGACTGAAATTCAGTGCTTATACCACCGGTGCATGGTAAATAATTTATGACACATTTACCGCTCCATACTGTGTATAATCCCTTCTTACTTACATAACTACATGTAAGGGGTATCAACCTAAAAATCCATTCACATATATATACACACACGCCTGATTTAGTGATCATGACCGGGCAACGACTACATGATGCATCTCAGATTTTTGCGGCAGTAGGCTAATATAATTGTGTATATACCCTAGGGTATCAACTTTTGTACTATACGGGATACGGCATCCCCAAAATTGGGATAAAATATCCTGCTGTAGGATAACTTTGAGACATTGTGCTGTTTTTGGATATTTTATACCTATTAGGGGATAATCACATGTCAATCATCTAGATATCCTATCAGGAGGATATCTTCTGGATATCCTAATAGGAGGATATCTGGCAGGATAAGCGCCGATTATCATGAAGATAATTAATTCCCTTCCCTACCTAAATATCAATAGTTCCATCAATCAATAACTAATTTCTCGTGGAGGCAAAGGGGAGTAATCCGCCCTTGGTGCGTGTCGACTGTTGTTTCCAGAGGACCAGCTTGTTAGGCGAAGGGGGCGGCGATTCGCGAGGTGCGAATGTCAGGGAGAGGGAGGAGAAGAGAGGACTCGTAGGCTCTAGTCCCTGATATCTCTTGCTACTAGCTACATCACAGGGAATGCTCAACCTGTGTAGTGGGCGTAATCACCTCTTGCTAGCTAGCACGTTACCCTGAGGGGTGAACCTCGGGCCTTGTTGGTGGACTTACAATGGGACGTGTGGAGTGTTCTACGAGTCGGAGAAGGGAGACGAGGGGAACAGCGTGCCCGAAGGCAGAAGAGTGACGAAGCAGACAGCGAGAGAAGTATCGATTCATATGAATAAGGCCTGGCCTTACCTCTAGGAAGAAGAGAAGAGGCAGGGCCCAGGCGAGGGGAAAGTAAGAGAGAACTCTAGCGAGAAGTAAAGTGTGTATTGTAATATTTACTAGAGTTCAGGTGAGAAGACGTTGCGTAGAGAGGAAAGGAAGACAGCATGGTGTGTCCGCGGCCCTTTATAGTCCTCCCTACTTGGCGCACAACTACCTTCCCTCACGAGAAGCGAAGAAAGAAAACAGCGAGAAAGATACATGTGACAGCGATCTTCGGAAGCTCAAGTGGCCGACCCGAGGATGTTACAGCGTAAAGAAAAGAAGAAAGAAGACGAAAGACAGCGATAAAATAACTATACAAGGGTCTCTGGGGAAGCTGAAGACCAAAGACCCAATAAGCTATTAGCAACGTCTATCTGGAGGGTAGCATAGTGTACCGGCAGCCCAGCCTAGACGCACCTCAAACCCAAAGGGGAAGAGAGAAGCGAAGCAAAGAGACAGCGAAAGAACATACATCGAGATTGCCCCCCGAACCAGAACCCATAAGCGAGTACTGTCGGGGGGATTACAGGATAAGGAAATGTAAAGCATTAACTCCGACAAAGAAAAACCCCGCACCGAACCACCGCACCGATTATCATACTAAACCCCGATCTCTAGGCGAGATCGCATAACAAGCCTGCCATCGTCCCTGTCAGCGTGCTGACCCTCCATGTACCCTTCGTGTGTGTCGGGAGGCCCGTGATCTGCCAGGTCCGATGGATCCATGACATAATTCCATCAACAGCATCTCCAAATTACCTTTTACATCAATGGGGTTGCAAAAGTTGGGAAACACAATTGCTCAAAGAAGGATATGCGCATAGATCTGGCAATATAGGGTTTGATTGAGCTATAACCTACCTGTATGCCCGTATTTATGTCATATTCCCTTGATGATGATGATGATGATGATGATGATGATGATGATGATAATGATGATGATGGTGGTGGTGGTAGTGGTACTGTACGACTTGGAGGTTTTCAGCTCCACGCTGTCCTGTGCTACTAGCACAGCCACCTGTCGCCGCCTGCCCGCCCGCCCGCGCCGCCTGCCGCCCTCTTCCTGCTACTCGCTGCGCCTGCCGTTACTGCTGCTACCTGCTGCCGCGTCTTTCCTACTACTATCCTTCATATAAGATGGCATACCCCGATTTAAGACGCCTAGTACCCAATAATATGGATATCATATCATCAGCAGCAGGATGAAGAGCTTATCCTAATTCGTTGGATATCATATCACTATCCAAAGATATTCACTCCACCAAAACCGGTATCCTACCGGCAGGATAACTCAACCGAGATTCTCGGTACACTAGGGTATATATGTGTGTAAACAAGGTTAATTATAACAACACTTAGTCTAGAGCGCCTCTTCCAATTGAGTAACTCATTTTAATACAATGAATTCAATTACAGTTGTAAAGCTAATACAATTTGCTAGACCTACATATTGTAACTGACCCATAACGGGATGAAGCCGAGTGGGTTGCAATTGGGGGCCGGGTCTCAACTGAGCGGTCTCATGATCGATAGGGGTCAAATTGGTTGCTAACAAAAAACGATGTTCAGGCTCTTCCTGACCCGAGTAAATATATGCATCAGCAAGATTCAAACTCTCTCCAGAGGTTCGACTGGGTCTCCGGAGGCCGTTGCCAAGGCAACTACCCTCCTGTCTCTCCTAATAACCTCGCTAACCATTCGTCGCCGCCTCCTCGCGCTTCTAGAGCGCTCACTTCTCTGTTACCCTCCTTACTCTCCTGACACCTCGCTAATTGTATGTGGCCTCCTGAGCCTTCTGTTACCCTTCTTACCTCAGACACCCTCGCTAATTGTTTCTCGCCTTCCAGAGGGTCTCCTGAGCCTTCGATTCCAACCGCCAAAGCTGTTACCCTCCTTACCTATCCTGACGCCCTCGCTAATTGTTTCGCCTCCCGAGCCCTCTCAGAGGGCTTCCGAGCCTTCCAGAGGCCTTCGAGCCTTGATTAGTAAGTTTGGAGGCCACCAACAACAACCTATTTTCACGCAAAACATATACGCTTCTTGATGGCTGCACTTCCAGCTTCTAGCCTCTGTAGCGCTGTAAAGGGTTCTGGAGCCCTCATGAGTCCCTGATCTAGATCATATTGTTTACGTTTATTATCATGTTAATTTTATTCTAAATACATTCTACGCCAATTGAATCACTCGAGCCTTTACGGCGCTCTCGTACTTCTTCCCTGCGCTACTTAGAGCATTGTCACTATATATCAAACTCATTCTACGTTCTCAAATCTATCCTCAGATTCACAAGCCATTGACCCTGTCTCAGCTCGAACAAATAAACCATTCCCAAAACACTACTGATATTAACTACCTAAAACCTTTGCCAGCCGCATAACTCTAAGAAGACCTGTGAGCCTGCGGAAGACACTCCTCATCCTGGCTTCCAATAGCTCTACAAGACGAAGCTGATATGTTTTCGCTGATATACTGTCACGTATCTTGAATATTCGCAAGCCCCTGGTGAGGCTCCTTGAAAGCGCTCCCACGGCTCCATCGCGCCACTTTAATCCATGCCCAATCATTTCGAAATGACCTTTTCCTAAATAATGCCGCCTCACCGTATATTGTGTATCTCGTAACTGTCAGGCTTCTGAAAAATTGATACTGGTACTTGTAGGCACTTAAAGCACCCCACCGGGCACTCCAGAAGGCTCAATAAGCATTGTTCTCCCCAGCTCAGGCCCTGACCATATTCTGACACCGCTCTTACTAGTATTGTTCTATTTATTTTAATCATATTGGCGATATCAGATAATATGTAGGGTCCACCGTTGGAGGTCGTCATTTTAAGTTTCGGGTGTTTATCATCGTCTAAGAATCTTTCATTTGTACTTTGTGGGTCCTCGTTTTTGAATGCTTCTAACATGCCCCAGAGGCTCTCTCGATGGCTTGGGAGGCTCTCGTAATGTTCTAGAAGACTGACAACAATATCTTTTAGATTTAAGACCCATATTTCTATAGCTATACGCCTTGAATGGTAATTGAGAATCTGAACTGTTGCGTCGACCTTATTGGAGGCTGCATGCGAATTTGTTCTTTGTAAATTGCTTCATTCGCGTCGGTTGAAAACGTTGGGATATTCTCAAATCGCTCTACATGCGGAAGTGTGAAAGAAGATGCATTTTAATGAAGTTGAAATGAGAAGCGCCATGAATTCCTCAAGCTCCATGAGGCCTCTGCCAAATCTTGGCGCTTTGCAGTGCGCTGTTCGATCCTTTCTCTTTCGCGTTTAGTTTATCGAACAAATTGAAATACGTCCTTATACTTGTGGAAATCGCTCGAGATACCTTGAAGATAGTCTAGTGTTTCTTTTGTATCGTAGTGTCTTTGTGCCATCAGTGGAAATCGATTAGTGACCGAAACAGCCGAGGATCTCGAAGTCGCCTGAAACCTCTTGGGGTTCGAAAGCGCTGCAAGGCTACTAGAACTATCGTGAGATAATGGCGTTTCTTTACGCTTGCCATTGTGTAGTTCGATAAGCGCTTATTTGGTACAGCAAGCGCGGATAAAGGGCTTAATGGGCCTTGGCCGATCAAATTCTGGCCGATTGTGTTTTCAAAAACAATTGAATCCATTCAATTATGTTTCAATAAGTGAGATAAATATTATGCAACATATCGGCTTATGAAGATCATCTGCTGGCGCGCCGAGTTTTGAAGGATTTAATGTAGGTATTCAATGGTCTTTATGTCGGCGTATCATGCCTAGCGGCTCTGAATTCGATATATCGACTCACTGAATGCGTGGCGGGTTTTCTTGAAGGCTCGGTCGCATGAAATCAGCTTGGCGCAGGCGTACCGATTGTTGATGTTTAGCAGCGGCGTATTACGGTTGATCCATGATCATGCGCGTAGTATCGGATAACGTAAGCGTAGCATGTAGTCGGTAGCGTACTATAAATTTCGCCCCTTTCGCGAGCGCAGGCGCCCGAGCGCCGAGAGGGCGCAGTGAAGGGCCAATCCCGACTCTCGGCGCCGTTCGTTCGTCGCAGCGCTCCGGCTTTGGTGTGGCTGGCAGTAAATTTAGGAGTATGATCGGCGTAATTAGAGGGTTTATTTAGTGTGTCAGGGTGATATTATTGCCGTCGTTAGGTAGGTAGTGGCCGTATGCTTGCTGAAATTAGTGAGGTGTGTTCCGTCGATCGTATATTACTGGCACCACCGTTAATCGCCACAGAAGGGTGACATAACGTTGTGAGGGGTTAGCGGAGAACTCGCGACGCTTCTAATAAGTGTTGCGAACGCTGCGTCTGTGGTCTGCTGTATGCGTCATCTCACATCCATTTCACGTTCGTTGTATTCTATAATAGGTGAATCTGTAAATTTCCTAAATCTGGCGTTGTCAGGAAGAAAGCGCCTATATTCATGGTCACTTGTAGTAGTAAGGAATTTTCTGCCGTTTCGGCTCTGAGTGTATCAGCTCTCTTTTCCTAACTTGCATGACGGCGTCTCGTCAGGAGGCGTCTGAAGCCTCTGAGTCTTTGTAGGAGTCTTGTAGAGGCATCTGATGCGGAAGAAATCGTCTATTGTGGCGCGAGATACGTTCGATTGTAAGGCCGTAGCGATAGCAGAAATTCTCTGCGATTCGAAGGCTGCGTGGGTTGATCAAAAGGCTTTCTGGCGCCATCGTATCATTGCGGTGAAAGAGCTCTGCTGCGCCGTATATGGTAGTTGCTAGATTGAGCCGCGTGGATCACGAAAGTATGATCTTACGTCATTCGATTCAGATGCTCGGATTGACTTTCGTCTGGTATATTCAAGCGTCGCGCCGTGGGGACCGCGAGCGCCGAGAAGGCTCGCGAGCCTCAGCGGTCGCAAAGCTGCGCGTAAATGCAATTCGTGGCGCGATGGGTGGACTTTTGAGAGATGTCGTCGAAACTAAAGCGTTAGCGTATTTCCGTATGCAAAATGGGCGTCGTGATCTCATTCGCGATAGTCGATATTGGTGGAGGCTTGGAGCTCTGGAGGTTTGGGCTCTAAAGCGCAGGCCTCACAAACTTCACAGGGCAGGAGGCAGGAGGTTGTATTCTAAATGGTAGATCTTGTAGATAGATCGTATCTTATCGTGCTAACGTCCTGATCGCGATATTCGAGTGGCGTCGTATGATTCAATATGATGTTCAATTATTCTTCCGATATATGGCGTAGTGAAGTTTGATCGAAGATCTGCGTTCTCTGATTCTCTTACTACATCTATCACTGTCAGTTCACTAGAATCGATCTGTTGTTCAAAACTACTCTGCTATCTCAAGTCTCTCAGAAGCCCGAGTTTATAATCTGCGATATAAGATGGTATCTTATCTTACTCTATTCTTTCTATATTCAAGCAATTGGCGTATATCAGGAGGTTTTTCCTCTTTCTATAAGTCGTCTAACCGCGCACCTTGACACAACAACACGGCAAGCCTAAACAAAAAAGCGAAGCGCGTATCGCCGATAGTGATAAAGCGTCAAAAACAGGAGGTCGGACCCGCTGTCACGGGCAGTCGTTGATAGTGAGAGACTCGCCAGTTCAGCCTCTGCAGTAGTGTTGCGTCCTGCATGAGATCGAGTCGGAGGAAGAGATCTGGAGCAGAAAGGAAAGTCGGGAATGTCGAGGCGCTCCGAAAGCGTTCTGTACTCAGGGATCTGGGCGCGGGATCTGGGCCTTCAGGATCTAGCGCCCAGAACTGTCGATGGCACTGGCCGGCAACACTCACAAGGCTCGGCGTTCCCTCACGAGTTAGATCGCCGTCGAGCGGTCAAAGCAAAGGCGCGAAATGAGTGCGCGATACAAACAGCGTGAAACGTTCTTGAGACCATCATTGTAGGAGAATCTTGCGGCTTAGATAAAGATGGTATCTATAAAAATTTCTGCATGAAGATTTCGCCGATGAGATAATGAGACGGCGTGGGTGAATAAATCAAATTTCGAGCGATTCTTCGTTCAATCGTTTGTCTTGAATATCTGTGGATCGCGATCGCGAATTTGAAGCCCAAGTGGTTAGAAAAGGCAGAGGCTCTATAAAGATCAAGCGACCTGCATTCGTCTCATTGTAGATCTATCGCAGAAGAGGAAAAGGATAGACAAAGCGGCGTGAAGGCTTTGGAAAGTGCGGTGGATAATGAGAGTTATTCTGAGATGGTAATCAAGTCGCAGGAGGCGTAGGAATACCTTGGGCCCATGATAAATCGTGTTATTGGCCAGAAGAAAATTTCTGCCGTCAGCGATCGTCACCGTCAATCGGTGGTATGGGATTGCGTCGACTTATCTGCGTTCTGGCGTTAAAGTCTTTGTCATGTATGATTTAGCGTAGCGCTGGCGAGTTCCGGCGGCTCAGGGGGCCTGGAAATTTCGAGCGCCTATGGGGCGATGTCGGTCAATGACTCGGGGGCAGGCGAACATCACGGATCAGAATATGTCTTGTCGGAGGCTACGAAGAAAGCTGGAAGGTTGGGCCGGGGCGAGAGCCAAACGCCAAGGCTTTGTCGCGGTCTTTATAGGTCTTGACAATCGTAGTAGGCTCTTAAAGCGCAGCAGCCAGGAGGATGGGATTCACGATTCTGATATTAATGATATAGAACATGGAATAGGAAGCTTGAAAGGTGCAGAATATCACTGTCATGAAACATCGAGATGGGCGTTATAGAATCTTTCTTGCAGATAATGGCATTTATATGAATCTTATTATTCTGATTGTGGTGCGGAGGATAAAACTAGCGGCAGCGGTGATAGAACAGCCTCTGTAGGCGGTTTAGAAGGCAGTCTTCGTTTGGAAATTGGAGTTTTTGTTTTTGCGCAGTTCTTAATTTTCTGATTCTCTTTAGGTCTTAGCAATAATTATATGATTTATCTTTTGTCTTGTAAGCCATCAGGCTCGGAGGCTCTAATGATTAAGCATGGCCTCTCTCTCATATGTCCTGCCAATCTCAGAGCTCTCTGAGCTCACAAGCCTCCTAATATCTCCGGAACTACGATGATTAAAGCCAACCCATAAATTTCTCATGTCACTTGCAAATCTCAGGCTCTCATGTCCTGCCAATCTCACAGGCTCTCACGAGGGCTCGTAAAGCCCTCCTGATATCTCGGAGACTACTGATGATTAAAGCCCTCTCAATTTCTCCTGTAATCACTGCAAATCTCTTGGGAACTCTCTGTGTCCTGCCAATCTCGCAGAACATCTGAGAGAACTTGCCAGCCCTCCTGATATCTCCGAGGACTACGATAATTAAAGTAAGCTCTCCTGTAATCCCTCAATCTCATGAACTCTCACTGTAATCCTCCAATCTCAGGAACTCTCGAGGAAATTTCATGGCCTCACGATATCTCGGAGACTATTGATGGTCATGAGCCCTCAAGCTCTCCTGTAATGTCCCTGCCAATCTCACGGACTCTCACGAAATTTCATGGCCTCTTGATATCTCGAGACTACTCTACTACTGATGATTAAGCGAAATTTCTCCTGATTCGAGTGATATCGTGTGATCGTATATTCGTAGTAGTGAGGTTTGATCGTAGATAAACGCGCCTCACCGTTTTATGTCTTCAAACCTCTGGCATTCAAAGCCTGCTTTCAAACGATTCTTGGTAAACCGAGGCGCTTTCGAAACCGATCTTGAATTCTTATCTGATATTTAAGATGGTACGAGTATCGCTCTAAAGGCTCTATCTCGAGCCATTGACAGCGCGTCTTTCGCGTCGTAAATCTTGCGCTCTGAACCTCAAAAGGCGCATGGCGGAAAAGGCTCAATCATTGCACTCTGGCGGAGGCCAGCTGCTACGTACAAGTCTTGCGACAATCGGGACTGAAGAATCACTCAATTGGTGGAAAAGATCTTTATCTATAAGGTTCTCCGTGAGCTCGCGGACGAGATGGTAAGAGTAGAGTGGGCTAATAAAGCCTCCGAGGCGAACAATTATTCAACAATCTGTCGATTTTGCATGGACCACAAGGCCGTCAGGTATTGGGGCCAGCGTAGTGTGAAGGCAGAGGGCTCTATAAAGATCAAAGCAGCTCATCCGCCTCGTTATCGATCTATCGCAGAAGAGAAACAGGACAGTATGGTGGGGCTTTGAAGCGCGGATGATGAAATTAAAGATACACGCCATCAAGGCCTCCTGCGCGAACTGCAGACCACATCAGTGGCGGGCGTAAGAATACCTCTGAGGCCGGCAATAACCAATATTATTGGCCGAAAGGGTTACAGGCGTCGTGATATATCTGCGCTACGATTGAGTACGGACCGGATCGCTTATCGCTATTAACATCCTTGGGGTTATCTGCAAGATTTAGAAAGACTGCAATAAGCGGCGCACGGCTCAGGAGGCGCGAGCTTCAGCGCTTGCAGGCGTTGTCAGTCGGAGGCAAGCACCTATCACGAATCCGGAATATGTGCAGATCGGAGATTCGAAGAGCTGGAAGGTTGGCTCAAAACCAGAGGCAAAAGCGGCAAAAGGCTGCGTGCGGTCTTTCTGAGCGCTTTGGCTTGTCATTCTTTCTACGAATGCATCAAACCTTGCTAGAAGGATATTAGCCTGACTAGAGGCGGCGTTGATGGAATAGGGCTCGATGTTGAGGAGGAAATGCTAACGTTTAGGAATAAGGTTGATCAAGCGGTTTGAATATCTCAAATGCGTCGCGATGATGGAGTGCTTGGATTGTCACTGGCGGTGGTGCGTAGCGTTCAGGAAGTGCGGCGATTGGAAAGAAGGCTCGATGGCGTTATAGAAGGCTCTGCGTGCCATTACCTTTGAGTCTTGTCGCTATGATCGTGAGCGTATTTGGCCGCGTAGAGAAATCGCTGTTTAGCGCGATGGTGAAGGCGGAAATCTGCCGGCGATTGTGTGGCCTCGAGGCTCTGACGATCTAGTATGAGTTTAGAAAGCGAGGCGTTGATTGGAGCTTAGAAACGATTAGAGCAGAAGGCACGATAAGCGATTTGATGTTATGCAGTTTTTGTTTTTGGAGATGCGATTGCAATTTTGCTGTTTGGGAAAGTATGGTTCTATTTGGATATCGTGTTATCTTATTTAGATTAGTTATAGAATTGATTTTATTTTAGTAAGCCGTCCGGAAGAACCTGCAAAAGCGCAGGAATTAGAAAAAGCGAAGATGATATGGTGTGAATCGAGGCAGTATATAGTGGAGGTGAGAGCGCCCGTGAAGGCTCTTCTTCCTCTAGCCATCGTAGGCAGGAGGCAAAAATCAACAAGCGTAGCGTTGAGGAAGGCGTGGCGTACAAGCGTCTCCTCATTAATAAGCGTCTGGGAGGCGATGAGTGTTTGAGTCTTTGCGGCAGTAGGAATTCGGTACTCTGAGCCGAATCGGACCCCGATTACTTATGGGCTCACGACGCCAGAAAGGTTTCGGACGGGGCGATGGTAAGCGAAGTGTTGCGGGGCGCGCGCAGGTGATTTTGATGATCGTCCAGGAGGAGGAAAGCTACGTTCAAATCATGAGGATGGTATGAGGATGAGGTAGGGAGATGAGAATCTGCGCGCGTGTATCGTATCGCTATCGAGCGGAGTATATCACGTCCATGTCCATCACCACGCCGCACCCATTCTGCCACTCTGCGCGACCACTATCAGCCGTCGCGGTGGAAAAGCGAGGCGCATGGCTCGCTATGGGCTCTTAAACTGCTCGAAGGAGGCACAGTGGTGGGCGGCGGCTATTTTCTTGCCAGTGCCGATTGATGCAGGTATGTGATATTTAAATCCCCATCGTCTCAGTCGAACCGCGATATAGCGGGCGCGGAAACCGTCGTATCGTTAATTGCGAAGGCGGAAACTCGCGGAAGGCTGGGCAGCCTCGAAAAGCTAACATTGCCTCCACAAGTTCGCTCATTTCGCTCAATCAGTGGCTTGCGACAAGACCGGCCGCGAGCGAGACAATGCTTCAAATTCAGCCACTTTTCGTATCAGCAGGTCTCGCGGCAATATCGTAGCGCATCTCTATATGGAGCAGCCATGGCGCATGGAATGCCGCCGCGCCATGGATATGGAAGCGGCCCTTCCAGCTATTAAGCAAAGCGCGTGGTAATCAGTCCGGGCGTTATCATTCTTTCGAGGCGCTTGGCGCCAGCGGTCTTAGTAATGCGTTAAATCGGTTTTGGAGTGAAATGACGGCCGTTTTAATCTGAGTCTCACCGTCATTAATTTATTAGGAAGCGGCGTGAGTCTCGTCGTGCGCTTCGGAGAGCTTAGTGGCGCCCATTAGCGGTCGGTAGGTTCAAATCAATTGTTCGCGGGTGAGATCGCACCTTGTTTTTGCAGTTAAGGACTACATGTCGAAGGATCTTTTGTATGGCTTGAGCGAGGAGAAAACGCCGGAGGCAAAGGGTAAGAAGGTTGTCCCGGCGTTTTGGCATCGGTTCCGACAGTTCGGTAAGAGGAAGCAGGTTGCGACGGAAGAGGGATGGTTAGGCGAAGGATGGTCGGAGGTGGGGAGATGGTGACGTCATCGGATTCCAGGAGGTTCTATGGCGTGATGGATTTATAATGTAAATAAAAGAGATGGGGGGGGGAATTATGGAGTGTGGCTACGGCAGGATTCTATGGGTTTCTCTGGGCGAAAGTATGAGTCATAGCGGATTGGTGAAGGAAGATGTTAAATAAAGCGGAGGGATCTTTTCTTTAGTTCTTTCTTTCTTTTCTCTTCGTCTCGTCTTATGTCTTACCGATATATAGGAATATCTTTCTATCACTCCGAATCGTAGTCTGCGATCGGAAGCGCAGGCCGGGATCAATCGTCGATATCATCGTCGTTCGTTGAGTCAATCCGATCCTCAGCTCTCTGCCTTGTTCTTATTCCTGTCGAGACTTTGCGCTCTGCGCTTCGCCAGGTCTGTCTTTGTCTTGGCGTGAATCTCTGTCTTCGTCGGTGTCGCCGTTGTTGGCTGTGTTCTTGAGTCTCTCTGCGTCATCATTGTCGTCTTCATACCGTTCAGGATCTCCGTCGCGCTAAGGCGAGACTCTACCTCTTCGGCCGCGCGCGAGTTCGCCATGTGGTTTGTCGTGGCGCCGCAGTGCCGATGGAGGTGACTATCAAAAGCTCGCGATGGCGCGGCTTTCTTTGTCGCTCGCGCAAGTGGACCCGCGCAGCAGCGGAAGAAGCGGCGCGGCATCTGTAACCTTCTCCGAGCTCTGGAGGAGGTCGTAATCGTCGTTGACACCAAGCGTCAGCGCCGAAACGAGCAAGCGTGAGTTATAAAAGCAGGGACTACTGAGCTAAGATCGAAGCTGCAGAAGGAATCAAGCGAACTTGAGGGGCTCGTGATAGCCTGGCCAAAGCACAGTCTGGCTACGTCCAGGAGAATGTCGTGGGGATCGGAAAAGGCGAGAATGTTAGAGACGGCTACAAATCAGCTCACGGCTAACCTTGATCGATTCCACCTCTGCTCAACAAATCGCTCTGTTATTTACCATTTGGAGAGGCTGCGGCGAATCGATTCTGAGCTACATTCGGATGAAGGAATTGCTTTGGATTCGATGTCGGAGTTTTGAAATCTTGAATAATCTTTTGGAGATCACGATCGGGCGTATTCTTCTTTCGTAAATAGCACGAGGAAATCAAAGCAACGTCAACGTCGCTTTTCAGAATATTTTGCGAGTTAGAGCGTTATCTTTGCCATTTCTGAGTTCAACGAACTGCCAAGATTGAATGTCTTTTAGAAAGCCTCAAGCAGGAATTGATGGCTATTTCGTAGTACAAAATGAAACTCACGCACTTGTCGAGTGTGGAATTTCCTTCATTGACCCTCGACAACAAACGAAGAACTCTGGTAGGGATGGGAGGTTTAGATTTCAGATTCGAGTCTTTCCTGCCGTCCCTTTGGGTCCGTCAGCTGTCGCGTCAACAATCACGTCGTCACAGGGACCACCTCCATGCAGAATGTGGCCAGCAGCTCATCACTCCTGCACTCGCAGGGGCTGTTATTCGCATGGATCTGTCTCTTAGTCGTCGTCGTCCGGACCCAGGGAAAGGAAGCCGTCGGATAGAGAATCGTTATTATTGTGCGGGGAGTTGGGCGTTTGGTTGGGAGCGTACAGCGCCGGGAAGGAGCATGAGGATGAGGCGTTGTTGGAAGCAAGAAGGAAAAAGAAAGGAAAAGAGGAGGATGTTTATCGGATGAGGAGGAGTTAAAAGATTCGTCCCACTTGGCGCAGCGGCGTAAGCGGGGGCGTACCGGAGGATTACAAGATTGCAATCTCGTTTTCGATGTCGGAAGGAGAAATGGATGGGAATCAATTAATTGTAGTTTGTTCTATCTCTCAAAATAAAAGTCTATTGTACCCACCCACGCCTTTAATTGATACTGAGCGTCGGATATGCATTCATAGATGAAGACTTTGTGCGCCGCCATGAGTTAAAAATGAAGAAACTAAGGACTGAAAGGGAGATNGATGTAATTGATGGAAGGTCTCGTCACTATCCGCCAAATACCGCATGAGGAAGACCATTATCGATAGTGAAAAATGAGATTCGCAAGTTCTAACCTTCATTTTAAACACCGCCAACGAATTCAAGCGTAATCACTGCACGGGAATTTCACGCCGCCACCGTAATCCACCGCCTACTCATATCTCGCAATCACTCCACGATCGCTTAAGCTAGTTCTCGCAAGATTCTACGGTTCAAATTTATTCAGCTATTAATAAAATCTTGAGGCACCAACCTGATGGAACAATACCTATAGATTATCAACGATTTCGACAACTGTTTGATGAACGCCTGCGTTACCCCTCATCGCCCCTACGACCACGATTAAACTATGCGAAGGAACAAGATCGCCTTTGGTCCCCACGTACAGTATGTCGAGGAGGAGTTGAAGGCTTTGAGGATTTACCGATAACTTGCAAAAGTGCTTTACGCTCTAGTAACCGGCGACGGCCCGGTTTTGTTTGTCAAAAGGCGGATTACTTCTTCGTCTCTGTTGATTATCGAAAACTCAACGCCATCACACCAAGACAGATATCCTCTTCCTCACCTGAAACCACGCTAATCTGGACGGGCCTAACTACTTCACTAAATTGGATTTGCAGATAATCAACCGTGATCGGAGGATGAGTGGAAGATCGCTTTAACACGCCATGGTCATCGAGATTTTCAGAATGCCATTCGACTAACCAATGCCTCGCCACTTTTCAACGCTGATCAACGACATTCTACGCCTCTTCTAGATCGCCGCTACGGCCTATCTCGACGATATTCTCATCTACTCTGGAGACATCGGAACAACATCAACGTGACGCATGTTAGAAGTTCAGAGGCCAAGTTCATTTGAAGCGGAGAAATGTGAGTTCAGCGGCAGGAGACTAAGATCTCGGACGATACTAACCCTGCAGGGAATGAAAACGACCCGCTAAAGTGCAAACGATTGCGACCGGAGGCTCCAAAGACGGAAGTTCAGGAATTTCTGTCACTAATTTCTATCGACGATTCATCTACGCTTATTCTCGAGCCGCCATCGACCACTTTGACCAAGTTAAACATGTCGTTCGAGACTGAGGTGAGCGCTTCAAAAGCTCAAAGTCGCTTTCACCACGGCCCCGACTGACGCACTCGACCCAGAAAAGAGAGCTTTATCGTTGAAACAGACGCTCGACTACGTCTGCCGGATTCTATCACAACGGGATGAACAAGTTCTGCACCCAGTCGCTTTTTTTCCAAAACTCATTCGCCAAATGGAATGCAACTACGAAATTTATGACAAAGAATTGTATTGTTATTCATTGCTTCAAGAATGGAGACCTCATTTGGAAACGGCTCAGTTTCAAGTTAAAGTTCTAACAGATCATCGCAATCTGGAGTACTTTATGTCCACTAAATTGCTAAACCGACGTCAGACTCGTTGGGCGGAGTTCTTATCTCAGTTCGATTTTATTATTCAATACAGGCCAGGAAAACAGGGAAGGAAGGTGGATATTTTAACTAGAAGGACTAAGGATTTACCACAGGAAGGGGATGAGAGACAACAGAATAGTGTTGAAGAAGGAGAATTTGGATTGAGGATAGGTTAATGCGCTTTGGCAAGAAACGAACCCGAAGCGATCGCCTCCGCATAAAGAGCTTATTTAACAAAGCTTACCAAATGGAAAGTTTTCTAAACAAAGTTCTATCCTTACTTCGAGACGGCGTTCGACAATCGAAAGAGATTTCACTCGCTGAATGCCGAGAAAGCGGCGAGGGTTACTTACTATACCGAACGTTTCTACGCTCCTCGACGACGAAACTTGTTTTATCTACGGAAAGATCACGATGCCATCACGACATCCCAAGGCCGAAAACGCCGAACTTCAATGGAGACTATTACTGGCCAACTACGCGGAAATACGCCGATCGCTATGTCCGAATTGTCACACTTGCCGACGCAAGAAAAGCCATAATCCACTACGCGCGCTACGCACCCTTGTCCGCACTCCGCGACCTGACGGATATCACGACGGACTTTGTAGAATGCGACTAGAAAGAACGCTTAACGCCATTCTTGGTGGTGGACCGCTAACTAAAAATGAAGACTTCATCGCCACTACCGAAAGTGTTAACGCTGCGACCTATCTCGCCTATATTCAGAGCAGGTATGAAACTTCATGGATTGCCGCATCATTGTTTCGGATCGAGGACACGCCATCACGAGTTTTGGAAGACTCTTGTGATCTGAGATTGCGCCTCGATACTCTACTGCATTTCACCCCCAAACTGACGGACAGACAGAGAGGACCAATGCTATTATGGAACAATATCTGCGCAGCTACGTATCCTATCAACAGGATAACTAGACCGACTTTCTTCCAATAGCTGAATTCGCGGCTAACAATCATCTTTCCGAAACAACCAATATGTCCCCTTTTCAAGCAAACTATGGAAGACATCCACGGATGACATTCGGACCCTTACAGCATGGAAAAACAACGAATGAGGATCGTCGAACGGGCTACATGAGCTGTCGCAGTCTTTGACTTTTAAGGAGATGTTTAGGGCCCAGAAAATACAAGAAATTCATTAACTTACACCGAACTCCGCACCTCGTTATGCGGCGATTCTGTCATTCTCGACTCAAACATCGAAACTAAACGACTCTCCAAGAAATTAGATTGGAAACAAATTGGTCCCTACGCCGTGAAGCGGATCGTGAGCCCCTACGCCTACGAACTGGAACTACCCTCATCCATGAAAATACACCCGGTATTTCATGTTTCACTTCTCACGCCAACGATCAATGATTCTGTCTCAGGTCAAATGGTGGAACCACCCCCACCTGTGGAAGTTGAAGGAGAAATCGAGTGGGAGGTCGCAGAGATTTTGGACTCAAGGAAGAGAGGGCGACGGATAGAATATTTGGTGAAATACGAAGGATATGAGGAGCCCTCCTGGCAACCATCAGACGATTTGGAACACAGCCACGAGCTTTGGAAAGCTTTTCATGATCAATATCCTCAAACCTCTACTATCGTGAGCTAGGCCCAGGAGGACCTGATCTGTCCTGTCTTGGCATCGGTTCCGGCTGGTAAGAGGCAGGTTACCGGAAGAGGATGGTTAAGCGAAGGATGGTGGTGAGACGCGACGCCATCTGATTCCGGAGGTTACATGGCGTGATGGATTTATAATGTAAATAAAAGAGATGGGGAATGAGTGGCCACGGCAGGATTCTATGGGTTTCTCTACGAAAGATGAACATAATGACGGCTGGTAAGATGTTAAATAAAGCGGAGTGATCTTTTCTTTAGTTCTTTCTTTCTTTTCTTCGCCTCGCCTTCCCGTGTCTCGATATATGCGAATATACTCCTATCCTCCGAATCATAGTCTCGCGATCCCAGAACCCCGCCGATCAATCATCGATATCATCATCGCTTCGCTGGCGCCCATCCGATCCTCTTTCTTTTTGCGCTTCGCTGCCGCTTCTTTCACGCCCTGCGGCTTGCAAGCATTCTCGCTTCGCTGTCTTCGTCGCCGTTGGTGTTCTTAGCCTCTGCGTCATCATTGTCGTCTTCCTCTCGCCGTGATACTCCGTCACAAAGGTGTCCTTTCTCCTCGAGAACGACCGCTTTATGCGATCCGATAATTATACTGTAGCAGCCTCTCTCCACCGTTCTATGAGCGCAAGCTGACAGCCACTAGACAGGCCGGCTTCACTTTTGGGCCCCGGAAATCGTGGAAGTAATATTTCTAAAATATTACAAAGGTGATAAAATGCGTGGGGCGAGGGATCCTGGTTTCATTGATGATATATCTCAGGCATTTATTAGCCTAGTTTGCACCACAATCTGGTTTATCTTACGATCTTGGAAAACAGGTATATAGGTCGAAGGGTTGAACTTCAACCCGTATCAGAATCTGGATATCATGAGTAAGTCCGCACTGCTCTGAAGCGCTCCTGACTGGGATACCTCCACTACCTATAATGCGAGGATGTTAAGACATGGGAAAAGAAGCGAAGGAGAAACAGGAAGACACTGGAAGTAATACGAGAATCGATTCGCGATGGTAAATAAAAAGTCTCAAAGCTACTTTATCTATATACTTCAATGCCTTTTAGGTCGATGAGTTAAGAGGCCTAAAGAGGTTATATCCAGAGTCGGCCCTGAGGAGGATGATGTTTCAATTAGCGGATATAGCGCGTGGAGGCTGCAGAAAGGGAAGGCAGCCACGATTGAAAGTAATTTGAGGCGACTGGGCGGCGAGAAGATTTCAAGAGCCTCCTCCCGCTGACAATGGATATGTGATTTTGGGTGAGGACTTATTTTTATGTATGCTATTAATAATCAAAGTGGATTTCGGCGATCAGTAGATTAGTAATAGTTTGAAGGTCCCCTGAGATGTTGGGAGAGCCCAGGAGATTGGCAGAGGATTACAGGAGAGCATGGGAGATCTAATCTTCGAGCCTCGTGAGAGCTGAGATTGGCGAGGGATCACAGAGAGTGGGAGGGCTCATGACCATTAGTAGTCTCCAGAGATATCAGGAGGGCTTGGGGAGCCCTCAGGAGAGCCCAGGAGATTGGCAGGGATTACAGGAAAGCTTGGGAGGGCTTGGGGGCCCCTCAGGAGAGCCCAAGAGATTGGCAGGGATTACAGGAGAGCTTGGGAGGGCTCGCTTAATCATCAGTAGTCTCCGGAGATATCAGGAGGGCTCATCAGTAGTCTCCGGAGATATCAGGAGGGCTTGGTGAGCCCTCAGGAGAGCCCAGGAGATTGGCAGGGATTACAGGAGAGTTTAGGAGGGCTCGCTTAATCATCAATAGTCTCCGGAGATATCAGGAGAGCTTGGCGAGCCTCGTGAGATTGGCAGGGATTACAGGAGAGTGGGAGGCCGCTAATCATTAGTACTTCTCGGAGATATCAGGAGGGCTTGAGAGCCTCACAGAGCGTCTGCCTCTCTAAACGAAAACCTCTTACTAGTGTGGAGGTCTGCGATATCGCATCCTCGAGACAACAAAGCCTCCAGAGGCGAGAAGACCGCTTAGCATCGTGAGAGCCTCCTTCTTCTCGGGAGGCTCCCGCAAAGGCCAGAGGCCAGACGGGCGGCAGTTCCCTGAGATCGAAGTTTGTGACGCTGTCTCCGAACGTCTCCCACACCTCCCGGGCCTCCGGTAGGGTTGGATAGGCTTGCTGATGTGTACATTCATGTACTAGTAATATACTCGTAGTGTCCTGACGTTTTTGAACTCAACTGAATTGCACACCATACAAAAATACGCCAAGCTCCTCATTTTGGCCATAGGTGTATGCAATAGCGCGCGGCCCATGCAGTTCAGAAATGTCACCCTAGTGTACCGAGAATCTCGGATGAGTTATCCTGCCGGTAGGATACCGGTTTTGGTGGAGTGAATATCTTTGGATAGTGATATGATATCCAACGAATTAGGATAAGCTCTTCATCCTGCTGCTGATGATATGATATCCATATTATCGGTGATTGCGTCTTAAATCGATGCTATCTTATATGGAGGATATTCAAGAGGCGATAAGAGGCGGCAAAGACGCAGCAGGTAGCAGCAGGAACGGCAGGCGGCAGCGGTAGAAGAGCAGGAGGCGGCGGCGGGCGGGCGGGCGGGAGGCGGCGACAGGTGGCGCTAAGAAGACACGGCTGAAAAAAACCTCGCCAGACAGACCACTACCACCACCACCATCATTATCATCATCATCATCATCATCATCATCATCATCATCATCAAGGGAATATGACATAAATACGGGCATACAGGTAGGTTATAGCTCAATCAAACCCTATATTGCCAGATCTATGCGCATATCCTTCTTTGAGCAATTGTGTTTCCCAACTTTTGCAACCCCATTGATGTAAAAGGTAATTTGGAGATGCTGTTGATGGAATTAGTTATTGATTGATGGAACTATTGATATTCGGGTAGGGAAGGGAATTATCTTCATGATAATCGGCGCTTATCCTGCCAGATATCCTCCTGATAGGATATCTAGATGATTGACATGTGATTATCCCCTAATAGGTATAAAATATCCAAAAACAGCACAATGTCTCAAAGTTATCCTACAGCAGGATATTTTATCCCAATTTTGGGGATGCCGTATCCCGTACAGTACAAAAGTTGGTACCCTAGGGGTTAGGACACTACGAGTAATACATGTAATATCTGCTTGCCAAGGCCTGCAACTACAGCGATGGGGAAAATTGTTGTGGAAGTATGGTAAGAGTCCTATTGGCCAGGGCAGCCACCTAAACCCTGTTTCTACAATAACTTTCCCCATCGCTGTACATCATGTACATGTAGAGTATGTACCTACATGCAGGCATATGTATTGGTTGGGTGTTGCCAAGCTCCGGATCCGAGTGATATACCATGTCTAACATGTACTACTACGGGTGTAGGGGTAAGTCTGGCTCTCGTGGTACGTGTATTGCAATTTTAGACTTGACCTACTATATACTCGTAATCTCATAGTGTTTTTTGAATACGACTAATATTGCATACATATAAAAAAACTCTAAGACTACATTTCTGTATGGTATGTAATAGCGGTTGTCTTTAGAAACGCTATGAAGTTGTGGGTATATGTAGAGTATGTACCTCTATCTCTAGTCTAGTACATACCTCTAAGTACGTATATGTACTACGGCTCTAGGGATAAGTCTGTAGACAGTGACTACATGTACTGACATTACTTGAACCACGACCACTGTCTACTTATCCTGGTATGAGTAGTACGTAGCCTCGTTCCCAGACCTAATCGGTATTTCTTTTGGTGTGTTCAATATATACCAGAAGGTGATGGACTAATATAAAAAATACTACATACAACACCAACAACACCAAAATAGGTGGGCATGAGACTACGTAGTACGTATTCTGATTACTAAATGTATATAAGAACAGTGCCGGTCATGGTCATTGGCGGCCGCGGTCAAATCTCGAACTCGGCGATCGAAATTTTGTAATAAAGTACACACATTTATGTGCTTATAGATCGCTATATATTGAAATGATGACTAAGTACAACTGCTAGTAACCAGCTAGCCATATGCGTATGAATTTATAAATTATCAGGTTGTGGAGCGTAAAAAACTGCGGAACACCCAATACTAAAATCTGTGCCACAATACCAACTTATAATGAGTTCAAACAAACTCCGTTTTGACAGAGCCATATCTAACGCCTTTTATAATAATCAGGGATTAGTACCATATATTCATGAGTCGTCCATGGGGATACTAGTAAAACATACCATCAATAAGCATTACGAAACTTATAGATGCCGAATCCATTGTCATCTCTAGGTCATACGAGATCTTATATTGATCCGCTTCCCCCATGGTTTTACTCTTCTGTCTCTTCAACTTCGATTTTGGGATAGTTGACATGTCTGCATCCAGCCTGCAAACCTCGGTTACATTCCTCCAGTCTTTATAAGCCGGTGCACTGTCATCCGAACAGGTATAGATGATGACCTGTTCCGATCTTAAATCATAATTGAGTGGCACAGTCTTCACCCAACCGAACGTCACAGCCTTTGTCTCTGATACTGGGTCCCCCTTGTTAAGGTACCATTGCATCAGGTTGACACACTTGTAAAACCCTTCAAATGAGGACCAGACTTTGCTAGTCTCTGGATCGATACCTTCGCGAAACTTGCTCCAGTACTTGACTCCGTAATGGCGGCGGGATTGTCTTTTGGAGATGAGGGGCCCCTCAAGCCCGCGTTTGAGGGCTCCGCGAACGACCGCAGTCCATCTATGTTTTAAGGCTATCAGTCAATGGAGGAGTTTTAGGGGGTGCAAAGGGTTGCGTACGCGTTTTTGGGCTGCATTATTTCGGCATCTACGCATAGAGACAAGCGCTTTCGAAGATACTCGCTGGCACCAAACCCACCAACAAGAAGAACAGCAGCGATATGTCCCCCCGCTTTCTCGACATCTCTTATCTGGTTGAGGACAAGCTCTTGCACTTCGGAGACAACTGGCTCAAATATTGTCCGGACCTCTGCGCGGGTTACGATCAAGAAGCCATCTTGAATGCCGTTGGCTGCGGTAGCAGTAATTCCAGGAGCATTGACAAAGTATTCGTCAACCTGAGCAAGATCGGAGAAGTTGCACTTGATAAACTCGTCAAAGTCTTTCATCATGGATGCCTTGGCCTCCGGTCGGATTTTTGACATGACATCCGCGCCGATCCTGTTTTCTAAGTATTCCTCGAACCTATTGCCAAAGGCTTAACATCAGTACCACCCACTTTATCTGACTTCTGAGAACCAATATAGTCTAGGCGTAGAGCTATGTATCTACCTACCTTCGGTTCAGATAAGTACTACCACACAACCCACCATCGCCTACTGCACTTTCCTCAACTTGTAACGGGTTTAATTGTGTCACCTTATATGTGATCAAGTCTACAGTTCCACCGCCTGCGTCGCACACAACAAAGTTGTCACCTATCCGCAAGTTGTTTGGCTGAATCGCACTTAGCGTATATATCGCTGCGGCTTCTGGCTCACTGATGCATGAGGTACGAGACATTCCTGCTTTCCTTGCACACTCGAAAGTTAAGTTTTGAGCTCTTTCAGACCATAATGCTGGGATGGTAAGGATATATTCAATTGGTGTGTCATTCACGAATTCTGTTTGAACAAAGCAACGTTAGCTTACATACTTGTATCAACCACGTTTGTTGAAGAATTTGACTTTACTTTCGCCATATCTATTGATCAAAACTCCTCTTGTATGTCTCACCAAGGCGGTAAGATAGTCTGTTACATGTTGTGATGTATCTCCAGAATAGCCTGGGGGAAGTTCGGTCTTGCTTGGGTACCTCCTTGCCAGGCTCGATGGCTTTGTTGCTAGTTTCTGGGACGGATCTAGTTGTCTAGCCTTGAGGTCAGCAAGCGAGTCCGAAGTCGAGTATCTATAGATCAGATATACGTACAGCTTAAACCACTGATGCCTTTTCTGCCCCGGCCTAATGTCGAATCCCCATCTGTATCCTTCAGGTGCTTTTTTGTCGTAGGAGATCTCGGTGGGAACTTTGTCTGATGTCCTGTTTCCTCCACTAGGCCAGGTGGATATAACTTCCTTGTCCTCCGGTGCATCTGTGTACGCCTTTATAAAAATTAGCACAGGAAATACTCCGCAGCAACGGCCTGTGAGATTATTTACAAATGCTACACCCGAGAAAGTAGTGCCGAAATCAACTGCGACGATAATCTTTGGTTCTGAGTGGGAATTCATGGTTGTGGTAAGAAATCAAAGACTTTACCGGCCGCGGTACATATAGTTATGTAGACTTGGTCAAGCTGCGCTGTCGTTCAAGACGGCTCCTAGTTAGGATATGATTATTATATAGTGATATCGTATCCTTAGCCGGACAAAAAATAGCACATATCAAAGCCGGTCCCACCTCTTATCACATTCTCTCGAGGTATTGATTGGTTGGTTATGGTTGCAGTGGGATGCCTGAATTGAAGCCTTGCAATGCAAGACCTTCCCCGCAACAAGGCGCCCACAAAGAACAAGCACCTAGGCAGAAACAGAGTAGGTACTCAGTATCATATAATTATGATTGGCTGTGAGTCAATATTGTAATAACACTGACTTTATGATTCTACCCCGCAGAATCAATGGATTACATGTATTGTGTATGATCCACTCTCTCTCCAGTGATATTGTTCCAAAGTCTCAATCCCACAGCGCTTCTGTAAACACCATCATAGTATATCCCAAACTTCAATCGACATTACAACAGACGATGGGAAGATACAACGGTATGTGTACCTTTCACAATCAAACCCATAATTCCTACTCACAATAAAACACAGACCTAGATCACAAGATGAAAGACGCCGATGACCCTAGCACGATGAGTTCACCCGAACCTATGCAGCTCTCTGAGGAACCGAGTGTAAATTGGCAAACCGCTAGTTCAAGATCCTGGACGAAGCGCCTCTCAAGTAAAATTACATCGAGTGCTCCGGTTGTCCACGGGCGTGTCACCCGCAAAACAGCCTCATATGCACACACAAGCGCCGGCTCAAGCGCCTCTGATACCAAACCACGCCGCCGAAGTCACGACAACCCTCGTGATCACTCAGAACCCTGTGAGGGCTGTATTAAGCTGAGCGAACTTGAGGAAAGACTACTTGGAGAGAGGAGTAGAATGAGTGAATCTTATGAGGAGTTACTCAAGGATAGGGAAGCAGAATTCCAAGTAGTCGTTGCGGAAAATGATGGTTTGAAAAACGAGATTGGTCACCTAAAATCGATATCAGAGCCAGTTGAAAGCGACGAGAAAACCCAAAAACAACTTAAAGGTCTTACCGAAGAATGTAACCAAAAAAATGAGCGTATCCGCGCTTTGCAGTCCGAGATCGATTCAATGCAAACGTTGATAGATGATCAAAAATCCCAAATTACTTCATACTCTGATCACATCGAGGATCTCAAAGGGAAACTGGAAAAATCCCATAAAGAAGCCGAAGATCTCAAATATGATAAGGACACGTACAACGCACAAGTACAGAGCATGATTGGGGAGCACAAAGGAATGAAACATGCCATCGAGAGTCTCAGATCAGAGCTAGCCGCCCGCGATAATGATGTTCGTGGGTTGAAGCAAGAAATCTCCAGATTCCGCGCTGGTAATCCAGCCTTTGCACCAGATAACCAGATAGTCGCCGATTACCAGTACTTGCTCTTGCAACTGAAGAACTGGACCTTATCAAATTTCCGAAGGTTAGAGCCGACGAACCTTGACCAGGTCATCTCAGACTTTGGGTTAGAACCTTCTACTTGCGATGTGATCACTGGATGTATGAAAGAGACTGCTGCACGGAAGTGTCTCGTTATAAACATGCTGGTGATGCGAGATCTGCTTACGAATGTTTTTCGGCCGTTTCTATTTGGACTGGATGAGACGGAGGAGGTTTATCTTAAGGGTCTTGAGGCTAGTCTCTTGGAACAGAGCAGTAAAAAGGAAGTTCAATTTTGGCGTTCCACGACCCTGAGAATGGTAATTGCTAGTAAATCGCATAAGGTCAAAGTCGATTCCTCTATCGATAAGGTCGTTTCAGAGCTGGAAGACCTCCTCGAAAGTATCTTCCCACCTTCGGATGACTCGCCGATATCAAAACATCGAATGGAAGTCCTAAGGACGATAGTCACACAGGCAGTCGATCTTGCACTCAAGCTCCGTGTGCAGCGACCGTTGTATAAGTTCTCGGTGCCCGCGTCGGGAGGTCCGTTTCAGAAAACATTTATGGAATCTGCAGAGCCTAGCTTAGATGATGACGACGACAGTGGAGGCGCCAGTATCCTGGGAAGTTTAAGATCAGGGCGGACAAAAGCACCGCAAGATAAAGTTAGGTTGACAATTTTTCCCTTACTTCTTAAGTCAGGGAATGAAGATGGCGATAAGTACGATACGCAAATTGTTATTCACAAAGGTATGATACTTAAGGCTTGAAGGCCGAATATACATGTATGGGTGCGATATAGGTTATAGGACCTTACTGTTAGGACTTCTGAGGTGTGCATGTCTTGGATTTATATGAAATCTTTCTTTAATTATTAGTCAAATTTACATCAAATCTCACGTTTGAGTTCTCTATATGTACTTATAGCGGTATAACATCAATTATGGATTATATGCAGGCAATTTACATGGGATAGATCGATAACCCTCGCAAAAATCCAGGAAGAGACCACTTGCTTAATGGTGTAAACCACAGCAAATTAAATAACGTGGGTTTGGGTGGCTTGCGCCGAAAACCGGTCTGTAAAATTCGGGGGGCCTGCTAGCTTCTGACGGTACCTTAAGGTGATATATATACTTTATATAATTTATACTTACATCAATACCCCATGGCCAGGGAGATGAAATAGTGACTCAGCTTACGACTCACAACTTCAATCACACGAGACCCAATTTTGACCTCAACGGGCCTCAAAAATGGTATAAGGAATTATTAATTACATTTTTAAGCAAAATGTACTGGATGATTGCTCCGTCGGGAAGACCCTAATTAAATCTAGTAGTTACAGCCAGAGCGCTGATCATACACTATCACTCGGCGTTAGCAACACAGTACCAAGCTATTAACAGATATGGGGTGGGGTTTGTCGACAGGCTCTCGCCGGCTTAAATAGCGCTTGTCACGCGTCTCAATTATGGGAACTCAAACATACGATGTCGAATTAAACATTGATATCTGCAGCTCATGATCATGAGTGACTCGATCGAATAGAGTTGGTCAAACAATACTGGTGTAATAACACGTCACAATCCGGGACGGAAGTTGGAGGTGCTAGTACGGGAAGTGGCGGGGGAAGGTGATAGACCACGGCCAATTTACTCCCAATTTTCTGTAATATAGTGAGCATGAAGAAATAGGCTTGATCCCCCGGACAAAACTGGATTTTTTCCCCCTAGATCTTTCGAATAATAGGTAGGTGGTGCCGTTGTAGTATATAATAGAGGTAGACACACTCACGGGGGTATACTTCTAGCAAAGTTGATAAAAACAATATATGAATAGGATTCGATCTTGAATCCTCAATGCTCATATATACCTCCGTCTAGCGTTTCCGCCAAGGCTCTGTCGGTGTTTGCCAAGCCGTCGCCTAACCTTCTGACTCGCCCAATACCCTTAATTACCTTTTACCTGCACCCCCCCCCCTCAATTAACTACATGTACTCAGCCCACGAGGGTAAGCGAGCATTCAACGCGTTCCGAGAAACTTATCCTTATTCTCGCACGGCGACTCGTCTTTTTAGGCGATTCGTGATCACGCGCTGTTAAGTTTTTGTTACTAATCTGTCTTGGCTGCTTATCTTGGCATCATCGCTCCATCATGACTAACCCTACCTTCTTCAATCAACCCCCCAGCACCTGGAACATCATCGACTACCTCAATCAGCACGACCCAACATCACCGTCATACAACCACCAACACACTCTCGACAAATGGATTAAAGCACTGGTTGCTATATCGAGCGATGCGAAGTCCACTCCTGAGCAACGCGACAAAGCCCGGTTCCTCAAAGACAAGTACAGGCAGCTGGTATACTTACTGACCCCCCCCCCCCCTTTCTCCCACCTATCTGTATGCACAGGCAGCGCTGGGACACAGATGAACTGTTCGCTCATCTGCTGTTCAAGACGTGGGTGAACTGGTCGCTTATCCGCTATGAATCCTTGCGAGCCAGCGCTGCCTTCCTCCGCGCCCCAAAAAACCTGCTCGGTTGTTTGAAGCAAGCGACCTGCTCGGTAGCTTGCTGCTTGCGCGGGGGCGCCACCAGACCCAGATGACCTGCTCGGTTGCCTGTTAACTCTGGTGGTTAGCAGATACTAATTAAGTTACCGTTCTAACACTTGATTTCGTAGGGCCGGGACTCTGACCGCATCTACGCCCGGGAATGGCTTGCCAACTTGCAGCCGAGTAAAAAGAAAAAACAGAATACGGGCTCTTCTGTTAATATCTACAAAGCGCCCGTGAATATAACGCAAGGGACCTTCGAAAACTCCGTCATCAACTCGACCATCAACCAATCAGGGAAGAGGAAGGTGCCTGACGATTTAGAAGCAAGCGACCCTACAGGTGATGATGGGAGCCTTTATGAGGATGTTGCTCGCCTTGACAAGGATAAACAGAGAGAAGATATTGCTGCCACTTCTCCAACCGAGCCCCCACAAGTAAATGATGACCCTATTTTCAAGGAGTTCGTTGCCACCTACAGGGCAATGACCAAAGAGAGTAAATTTGTATTCTCCGATTCTGGGCGGGTGCTAGAAGATGTGATATTCGAAAACGCAACTGTCCTCACTGAAAAGAGCACTGCACACCTATGGGTAGTTGATACCGAAAACTCCGCCACCACGTCCTGGTTCCAGCCCAAAGAATTAGAAGAGCTGCGGGGCCGGATGCTGCCTATGCCAGAGCTTGACGAATGCTTCCTAGCGTCCATGGCGAGATTTTCCCATGTAGGCTTATCTATTTAACCTATAATATATTTACTATCTACCGCCTGAGCTACTCTTACATGTTACTGTGCTGCAGGCAGATACAACCGAGGAGTTCCGGCGTATCGTGGAGGAGGTCCCATACCGCCCAAAGGGCGAGCCCTACGACCGCGCAAAGCACTTTGACGCTGCGTGGGTCAATATCGTTATCTTGTCCATGTAACCTTCCAATATGTCCCGAGCTATAGTCATATGCCATGAATACTTACAGCCACCAAAGGCTCTCAATCCTCGAATCCCCAAATAATCTCCTCCAGTACCCCAACCTCCGCGAAGGCTGGTACGATTGCAACCCCTGGTCCTTCCTCATCGACCAGTGTCTTCTCGGCCTCAACGGCGTCCTCGTCCAACGGTCCTCCCCCCACCCTCCACCCCCCACCCCGGCCTGCCACCTACTAACACCCAACAGCAAAGAGATCCTCTGCCTCGCCCTCAAGCTAACAAACCCCCTCCCCGCCCGGCGCTTCGACGCTATTATCCATACCCTGGCCGAGTCACCGGTCCTCGAGTATGGCGCCATCGAGGTTGCCAAGAGCTTCGAGTCCGTACACGCTCGCAAGTGGAGCGCCGACTCTAGCAAGCTAGTGCTTGCGCTACATGCAATGCTAGGGCGACTTAAGAGCGCGGTGGGGGAAGACCCTGAGATAGCGAGGAGACTACAGGTGGTCGGGCTGATGAATGCTGGTGTAAGGATGCAGGTGGTCAGGATGGGGGTGGTGAACGGGAATGTGGCGGTGTTGGAGAGGGGGAAGGTCAAGAGTCTGCCCACGGAGATAGAAGGGTTGAGGGCGTTGTTTGGTGTGCTAATTAGTGTCGTAATGTTTAAGGTAATTCACTTCCTTTTATTTTTCTGTTTTGTTTGCTTTGCGAGGTGCTGACAGATGGGTAGCGGATGATACAAAATTGTGTCGAGGTTGTCAAGGGCTATAATAGCCTGGCGGGCGCGGGTGCGAAGAAGAAGACGAGGGAGGAGTTTATGGAGGAGTTGGGGAAGCAAAATGAGCTTTGAGCGCCCCTCTATTTTGCCTCGCCCTTCGTCCTTCTCTGTTTTGCACCGCCGCCCTCGATGAATACACGAGGTATAGATATAAATGTTGGTTAGTAATAGTGTAGTAATGTCTATAGATTTCACCGGACAATCTGTACCAAGCGCTACATACTCAACATATGAAAAACGTAGAGTAAATACTAGGATCCTAAATCTGTTCGCATCACTAGGTGGATACAATATAAATCATAATGATGTAAACAAAAAAAAAAAAAAAAATCATGAAATATCACTCGGTGTCGCCCGTCTAGCACGGTCGAGTTTATATGTCGAAGATACGTTCGGGGGGAATAAATATATGGTTGCCGGTATCTACTGTCACGGCCTGGCCTTAAATTTAAACCTAGAGACGGAGATGAGATCTCAGCCAAAGTGTACGACAGGATATGGTTTTCTTTACCAAAATTTCTAGGCATAGTAATAAAAAAAAAAATGCCTCCGGACATATCAAAACTAAAAAGAGAACTTTTTTTGCGTAAAAAGTTAGCTTAGAAGTGGTTATTTATAACCGCCTCAATTACCCATACTTAGCTATACTTAACTGATCGCACCAGGGGTCGAACCTGGAATCTCTTGATTTCGGATAGGAATCGTAGTCAAGCGCCTTGCCATTGGGCCATGCGACCATAGCCTCTGATTGTTAAAGGTTGTTTATAAACTTGTTTCAGACGTTATATTAGTGGATGGGAGGAGCTGAGAGACCAGTCACTGGGATATTGCGGTAGCTGAGCTATGTAAGTGAGCGTGCTGTACTATGAAGAATTGTATTAAAACATGTGGGTATTTCTTAACTATATGCATGTACATACCTACATGTACGTAGAGAAGTAGTATACTGGACCTTCTGGTCACGTGGCAGACTGTCTTCGAGTCCTCGGTTGTGTTTCTCACCTCCCCCAGCTCCTGCTCTACTATTACAACAACTACAACTACTGCTACTGCTACTGTCAGTCAGTGTGAAGCGTTTGACATTCTCCTCCTCCCTCCTCCTCGCCTTGGAACATTCTAGGCGCGTTCCATCTATTTTAGCAGCAGACATACACCCTGGGGGCGCCTGCAGGGAGGGAAAATCAATGCTGTAACCCACTTCTGAAACTTGGCCTCAACTAGGGTCGGTTTGAGAGAGCCGCACAAGACAGATATCACAACCAACATAATCACCACCACCATAACCACCACAACCCATATCCACAACCTCTCCCTCCCCTCCCATAGTGCATTGATTGGCCTTACCTTATCTTATAGGCTGCGGGCACCGGATTTACTTATCTCTTGTTTGCCTACACACCCCCGTACACAGCTTACTCCTCCACGAAACCGCACCCCCGACCAAAGCCATAAACAAACTAAATAAACTACTATGGTCCGGAGCGCCCTCGCCCTCCTTATTGTGGCCTCTGTGGCCACGAGGGGCGTCAATGCCCTGTTTAGTGTCAATGATGACATCCTAGCTTTCCCGCAGGTAAGCTTCCTACAGCTCCTTCTTGCCCCCCGGATCACCACTAATCTGCCCGTCCCCCACCTAGTACGAGATCCAATTCCCACCGGAGCCCATCCCCGCCTCCGAGGCCGAAGCCCTCCTCGCCCAAGCACCAACCTCCTCCGCTACGCCCTCTTCCGCCAACTCCGAATCCTACGAAGCCCTCTGGCTCCACAAACGCCAATATCTCTGCAAAGTCCCCGTCGTGCAGGCGCCCCCCCCCCTCAACGCAACCGAAAAGGAGCTCTCCCGCGCCGCCGAGGAGAAGGAGCTCGCGCGGGCGACAACACGCGGTTGGGAACTGCTTAGCGGCCTTGAGGGCGAGTGTCTTTATTTCGTGTCCGGCTGGTGGTCGTACTCGTACTGTCATAACCGCGAGGTGCGGCAGTTTCACCAAAAGGCGCCGTCGGCGGGGAGTGGTGGGGCACCGCAGTGGCCCCCCGCGGAGGACCCAGCGACGCCGAGCTATGTGCTCGGCCAGGTTGCGCCGGAGAAGCGTGGGGGCGCAGGGGCAGGGACGGAACTCCAGGCGACGGGAGAGCTGAGGTTTTTGGTGCAGAAATTGGGAGGTGGGACGACGTGCGATCTGACGAGGAAGGAGAGGAAGATTGAGATCCAAGTGAGTCTTCTAGCTCTTCTAGACTATGATCTGAGAGTTTTTTTTACTGACTATGTGAGTAGTTCCACTGTGCGACAAAAGGAACCCACGACCGCATTGGCTGGATCAAGGAGATCTCCATCTGCTGCTACCTTATGGTCGTCTACACCCCGCGCCTCTGCGACGACGTCGCATTCCTGCCACCGCGCGAGGACCGTGCGAATGCCGTGCAGTGCCGCGAGATCATGAGCCCGGAGGAGCTAGAGGAGTACTATGTGCAGCAGGCAGAGCAGGCGGAAATGGAGCAAGCAGATGCCCTAGAGCTGCTGCAGGCAGCGTTGGGGCTTGACGCTGGCGTCGAAGAAGGCCAGACCAAGGTGGAGAAGAAGGGGAAGAAGGGGAAGAAGGCGGCGGCGGCGGCCTCTGCAGAAGAGGGAGAGGAGAGGGTACCGGCGGGGAAAAGTGAAGAGGAGAAGGTTCAAGGGGATTGGCATGTAGAGTTGTAGGTATTATAGAGTAGTGTAGCTTTTCTTCTTTCTTTCCTTCTTTCTTTCTGCGGTTGCTTATGAGTTGCTCTATTTTCTTGTACGTTTTCTTTTGTGCTGTGCTGGTTTTACTGGAGTGCTCTGGCGGGTCAGTGGTTCAGTGGCGCGGTGGTGTATGATACATGGATAACGATGAGCTAGCCAGACCCACGGGAGCGTCGGGAAGTGGTATGGAGCGCGAGTGATGGGCTGTGATTCAATGGACTTGCATGGATGGGCGCGGAGCAGCAAGCGCACGTGATGAATTGTAGGCATGGCAAACACAAAATATACATGCGAGATGAAAAATGCAGGATGCACATTTCAGCCATGGGAAACCGCGTTGCCAATCGAACCGGCTGTCAAAAAGCACGAATCGAATCGAATCGGGGGGGGCGCGCTGCTGCACACACACACAGGTCACAAGTTGATCCAGATCAAATCAGAAGCTTGGACCGACCGACTGCCAGTGCGAGCGAAGACAAGTAGGAAAAGTCTCAAACCACTGTCCAGTGCGCGGCCCGAGCATGCATCCATACATAGAGTACATGCTTACATATGTACATACCCGTGGAATTGTCAATCCACCTGGCTGGCCGGGTCAAACAGTGCAGTTTTACGCACAAACTGCATCGTCCGCCCTGCCCGCGGATGCCGCACCCACGGGTCGGTTTTGCATGCTTGCATGTCTACTCACAGCGGGACGGGGAGATGAGAGGAAGGGAGAGGGAGAGGGAGAGGGGCCAATGGTTATGAGGCGGTCTGGGCGGGTGGGGGGTGCGGGTGTCCGCGGGGAGGGAGTGGGTTTACGGGCGGAAGCGTGCAGGTATGTTTTTACTATTTACAGCGCTGGCTGTAGGCGCGGTGTAACTAGTGGGCTTTGTGGTTGTAGATGTAGATAATGGATGGTAGGTTGTAGATAGTAGATGGCAGATGGTAGATGGTAGATCGTAGCTCCTAGGAGGGCCTAGGCGATCCTTTTGACAGCTGTAGTCTTTGACAGCTGTGGGATATTTTGAGGCGCATAGATAGACAAGATAGCTTCTACTCTCTAGCATGTGCACCGTCTTATATTCAGGCCCTACAGTGCAGCGCATCCTGGGCGCGATCTACAAGCACATAATAGTACCTACATCATGCCCGGCGCCGGGTCCTTTACCTGTAAAAGTGTTGCTGTATAAATATATAACCCGATAAGCCCGGGAGCATCAAATAGATTGCCCACGTAGATCTCCTAAGTAGATTTGTTTGTTTGTTTCACCCGGTTGGGTTGTTTCGTAGAACTAGGTACAGTCGTTAACATGCGGGGAAAGCGAGGGAGGAGGGAAGTTAATATCAATGCCTGCTCGGATCTCTTGGGCGGCCCTTGTCCTTGCCTTTTACCCTTGCTCTCCAGTGCCAGAGGTAGCGAGTGAGGTTGAGGTTGAGGTTGGAGCGAAGTTGGATGGGCCGGGGTGACAGACAGAACCGTGCGCCGTGTTTTATCCGAGGATGTTGTTCGGTTGAGGTTTTTTCTTTCTTTTTTTTTCTCGTAGAATGGACCCGGGTATTTACGCTGTAGAGGAGAGAGAGGGAGAGAGGAAGAGGGGGGAGGGGGGAGGGGGAGAGAGATCTTGTGGCACGGAAGCTTGATGGATGGATGCATGGAAGGATGAGGGGTTGGTGTGTGATTGGGTGATTGGGGGGTGAGTGAGAGCGAGTGAGGAGGTTACCGGGGGAGTTTCAGAATTAATGGGATGCACTGTGGTTTGCCGCGGCGAACCATCAAGACGTTGATGAATGGATGAAAATATTGGGGGGAGAAGGGGGAGGTGTGCTGGTTCTGATAGAGGGTATTGGATTTATGAGGTTGTTTTTTTTCTGTTTTTCTGTTTGTCTGTTTGTCTGTTTGCCTCGATGTCTCAGTTTCAGGTCTTGATATCCCAATCTGTGTTACCTTGTCTCGTTTCCCCACAGAGTGACAGGCGCCGTTGAGACGGACGCTCGGAGTTAAAATACATACAACCAAAGCACCAACCAAGCAAGGAAACTGGGACAAAACTCTTCAATTGGCATTTCTCAAGGAAAGAACGGGAAAATAAAACCCTGCTGTGTGTGATCAGCTGCATCTATGGATGAGGTTAGCATTATGTAGCAGTCAGTACCTGTAATGATCATGCTGGTTACTTGAGTGACAGCTAACTCCCAACGTCACTTCATTCACTCATTCATTCACGATACTTGGAGAGAGAGATATTGTCCTCCTATCTGTGGAGAGTGATAACAGGAGTGCTTTATCCCTCTTCTGCTGCTGCATTAACGGAATTTATAACTCGGATTCGGATACACTCGCATTATCTATCATTCACTTAATCTCTCTCTACTGTAACCTCCCTCGTCCCTGTCATTTCGTGCATCCCCCGTCACTCTCACCCTAACTCTTACTCTCACCCCCCCCCCCCTCCCCGCCTCGATAGTGCTTGCTGCTGCTACATACTGCTAGGTGTTGCTGTCATAATTCTCACACACCCTCTCCCCCCCCGCAATAGGAAAGAGCCTTATTATTTTTTATTTTTTTCGAATTCTCCGCTCACCAACCTCCTCTCAACTCGACAACACCATCAATCACGACGACTCGGCCCTCACACACACACACACACACAACACACCCACACGCACCCCCCCCTCCGCTCACCCACCCATTCGCGGCGCTATGATGCGAGCGTCATGCAGCAGCTCCTCCTGCTGCTGCTCATTGCGCTCACGCCTTATGGCTCAGACTCAGGGCATTCGCTGCGGCAATGGCAGCCTGCGTGGCCTGGCCTCCTCCTCCTCCTTCTCAGCGGCCTCTTCGTCCTCGTCCACGCTAAAAACTGCCAGTGGATGGGCAAGAGTTCACCCAGTCGCAGCTGCATTGCCGGGTGGAGGGGGAGGAGTTAATAAAAGCACCACTACTGGCACCTCCACCTCCACCACCTGTTCAGGGGAAACAGTGTCAGTGCCGCTGCAGGTTCCACCACAGCGCCAGCCTAATATAATAGTGTCGCCCATCCTCTCGCAGCTTCACCCTGCTGCTTCCTCCTACTCCACTGCTGCAAAGTCGTCTCTACTGTCGGAAAAGTGGTTTGCCTCTACTGCTGCCTATATGTCACCGTCTCTTGCAAACCCGTTGGTTATTTCGCCTACGCCCATAAGACCGTTCTCGACGATGGGTAACCCGAGGTTTGGTGCTGCTGCGCCGACGTTGAGTGCTAACACTGCAACCACAACTACCACTACTCCTTCCGCTGCACCAGATACCACTGCTGCTGCTGCACCACAGCAGCAAAAGTTCACATACCACATTTCAGCATCCTTCGCCGCGAAGCAGAAGCGGTTCAGTCCTACAACAAACATCTTCAACTTCAACCCCTACTACCGTGTACAGGACTCTGCACGCCGAAAGTCACGCCCGGACGCGGGACAAGATGCCTTCTTTGTCTCACGGATTAACGATAGTGGTGCCGTCGCCGCGGGAGTGGTAGGCCCCCCCCCCCCCCTGCCCTGTGTCACTTTGTGGAGTTGTTTTCTTTTCCGGAAGGTCCGTGTGCTGACAAAACTGACAAAACAGGCGGATGGCGTGGGCGGGTATGCTGAGTCCGGGATCGACTCTGCAGACTTCTCACACACTTTCTGCGAGCGCATGGCATCGGCCGCTTACCAGGCGACCGCCGAAAGCGTCAGCGCGAAGCAGCTTATCGAGACGGGCTATCGCCGCATCCTGGACGAGGACGCCATCGCGGGCGGCGCAAGCACGGCCTGTGTCGGTGTAGCGAAACCAGATGGACAGCTCAATGTCGCAAAGTAAAACCCCCCGCACACACACACGCTTGTGAAACCGATTGCTGACACAGACATTGTGCACCTGCAGTCTTGGTGACTCTGGGTTCTTGATCATCCGCCAAGGGAAGATTCAATACGCCTCATCCCCGCAAACCCACGACTTCAACACCCCATACCAGCTCGCAATGATCCCAAAGAAGCTCCTTGCACAGGCGCGCCAGTTTGGCGGAGGTCCGTTCTCGGACGAGCCTGCGGATGCACAGGTGTCTACCCACGCGCTGCGCAATGGCGACGTCGTCGTCTTTGCGACGGACGGTGTCTGGGACAACCTCTCGATCCAGGACGTGCTGCGCATTGTCACGGATGAAATGCAAATTGGGAAGGGCTGGGTGAATAACGGCGATGTAGGCATTATCCCTGCCCCAAATCTTGGAGGCGTTGCTGGCGAGACGGACGGTAGGGGGATACAGGCGCAAGTCGCTAGGGCTATTGCGACGAGGGCGAAGAGCGCGAGTGTCAGCACAAAGCTTGACGGGCCGTTCGCGAAGGAGGTACAGAGGCTGTTCCCCGGTGAGAACTTTCATGGGGGGAAGAGGGACGATATATGTGTGGTCTGTATGGTGGTAGTCGAGGTATGTTGAACTCTGTAGTGCTTTCTTTCTATTAGAGTATTGATACTGATTTTTGCGTGAGTGCAGGTAAAGGGCTCAACGACACCAAAGTTGTAGAATATGTACTTCTACTTTCAATTTTTTGCGTCTCTCTTATTACTTATTATCGTGCATGTGCTGCATTGGGGATATATAGACGGGTATCTCTTTTTCTTTCACGGCTTCTTGTCTTCTTATTCCTTCTACCATATTCCTCTTCTTAAACTAAACCTTCACTCTCTACACGGCGCTATACACTCTAGTGCGCCTCAGAGTCGCGCACATTGGTTGCTGTGATCCTTTCATTTTACCGAACTAGTCGTCTCTTTTGTTTTCATACGAAAAATGTGGTCTAAACGGGGGTTCCTTTTTTTTATGCGTGTTAAGACGTTTATGAATTTCCTTTGGTTGTTTTGTAATAGTAGCGGGGCCGTTCGGAGCGGGTATATGTAAACGATGTAGGGTGGATGGGCAAGATTGGTATTATGCGATTCGCACCAATGCTATATTCTTTTCAATCTTACTATTCACTGATCTCAAAAATCTCCCTTAATTACTGGAACAGCAAACAAGTACTTTGATACCCTCTAACTCAAAAAAAAAAACGAAAGAAAAAAAAAAAAAGTGAGCAATGACGATGAACTTTTTTCTTTTCTTTCTTTCTTTTTTTTTTTTTTTTTTCCATTTGCCGCCGCCTCCTTTGAAGCCCCCCTTCAGATGACCACTGCACTCGTTGGGGAGGTTTGTTGACGTTATGATTTTTGCTTTTTGCGGTGAGGAGTCTCGAAGTGTAGTTATCACATGGGGCCTTATTTTTTCTTTTTGGGAAGGACCGGGGTGTGTAGTAGATGTTTTGGGGTTAGCGTGGTTGGAGGTATTAATTGGATTGTTAGTAAGCATGCCGAGTGATATACCGTGATCGTAGCAATAGCGCTTACAACTACTACCAGGTGCATACATATTTTAAAAGGAGAGGGATGTGGGGGACGCGTAGATGAACTTCAATACATGTAGTTGCCACCTCCTCTATGGCTCCTTACCCTGCCACCCCTCAGACGGGCAATGGTCTGCTCTATATTGGGAGCGCAGGTCTCCGGCCGTTAATTGGCCCTAACTCTCGGTTCCGGCCTTCCCGGGGGTTCGCTTTAATTAATTGCGGAACTTCTTCTATCCGCGTCTAGTCCGAAACTTCTTTGCCCGGGGTGGGGGATCCTTTGGGCGCTCTACTTTCCCCCCGAACGGCCTCGGTTGGGTGGTTCGTGGCTTGTTCTGGTTTATGAGCCGTGTGGTTTTAGGACTGTTAAGCTCCTCCAAACCCTATTTACTTGTGCGGCTTGGCGGTTCCGGTGTGGGTTGATAGGTGCTTCGTCGTAGGGTGGTTGGCGGCTGGATCCTTATGTACGTACAAGTATCATCAATTGATTGTTCCTTTCACTATATTGTAAGTTTATATCTGTTATATGAGCTCTAGGGGATCATACTGATTGATCTGGAAGCTATGTACTCGATGGAATATATCGAGACTGTGATTTTGGTGGCAATGCCTCGAGAGATAGTATGGGATATAGCAATTGAATAGACCAGGATCCTCGCTCAGACTCCAAGGCGTGTTCGATATGGTATCTTAGCTTCGCTGGCGTTTCTTTGGTATCGTCGAAGGCGGACGCAACGCCCCGAGATGTCCCTCCCGGGTGGTTTTTTGCTAAGGTGTAAACGTATCGTACCGTACGGTCTCATCTCCTTTCAGATGAACATTGCCACAAAAGTCGGTGCGGTGCTACTTGAGCTGGTGGTGCTATTCATGCGCTGTCTAGGGCTTTCTTGTAGTGGGTATGGTATATTTCCCTGGACAGTAACTGTATGGCGTGGGGTTGGTGGTCTTGGCGCATACATTGTACTGCTGCATCTGGATTGGTTCTGCTCGTGAGCCTCTGCGGGCATCTAGCTGGGTCCTGTGCTGTTTCCGGTTCATTTCGAGTAGAGTTTCTGCTAGGTGGTCCTCGATATTTGGTAGCTTGTCTGGGGTGTTGAACTCGAGGGGGTCGTCGTCGCTGTTGGTGCCCGCTTGAATCATGCCCGACTAGTTATTCTTGCGATATCTGGCATAATGCTTTGTACCGAATCTACGCATCATGGTAAGGGGTCTTTGTCCTTAGGTAGATTGACTTTGGAGATTTCCCCAACAGTGGATGACTTGGTGAGAGGTTTCATTCTACCATTACATATTTCCGAGGGCCTGTTTAATTCCTCAATGATACTATTATGTGTCACCTGGTCATTGGTTATGATGGATGTAAGTACTAAGTATGGTTATTCAAGTCTCTCCTTGGGGTGGATCACTAGGGATGTAGCCCTTTGGAATTGGTAACCACATAGAATGTATGGACATGAAGTATAAGAGGTAGATATAGCGATAGGAGAAAAGGAAAAGATAGGAAAGAGGTGAAAGAGATAATTATATATCTAGAATGAAATAAAAAACTATATATAGTGGTTTATGCAGCAGAGCGTTACCCTATAGTGCTATGGTTTGAGTTTTGGGGTGGGTAGAGTGTGTAATTCAAAGGGGTGCGGCTTTTCTTCCATGGGCATTGGGTGGGTCTGCCGGTTCGGGGATATCTGTAGTAGTATTGTAAGGGGAGAGGATAGCGGCTGATGAGAGGCGATCTAGATCTACTTGACTAGCAACCGCAAGCCTGTTTGTGAGCGAGAGCCCTGGGCCTAGGTGGGGTTAGGGGAGTGCAGCGTTTCTTCCATGGGCCTTGGAGAGGCTGGTGAGGGTTGGACTTTATCAGCAGTCGCACGACCCCCCACAAACAGTATAAATCCGCCGTGGGCGTTTTGGCTATGCAGCATAAGGTTAGTTAGGGTGAGAGAAGCCGTTATCACCAACACGGTAACAACCTGGATGTGGACAGCTATGCTTGAAGGTACTTAGGTCCGTTGTGGTTCCTGCCCGGCCCGGAGCTTGACGCCCCTGGGCGTGTGTTCCCCCCCCCCGCCCCGGGGGGTGAAGCCTTTGGTTATTTGCGGCAGACGGTCGCGCGTGGGCGAGCCATGGTCACCCCCGTACTCGAAAGAACCACGAAGAAACCTTCTACGGTCAGAGCTGGGCGGGGTCCTTAGTAGGTTGGGTTTAGGTTCCGTGACCGGAGGTGAATAATCGAATAGTACGTTGCGATAAGGGCGTCTTTAGTTTGGCAATAAGATCTCTCAATTCGTCACTCCTAGCCCTCAAATCTTCCGCCTCTCCTAACCTCCTGGATCTATCAACTACAATCTTGTGATAAAGAAGGTTTTTGAGGGGAGCCTGTTTTATTGTTTGAGGATTAGGGGATAATGCGGTTTTCTTGGCCATGGGTAGGGGTGGTTGTGGTCGTGAAGGTGTATATCGCACAGGTTGAGGGGTATGTGGAATCTCGTTTTCAGACTCATAATAATCGTAGGTAGATGCTAGGGCCTTGAGAGCTAGCTCATCCATATGTGTTCCAACGTGAAGTTTGATGGATATTTCAGTCTCGGGGATATACCCGCCGCAAAGTGGACAAGGTATCTGATTATTGTTAGAATTGATGCTACCTGTTTTGATTTTACGATTCTCCACAATATCACTGATATGAGATACAGCTGCTCCTTCTAAATGACCCATTAGGATATGCTGTACAAAATCATCCCTGTTGCTGTAAACATTGGTACAGCTATCGATACATTGCCATTCGAAGGAATCCTGTGGCCGGTGGTGCTCAAATTCGTGCGCAATCCAGGCTTCTCTTGATGTGAACAGGGTATATTTCTCTGGACAGTAGCTGAATAGGCAGCTATATGGTTTGAGATCTCTCAAAACGTGTTCTCTGCGATACCATATATTATCGCTATTGGTATATACGAGCATACCTCCATAAGATTTCCGTATCTACACCTTTCAACAGCTCAAAGCACAGAGAACACTCGAAAGTGATGCCAGGATACAGAAATACCGGTGGTTTTGGTACATAGGACTTGCCACTATGTATGGAGTTAGTCTCGTACCCATCCCCTACGAGCAGCTTGCTGACCTCCGGTAGGGGAGCTGGGTACGAGCCTAGTATGGAGTCTGTGGTGCTAGGGGAATCTAATGCACATTCTTGGAGGGGACTTGGATTACACGTTTCTTGTAATCCTTTGTCTTCGTTTTCTTGGACTCGAGTGTGATTTCTTGCAAAGCCCCGAATTTGTTGTAGTCGGCTCCAATTTATCCTGGCTAGAGTGTCGACTAGGTGATCCTCAATCTTTGGGAAATTGCTTCGTATGCCAACTTTATACGATTGTATCGAAACACGTGCACAGTTCAGAGCACCCGGCCTAACTTCCTCAACGGCAGCCGGCCTCTCTTGTAATGGAATCGAACATAACTGGTCTATAGAGGGAATAAGGCCAAACAATGTATCCAGTAGGCTCTTTAAGTCTTTAACAGTTTTGATTAAATTTAATCCCAAGGGATCGCCGTTGCTGTTGCTTGAATTTTGCTTTGCTAGGCTTGCGGTATTTGGCATAAGACCCTGCACCGAATATAATAGATCCCCTAAATTAGACTCGGTGTTTGTTTTTGCCCCACCATCGCATTTTTGTACCAGGGGTTCCTTTATAAGCCTCTCGCCAAGCGTTTCGCCCTTGAGCACTCCGGCCGATCCTAGCTGAGGCGCTGGTTCGTTGCTGGAGCTTATCTTTGACTCTGGTGGGGCCTGTGGTACCTGGAGGTTGATATTCAGAAAGTAGGCGTCCACTACTCTTGCGATACTACATAGTAGGATGACCGTAGACTCTTTCAAACCTGTGTTTTTTGTGTTTTCGAACATCATATCAAGCCCCCCCTCAGAGACAGTATAAGTATGCCCCCATAATAATAACCGCCCTATCTCTTCATGCAACTCTTGCCCCCAATCCACATCCACATCCCCATCCTCATCCCCATCCCCATCCCCATCCCCATCCCCATCCCCATCCCAATCCCAATCCCAATCTCCACCCTCGTCATTCCCGTCGTCGCCAATAATAGGGATTGATGTCTTGTACGTATTTATACAGAACATGAATAGCTCCTTGATTATTTGATCTTTTACTTCGACTCCTAGATGAACCTGGTGAAGAGTTAGAAGACCCCTCCCCCCCTGGCGTATATTTTCCCATATATATTCGTACCTTTTCGGCCATATTGCCTATTATCTGCTTGTTGGAAGACATATTATAAAGAGCACGGAGGTAACAATGTATAAGGCTTGGTTGCGCGCATGCACTTTCATAAACAGAATGTTTCAATAGAGTTAAGGTTGGCTTATAATAATGGCGCCGTGCATGTAGTGAATTGAGAATTATAAGTAATTTGTTTTACAGACCATTGTCATTGATATCGTGGTTTTGAAAGCGGGGTTTGGGATGTGGTACATGTATTTAGCCTTGAGTGGTCTCACTTTACCTAGAGCCTTGTACTCTACAGCCATACTCATATCCCTGTTCGTCAGTTTTGTCGTTGCCCCCAAAATGGCTTTAGATAAGGCCAACCATCCCCAACTAAAGCCACGACGGGGCCCAGACATTCTACCCCTAATGGGCGCTAAGAGCTATTTACAACTCTAGCAGCTAGGAAAGGAGAGATATGTACATATAGCTTGGACACATATCAGTTGGTAACAAGCCTATACCTCTTTCCCCATATAGGGTAAGTCTTATTTTACCTACGGAGTGGAATATTACACTTAGACTTCGAGCTAATAGCATACATATTGTAGTCCTAAAGATGGCCGAGGTTGCGGGGGTTGTTTTGGGGGCAGCCGCACTAGTTAAGCCAGTGCATGATTTATACGATCACTGCGCTACCCTTTTCGCCAACGCCCGTAACTTCTTTAGTGATTTAGATATATGCGAAAGTCAATTTTCTACTCAGAAGAGATTCTTCCTAAATGAGCTTAGACTTCTTGTTAGAAACCTTGTGCCGGATAACTTGGCAGCGGATATGGCAAAAGACAAGACACATCCAAAATGGAGTGATTCGAGATTCAAAGATGACTGGGCCAATACGATGGGCAAGGACTTTGATGGCCTTCTGGAGAGCGTATACAAAACTTTGCAAAAAATTGAGAAAAACTTCCGAGATTAGATAAAAAGAGTGTCACGGATCGAAACAGTCCATCGGAGGTTTGTATACCTATTCTATCCCGCACAGAAACGTAGCAAGTTAATACCATATAGGTTCCCAATTCACTGAATAGTGCCGAGTCGGGATCTAAAAAAAAGGCTTCCTGGACCTGGAAGAAAAGGACTGGCTGGGTTCTTTTCGAGAAGGAGGAAATTGAGAAACTGCTTGCGACAACCTGGACCCCATTATCACCCTACCTCGTCGAAAAACCCCGACCCGAAAGACATTGTGGCAGAGCTTCTTGGTATTACTGAAATTGCAAAAAGGGTTTATGATAGGTTGGAAATAGTTGCACGGTGCCCTTGTCATCATGTAAATTTACAACTTCGGGAACCAGAAAATCTCAATCTGGCGAACACCGACCCCACTTTGAAAGGAACCTCAGCGATTGACTTTTATCTTATTCTGACGAAGGTTACCGACCAGGATACCGATCTTAATCCGGATGGGTGTTGTGAATGTACATGCATCACCATAAGTTCTAAGCCACAGCAATCCCCCTCAGGCGATGCAAACCAGCCGCCAGCACCACCGGGCTCCGGGCCAGAGGGGGCGATAGTGGGGTCTACCGACATAAGATCTACTTCGACACGTGCTGTTTTGACGATAATCGATGAGAGCCAACCTACAAAGAAGAGATCTTACTCAATAGATCTTGGGGCCGGACACAAAAAATTGAAGCTTGAGTTTCCCGATCATAAAAGTCACTCTACGTCATACACCGCTACGATAGATATTCAGCCGAATAACGTAATACCTGCTGGAAATAGCAGCGCAACTCCTATGGCCTCCCTCAATGTAGAGATAGACGACCTTTGTTTACGGCTGAAGAAACCCCGGCCAGAAATACAGGAACGGAATTTCTTGGGAAAATATCAATAGAAAAAACCAGTCTGACCTATCAGCACCTGTTATATCGGGAGCCTCTGGTCTCGAGTCTCACTTCTCGGAATTCACTTGAAGCAATTCTGACCCGGCCGCGGCCTAAAAAATGTCGCCGTCTCTTGCGTAAACCACAGTGTCTCCAAATAGCCCATAGACTCTCACTTTCCTTGCTCTATTTTGGGACGAAGTCCACATCGTGGTTTCAAGAACGATGGAGAAGCCGGGATATATTTTTCTTCCTCCAACTTCAACTCCCAGAGAAGGGATGTACTTTGGATCCGTACATCGTACCATGTTTCTCGACGGAAGCAAAAACACCTAACAACAGCAAAACCTCAACGGCACCATTAAAAGTTGCCCCGAATGAGGAGCTTTTCTCCCTCGCCTTGATACTCATCGAAATTGCTTTCAAAGATAAGCTTTCCAACATCCATGTAACAGATAGCGAGGGGAAAGCAATTCCTAATAAAGACGGCGATGAATATATAGAGCTTGTTAAGGCTCGAAATATTGTGGACTCAGGGGCGCTTCAACTTAAGATGGGTTCAAGAGAGTATTCTGATGTGGTTAAGCGGTGCTTATACTGTCGACTCGATGGAACTCTTGCAAATGATCTCAGTAATATAGAGTTTCAAAGGGCATATTATAAGCAGGTAGTCTGCGAGCTCGAAGGCTGCCTAAAAGCGGTCAAGGTTTAAGGAAACCTACATCTAGAAGCTGCTGCTCAGGATAAAGGATCTTTAAAGGCTTTTTTTTGTTTCTCTTTCTCTCTTTTCCGCTTAACTGATTTTTTGGGTTTTGTTGTTTTTCATTCTCATTTCATTTTCATTTTCATTTTCATTTTCATGGGGCCCAAGAGCATTCCTTTATTAGCTAAATGTACATGAAATTCCTTCATCTTACATGTTTGGGCCCATATTTCACCAATTAAATTGCGGGCACGTCCGCAGGCGCTGGCCCTCGACCCTCAGGATAGGTGGCTCACTTTTGGTGATAGCTTGAAGGATAACTATCAACATCATGTGCACCTTGGACGATCTTTTCTCCCAATATAAGCGCCTGAGTACATGCAATCCTTGTTTCGTGAACAGAGAAAAAGTAGAGTCTGCCAAGTCATGATTCCCAAGCTCGTTGAACGGTGTATCCAGACAGTCAAATCAGTCAAATCCCAATCGTGTGACCTAGGATAACGATTTGGGGCGTTGAAACCATAATTTGGGCGAACCTAAGGGCAACAGTTCTAAGACTAATTGGCTGCTTCTTGACAAGTGTAATCATAGCCATAAGCATGGGGTATGTATTAAGTGGTTTTAATCGCGCGTTATCACTCGATAGACCTCCGGAATTTGCCCTTGTTACCAAATTTTGACTATTATACACTACACTCTCGGGATTTGTATACGTATATACATTAAACCTTGAGCCTATAGCTCAATATCCTCTCTGGCCCACAACTTACAAGTCCTATCCTGCCCGCTACTCACAATAAACCTGTTGTCTCTGCTCACATCCACACTCATGACATTTCCTGAATGTGCGCTCAAATTTTTGACCAGCGCCCAATCATCCGTCGAAAAGATATTGACATTTCCATCGAATCCACTGGTAACGAAATATGTTCCCTCAGTTCTCATCACATCTGCAGCTGCCCCTTCCATTTCATCGACACCATCCGGCTTCCCAGAAAAGAATCGTACATCTGAGACTAGCCCTTTGTGGGCTCCGATTGTGGCTGTACATCGTACCATGCGTACGTCCCATACCTTGACAGCTGCGTCGCCGGAAGAGCTGACGACACGGTACCCGTCAGGGCTCCAGGCAAGACCAGTTATTTCTCGGATATGTCCGTCAAGAACCATTATCGTGCGACCCGTCCGGAGGTCCCACACACGGCCTATAGAGTCAAGCCCGCCAGAGGCGATTAGCGCACCATCAGACTGAAAGGCGACTGAGTAGACCTCTCTACTGTGGCCTTCCTGCAGGAGAAGCTCTTTCTGTGTTGTGAGATCCCATAGGCGCCATGTTGTGTCAAATGACGCCGAGGCCAGGTAGTTCCCACTCGGATGGTGTTCTACCCTCGCCACACGCGCAGAGTGTCCCGAAAGTGTAGCGATAGGGAGGTCCTGTGTGAGCGACCAAAGGTGGATATTACCCTCGCCGCCCCCGGAAGCAATGTTAGCGGACGATGCGTCTAAGGAGACAGTAGCCTGTGGGTGCCATGAGAGACCCCCGACGCGGTCGGTGTGACCTCTAAGAAGACCCTTGTCCTCCATATTTGGCACACCGAGGAGCTTGATGCTCCCGCTCCAAGATCCTGCAGCAACGATCTCACTGTTTGGAGAAAACCGTGCTATTGAAACCGCACGCTCTCCAGCGAGTTGTGACCCGAGAACTTGGTACCCCGATAACCGCTCCTTGATTGCTCGCCTGTGTTTGATATGCTTTTGTAGGGGTATGCCCGCTTCCATTCTTTGCCTCTCTACTCGCTCTTTCGCCCTTGGAAGCGAGTATCCTGCCATCCACCTGCGTGCCTCCAGCAGTGCCGGCTCTCCCGGAGTATAGAACTCCTCGTCCTCATCCTCGTCTGCCTCGGGCGATGATACTCCGCCAATCATGTCAGTATCTTCCCCACCAGCCTCTCTAGATGTTCCTTCTTGTATATGGTAAAGAAGCTCCCGTAGTCGATCACGACGGTCGGCCGGGCCTTCGCCAAAGAGCGTTATGGGTTCTTGGAGCTCCCGGAGCCGAGCTCGCACCCGGCCGTCATCAGTAGGGACGATGATGGCTGCGGCCTTCTTTTTGCGCTCCATTTGTGAAATGATTGCAGAGGCCTTTTCTGGGGCAACACCTGCGCGCGCTGTAGAGGGTATATTGTAATCCCGGTCTATCGGAACATTGTTGAGATCAAGCATATCGGAGTCCTAGTTAAAGGTTAGCACGGATTGGTGGTGAATATGTGGAGTGAGAAGAGTACATCATCTTCGACATAGGCCTTCCGGGAAGGGTGGATAGCAGACATTACTGTTATAGAGCTTTGTAGGACGAGAGGTGTATTTCCGGTGAGAATCACGGCTGGAACTACTGGATTGAAGGATGAAAATATTGAATATTAGCTATAACTAGTAACTTGATAGAGGTGAGGTTGATTGTGGCTGAGAAGAGAGGGTAACTGACTCTCTTAAAAGTTGGTTAGGGCTCTGCCATACCCCTTTAGTGGTCCAGGGTGAGGCTTGAAAGTCTTGTTTTGTTACCCGGCTAGTGTTTCAGCACCCCTGCCCCACATGTTTCTAACTCTCTATGGTTACCCGGTTCGTGAATTATCAGGGTTAGGGTACCATTATGGCCACCTTTCTTGTTCTCCCCTGCTCTGTGGAAATTTGGAAGGAGCGTTCCGCCGCGTGTTCAGCAACAAAGAGTAAGTGAGACGACAGCTCAAATTGTGTTCAACAGCCTCAGGGGAACAAAGAGTTCTCCTCTTCTTCTTCATAATCCATCTCTTCAAAATAACCTGTTGCTTTAGTTGCTTTTTTATAATTCAATCTTCTATTTCTCTACACTCGTTACTCGAATTATCTCCGTTCTCATTTGTTCTTAACAACAAAAAATGTCGGACTCTCCCAGTGGGGTCCGCCTGCGCGCATCTAAAAAAAAGTCGCCATCATCACAGGCCGGGATTGGCTCAGGATCTGAGGATGAATTATTAACAAAGGCAAAGGCCCGGAATGTTGCTTCTGTCTCCGCGCCTACAACTGCAAAGCCGTCATCGCAGCTTGGACATAAGCTTAGTTTAGTCCTAGTAACTATTTTGGCCTTCATCACAAGATTCTGGAAGATTAACCACCCGAACCAGGTGGTATTCGATGAAGTGCATTTTGGAAAGGTGGGTTTCTTAATAAGAAACAGTTGCGGGAGTGCAATGATTACTGATTTGGTGTGCAGTTTGCTTCTTATGTATGAAACCCTAAGACATATATATTCTCGTAATCCTTGGGGTTTTAGCTCACAAGCATCTTGTAGTACCTGCAAAGAACATACTTCTTCGACGTCCACCCGCCATTCGGGAAGCTTCTTTTCGCTCTTATGGGCTGGTTCGTTGGTTATGATGGACATTTCAAGTTTGATAATATTGGCGATTCTTACATCGACAACAAGGTTCCTTACGTGGCCTTCAGAGCTATGCCGGCATTGATGGGCTCTCTGACAGTCCCAGTGGTGTTCCTGACCATGTGGGAGAGCGGGTACAGTCTTCCCGCTTGCTTGGTTGCCACTGGACTGGTTCTATTCGGTAGGATTTGCACCCGGAGGTGTATTCGGCAGCCATTGCTTATGATTGTGAATAGACAACGCCCACATTGGCCAGACTCGTCTCATTCTCCTCGATGCGACCCTTATATTCGCCATGTCGCTCTCAATTCTCTGCTATGTCCGTTTCTATAAGCTTCGTCACATTCCCTTTAGCCGTAAATGGTGGAAGTGGCTTCTTCTCACGGGCGTTTCCATGTCATGCGTCATCTCCACAAAGTACGTGGGAGTATTCACCTTCGTTACTATCGGCGCCGCTGTCGCAATTGACCTCTGGAACCTTCTCGACTACAAACGTGGCCTCTCTCTTCAACAGTTCACCAAGCACTTTGCTGCTCGCGCCTTTGGACTCATAATTGTACCTTTCTTTTTCTACCTATTCTGGTTTCAGGTCCATTTTGCCATTCTGTACCGTAGCGGGCCAGGCGACGACTTTATGACTCCGGAATTTCAGGAGACTTTGAGCGACAATCTTATGTCATTGAGCAGTGTCGATATCAACTATTACGATACCATCGTTCTCAGACACAAAGAAACCAAGGCTTACCTACATTCTCACCCTGACAAGTACCCTTTGAGATATGAGGATGGAAGAATTTCATCTCAAGGTGCGTACACTGGGTAGCTATTTTCGAAGTAAACAAATGTCAGCTTACAAAATGATATAGGCCAGCAAGTAACCGGATATCCGTTCAATGATACAAACAACCACTGGATCATTCTTCCCGCTGTACCAGCCCCTGAAGATCAGCGCACCAACATCCCCGTTAAAAACGGGGATATCGTCAAACTCCGCCATGTTGTTACATCCACAGATCTCCTTTCCCACGATGTCGCCTCACCTTGGTTCCCCACAAATCAGGAATTCACTACCATTGAAATTGAAAAATCCGAGGGTGAGCGCCATAATGATACTCTTTTCGAAATCAAGATTGAGAACGGCAAGAAGAACCAAAACTTCCGCACTATGGCCGGTCTCTTCAAGCTTCTTCATCACCCGTCAAAGGTCGCCATGTGGACACACACCAAGCCTCTACCGGACTGGGGCTATAAGCAACAGGAGATCAATGGGAACAAGAATATTGCACAATCATCCAACCTCTGGTTCGTCGAGGAAATTCCTTCTCTCGCCGAAACAGATCCCCGCAACAAGAGGGAGGTCAAGCAAGTCAAGCCTATGTCTTTTCTTCGCAAGTACCTCGAGCTCCAGCGCGCCATGTTCCACCACAATAACGCACTGACCAGCTCCCACCCTTATGCTTCACAGCCAATTCAATGGCCCTTCCTCCTTCGTGGTGTCTCTTTCTGGACCAAGAACGATACCCGCGAACAAATCTACTTCCTCGGTAACCCTATCGGCTGGTGGTTCTCCTCATCTGTGCTTGCAGTCTTCGTTGGTATTATTGCCGCGGATCAGCTTACACAGCGTCGTGGTGTTGATGCGCTTGACCGCAAGACCAGAAACCGCCTTTATAACTCTACTGGCTTCTTCTTCCTCGCCTGGACAGCACACTACATCCCCTTCTTTCTGATGGGGCGTCAACTCTTCTTGCACCACTACCTTCCTGCACACCTTGCGTCTGCTCTAGTCACAGGTGCGCTTGTTGAATTCGTGTTTTGTGTCGAACCACTTGAGACGGAGAAAATCGGGAAAGATGGGAAGAAGATTTATGAGGCTCGCAAGGGACCACAGAGCTTGATAGGCGCATGGATCGCCTGTGTGGTCATCTTGGCGGCGGTGGCGGGCGGATGGTACTTTTTCGTGCCACTCACTTATGGCAGTCCCGGGTTGGATGTTGCTGGTGTGATCGCGAGGAAATGGTTGGGATATGATTTGCATTTTGCCAAATAGGCTATTATTGACTTTATTGGAAATTTTAAAGAGGAAAAGCGGAGCTTGTGAGATAGTCAAATCCAATTAAACTAGGATTACTCTTTATAAACAACCCTTTAATGTTCGCATGTACCTTTTACTACTGTGATGAAAACATGATTTCGTTCACGAGCTGTATCTCCCAGGATTTCATAAATGATCTAGCATGACTTCGGCTACATGTACGTACATGTATATACTTTTAAATCACCGGTTCTCACCGACTCATGAGTGATGAACCCACAGGTTGTAGAAACGAAGGATAACCCCTTATATTTTTTAACTGCCTCTACTTTACAACCATGTTTATACATGTAGTTTTTCCATGTTAGTACTACTGGTAGGCGACTGAATTGCAGCCCGCGAAAGCAAATGTTATATATAAGGGGTGTCTAAACGTGGGCTCACAAAAAACATCCATCACAGAATATATTAAATGTAGTTTAAGTACATGTAGTTCTAGTATCATACATGCAGTCTAAGCATGTTTTCTTTCTCTCCTAAAGATAGCTCAAGCTTAACCACATTGTGAGAGGTACTTTACCATAAACCAGGACCAGATAAAGTCAAAAGGCGGAGAGGGTTTAATATTTATCTTATAACCTTGTGCTGGACTAGATCCGACCTACAGCAACCCAACTAACATGGATCATAGAATATCACTCGAGAGAATCTCCGCATAATACTAACCAGTATAGAATAGTTGGTTTTCTTGGTCTAAATACTTAGGTATATACGAGCATCTTCCGGCCTCTGGCCGGAGTAGGGGGTTATATGGCTAAAACAGCACTACTACGTACCTGTTTGCCAACTCAAGCTTAAGACCCAAGATGCCCAAGATGCCCTTGCGCACACATCAGAACTGTTTGGTTGACTCAAATGTTGGGGTGTCTATATCTACTGACTGACTCAGAAACGAAAATGAATGTACATAAATAGTTACAAAGCATGGTGTATGTATCTATTGGGTATAAAACTTTGATCAAGGATGGTTTCTCCATTCAGCGGTACCGTTACATCGTAATAGCATATACCGCTTTTGAAATCAAAACCCTTGGTGCTCGAGCAAAGTATAATTGAAACTATTAGACCACATGCACTTTATGTTCGACCACGGCTCTGGAAACTTATGTAGGAGTTAAAAGGATTCCCCTAACCCTATGTGGATCTCACTAGGAGTTGGGGCCCGTGGTTTTAGGAAGCTAATACATATCGGTACTAGACCTGGGTCGATATGATTAGATTAGATTGGCTTTAACCGAAGGCCACGGATCAATGTTTCGCCAGGACTTCCGACATTGACATTGGATTGACTCTGAGAAGTGATTTATGGTAAGGACCGCGTTTGTTTGGAAACCTGGCGTCAGATCGGTAGGTAAGCTCTGCGATATTTACCTGGGATTAAACTAAAACGTTTACCCTCTGATACTTTCAAATATAAGGGCAAGAAACCTCACGAGCTGGGAGATATGTGGAAAAGAATTGAAGGCGGGGAGAAATATAAGAAACAAAGAATCAAAACGGTAGTATTATACAGAAAACCCAAGAGACTTCTTTTCTGCTCTAAAACCGTCCGAGCAAAGTAAAAAAAGAAAAAGAAAAAAGACCAACTTTTTCAGTAGCTTCCATTTATACCCCTGGATCCATTTCTATTTGTGATTATATGCGGAGGCCCTTCCCTATTTCATTCTTTCAAGAATTTCCTTAGATCAGATCACCCGATAAATGGGCAAGACAGGCGTATTCATCTTAGCAGGTTCCATATCCGTCACTAAATATTTATCCGGTCAAGGCAAAAAGTCGGGACAGAAATTTAAAGAGAGGCCTTCTTGTCATCCGCTGCCAGCTGCAGCAGGAAGGCCTCCAAGTCAAATCGTGCATCGTTGGGATCAGTGATGACTAGAGTAGGAGTCCAGTTATTATTAGCCCATAAGTGAAAGACATTGAAGATATAAGGTGTATGCATACGTCCGTCAGGGCCGACAGACTTGGGCGCATTCTTCTTTGCCCACTCCGCCTTCGCCTGCATAATCAAGGCTTCTTTGTGGTTATATTCGTTCTGGGCCTGGCGGACCTTGGCCTGGGAACTTAGTTTACGCTGGTGGGTGAAGCCATAGAACACTCCCGCGCCGAGAGCAGTGTACCGGAGAACCTATATGGTGAGGAAAAAGGTATCTGAAATTAGCAAGCTTTAATTCATCCAACAACGACTAACTTTTTTTTTCTCTTTTTGAATGGGGTTGATGGAGGGGTTGGCGATGGAGGGGGTTGTTTTGGCGATGACAACGAAAAAAAGCCGGGGACGATTTTTCCCTTCTTTTCTTGTTAGATTTTAGGAGCGCTTACATTCACGGTTTGTGTTGATAGAACCATGGCTACGGGGGTGAATTGATAGCTGGCTGGCCGGAGGTAAGGTGGGAGTTAATTGACAGAATGCAAGACTGCAGAGAGGCGCTGGTTGATATTTCAAAGGGACGACGGGGGGTGGAGAGAACGAGCGGGTGGAAGAGTCTGAGGGTTCCTTGGTTGGTTGATTGCCGTTGCGACTCTCGGGAAAGCGCTCAAAACAAAATGTTTCACGCCTGAGGAGTATATTGATAGCCAACGATCACCAACGGACACAAAAATATTATAACAGCATGTGATAAGCTTTAGAGAAGTATTCTAATGTGATCACAACTATATTATAAAATTTGCAACGCGTTTCTTTCAATGTTTTCTGTATCTCATTGTGGTCGCATCTCCTCCTGCATGGACGTTCCTTAGCAAGCAGACCAGGAACCTTCCTTTCTTCTTCTTCTTTTGGTCCCTATTCCTATTCCTAGGAGCATAGGTATTTTATCGAATCTCCCCTGGTCTCTCTGAAGGCGCCTAGTCAAAGGATTTCTGTCAATACAGTATATACAGCTCCCTACCCCACCCGCCCCACCTCACAGACCAGCATCCACCCTTCGCTTCATCGTTTCATAGCTGCTATCTCTTCCCTAGAAACAAACCCCCCTAATCACGAGCCCACCATGAGTGCAAACACAACAGAGCAGCGAAGAGCAGAGATAGCCGCAAAGAAGGCGAGGCTTGCAGAGATCAAGCGCCGAAATCAGGAACGGCAACAATCTCTCTCACTCCAGAGACGGAGTACTGAGCTTAATGAGGTAGAAACTTACATTCTGCAGAAAGATACATGTTCGGCACGGCTAATTCACTTACCTGGAGGGCCGAAAATAGGTTACAGCACCCCTCCCCCGATCCTATGCCGATAGACGAAGCCTAGAGGACCTTGTAAATGTTCTCATAGGTGACCGCCCGTCATCGACGGGGCCTGGCGCAATGAAGAGTAGCAGGTCAAATTCAGTCATGTCCGGTGCAGATAGTAATTTTTCGGATTCGGCTTCTCCCACAATAATGTCACCGTAAGAAAAGAACTCCTGGGGAAAACCTTGTTGAAGACCATGCTAAGTCCTATTTCATTTACAGAGGTGTTGCAATGACTCCCGACTCTACACCCACACCAAATCACTTGAATTTGCAACATATGTCTATAGCACCCCTCACAATCACCTACGACGCGCCACCATCCCCTGTACGCGAGGTTGTGACCTACAGCAAAGAGGTCCAAACTTCAGAAGCTTGGACTGGGCCCGACGACGAGGAAGGACACGATGGCTCCGAGAACAGGTCACGGAGGACAGATGAGGAGCTACGGGAACAGATACGCAAAGAGATAGAAGAGGAGTTAAGGGATCTCCATGCCGACGAGCAACAGCAAAATGGGAGCTCTGGATTAGATGCGAATGGAGGCTTCTTTGCAAGGGAGTTGACGGATGAGGAACGAGCAGCAATTACGGCTTCAGAGGAGTTTGTGGACTTCATAGAAAGATCGTCGAAGGTCGTGGAAAGAGCATTGGATATGGAATATGACGTATTGGCAGACTATGGTTTGGGTATGAATGCCGAGGACGAGGAACAGAGTGGAAGAAAAATCAAAGAGATCGCGCAGTTCTACGACGAGCGGTGGTCAAAAAAGAGGATGATTAGTGACATCAATTATTCACCGAAGGTATGGTTGGGAGAGGTACTGGAAAGGAATAGTGGCTTACATATGGGCAGTTTCCGGAGTTACTGTTGGCATCGTACACAAAGAATCCGTCCGCACCACACGACCCTGATGGCCTGGTTCTGGTTTGGAACATGCACATGCACGACAGACCGGAATATGTCTTCCATGCACAGGTTTGTACTCATTTTATCTTCAGAAATTCTTTTCTCACGAATTATTTAGAGTGATGTTCTTACTGCGCGATTCTCGCCGTTTCATCCCAATCTCATAGTAGGAGGGGCGTATAGTGGACAAGTTCTTCTTTGGGATACCCGAGCTAAATCGCAACCTGTTTTAAAAACCCCCCTAACAGGTTCGGGTCACACTCACCCGGTCTACTCGGTTTCAGTTATAGGGACTCAAAATGCAAATAATATCCTTAGTTGTTCAACAGATGGCGTTGTCTGTGGCTGGACAGTCGACATGTTAGCACAGCCACAGGAACTTCTGGAATTAATCACACCCCCCCCTTCTAAAACTGATGACCTCAGTCCGACATGCATGGCATTCCCCCACTCAGACCCCACCTACTTCCTCGTTGGCACCGAGGAAGGGACAATTTACCCCTGCCACCGTTACGACCGAGCAGGTGCCAAGGCCGGTGTTGAGCCAAGAATCTCATACAAAGGGCACGCAGGGCCTGTCATGTCTGTTGATTTCCACCCTGTCCGCGGCCCTGTAGACCTTGGTGATTTGGTTTTAAGTAGCTCGGTTGACTGGAGCGTAAAGCTTTGGAAAGCGCGCCCACCCGCTGCTACCACTTCTAGTGCATCAGGCTCACCACAAATCGCCACACCAATTTTGGAGTTTAGCCGGGAAGACGTGGTGTACGATGCCGCATGGAGTCCTGTTAAGCCAGGCATGTTCGGGCTTGTCGATGGTGCTGGACAGTTGGAAATCTGGGATATCATAGTGGACACGGAGGTCCCGGTGGCCAAGGCCCAACCAAGTTCAAGAGTTGGTGCAACGCATCTAACAAAGGGATTGAACAAGCTCGCGTGGGAGGAGCATGATGGAAAGAGGGTCGCAGTTGGTGGATTGGATGGGACGGTAACAGTTTTCGAGGTTGCAATTGATCCACCACGAAACGAGGAGTGGTCAAGCGTCAAGAAACTTATTTCAAGGGCTGAAGCCGGGAACAACAGTATCATTGCTGGAAAATAAGGTAGGGGACACTAGTGTGCGAAATACGCTCTTTTTTTTTTGCGTGCGTGCGTGCGGTAAAGCTTTGTAATGGTTTTTTTTTTTTATCTTTTTCTTTTTATCCATGTGAACGCGTGGATGACATGTAGGGTGGGCTGGTATTTGTACTCTACTGCTTATATATCATGGGTGGCGGCCGGTTAGTTTTTTTTTTTTTTTTTTTTACCCTTTATGCTCCGGGAATAAGAATAAGATACTGTAATATTTATCATACCGCCCCATCTCTCGAGCTCTGTCTTCACTATCCCCTACACGGTGTTAGTGGTAATGGAGTGAATTTCTACGTTATATAACTTGTGGAGTACTAAAAGATGTGACTTGAAATGCTACTGCCTAATGCGCAATCATAAGTATCAATCAATCAATCAATTAATGCGCAATCATAAAAGATCACTCGCACTAGACAGTCCTGACTAATCCACCGGATCATGTGATTAAAGTAAAGTCAATTTGGGGGCAACGACGAACCTGGGGCAACGACGAAACACAGGTTTCAGGATTAGATACCAGCCTGAGAGCCTGTGCTTTGTCGCCCAAAAATCCCTGTTCGTTCAATCAGTTTCGCCGTTGTCCCCAGAGTGACTTTACATTAACCGTCTTCCTTCCGGTCCAATACTCCCTTCGCTGATCCAGATCCACTTCCACTCTGAAGAATATTGGGCCAGGCACCTAAGCCTGGCTAGATATGGCGTCTGGCTTTCAAAGGATATCCGTAGGTACCACTTCACAGGTATAGGGTATGCAAATACACTGGCTTGGATAGCTCTGATTCCTAAATGGGCAATACCGTTTGGTCGGAGTTCTCATGCATGCCTACAGTGCATATGCGATCAAATTACTATTAGTAGACCTGATCTACACCCTTCGACCAATCGTTAAGGATAGCTTTGTGGTAGAGCTCCTAATGCGGCTCTTAAGCTGTCACACAAATTGCGTCTGGATGCAGCTGCTGCCCCCCCCCCCCCCCGGCGCAGTACACAGTACAATTTCTATATATCTGCCCTACATCCGCACCCCGAACTATCCTATGCCCCATCATACACCTCACACATACACCCACACATCATGTCGACATCACTATCAGACCCCTCTATAATTACTCTCTTCCGAAATGCCTCCAAGTCCTCTCGCCGGGCCTTCCTCTCAGCCCTCTCGCTGGAGTTTCACCCCTCTGATCTGGGTCAACTTCACCATATCCTTCACGATAACTCCTTCTACTTTGACTTCATCCCCCTCCTCCCCCTAGAAATCTCCCTTCAGATCCTACGCTACCTCCCACTTAAAGAGTTGATTCTTCTCCGCCTCGTTTCCCACCGCTGGAACAACATCCTGCGATCCCCAGACGTCTGCCGCTCCCTGACACACCAATTCTTCCCCAACAACCCATGTATTGAGTCATCCACGGATATTGTAACGCTCTTTGAGAATCTATCCTCGCGGCGGGTGTCGTTTACGCACCGCAGGCCCTCCACCTGGTACAAATTCGGCACATACTTCCCACTAGAGCGCCAAAACTGGAATGAGAGAGCATATTATGTCGACGCCGACTTTGTGAACTTGCGCATGGCGTGGGTGGAAGGGCGTGACAGGAACAGCATTGCAGTCCGCGACCTACTCGACGCAGGAAAATCGCCCAAGGTGCTTCCAACGACTTTCATGGACGACCGCTGCCGCATCAGCGAGGTTGCACTCTCTGACTCTCTGGTTGTGGCCGTCTCCAGCACGATGGGGGTCTGCCAGGTGTGGGATCTGGCGACGCGGGCTACACATTCGTTCAAGATACCGGGGGCCGTCGTGGCGGCACTACATGCCGACGGTAGTATCATTGGTATCCTGCTCCACAGGCAGAACCTGGAGTATCAGTTGATTGTCCACAACGCAGCAACGAGAAAGACGAAATGCATCGATATAACGTGTGATAGCCAGTATTATGGCAATCAGGTGATTGTCCATGCGGCCAGCAGTAGGGTGGTGCATGTGAAGCGGCAGATAGCTGGGAAGAATGACCTCGAGCTCACCGCGTGGAGCACCGGTTCCGGGGAGTCTCTGGGGAAAGTAAGGCAGCGAGTTACTAGCCGACATGGGCCGCACCAGTTCCAGCCCCTGGGGAACGGGCGCTGGGTAACAAAGACCTATCTCTCACACACCCCTACTGCTATGCACATATTGTACTGGCAGTTGGATCTCGCACAACCAAAACTAGAAATTGCCTACGGGTCCTACGAGGTATCCATCGAAAGTGCAGTACTCAAACTCAAAGATGGGGTCTTGAGGAGTTCCGGGGTGTACTACTTGGGAACATCCGGCCAGATGAATTGGGGTGTAGTCCTTGGCGATATCGACAACGAGCCGTCTAGTGGGTGGTTTCTCGTCTGGGAAGAAGGTGCCCTACAGGCGAGGGCTATCAGAACATTTCACCCTCGCAGGGGCCTCCTTCGACCCTTTCTCACTCCATTCTATATTGACCCGCATGATCGATTTATTCTATGGGGTTGGTGTGATGTTTTTGATGGCCTGTTTGAGCTGTGTTCTTTTGGGGGGCGCGGCTTCGAGGAAACTGGATACATCATGGAGATATATCGTGGCATCCATGAATGTGACCCAGACAGCACTCACTGACTGGGGTCTTCCGAGTGGAATGTATTTTCCAGCAGGAAGATATGGGTTTCAAAAACCTGACTTGGGCTATATATGTATCTTAAAACTACGACTTATAGGTGCTGATCTGGCGGCGAACAGGCCCCCTCTGTCTAAACCAGAGTATACGTATACACACACACAGAGGTAGAACTATATATTGAAATGCCCGTCCATGGCATGGCTCAGCGCTCTGCGGCCATGTATTTTTCCATGTAGATGAAATGCAGTTAAATAGTGAAAAGCCAATCCGGGGAGCCAAAAAAAAAAAAGAACTCAAATACGCAGTTGTCGATTCCCGATAACTGCTCTATAGCAGATGGAAATATCCATTGCAACACTCTCCAGGCACCACCACCAATCGATAGACCTTGGTATTTATGATATAGACTCAGAAGGCCTTCAAAGTACCCTCTGTAAACATATCTTGCGTTAGTTTTGTTGGCGGTGTAGCAAGCTCTAGCTCCCACCAAGACCGAGATTTCCTAGCCTATCTATAAGAGTACATGTAGTTATCACCTATGAAACAATGATTTTCTTTTGGGTTTGCGCTCTGGTTTGGACTCTAATGATTCAGTAATAAGCCATTCACTAAAATGCGTTGTTGTGGTCTGGATAGGTTTTTAAAAGTGTGCATTTTTTGGATATCTTATCTGGGACTAGATATATACTTTACACGTGCACCCGCTCCTAGATTAATAGATAATTACATGTACTTATAGGCACTGTACCTGGCCAATGTATTCCACCACGATAGTTTTTCGTACTGTGTATGGTAATAGCTAGCATGGGTGCCGATGCTCCTAAATAAGAGTTGTTAGTACACCCTCTACTATCTCCGTGGTGAAACCCATACAAATCTACATGTACCTATATAGCAACGGGGTTCTCGACATATTTTATTATAACTCTTTTAACAGTTCAAAATGTGCAAAAAGGTTTCTCCCAAGGGTCAAAATATCCCCCCCCCCCCCCTCTGTTCATCATTATTATTATAATTAATTGTGTTGTGATTCTACACTTGGAACCCTATATGTAGTTTGGTGGTGATTGGGCCTTTCACGAAAACTTTTGGGTAGCGACTTTACATACCACCTTGTGCTACTATTCCAAGTTGTTGGTAAGTGAGCGCTAATCTAACAAAGCAGCAGCTCGGCACCATTTCAAATCCGAATCCCCAAGGTATGTACTCTCAGAGAAGAGGAAGCTTTGGTCGTTAGCTCGCCGCTTCCAAATAATCGGGTAAGTCTGACAGATGACGCACGGGCCCGCCCAGACCCCATGCACGTGACCCCCCACCTCGCTAGCAACGCTTACACAGCATTACTTAACGCATGACAAGCGCCTGCGACGCTGCCGTCTAATGTTCAGGTCAGCCATTGACTACAGATTACAGAGATTACAGAGATTACAGATGGTAGACAAACCTGCGGCGAGCAAGAAAGCTTTTTTTTCTTTCTCTTTAGTCTTTTATTTTCCATGGCTTTCTTTCCACCCCCCCGTGGAGGGTGTATAAGTAGCCCAGCTCGTCCTCGAACTACTTTCAAGTATTATGCTTACTGGCACATCGATCATTGCCGCTTTTCGCAACGCAGCAATCACTATCTGGATAGCCCTAACCGCCTCTCTAAAGACCCTGACAACTCCGCAAACACCGTTCCAGCACAGTAGGAAGGAAATTGATCTCCCAGAAACCATGTCTGTCGCCCGTACAATTGTGAAAGCCTTCAAGGCGATCGAGAAGGCCGAAGGCGCCGGCGCAAGGGTTCGCCGCTCCGTGGGCACAAACCAACTTAAGCACTTTAGTCCCTTCCTTATGCTTGACCACTTTACGATCGGCGAAGGCGCTGGGTTCCCGGACCATCCTCACCGGTTTGTTACTCCCGCGCCTCTTCCCCCCCCCCCCCCTCTTCTTTTGTATCTTGTCTCTAACACACAGAATCGAACAGTGGGCAGGAAACAATCACCTACCTCCTCGAGGGCTCCGTCGACCACGAAGACTTCGCCGGCAACGCCGGCACGATCCATGCCGGCGATCTCCAGTTCATGACTGCCGGGCGCGGCATCATCCACGCCGAGATGCCCGGCAAGAGCGTCGACGGCAAGCCCAACGTCGGGCTGCAGCTGTGGGTGGACCTCCCAAAGCACCTCAAGTTCTGCGAGCCGCGGTACCGCGACCTGCGCGCGGCCGAGATCCCCGTGGCAAAGGCGGACGCGGACAAGGTCGAGATCAAGGTCATCTCCGGGAACTCGCACGGGGTGGACAGCGTGCGCGATCTGGCGTACACGCCGGTGTGGATCCTGGACGTGACGATGAAGCCGGGCGCGAGGCTGTCGCAGCCGCTGCCGAGGGGGTGGAATGCGTTTGTGTATACGCTGAAGGGGAGCGCGGCGTTCGCGGGGAAGAGGATCGAGGCGTTCCATAACGTTGTGTTTGCGCAGGAGGGAGACGGGGTGGAGGTTGAGGTTGATGAGGCCGAGAAGGAGGATGCAAGATTTGGTATGTCCCTTTTGTTTACCCCCCCCCCCCCATCTGGAAATGTGGATTGCTGACGGTGTTGCGGTATAGTAATTGTTGCGGGACAGCCCCTCGACCAGCCGGTGGTGCAGTACGGGCCCTTCGTTCTGAACACCAACGAGCAGGTCTACCAGGCCATGCTTGACTTCCAGAGCAACAGCAACGGATTCGAGAGAGCCAAGGGTTGGAGCTCTGTCATTGGGAAGCGCATGTAAAGAAGGGGAGATATATTTGTTTTTAGACTTTTGTTTTCCTAGATACCATGGGGTTTATATATAGTGTTGCCTTTTTTTTGTTTTTATTTTTTATTTCTTATTTTTCTTGATATCGGCTGTATTGTATTTTATTGTGTTCTGGAGTTACATGTGAGTACACATTTTTAGAGGCAAACAGAAATTCACTTGGTTATAATCTATGTACTTGAATATTATCACAGGCACAGTGTTCTGCGAGTGATTTCCTGTGACTGATTACATGTAGTTGCGGCGAGACTAGGTGGGAGGTGGTGTGGCACATCGAGTCCAGAAATGAGGGACTGGGCTTGACTTGCTGCAAGATCAATGGTAGTCATTTGTGGCAGCTTTCTAGATCACTGGAGTTGAAAACAGCCAGACAAACGTAGGTTATTTTATAGCCATAGTATGAACAGAAGGGGTAACAAGTAGCCCGCTGCTACCCGCACCAACACTTGCCCTGCCCTACCCTACTAACCCTACCTGCCTGCCCTGCCCTACCTACCCGTTCCCGCCCCACCCAATCCACCGACCCTTCCTCAAAACTACATGTACAGTCGTTCACGGGGTGAAGACGGACACTGGGTGTTGACGGAACAAGCCAAAAGAGAGACAGCCAAGCCAAGTTTTGCCTGCAATCCGTCAACACCCAGTGTCCGTCTTCACCCCGTGAACGACTGTAGTACACCTCCACCTCCCCCCATCCCTCATCCCTCATCCCCCATCTCTATCTCCATCCCCATCCCATCTCCATCTCCATCTCCATCCCACCCAGCACGCCAGCTTCAACCCGCATTACATTACCCCCCTCAGAGCACACATTGATCGAGCTCGAGCTCAGGCTCACGCTCATGCTGGTACCCCTCCCTCTTCGATCCCATCAAGCCCTACCAACAACACCTCTGGTGGTTTAACCCAGCCCAGCCTTATATACCCCCCCCCCCTCCACCCCCGCAAGGGAATGTTCCTCCCCAGAGCCTAGGACAACAGTTTGCACGACCGCACACCCCTGGATATGAACCACGGACAACACCCCCCCGCCATGCAAGGCGGACAAGAAAAGGTAAGGAAAGTAAGGATAAGAGGGTAAGGTAGGACCTACATATACGCATGTAGTAAGGAGTAAGGTAGTCTCGTACCCATCCCCGTAGGGTCTGAGCACTAACCTTCCGACAAAAATATCATTTACTTTACTGTGTCGGTGACCCAGATGAAGCCCGACACACCCAATTTGCTACGTCAGAGACCCCAAATGAAGCCCGATGGAGGCTAAAAAAAAAAAAAAGCTAATTTTCCCATCGGAGACCTAAATGGTGCCCGCCAGGGGCTAAAGGACCCTTATTTTTTGTATGTAAACAGCCCTCCGATAGTCGGAGAGCCCCGAATGCTCCCGCAAAAAGATCTCACCAAAGGTCGGAATGATAATGCTCCAGCCCCTCCGGTAGGAGGGCTGGGTACGTGTTAAGAAAAACCCAGAGCCACAGGTTTGATCACCCCCACCCCCCTCCCAATAGTAGATGGTAGACTCTAGCCTAAACCCAACTACCTCAATATCGGGGCCAATTACAGTGGGCACCACCTGCCCTGAGTGGGGAGAGAAAGAAGTAGCACTGCCGTATGAAAGATGCCCCAATTTCTGGCGCCGTACCCCGGGACTTGTGCAAATGATTGTAGAGAGCATCCCGCTGGGAGCCTGGGGGGCCCGAGACACTGGTGTGGCCTGCAAAATTTACTCTGTAATAAAGATGGGGCACTGCTCAGAAGTTTTTGTTCATGGACGAGTACGTTTACTACATAACTGGAAGCTAATCTCCCGTTCGTCGGTCGAGTGATATCCTGTGACCCGAGCACTATGCAACCAGACCACAGCCCACAGACCCAATCCACAACACCCACAAGAAGAAGCGAAGCAGAAAGAAGCAAAAGAAGCAAAAGAAAACGGAAGGAAAAAAAGAGACACCCACACTAACTAATTACTCTCCCCATCAAACCCACCCCACTCCACAAACTCCCACGCCAGCTTCACCGCCGCCTTCAGATAGAACTCGGCGTCCTCCTTCCACAGCCCCGCCGCGTCCCTCATGGCCCTGGTGGCCTTGACATAGTGTGCATCCTTGCTACTCTCCTTCCTTATGACATGGGTGACCACGTCCTCCCAGCCGCGGCCCTTAAGGTCAACGTCATCCACCAGCTCCGGGTGCACCACGGGCCGCATCTGCACCACGTAGACGATGCACACAAACAGCCAGTGCGCGCGCACCAGCGGCAGCGCGTACTTTGCGGGAACGACGGGCAGCAGCGTGCGCACGGCGTGCGACACCGTCAGCAGGTGCACGAAGAAGAAGTCGAAGTTTGACTCGCCGGGCGTGTGTGTCGCGCAGAGCAGCAGCACCGCTGCGCGCGTGATTGCGCGGTGCGTCTGTGCGAGGTCGGTGGCGGTGTCGAGAGAGTAGTAGTGTTCGAGGATTGCGTCCTCGCGCTCGGCAAACAGCTTCTCGATGTTGACGGAGCCCGGGTGCTCGAAGAGGTTGTCGAAGCGTGTGTCGGTGCGGATGGCGTCGAGGACGGCGAGCGGGGAGGTTGTGCTTGCCTTTGAGGCGTGGGCGAGCGAGGTGGCGGTTTGCGTGGGGACGAAGCCGACGGTGGGGAAGTCGCGGTCGATGTAGGTGTGTAGGAAGTTGTAGTTTGTAGCGGTGAGGGTGAGGGCTGAGATTGTTTAGAAAGGATCAGGAGTTAAGGGATGTGGAAATTGACTGACCTTCCATGGCGACGTCCTTGTTGTTGAGTTCAAAGGCGTACTGAGAGACGATCATGTTAGATCACTCGACACAGCATGTCAATGATTGCGCCAGCCACTTACCCCGAGATGTATCAACGGATGCCCCACTGCAAACAAACACACAACACACCGACCCGTCCACACGTTAGCACACATACACCACCAAAAAACACAAAATAAAATAATAAAATAATAAAAAATAATAAAATAAACAATAAAAACCAGAAAGAGCTACTCACGTCCACCAATTCCGCCAAAAAGCAACGGCTCCGGCCCCTTCAGCATATACTCCGTCACAACCACCTTCCAGTCATACCCAAACCTGACCAGCTCGTCCTCAAAAAAGTCCAAAAACGCCCTCTGATACCTATCCCCCCATTATATATCAGCGCCGCCAGAACCAACTCGAATACACCACACACATATATAGAAAGGGGGAGAGGAAGGAGCACTCACTCGCGCATGGACAAAAAGTCCCTCCAGTCATGCCTGCTGATCTCGCCGGGCGCATCCACCCACGGCTCCAGGTGGCGTATCTCCTCATCATACATTCCGTTCAGCGTCGCCGCATCCGCACCGAGTAGATATGCCGACCCCAGTGCCTACCACACACACACACGCAATCAGCTCCCTCTCCCTCTCCCCTCACAGGTACGGTACGGAAAACTTACATGCGGCAGATGGTTATGGTACCTCAGCCTCGAGTACAGCACCGAGTAATTCTGGTGGTTCGCGCGCAGCAGGTGCTTCAGCGTGCGGTCCCGCTTCTCGGGCGAGGTCTCGTAGTCGACGGGCTCGACCGGGGGAAGACCCGTGTACGGCGCCTGCTCGCTAGGGGTTATGTCACTGGTCGATACCACGGCGCCCATTGCTATGTAGATAATTATATGTATATGTTTTATACTAGTAGTAGGCGAAATTGGGTTTGTGAGGAAATATAGAGCCGATAAGCTACCCAGACTCGGGATCGAGGGGCACTGCTGCTAGTACAAATAGCTGTTAATTAGTAGGGCCGCGGGGCCCCGGGGGGGGGTATGAGGTCATGGTTACCCGGAACGCCGGGATGTTCCGCTGACAAATTGTGAGCAGACATTCGATTTCCACCGCCTCCCCGTTCGTCCCCGCCCATTCGGATTCGGACACACTACCTGAGCACACTTCACTTCACTTCACTTCACTTCTATATTACAAGAAATATACACCACCACCACCACCACCACCACCACCACCACCACCACCACCACCACCAATGTCGTCGTCCACCCGCACCGTCCCTCCCACCGGTGCGTCCCCCACCTCTTCTCAGACCTCTAGCTAAGCTAACCTGCTCTCACAGCGCAAACCAGTGACGCTCCAGGTACCACCCACTCACTCACCCACCCTACCGCCCAATCCTCGCGCTCATGCCAAATAAAAAACCAACAGAGAATGTAGTCCTCAAGCCGACCGCCAACGGGCCAAAGCCCTGCTGCGTGTGCAAGGACGAGAAGGCGTCGCGCGACGAGTGCATGCTCTTCAGTGACAAGGGCGAGGCGCAGTGCCTCGACAAGATCGCGGCGTACAAGGCCTGTATGGCGGGCTTTGGGTTCAAGATCTAGATGAGAGGGGATGGGGAACGAGGTGTGTAAAAATGTATGATATGGGTAGCTAGCTACATGTATAGATGGATGGATGGACGGATGGACGGTATCAGTAGATTAGAGCAATGGACGAAAGGTCTCTTCTCAATTTCTCGATTGAGTAGCAAGCCGGGTTGGTTGGGTGTGGGTGCGGGTCAATGATCAATGGGTATTCATTTTTAAGCAATCAAGCTCTCTAACTACAACTATACTACTACAAAAAGTAAGAATAAAAAATAAAAAAATTACATCTCCTACTCACTCTTCACCTTACACCTCTTGCTCTCCCCCCACAACCTCGTCAGCACCCACAACCACGCAATCCCAAACGCTCCAAAACACACCTCGACCCCCGCCACAACCCACAAGTCCGGCAACCGCTGCACCTTCCCCACCACGGCCTCCGCCACATGCAGCCCCACCACCGCTGCATAGCTCCCCACATGCACAACCTTCCCTACCCAGCCCCTCGGCAGATGCCTAAACGAGCCCATCAGCCACGCATACAGCAGCGTCAGCACGCCGTACTGCAGTGTGAGCCCGTCGCGTTGCAGAAGCGGCCACATGCTGAACATGGCCATGTTGTTCACCCAGCTGATCCATGTTAGGGCGTCCTTATCGAGCGTGCCGGCGAGATGCAGCGTCAGTGGCATGAGTGGCAGTAGGACACTCTTCTCGTGCACTTGGAAGGAGAACATATAGAAGCCCCATGCGCAGGCGGAGAGCGCAAGCGGGAGGAGGCGCTTTGAGGGGTTGAGAAAGACGATGATGCATGGCGGGAGGATTGCGAGGAGTGTTGCGAGGAGCCTGGTAGAGCTTATGTTAGAAAATTGAACTGCCACATAGGGTCCAGGCGGTGGTGGGATACTTACGATACTTTCTGGAGCAGGCTCGAGTCAAACCGTTCACGGAACTTGATGGCAACGTTTGCCGCACACCAGAAGTTGGCGACTTTATCCTCCCAGAGGCCTCGCGCGAACGGGAACACCCTATACAGACACTGGCCCACCTGTTCCGTCCCACCAAACACCACCAGCGGTGCAAACACCAGCGCAAACGAGACGACCACCGTCGCTCCTAGTAGCACCAAACGCAGGATATTAATCCTTGGGAACACACACAAGCCGAGCAGGTATGCAAACACCACGGGGGCGTAGTACAGTGCCATCTGCTTGAACGACAGGGCGAGCACGAAGAAGAATGAGCCCCAGTAGATGTGGTCAGTGAGGAAGCAGTCGAGGGCCGAGACGGCCAGGCCGAGCATGACGCTGTTGTACTGGAAGTGACCATTGTCGATGATCATGAGTGCAGGCTGGAGGAGAATTGCGGCGAGCGCACAGGCCTTGTCGTATTTGCTCATCGAAGACTGGGTTCCGTGGAGACGTACGAAGATCACGACGGCGGGTACGTACAAGAGGAAGTCGGAGATGAGGACTGTCGCACGCATGTATGTCTTGAGCGAGGGGTCGTCGCTACCACGCGAGGTGTGCAGTGCGAACCAGTCGGGGTTGATACGGTCACCGCTGCAGTCCCCATTAGCTACAAGCTACAATAAACATAACTATACAAATGCTATCCACTCTGGAGGAAATGAAGGGTCCGCACGAACATTACACCCAGAACCCACGAGTGGTAGGCCGTCAATGGTGGGTAGTCCAGCCCCCACCACTCGAGCTCATGCCAATACCACTCCCGCACCGGAAGGTGCTTTGTAATCTCCATCCAGTGCCTCTGGGCCTCGAAATCACCATGTATTGGCGGTGTGGCCATCCCTAATCCATCACCACCATCATCCAGAGCTATCAGCAAACCAGTTCCTACCCACCTGTACTAACACTCCAGACAAGACAAGCCCATGAACGACATGACATACCAGAATAAGGACCCAAGCCCACCGCCCACCGCACCAGTAGCACCACCATGAGTAGTACCGGCAGTACGAGCCATTGAGACGACGCCGAACGCAGTGGATGTAGGAACGACGCGAGCGGGAAAGGAAGTGCCGGGAGTGAGAAGGAGACTGAGCGCGTGGGCTTTTTCTTTTTCTTATTTGGAGACTTTGGGGCAGTCTGTTGCTGATGTTGTTGTGGTGGTGGTGGTATCGGCATTGTTGATATATATATTGAAGATAGAACCAAGAGGTAAGGCAAATAAGTGAGGTGTAGAGCAAGCTGGTCTCTTTTGTCTCTCCTCGCTTGAGATTCGTGTGCCAAGTCCCAATGATCTCCATTGGGGGGGGCACATTGACAGGGATTGTACAGAGCCGCACAGCCGAGTGAGCGTCCGTGACGATGTAGAACCACTGACGTTGAGAATGATTGTAATGGGCCCATTTCTGTTGGCTGGGGGGGAGGGAAGAGAGAGGTTTGGTATTCTGGGAGAGGGGGAGCAAATCATTGCCCCCTATTTGAGACCCCCAAAGCTCGCATGTGGACTAAAACTGAGTCGAGTGATACCCCATGACTACCAGATAGTGCGCCCTTCCCAAGCCAACTCAACCCCCGCGGGCCATGGCCAATTGATACGATACATCACTCGGTGACCACAACCACAACCACAACCACAACCCACAACCCACAATCCACAATCCACAACCCACAATCCACAACCACTAATTCATACGACCCCATGCCCCCTCCCCTCACTCCCCCCCCCCCAATTGACACGCCAGAAACCACGTATGTACAATATCTACACTTGCTCTGCATGATTGGAAACAACATGTAGACAGACAGAAACGGGAGGGGGGACGGGGGGCGTGTAGATCTAGAGTTACATGTAGTAGGTATTATGTTAGATGTTAGCCTGTAGAGTAATACATGTTATTTATGCCGAACACTTCACTCGAGCTTAAGACACGACCACCACCATCATTCATCATCATGCACACCCGCATATACGAGTTGTTTATGTAGCTAGTCATCCCACCTCCTCCTCCTCCCTCTCCCAGCAGGCAGCCCACACAGCCCAATCGATCAATCGTAGGAGAGCGTCCCCTACTAAGCCCGTCTTGGGTAAACCGGCCATGAGGTACGGGTTAAAACCTTAGCTAGAGGAATTAGGGAGTAGGGTCAGGGCATCGGATGTTGCCGTCGTGTAATCAAAAAGTTGGTGACTTTTTTTCAGAAAGAGAGGGTGGGATCTATCTAGCTTAGGTCTTGCGCCTCTCCTTCGCCTTGCATCTCTACTCTAACTCACGAAGACGAAGACCGACGAGAAAGGTGCTGCTTGTACTTACTTGTACTTGTCTACACCCTACATCCAATATCTACTTGGCTCGGGAAACAAATATACATCCTACTACTTAGGAAGCACACACACATACACTCACACACCACTTACCTCATAGCTCTATAGCAGAGCAGCTCGATCCTCATCGATCAAGCACAATAACACCCACCTCGATACAACCTCATCATGGCTCAAAGCTCCAACCTCGTAGCCCCTCCACCTTCGCCGCCGCCGCCCCGTAAGCGCCGCCTCGACGACACAGCTCACCACCCCGCAAAGCTTCGCAAGCGGCCCACCTCTGCCCCTCACCCAGACAACAACAACCTGAAGGAGCAGGTGCAGATCGCGTCGGCGGCACTGCCGATGATGCGGTGCCATGTGTGCTCGCGCGCGCAGAGCGTCGGCTTCGGGACTATCACGATGTGCGGCGCGTGCAAGAAAGGTACGTGCTACGTGTGCACGAGGAGGTGCGATGCCTGCGCGGAGACAGTGTGCTCGGGGTGCTGCGAGGAGAGGGGGGTCCAGTGCTTTTGTGGGAGGTGTGGGATGGGGGTGTAGAAGTCGTGGAGAGGAGGGGGGAATGGGGGTTTATTTTTTTTGTTTTTTGCTGGAGAGAAATGGATTCTCTTTTTTTCTTTTCTTTCCTCTTTTCTTTTTCTTTTCTTGCTTCGGGTTTGGGTGCTCTGTGGGACTTTTTTTGTTTTTTCTTGTTGTTTGTAATCTTTACTTCTGTTTTCCCATGTCATACATGTACTTTCTAGCTCTTCTTTTCACTGAGCTCATCTTCATCTTTGACGTCTTCTAAATAGCATACACGCGCTTCCCGTGGCCATAGGCATTGGGTAGACATAAAATTAATAATAACTCAATTGCAGCAGACACGAGTGCCCAGATGTGACACACACTTAAGCTTTCGCGCACAGCAGAGCCGCAACCAACATGCTAGTATACAGGGTTAGGTTTAGTTGGGTATGTATGTACTTGTAGCTTCCTCTTTTAATTTTACCGGCTCCTTCCTTTCTCGAATCATCTTGACTCATTCCACAGAAAAGGGGGGGGTATGGCTAAGCTTACTTTACTCGTCAAGTTAAAATCTCTTCGGCTATAAGCATCTACATGATGTAGCATGCATGTAGCGAATACGCGGCCGGTAGGGCTGCCAATATATCGGGAGAATACTGAGAATTCTGGTGAAACAGCATAACCTACATTCCTACAGGTAGGCCTGATTATTAAACTTAGCCTTTTATCTCGTGGTACATATTACTTTGCACCTTCAAGACCACAGACTTGGGTGTTCTGGCTTGCGTGTGCCTGCTACGTACGTCAGGCTAGCTATGTAAGTACATGGCTGTACGGAATGATGACTCGAATGTCGATGGAGATGATGATTTTGAGACCAGGGACTGGGACGGGGATGGGGATGGGGATGGGGTAAGTTACTGTACAGTCTGTCTGCCTCGTGGGGAAATATAGAGCTTGAGCTTGGAGGGGCCGGTATATAAGGGCAGCCCAAGGAGCACCAAGAGCTCCAGAATCGAAGCTACAAGCTACAGCTCCACAAAACAGTCGATCCAATCCAATACAAACGCTTTTTTCGAGACATTCTCCTCAAACCCCAATCTCACACTCAAGCTCAAGCTCAAGCCCAAATACCATACCGCTGCTCTCCTCAGCCCAAGCATCCGGCCTCAAGACTCCCCACTATACTACATAAAGACCCAGCACCCTGCAATGTCTAGCACATCTCCGCGCGCATCTCTCGACTCGACCACCACCACCTCACCGCTGGTTGGCAGCAAGACTAATTCTGCGGAGGAGCTGGAGAAGCAGGAGGGGAAGGGGAAGGGGAAGGGAGAGAAGAAGAAGAAGACGGTGCCGGTAGGGGTGAAGATGGGGAGTTTTGGGGGTGAGGCGAGCCATATGAGGATGCATATGTAGATGGTGTATTGTGGCCGGTGGTGTTGGGGGTGGTAATGGGAAATGATTAATGTGGAGGATTAATTTATGGTTCTATCACTTTTTGTACTGGGAAATGAAACTTTAAAGACCCTTAAACCGCTCGGTATTCACTTGATATTGGCAATGATGACGTACTGGTACTATATAAAACACTGAAAAGAAAACATATTACGGCCCGTTCACTGCTTGTCGTTCTGTGCAAAGAAGAAGTTGGCCCCTACGTTTATGTTAACACACATCCCACACACAATTTCCCCAAGCTCAATTACAATGCCATGAGAGAATAAATACTCACCAACAAGCTCCAGCCCATACTTATCTGCCCACAGCTTCACCCCCTTCCTATCCGGCCCCTCTGAATGCCCCCACTTCTTCCTATCCGACGGCGCCTCTAACCTCTTTCCCGAGTTCTTAAACAACAAAAACACATATCTATGCTTTCCTGTACCCTCCGGCGGCGCCGGGCCCATATACTCGACCAGCTGTGTCGCTTTCGACAGGTCGATGCCCATGGTGTCGGCGTTTGCGGAGGCCGTGATTGCGTCTAGGGACGCTAGCTTGACGTCTGTGACGATCCAGTGACAGAACTCGGACCATTTGCTGTCGTCACGGGAGGGCGCGTCAGGGTCCGTGAGGACCACGGTATAGCTTTTGCTGGAGTCGGAATCCTCGGGGGTGATTTGGATAGCGGGGCGGTCTTGTGTGTCACTGGGCTTGAGGGTGTTGCCGAGGGAGACCTCTTTGTTGGTGGGGTAGGCGATGCTAATCATAGTGCTGGGGGTGAAGTCATTGACGACTAAGGGGGGGGGTTATTAGTGGGCCGTACAGGTATTCTGTATATACTGGGGGAGTGGTGGGTACAAACCATCGGGAATGACTTCGTGTTTCTTGAGACTGGGAGGTGTTAGTGGTTGTCTTTATTATATGTTCTAGCATTAATAGTTGCGGTGGATTGATTGCGGTCTTATATAACTACTCAAAAGAGGGCGAAATAAGGCGTGCGTGTAATTATATTAGGCCACAAATAATCCACCAGCACTGCCAGTAGCGCTGGCTGGAGACTCACGATTCACGGAGTGATTGGTTGATAGTTACCTGTCAAGCTGTTAATTGAAACTAATCAATAAATGAAGATATATCTTCAACACTCACAAGAGGCATTTTGTGGATTAATGGCTTTGATACTGGTCTAATTGGACAGGCTGATTTGAATGCAGTAGTGCGTGTGATATATTTTCGAGAAGCAATAGAAAAGAAGGATTTACTGAAAGCTGAGGCCATCACGAAAGACGAGAGCGACTTGGAAAGTTGTCTTGCTTTATATAACAGGGGGCCAATCAATCTATTGTTGCTTGTCTTAACTCGTTCAACATGATGCGTTGAGAATGACGTCGGGGGTTCAATCCAATACCTAAGACAACCCTTATTAGCTAAGCAGATGGAGCCAAGGAATAATATTAATCCGGGGTACATACTCTACATTAGGCCTTGCAAGCTCGATCATTACAAAATTCCATCGATGAACAATTAGGTCTGCGCACATCTAGCCCACTTTGCGAAATCTCGAAATCTGCAGGATCCTCCCGTGAAAATCCCCAAACCCAGGGAGGAGAGGGGGGCCAATGATCCCCTTTCGCCCTGATCTCTGAGACAACCAGGAAATGCCGTGCAACGCTGCCGAACCACCACCAGAACCCTCGCCCTCTGCACACACAGAGCCGCAAGCCTTCGGCGGCGAGGGGCCATTTTTTGCGTCGGTCCTTTTTTTTGGCCTGTGATGTCCCGTAGCTTAATTGGACGTCTGCATGCCGTGTGTTACTCACATGCTGTGTTGCCATAGGCACGCTAGTTAATACTTTTTGCGCTCCGGTCGAAACTTGGCGGGGTGAATCTTCGTTCGCCAGCAAATCAATTCAGCTTCACACAAACACCCACGGCCAAGTCATCATACCTCTACCTCCCCGCACCTCCACCCCCCGCTTTCAATTCAATAGGGTAGGATAGGAAGTCTTTCTTTCTTTCGTCCTTTCTCTTCCTTTCCTCTTGTTTTCTCATCTTCGTCTACCCCCCCTCCACTTCCCTGTCCCTCATTCCCGCTGTCACTTTAGGACATCGATACATCCCCATCTAATCTCTATCCCACAACCATGGCTTCTCTTGGGTAAGTTCCATCTACTTGCGCCGTCCAGCCCAAACAAATTAATTGCTCATTCATTTCACAGTGAAGATTTGCTCGGTGTAGTCAACAGGCTGCAAGATCTTGTACTTATCTCTCTTCCTCTCTCCCTCACCCCCGCAGGGTAAATTCCCTTGTACAAGTGCACATCTTTTTAACTGTGGTTCGCCCCCTTTCAGGTTTTCAATACAATCGGATCTGACTCTGGTCTTGACCTACCTCAAATTGTAAATTCCCCTCTCTCCCTACCCTCACCCCTCACCCTCCTACCCCCGCTCCCGGCCCCTACCCCACTAGCCAACGTAAATATGGTTACTGTAGAACTAGTGGGGTTGGCTTCGCCGTCAATCACCCGTCGCTGATCCGTTTCCGCACGCCCCGTACCATAGGTTGTAGTCGGTTCCCAATCCAGTGGCAAATCATCGGTTCTTGAGAACATCGTTGGGAGAGATTTCCTTCCCCGTGGATCGGGTATCGTCACTCGTCGCCCATTGATCCTTCAGCTGATCAACATACCGACGGAAGATGGCAACAGCGCCGAGCCCCATTCCCCAGAAGCTGTTGCCGAGCACCCAGAGTTTGGAGAGTTCCTGCACCAGCCAGGGCGCAGATACTACGACTTCAACGAGATTCGAAAGGAGATCGAGGCGGAGACAGCGAGAATCGCGGGTAACAACAAGGGCATCAACAGGGCTCCGATTAACCTGAAGATTTACTCCCCCCATGTTCTGAATTTAACTTTGGTGGACTTGCCGGGTTTGACAAAGGTCGGTATCTTTTTGTTTCGGGCCACAAAACCTGTGGCTACTACCTGGCCGTTGGCTAATCGAACTCACAACTACAGGTGCCAATCGGGGACCAACCGACGGATATCGAGAAACAAACTAAGAATCTTATTTGCGAGTACATTGCCAAACCCAACAGTATCGTCCTTGCTGTCTCTCCTGCCAATGTCGACTTGGTCAACTCTGAAGCTCTCAAGCTTGCCCGCCAAGTCGACCCACAAGGGAAGAGAACCATTGGTGTGTTGACCAAACTGGATCTTATGGACCATGGCACCAACGCTCTTGAAATTCTTTCCGGAAGGGTTTACCCTTTGAAGCTTGGGTTCATTGGTGTGGTCAACAGGTCCCAGCAGGACATTCAAGGAAACAAGTCACTCGCCGATGCCCTCAATGCCGAGCGGGAATTCTTCAAGTTTCACCCAGCATACCGGAACATGTCGCATCGATGCGGTACCCAGTTTTTGGCAAAGAGCTTGAACTCTGTATGTTGGGTCGGCTTCTGTGATGAGGGAGGGGTTACTTTACTGACCCCGCTTTAGACTCTAATGGCACACATTCGCGACCGCCTACCGGATATCAAGGCCCGGTTAAATACACTCATGGGCCAAACACAGCAAGAGCTTGCGTCATATGGTGATATGACCTTCAGTGGAAAGGAGCACAGGGTGGGGGTTTTTTTTATCGCTGTTTTAAAGAGTTGATTGGGCTAATTTTGTGCAGGGTTCTCTTATCCTCCAACTCATGACCCGTTTTGCTAGTTCTTTCATCTCTTCCATTGACGGAACATCTTCTGACATCTCCACAAAAGATCTTTGCGGTGGTGCAAGGATATACTACATCTTTAACAGCGTTTTTGGTAACTCTCTTGAGCTTATAGACCCCACAACGAACCTTTCTGTCCTCGATATCCGAACGGCTATTAGAAACTCTACAGGTCCCAGGCCAAGTCTCTTTGTACCCGAGCTTGCCTTCGACCTGCTCGTAAAACCTCAAATCAGACTTCTGGAGATCCCATCTCATAGATGCGTGGAGCTTGTGTACGAGGAGTTAATCAAGATTGCTCACACCTGTGGAAGCCAGGAACTTCTGCGGTACCCAAGACTCCAGGCAAAGCTCATTGAGACTGTCAGCGACTTGTTGAGGGAGCGATTAGGGCCCACCTCTACTTATGTGGAGAGCTTGATCGCGATACAGCGAGCATACATTAACACAAATCACCCCAACTTCCTTGGTGCCGCTGCGGCGATGTCCTCGGTAATCTCAAACAAGCAAGAGAAGGAGAGGAAAGCTCAGGCTCTGGAGCGAAGGAAGGACCGCCCTGCTACTGGAAGCGCACGCAGGTCAAACCTAGCATCAGATGGCCAGCCAGTGACAAATGGTACTGACGCGCCTGACCCGGAGGAGAATGCAGGCCCAAACAGCACCAGTGAACTCGTCAGGCATTTCCGTGCCAATTCTAGGTCTATGTCTCCAGCCCCTGGGCACCACCTTCAGGCCTCGGCTGTCAGCGGAGCCATGAATGGGAGGCCAAACAGCCCACAAGTTTTTACCTCACCAACACAGCAACAGAACAAGGCAACTGACTCGTTCTTGAACTATTTCTTTGGAAAGGAGGGCGGAATGCCAGCGTCTAGTGGAGCTACACCAAAATCCGTACCGGAACCAAGCTTCAGCCAGAACGTTAGGCGTGGCCACGAGAGAGTTGAAAGGGAGAAGTATAACGCGCAGGACGTGCAGAGACTGTCGAGAGACTTTGATGACACCTCTCTGGTATGTAGTCCATTGGGAGTTTCTATGGCCGGACCGGTACTGAGTTTTTCTTATCTTGTTCAGGAACCTGTTGGCCAGCAATCCGATGAACCAGTCCTTACGGAGCGGGAACAAATGGAAACTGAGCTGATTCAACGACTTATATCATCATACTTTAACATTGTCCGCGAGACTATCCAAGACCAAGTTCCGAAGGCGGTCATGCACTTCCTTGTTAACCACTCCAAGGATGCCATCCAAAACCGATTGGTCACCGAACTGTACAAGGAGGATTACTTCAACGATCTTCTGTACGAGGATGACGCTATCAAGGCGGAGCGTGTCAAGTGCGAGAGGCTGCTGAAGACATATCGCGAGGCGGCGAAGATTATTTCGGAGGTTGGGCTCTAGTCGTAAAATGACAAGATATAGATTGGCGGCCCATAGTAGGACTATGGTTGAAGTGTAATTATATATGACGAACGTATGAACGGGTACGAGCGATATGATGGTTTGGGTTGGGGAAAAAAACGCCTGAGACGGGTTTGTTGGTGGTGTGGTCTTTTGTATTTTTTCCCCCTTTTCTTTTTTGCCTTCTTGGGAAACGATTTTTTGGACCCAATAAGTCGTCCGCCCCCGCGTCATATTTCCTCTCTTTCACTCCTTTTTTGTTCTTCCTTTTTTGTTTCCTTTTTCGCCCTATGAATTCACTATGTCCAATTCCGTTTGGGTTCTCTGTTCTACTATGCGTGTAAGGACTTGTTTGGTTAAGATTGATCAGAAAGAGCCTTTTTTTTTCTCTCCCTTTTATTCTTTCCCCGTCGAGTGTGGGGAGATATCGGAAAATAAATTTAAAGAAACTACACTTGATTCTCGGCCAGAGAGTGTCAGTGCGAGTGATGGTTTGTGGTTTGCACACCCACGACATGCATGCAGATAGGTTATGATATCTTAAACTCAAACCCTGCATTTGGGGCTGTCGAAGAGGTGTCCTTCCCAGACTTTGAACACATAGACTTTACCAAGGGTAGCATGTTTAAATTGGGGGCATGTGTACTTACGAATGCTTGGATTGGCCCCCCATGATAGTCCGGTTGCAACAAGCAGGAGTGGCTTAAAAGTGCTAAAGGAGGTAGATAAGCACAGTGTCCCAAAGAAAAAAATGACTGCTCCTAGACGAACCGTAGCACAATGCACGTGTGGTTATTGGGGGGCATTGACGATCCACTGGGTGAAAAACACTGCTGGCCACTTCCTATCTTGTGATACGAAAAGAGGTTTAGAGAGACCATTGTGCTGGCGTTGTCTCTTCCCTCTTTCCTCCTAATGGGTAGGCTGGTTTGCTTTAGGTAGGGCCGTGGGGGGTGTGTTAGACGTGGATCACACGGCGTCACTCGTGCAGCAGAGGAGACCCAGTATATCTGGACTGTACGCCCTATCATATCATGGAAGAGTCGAGTAGGAAGCCCTAGACGTGCGGACTCCCTATAGACCGAAGAGAGGTTTCCGAAGGCGCTATCAATCAGGAGTGAGTGCCAGAAATGGTGCCGTCAAGATGGTGGGGCGGACTAGAAAGGGGGGGTAGGGATTAAGGAGATCCTGATTAGAGCGAGGGAGAGGCCCTTATCGGCCCGGATTCGTCCGTTTATACTTGGGCAGCTTGTTCCATCTTGTTTCTTCTATTCAGAAATAGTATGTACGGTGGTGGGAAAAAGGGTTAGGGCAGGGAAGGGCTCCGGTTGGGAGCTGTCTAAAGGGGAGGTTGTTGAGGCCGTTGGCGGAAACTCCGTTCTTGGGGGGGGGGGGGGTAGCTTAGCTAATTAGGTAGTGTCTAGCGCCAATTTCGTGGCCCAGAAAAACAACGTTAAGCCCCATGAAAATAGAGCACATTTAGTTCGGAATACCCCCCCATATTCTTATCACAATTGCGGCAATCCCCGACAGGAACATAGTCTCCTAGACAGTACTCCATCACAACAAAACAATCAAGTCAAATAACGCTAATGCCCGCGACACTCCACCTTCTCCCACTCCTTGTGCGATGGTCCGCTGTCTTAATAAACTGTGGCACGGGAGAGATGGATGGCCCCCCTCTAGTCCCCCCTCCGAGTAATATACAGAGCTGATTTTAATACAGCCCCTTCCCTCCCCTCCTCGCCCCATGGTGGTCCAATGTTGCAATATACTACGAGTAGAATTTATATGTTTGAGGAGCCCGCGAGAGGTCGTTTAACTCTTGCTTTCATGTTGGAACGCGGCGTCTACATTCCAGGTTCCGAGTGATGAGTCGTGATTTAGATATCCCTATTTTTTTATTTGTGCTTCATACATGCATGCAGGACCTAGATATCTCAACAAGATACATAATTAACTACTTTTAGGTACATAAGTGGGCGGATATATGGCTAGGATTGTAATCCCCGAACTATGTGTTTCGCTTTCCCTGTGGCCGTCGCGATAGCCACCTATAAGGAGCGCAAAATAAGTCCATATCCTGAGGTTGCTTTATGGATTCTCTGTTATGGGTTTAGGTGATTATTACAGACCGGTTGTCTTCTATGTACCAAGTCGCAGGACCTGACCTACCTGTAGCAAAAAGTTCATATTTGCCTTATTGTAATAACCCTTGAGGGATTTTTTTTAAAAAAGAATTAACTTTGCAGATGCGCCGTAAGGGACTCGAACCCTTCCCAGTTGCTTACTTGACCCCTTTCAAGAATCAGTGGAAGGCAACTATGCTACCCCTGCACCAACGGCGCTTGATGGTTAAGTACATTTTTTGGTTAATTGAAAATATGGCTAGGGTTCATCTTTGTACTCTAGCTGGACGTTGTAAGCCCACGCTTGGGCTAAACTCAATGGGGGATGGGGTTCCGGTCTCGCGCAGCAACGGTGAACCACACCAAGGTCTGTGAAACCCCAGCATGACCACAAAGGCTCGGGGAAAAGAGTCATATGCATAAAAGCTAATCACAGTGATGTGCTCGCTTACTTGAGGATGATAAGAATTTTAGTACTCTTGTAGCCATTTAAACTTCTGGGGGTTGGTCGAATAAACAAGGGGCCGAGTTAAAGTGCCCCAGAATATTGTTTGTGAACTGCCGTCACCATATCTCAAACTTGAACACACACGTGTACCACCTCTCTGTTGAGGTTCTAGCCTCAGCATTCCTTGTGATAGTGATCATAGGAAATCACTCAACCACACATTTCCCATCACCAAATATCACTCGATTAAGGTGCATATCGACCTTTCTAGATATATTTTTAAGCTTATTACCGAGCCTGTTATGTATTTTCCGATATAGTTTCAACCCATGATCCCGGGATAATGTGATATCGCTTTGCTCAAGACGAAAGATGCAGATAGGAGTAGTCGATGAGTGATATTTCATGATTAAATACCCGCCACCGGAAAGAACGCGATTTGTCCAAAAGATAGCGCACCGGGCGAAAAAAAAAAAAAAAAAAAAGCAACCACGCATTAGTGTTATTCTGTAGAGGTCTCGGGCGACATCACCATGCAAATCATCCACGGTTGCCGATTCCGATCGAACGCGCTGACATCCCGCCCGATCGAGATCCAACCTGTCAAAATTCTAAAAGAGTACAATACCTATCCACTATCTTTAATGTTTTCTCCTTGACTCAAGATAAACACTCCGGAAACTGAGTTTCATCATGGGGTACGTCATCACATCATACGTTTATGTGTGTAATCGTATCTTGGCTCTTTCATTACCTGAAGGCTGAAGCCATTCATGAGGCCGAGATTCCGGTCTCTACCGTCCCTATCCTGCTTTAGCTGACAGTTCAGTGCCCAGCTGCGGTTTCCATGGTAACAAGTTTACATGGTTCCTTAAACCCGGTCTGGGCTCCGTCGTTCCGGCTTGGAAGCCAGTGCCGATTCGATAGCAACGTCATTTGTTTCCAAGATGCTTCTGCTGTGTTATTTTCCAGAAGCCATTGTTTTTTCTGACGTCTAATGACGATTTTGATCTTCTTGTGATGATGATGATAAAGAGACTAAGAGTAATCATTTTTTTTTTTACTCTGTTATTTTTAGTGAGCTGCATTAGAAGAAAAGTATGTGACCACCAGAAAAACTTACCTCAGGGGTTGCTATAGTATACATAAACTAAGGCTGCAGTACCCGTGGAGGTTCCAAAAGCTATGCGCGTGTCGAAAGTGTTTTGTAGAACCCACAGTCCGTGAAAAACAGATGCAACAACCACTCAAGGTGTCAGGCGCCCTTTGGAAAACCTGTCTGATATTCGATAGAAGCCATCTTATTTCTTTTATACTCCTCACACCTCCTCTCGTTTTGTTTTTGGAGGCGGGCTTGTGACCATGGTCTCACAACTTGAATTCAGAGTTAATGTTGGGCGGCACTTCCCTGACCGCACATTGCTATGCATTGCGCCGCACCGCGCTGACTGCACGTGGATCCAAAGAAGAAGGCAGCAAGGTGTGGCTGGATTTTAAAGGGTCAAACCCACCAAGGGAGTGGGTGGTGGAAATGTATTTATCCGATCGCTGATAGAGTACTTAGTCTAGTCTCTAGGTAGAAGCTATATGTTTGATATACTCAGAGTTTGTGCGAGTGGGGGTTGGTAGCGGGGAATCGAACCGCGCGGGCGATAACCCCATATCCTGCTATCGTAATCGATTAGATATAGGCCTGGGAAAGGCGGGGTACGAGATTGGCTCAACGCACCACCGGCACCACGAATAAGGAACCTCGGTACAACCTGGGGCGAATTTGGGCCAAAATTCGACAAGAACCTTCATCGAGATCCTAAAACCCTTGCATATGGGTTGGGGGACAAAAGCCACTGCAAGTGATAAGAATAGAGACGCTATTCCACATGTGCAACTTACATGAACCTTTTCCAGTTTATTCCCCTGCATCAGCCTTGACATCGTGTGCATAAGTGGAAGGGGACTAAAGGCGCCGACGGAGGGAGGTCCAAGAAGTCGTTTTTTGAGCGTCCCCCCCGGGAGTCCCCCGCTGCTGCTTGCCCAGCAGTGCCCGATTCCATTATGGTCCATGGCTTGCGTCTCTCTTGCCCCCTCCTTCGCTTACGGAGGAGTTACGATAGATAGCCAAGCAGCCCTCTCTCCACAGTCAGTGGCACACGCATACATCTTCCATTCCAGCGGGTCTCATTCTTTCAACGGAAGTGCAAATAGAGATACACCGAGTGCAAGAAACACGGGATGGTGGTTTGCCTTGAAATAATTCCCCGCCGAGACTGAGCGAAAAAGTTCCTCCAGTCAAACAGGTCTCGAGACCAGGACTTGAACGAAGAAGTTCGTGTAAATCCTGCCGGATTTGAGTGCCAAGTTGAAGGAAGGATGGGTGCATGGCTTGGTGGTTGCTACCGTCTGGTCGGGAGGGATTTTATCTCTCTCATGCCTTTGAGGCGGCATTCTGGGATGTTGCGCCGAGAGAAATCCAGCTGGCTGGAGGGGGCGAGGAGAGTTGGGCCTACTAAAGAGAGCTTGGCTCCCTGAAGTAATGAATTACAGAACCGTACACCTCTGCTCTCAGGCTGCGAGTTTACGTTGGCTTTGGGTAGGATCCTTTGTTGTTTCTCCGGGGGAGATATTTGCATAATAATTGAGGTCCACAACTTGATTTCTCGGCCTGCGTCATTATTATTCTTTAAGCTTCTCTCAGAGAGTCTTTTATATCAGGCGTTGGAATTCACACACACACACACCCTCACTCTTCTCCGGACTACTTTCCGCCAAAAGTCCCAAGAGTATCTATCCACAGGTTGCATTGAGTGGCGTTGCTGCTGTTGTCGTCAAGATGTTAGTTACTGCCCTGTCGCTCATTTCTTAATCTGATCAGGCTCTGCGGAAGCTTACACAGTGACATCTAGGGCCCGTTCCGAGAAAAAGAGCCCTCTCACAGTGTCGCAACGATCGAATAACCTCCAGTTCTCACGTTCCCCGCATTTTAATGCACTCCTCTCGCCCTCATCGCAACTCGGTACGCGGTCAATTTATCTCTACACCGACCCACGCTCAATTTCTGCGGAGGGACGCCCAGCGAAGAAACAGTTCCAGCCTAACAATGTCCATATGGTCTCAAGGGAGGATTCTAGCAGTCCTCCACCACCATATACTCGCAGGGCAATTGCATCATTGATTACACCTTATATACAGCAAAACCCTTCTAAGCGTACTAGCAAAAATGCCCGCCACCCCCACAGACTTTCTTCGTCTGCCTCCTCTATCCGTAGTGTGACCAGCAGCATTCTTTCTAGAAAGCGGAAACACTACTATGAGCATCCTACTCTTGCAAAGCTACCCTCCGAGATATTAGATGAAATATTCTCTTATTTGGACCAGCCTACTCTATTGTCGCTTGCGAAGGTATCCAAGAGGATGGTGGAGGAAGTAGCATACACACTGTACTCTCAGCCATGCTTTGCTTCGACGTACCGTTTCGCACAGTTTGTCACCGTAGTGACCCAGAGCCCTATGCTAGCCCGGATGGTGCGTGTGTTGGATCTGTCAAAGTTGGGAGCATGTGTAGAGGAAGATGTTCCATTGGCTGGTTGGAGGGAGTGGAAATATAGAGATTCGCCGCTACACACCATTCACAGAGACGATGTAGGAAAGAAGAGAATTGCGTCTAGGCCCTCCATTATGTCTATGAGATCCACTGCTTCTACCATCGTAAATAACAGTTCACACCCGAATACCGGTTTACACCCGCTCCCATCACCATTTCTGAAGCAATATTCCCTTTCCCGAGATGTGCCTATCGGAGCACTCATTCATCTGCTTACAGCTTGTACTTACATCCGAAAACTCGACTTTTCCGGCGTACCGCTAGCAGCGGATTACTCTGTTTTGCACACGAAGTCTGGATCATACACGCCTGTTGCATTTACGGGATTGCTTTTCGTCTCAGATGTCCCGAAAAGCTTCACCTGGAAAGAGGGCGACACGAAGCCTTTGCATGCAGCTATCGACTTGGTAGATGCTATCACCGGCCTGAAATGCTTGACCTCGCTTAATATCAAGGGCGGGCTCTGGGTGACTCGAGACGCGGCCACGACACTAGTTGACAGGTGCCCGAAGCTTGAGAAGGTTGACTTCAGAGAGTGCGGTATGTATAAGGGGAACCGCTGGGCGGTGGACGGGCCAAGGGACAAAGTAAGGGAGGTTCTACTTGCAGAGGGAGACGTCCAAACAATGAGGAGGTAAAAAAAGTGAAAATTGGGTACGCATTTGGAGTATGAGAAGTGTTTACTGGGAACTGTACTACTGTAGCATCATGGGCGGGTATTTTACTGTTTTTGTCTTGTCCTCCTTGTGGGGGCTCCTGGCGCATTTGGGATATTGGCGCGGGCACCCTTTATCTTTTTCTTTCTTTCTTTCTTACCCCCCCCTCCCCTTCCGTTGTATATAGCTACACGCAGCTTTTATAGCTACACACAGCTTTCCTTTTGTCTATGGTACCTGTACTTTATGAGTTATGCAGTTATGATTTATCTGATCATATAAAGAATTACGATCGAGTGATATCCTGTTCAAATTTTGAGGCTCAACTTGCGTAGTTTGGTGGCAGTGATTACCCCGCCTAAGCCACACAACTCCACGCACGTCCCACCAAGCTGTAGGAAGTCAAACCATACAGGACTTAGGAAGCCTCAAACCATCCCTCGGGCTACCAAACATCTAGACAGAGCTCTGCTATCTTTGATAGTTCCTACCTTACCAGCCCACTCCGCTCAAGATGGCTTCCCCAGAAATTTTGAAACAACTTGCTGATATCGAGAGCTCCGTCACCACCCAAGGAGATAAGCAATCGGCCTTTACTTCGCTTCTCAACTCAATCATCGAATCCTCTACACCGGGGCAACTAGCTGCCAATTTCACGGCTTTTCTCGATGGTATCCTTTCCGAAAATGTAGGAATCGTGACCCTACGCCACGTGCTCGGACTCTATGTCAGCGCAATCCCGAAGCTCTCCTCCACCGAGGTTCAGAAGGAAATCTACATCTACACCCTCGAAAAACTCCGCCCCAAGATTGTTTCCTTTGAAGAACAGGACTGCGAAATCCGACAAGCCCTCGCAACAATCTACGAAAACGAGGAAGAGAACGCCGAAGCAGCAAACGTGCTTCAGGGGATCCAACTGACCCCCCATCAACGTCCAATATCCGATGAGTTTAGGTTACAAGTTTACATCCGGATCATGCGAAATCTCCTGGAGGACGACGAGTCTACCACGGCGGACAAGTGGCTCAACCGTGCTACACTCCTGATCCACAGGTCGTCTGATCCCCAGCTTAATCTCATGTTCCAGATGTGCCAGGCCCGTATTATTGATGCGGGGAGGCAATTCTTGAATGCTTGTACCAAGTATCACCAGCTATCGTTCTCACCACTCTTAGCTGAATCGGATAAGATGCAATGTCTTTCCGCCGCTATGACTTGTGCTATTCTTGCCCCTGCAGGCCCGTTACGTAGTCGTTCCCTAGCAACACTGTACAAAGATGAGCGTTCCCCACAGCTTCCACAGGACTATGCTCTCCTTGAAAAGATGTATATGGACCGTCTTCTATCCCAGAAAGAGGTCGACGAGTTTGCAGCTCGTCTGAAGCCGCACCAGGTTGCTACACAATCAGATGGTACAACGGTACTATCAAAGGCTGTAATTGAACACAATCTGCTTGCCGCTTCCCGTCTCTACAATAATATTGGGGTTGATGAGTTGGGAGTGCTATTGGGGCTGTCAGGTGAGAAGGCGGAGGAATATGCCGCCAGAATGATTGAACAAAAGAGAATGAGTGGCCAGATTGATCAGATTGATGGGTTGATCTACTTCGATTCAATCTCTGGTACCGCAAAGGAGGGTGGTACGGCCGTTGGAAGTGCAGAAAAACCAGTTGGCAGGCAGATTAGAAGATGGGATGAGAACGTTAGCGCATTGGCACAGGAGGTAGAAAACATTACTAGTATGCTGCAGAACGAATATCCGGTTAGTAGTTCAAGTTTTGCTCCATCTTTGTTGTTTTTCTAACGGGTCGTTCTTTACAGGACTTTGTGGCAGCGCATTTGGTCACTTGAGTAAAAGCTAGTGAAAGTTTGTAGTATTTTTATAAGCATTAGAGATGATATCTATGAAGGGTAAAAGACAAAAAACTTGACCTGTTTTTGTGTTTTAGACTTTTTTTTTTCTCTTTCTTTCTTTCATTCGGAGTTTATGGGAGGGATTGTCCTGTTCTTTTACTTTATCTTTCATTCCTGGTCATCACTACGATGTCTTTTGTTCCCGCGATTCACAGCAATCTTAAATAACGATAAGTAGTGCAATTTTGCGTGACAAGTGCGCCTTTCTTAGCTAGAGACTGATTTTTGTATGGTGAGCCACAGATTGCCACAAGCCCTGAAACTAAGATATTGCTTCCACAAACCCCACACGCAGCCCCCCTCGGGAAATAACTCTAACCCCAGAGATCCTCCACGAATGATGAAATGATGATGAGACGATGCTTGCTTTCTTGTGGGGTTGGTGAGGCTTTTGCTTTTTTGCCCATTCCTTCCTTTTTGTGACATCAAACGGCGGCGGACATGTGCAGAATGACACGACACAGTCCAGAATGATATAAAAAAGTACTGTGGGGCTTGGATGCCCGCAAATCACCCTCACATTCCTCCAGACGGATTTTTGTTTTTGCTTTGCTGAACCTGAGGCTGCATTGGTACTAAGGTGACTGACTCACAAGAAGTCTCCTACTCAATCCTCATGCGCAGAATACTACACATGGTAGCTGCACGGCAGTTGCATTTTACCAATGACCATGGAGTCGGTACTTTGGAGCAAAAGGTTCCCTCCCTGTGCTCCACTGGCCGCGCGTGCTTGCCGTACATACGCGCTGTAACGCCAAGATGGCAGCGGAGACTTTTTTTTTTTTATATTCGCCTTGAACACTGCAGTACTCGGGGTACACATCTTGTGCCTTTCTCTATTTTTATTTTTATTTTTATTTTTATTTTTTTTTATTACCGTCAGCTCCTATTTGAAGCTCAGTATCAGGGTGACATTCAGTAAGTAACAGTGGTGGGATAGTATGCTCCACCCACAGGGTGTATATCGATTGATCCCATGAAAGCCGCTCCAGCAGCATCTATTCAAAGCTTTTCATCTAATATCTGAGGGCCCGGCTTTACGCCTCTTTTGATCTACGCATCCTACCTCCCCGCCCATGGCTTAGGGACCTAGCTCAAAATTTACCAGAGCAAATGGAGAAGAGAAGCTATACCGACTCCAATTCGTTCAAAAAAAAGAAAAAGAGATAACTGGAATGGAAATAGCACACACACCACCTCCTGCTGCGAGTGCTTGTAAAAAAAAAAAAAAAAAAAAAAAGGCCTGAGATAGCCTGAGGTGCTGCTGTGTCTTCGAACTTCTCGGGGATTCTTGGTCTGACTACATACACACACCCTGATACTTCTGTTGTAGCATCTCGGTCTTACAATTGGGAGCCCTGCTGTGAAAGTAAAGGCAAAGGGCTTAGTTGAGGATTCGATTCCGTGGACGGGGCAGAGCGTCTTTTTGTCCCCGGTGAGAGTGCAGCAACGTGTTAGCGGCGAGGAGGACATGTGGGTTGATAAGGAGCTTCAGTACTCATTCACGATCCACACTCAACCACCTCCTATTACTAGCTGGGAGTTAGAAAAACACGGATCATGCAAAATCAGTCAAGACCAGGACACACCCAGGCCAAGTAAATTATATCTACCTACTTGGCACCAAGGGGGAGGTCCGACATGAGAATCTACAGTACATACGCCGGTCTGTAAACGGTCAAGAAAATATTTTGATCCTCGAAATTCGATCCTCGAAATTCGCAGTCAAACGCCCCAGAGACCGCCACAAACTACATCATCACAGAAACCTAAACCCAGAAGTGGGCCCACTTCCTCCAAAATCTGCTGAGGCCAAACAGACCCGAAATCAAGACCTCACAGAGGAGCCAAGACCCATAGAGTCAGAGAAGGGCCAATAAGGACGTGAACCTGGGCCCAAGACTCCAGTCTGCAGTGAACCCCCACACAGCATCCCAAAGCAACTGCTCCCAATGGCTTCCCTCGACAAACAGGTGAAACCCATATCTGTGGCTGTCTGGTGCGGTTCTCACATGTTTATTGATCTTCCTCAGGATATGTAGAAGATCACCTCTATTCATACAGAATATCGTGTGATTGAATTGAGGAGCGGAAAGGGCAAAAAACACATGCATAATGCTCAAATCTACAGCTAGAGGTTTTCGACAGACAAGCTCAAGCCCGTCCTTGGATTTCACATGATGACCTGATGCTCAACTTTCACTTCGGACAGAAGTACCGTCATGAAAAACCTGGATTGTAGGGCGGGCGCAGAATGGCGGGTGCAGAATGGCGCATATCATATCAAAATCGCCCAACCTCCAATCCCCGCATAAGGTGGAAACCACTTTCAAAAGTCGGGTCAGCCAACATTACGCCAGAGTTACTACACTTTACACCATCACGGGCTTCTGTGTAGATACCTACTCTGCGCCCAACCTCCTAATAACAGGGCAGAAGAGCACCCTTGCTCGTAAAAGCTGCATTACGGTGATACGGCAGCCATCCAAACCGTATATCCAAAAGTCCGGACTAACTCTGGGATGATCCTTCGTGCAGCGCCTTCAAGGCTGGGCAATGGGTGGTTTGACTACTACTGCACGTGTTATGGACGGCAGCAATCTTTTTGAAGCCGAGTCCATCGTTTAAGTGTTTAGGTTTCCGGCTTCTAAAGTCCGTAGGTACATAGAGTACATGGGCTAGCGTTGATGCAGCCGTATCTATCACTACAATACTCACCCATTGGGTGGACGCCGCTCTTTTGCATATATGGGGAGAGTTAGGTACAAGATACCGGGGGTAGACTTTTCTCCCACTAGACGGGACGGCGGATTTTTATACTGGGAGAGTGGCCTGGGGGCCGCCGCCCCAGGTAGAATCGTAAATATGGGACTTGCTCGCCGTTCTCTCCAAATACCCTTCCATAGGTTGGGTTTACATGAATAAGGGCCTTAGAGGGAGTTGCAAAACAAGGTATCTATATCCTCGTTTGTAGCAGAGAAGTCACTACCTTTATATACTTATAAGTATAAATATCTATGAAGGCCCACGACTAAACTGGGCGCGCGTACCACTTGCTAGGGGGGTTTGTCGACCTCTCTGAATATTTCCCAGGACGTCGAGCCTTTATGGCGAGCACCCGACCCGGGGACAGTGACTCCGTGGTGTTAATTTGCTAAATATATCAGTAGGTGTAAGTAATCACCGCCCTCCATTAAGCGGTATTTGCTGCAACAGGAGAGCCGGTAGCAACTTCAAGTCTCCAGATAGCCAGTGGAGGTGTTTTGTGTTTAAGCCCGAGGCCTGGTATTTTACATACCTAGAGTAGGGTGTGTTTGTATGTAGCGTTATGGGCCCCCGGTTGTATATATATACCTTTTATAAAGCTGAGCTACCTCCCTTGTGTGTTGTGTATATAGTGAGCCCGGGGGGGTGAGAAAGGAGCATATACAGGGCCTTATTCCCAGGGTGAGGGGGGTATGTGTGTACCCAAAACAGAATAAAAACTGGGCAGGAGAAAAAAAATCAAACCTTATAAAGAAGCCAAAGCTAAGCTCTAAGGGCCCGTTTGGCAACAGGAGTTTTCACCTTTGTAAACTCCGTTCCAAGGATCTTTTTGTTAGGCCCTGATCCTTGGAAACTCCATTTTGTCTGGTTGCCAAACGGGCCCTAAGCATTGAGGTTGAAAAATAGTGCGCTCACATCACACTTATAGCCTCACGCATAGTGGGGGGAGGAAGGAAGATATGTTGAGAGGGAAGGGGGAGCACCAGACTCATGGGTGGACGGATGGGGGACGGGGAAAGAGGAGTAACATTTTCGACCCAGTACTGTGTCAGACCGTCGTATGGCAACGACAAAGCCTTCGAAAAACGAGGACCCCACAATCACCATAATAGAGGATAACCAATCCGGGAACTAATCAAATGCTTGTGTTTTGAAGTGGAATTTATTTACTAAAAATCTGGTACTAGATATCTTAAGAGGTGGTGGAGATGCATGTAGCTTTGGTAACAGAAATCCCCATACAAATTTGTGTGGGTTGAACGTTAGGTGGAAACTACATGTAGGGCGGGCCAGGTAGATGGATAGCAATGGGCAATGGGCAAAGAGCAAAGAGCAAAGGGGGGGATATCTAACGCAAGTCCTACGATAAAGGGGGTAGCGATATATACTAACACAAGGAGGGACGGAGGGGGTTGGTGATGGGAGGGAGAAGTGCGTGGTCTGGGTAGCTGTTTGCTTCCCGGATGGGTGGGTCATAGACGATCACTCGATCCCGCCTTTTTTTTTCAAGTGGGCTGGGCCGGTCGAGAGGTGCATGGCAACGACCAAATAGCTGCAACAACCGGGCCGGCTAACACAATGTGGAGCAAACCCACGGCAAGTCAGAGGCTGGAGAGTATATATAGCTACCTACTGCTAATTCTCTCTTTGCTGCTCTCTCTTCGTGTCGCAGATGGTCCTTTGCTGGGGGGTGGAACAGAGTGGACCGGGGACGGGGACGGGGACGGCACTACAGAGCAAGTGCATGCATCTCTCCCAACGTCCATGCACCCCAGCGACGGTTCTAGTGCTGCGAGTGATCGCTTATGATCTGACGCCGAGGGGTGTAGAGCGCTACTGGTTCGGACCGTGGAGCGTATGTGGTAGAGAGGGTCTTTGTGTACGGGTTGGCCTATGGTAAAGTACGGGTTGGGGTATCGATGTTGATGTACAAAGGCTGAGGGCACTGTGAATACATTATTAGTGTAGGGAATCCGTCGATGGTGGAAAGCATCTGGTATTCTCTTATCCAGTTAATCTCTCTGCCCCGTGAATGCTCGTATTTCGATCCACACTTGTAATTCCATCACTACAAACAGATAATCTACATATCATAAATAAATAAATAAATCAATTAGTTAACCCAGGGTTAGGGTTCCTCGTGGTTACACCAATTCAGGAGGGGCGAACGGACTCAACCGCAGAGACATCGATTCTGAAACCCCAAAACCCCCCACACACTCACACTCACGCTCACGCCCACATCCACATCCACACGCAATGGACGAACTCGCCGGCCTCTCATGGAGCTCCACTCCAGCTTCAGCAACAGGCAGCAGCACCACCAGCAAGGCACCCCCCCCACTCAGGCCGACGACCGCCATGTCGCCCTCCCCCTTCAGCGGCAGCAGCAGCAGCAGTAATATCAACCTCCCCATCCGGCCGAGCCCCCTCTCTTCGCGCACAGCATCGCCCAGCATCCCAACGACAACAGGGACGGACAGCTTCGCGAGCCTGGTGAGCTTTGGCCGCAGCAAGCAGGCGGCCGAGAACCTGTCGCTGCAGGAGCAGCAGCGGCGCCTGCAGGAGCAGCGCGCACGCGAGGACCAGCAGCGCAGGGAGAAGATTGATGCGCTGTTTGGCGGTGCCGGTGGCGGGGGGGACGCGAGTGCGGGATTCTGGGACTCGCTGGAGACGGGGAAGACGAGGAAAGGGGTGCCGACACCACCAGAGGAGGAGGAGGAGGAGGAGGAGGAGGAGGATATTCTGGCGGCCTTCAGTGCGTCGGTGCAGGTGGATAATAGCTCGCATTATCCTCCGCCGACAACAACTACTACTACTACTACTACTACGACAGCGAAGCCGTCAAGCAGCTCTTATAGCACGCCGAGGAGTGGGACTCCAAGGAATGGGACGACGGCCCCGAGCTCCCATCTGCAGGACTTGATGGGTTCGTCGGGCTTGGGCTACAGCTCGTCCGAACCCGTGTTGGATCCGTTCGACATTGCCAATCTACCCTCCAATAACAACAGTAATAGTACTGCCGACGACGACTTTGACATCCTCGGCGACCTCGCAAAACCCGTCTCCGAACTCCCCCCGAGACGGGCCCCCACACCGCCGCCGCCCAAACCACCAAACCCCCAGATCGTGGAGCCGCCGAAAAGAAGCGCCACCGCCGATCCCAGGGACCCGGTCATCGCCGAGATCATGGAGATGGGGTTCACGGCCGCGCAGGCCAAGAGGGCGCTCATGGAGACGGGCTCTCTGGACGTCACGGCGGCGGTGGGATGGCTGCTGGAGGAGGCACACCGGAAGACCCGGGCGGCATCGACATTGGCATCGTCGCAACCAATCTCGCGGTCCGTCTCGGAGCAGGGCCAGCGCGGGAGACGCAGAGGTGAGGGCGCCGGAAGACGCGGCAGGGGCGAAGACGAGGACTCGGCGGGTGTGCCTGCCTGGGCGAGGGACCGGAGCCGTGATTCGGGTGGGGAGAAGGACATTGGCGCGTTGGCGCAGGAGATTGGCGGAAACCTCTTCAAGTCCGCAAACAGTCTCTGGAACACGGGGAGGAAGAAGGTGGAGAAGGCCATTGCCGAGTTCCAGGCGGAGGGCTCTGGAGGGGAGGGTGGCGCCGGCGGCGACCCAAATGTGCCGAAATGGATGCGGGACCAACAGATAGAGGCCAACACTATCCCACGAGCACGGGAAACGGGGGACATGCCGTCACGGAGCAACAGATTCGACGGCGGCGAAGAAGACATGATGAGGCCTTCGCCGCGGACACAGCGTGGAGGAGGGGGAGGAGGAGCGCAGAAAGGCGCCCCGTTGGAGCCGGCATTAACGGAAGAGGCGATGATGCTGGAAGCCGGGAGCGGGCCTCCACCGAGGAGGAAGAAGCAGGAAAGAGAGCGGGAGAGAGAGTCCCCTTCGCCCTTCCAACAACAACGCTCCTCGTCGGCTGCACCGCTGTCGGAGAAGGAAATGATGCAGAGACAGCGGCAGCTGGCGTTCGAACAGGCCATCCGCGACAAGGAGAGGGAGATGCGGGAGCGGGAGCGAAGGCAGTCTTCCGGCATCCCAAACAGCAGCGAGAGGAACAAGAAGCTCACCCGTGAGGCGGTCGAGGAGGATAGCTCGGTCCAGTATGTCTCTCGGAACCGCCGACGTCCACCCCCGCCCGCCGCGCCGAAACCTACCGCCCCCGAACCCCCACAGGGCGACCTCCTCTTCGGCGGCGCCCGCGAACAATCCCGCAACCCTTACCAGCAACAACCCACCCGCTCCCCCGCCCCCGCCCCCACGCACGCACCAACCCCACCCCCACCCCGCCGAACCACCCCGAACCGCCCCACCATCCCCCTCTCCCCCAGCGCCGCCGCCACCTCCTCCGCCTCCCGCGCCGACGGCACCGCCGCCTTCAAGCGCGGCGACTACACCCTCGCCCTAACGCACTACACCCGCGCGCTCGCGCCCCTCCCAGACCCCCACCCGCTACGCATCATCGTCCTCTCCAACCGCGCGCTCTGCAACCTCAAGCTCGGCGACCCCCGCGCCGCACTCGCCGACTGCGACGCGGCACTAACAATCATTGGCCCTGCACGCGGCGAGGGCGAATCAATACCCGTTGACGACGGCGCAGCACCGCCAAAGGACATGAAGGACCTCTGGGGCAAGACCACGACACGCAAGGCCGAAGCGCTCGAGCAGCTCGAGAAGTGGGCCGACGCCCTCGCGGCATGGACGCTCGCCGTCGAGGCAAATGTTGGCGGTGCGCCGGCCGCCGCGGGCCGCCGCCGCTGCGAGGCTGCAATCAACCCGCCCCCCCCGGCCGCTGCGAAGCCAAGGCCAAAACCGGCCCCCAGGCCCGCGGCGCGGAGGCCAGCGGCGGCGGCGGCGGCGGCGGCAACAGACGCAACGGCGGTCAAGGCGCTGCGGCGGGCCAACGCGGCTGCAGACCGCGTCGAGGACGAGAAGCTGGCGCTGCACGACAGCGTTGCGGCGCGCATCGGCGCGTGGAAGGCGGGTAAGGAGGGAAACCTGCGTGCGCTGCTGGCGAGCCTGGATACCGTGCTTTGGGAGGGGGCTGGGTGGCGCAAGGTCGGTATGGGGGAGCTGCTGGTGCCCGCGAGGTGCAAGGTGGCGTATATGAAGGGTATTGCGAAGGTGCATCCGGATAAGGTGAGTTTTTCCCCCTTCTTGCCTGGTGGGAGAGAGTGCTAATTTGAGGGTGAGGTAGATATCGCAAGATGCGACGACGGAGCAGCGGATGATCAGTGCGGCGGTGTTCAGCCTGCTCAATGAGGCGTGGGATGGGTTTAAGGCGGAGAATGGACTGTAGTTTTCTCCTCTCCTTTTTTTTCTTTTTGTTGTGTGTACTTCTTCTTCTTTCTGTATGTATGACAGAACGAGAGGAAAGAAGTGGGGGAGAAAAAAAAAGGCTTCTTTCTATTTTTTTTTTGTTGTAGTCTTGTGCGGGATAGAGATCGTGGGCTTTTTTTTATGCTTGTGGCTGTAGTAATTCTTCTTCTTCTTCTTGTTAAATAACGTGTAGGTGAGGTGATTATTGGAAGCAGAAGAACGATTGATGAATTGAATTGAACTGAATTGAATTGATGACTGGGCTGTAGTGTGTAGAGTATAGATATGATATGGGAATTACAGGGCTTTGCTACAAAAAATGCTCCTTCTACCAAACCTAAAATTCCTGTCAAAACTATCACTCACCCCGGAAGCAGCCTTGGCATCCTCATCCTTGGCACGCTATCCATCAATGCGGCTCAACCACAACCTCAACCTCAACCTCAACCTCAACCTCAACTAACAACACAGCTCCACCATCACCACCACCCGTCCCCATCTCCAATCCACCACCTTCATACCTTCACACCCACCCACCCAATCTCCAATCACACATCACCAGCAATGGCCGAACTCCTCAACAAGCCCCGCGCCGACCTCACGTACCCTCCCCCTTCCCCCCTCTCCCCCTCTCACACATCCAAACTAACCACACTCCACACAGGGAATACGAGATTGCCGAGCTCGAAAAGTACGAATTCAGCGCGGGCCCGCTCTCGATCCTGCAGACGGCCGTGCGCAGCCACAACCAGGTCCTCATCTCGTGCCGCAACAACCGCAAGCTGCTCGCGCGCGTCAAGGCCTTTGACCGCCACTGCAACATGGTGCTCGAGAACGTCAAGGAGATGTGGACGGAGACGCCCAGGAAGGCGGACGGGAAGAAGGGGAGGCCCGTTAATAAGGATCGCTTCATCTCGAAGATGTGGGTGTCATTTCTTCCTTTTTTTTTTTTTTTGCTCCTTTCTGTTCCGGGATGGATGTGTGCTGATTGTGTGTGTATAGGTTCTTGAGGGGTGATTCGGTCATCCTTGTGTTGCTCAGTTAGGGGAGCGTTGGGGGGTTTTAGAGAATCTTTTTTTTCTTTTCTGTGCCGTTTGTTTTCTCTCCATTTCTTTTTCTTTTTCTCTTTTTTTTTTCCAAGCCTTTTTTTTTTTTTTAGCTTCTTGTGGAGTATTAATACGATACATGATCCCGAGAACTTACCGGCCGAAAAAGGGTAAGGAGATTATCGCGTGGCTCGCGAGAGCAATGGGTCCGCCCCAGTTGCTGAAGCAGTAAAAAGGGGGAAGAAATATCATTACCGACCCGCAACTAGGCTTTACGCGCGTGAAAAAAAAGGGCGGGTTTGGTTGCGAGTTTGTGTTGTAGGAGATCCTCCGCTCATCATTAGGGCAGTTTCTATTATGACCAAAGTCGGAGGCGTGAAAACTAGGGATTGTCAAAAATATATATTACCTGTAACTGTGGTGAACTGCCAGTGCACGTGCGCAAGTAGGGGAGATATACGCTGTCGAATCATTAGATATCACTCGTATCGATCTAATGATCACCATGATGGTCCACTCACCGTTTTTCTCGGCGATGACATGTCAGGCTAGTTTTTACTAATATGGAGAAAACCCCATAGATCACCCTCTCCAAATGTCGTTGCCGACAAGTGAACCATCATGGCGAGTGGACCATCATCCGTGGTAATAGATGCCGTTGTTCGCTACATGTACATGTAGTTATCCCCTATTTGTTGTAACTATTCTTTTCCGTACCTTCTGAAAGATATGTAGTCGTAACAGTGATAGTTTCTCACAATCTTCAACGGGGAAGGGAGTGAATTGCTTCATATCGACATGGGTTAGGGTTTAATATGAGTAGGTAAAGTTGGTAGTATATTCTACTAAGCCGGAAATATATGGGCGCACCGTCGGCATTGAAATGCCGAGTGGCATAGTCCGTACCGAACCAAACAAATTTGAGATCACAACAAATCACTCGCGAACAAGGATAAATCAGTGACTGGCCTACCTAATAAAAAATCTCCTCTTTGTGTATGATCCTCGCATGAATCACGCAGCCCGATGCCCTTGACGGGAGGAGAATTCTAGACGCGAGAACCCTATCGTCACGCCGTTGACTCCTGTCACATTTCAACTCTTCGTCCCCGTTACGTCGCTGACCTTCCAATGTCACCAAAGCCAGCCGGGCATCTAGGCCTACCAGTATGGGTCACAGGCTGAGTCCCAGGTATCTACTTCTCCCCGTATATGTAGGGGCAAGTCTCTTCTCTGCCCCCTCTTCGTGACTGTGTGTGTGCTTCATGGATATGTAGGAGATAAACCTGCCTACCACACACACACATCTCAATTTGACTTCCCACTTGAGACATCACTGTGCCTGCAAGATGACGGAGCGGGTGTACGGTCCTGACGCTGAAAACGATGATCCCTCTGCAGGTCTGAGTTTACGGGCTGCAGCTTGTTCGACCGATTGAAATCCCAGTCAGGTCATTCCGACGATGAGCACTGGGCATCTAAGGGAAGGCGCCTCGCCATCCCACATTACATTACCGGCTCGAGGCGGTAACAGTGGGGGGGAAGAGGGGGATGGGGATGGGGAGTGAGGGAGTTGGCTAATGCAAATGGTAACTCCTGGGTATGAATGCCTACTGGGGGGAAGATTGAACTGCCTGCTCAGGGAGATAAAGTAGTCTGAGAGCACCGGCACATGTCGGTCGTTCTCGTGAGCCACACCGGTCCTCTCTGCCGCTGATGCTGCTGCTGCTGCTGGAGGTTTGCTTTTTTGTACTCAGGTGTGTGTGTGTTGCCTATCCAGCTTGGTTCGAGCCGTTTTGTTACCGCATTATGGATGCTTTATGTCATTTGTGCATGTGCATCCCTTTTTTTGTGAGCGAGAATATCAAGAATATGGCACGAGTGCTGCTAATGGTCAACGGAAAAGAACACTTTATCTTCCCATCGCAGCAACGTGTACCTGCACTCAGATACTACGACCTGAACACCTTTGGAAAAGGTAAGGAGCCGACTCTAATTGTCAATGCCCGGATAAGACGTAACAGGCATTGGTAACTACATACATGTAACTTTCAAGACATCGTCCGCAACGAGGTAGAATATGCAGCTGTGCGCTTATAAGTCGGTACACCCATGGCCACTTACTGTAAGGGGAGATACAGTATTGTACGACAAAACGAATCATAGGTATCCATCCCCCCCCCCACCCCCATCTGCAGCATGATGATATAATTATATTGGGGTTCTTAGAATATTGTACACTGCAACACTTGATGAAGCAGCAGCCGTTAGACTATGCGGGGTATGCATGATCGAGAAGAAGTACCCGGGGTACATGTACCTACCAAACCACAGGAGATAACACACGTGAGCGCTTGGTCCAATAGTATCCAATTGCGCGCTATGGTCGACTACGGTTGATGCATATCTCAACCAACTCAACGCACTACACTTGAACGAGAGAGAGGAGGGGACATCCTCAGGTCGTTTAATTATATAGCCGAATTCTAATGCCCTTTCCACAAAGTGTGCGCGCAAGGGCATCCGGCGGTGAAGGTTTGCTTCGTACAGCTTCACGGAGTTCAAGTCTCATTACCCTCTTTGTCCAAACCCTAAAGAATTTAGTGAATAGACTCGATTAGGTCATGCTCATCTATATTTAGCCTCCACAGCGAGAATCTGATTTCGGGCAAATTTTGAGGCATGCAATAAAAGCTTTGTGTTCTTTCCAATGGAGGAGACAAGGTGGATTCCCGAAAAAAAAAGGGGGGATGGGGGGATGGGAAAAACAGCCCATCTTTCGTTAATCATTGGCTATAGTTATATATTTGCACTTTACCGAAAGCTCCCGTGGCTTGTGGCTGTGCGGGAACCCAGCGAGTGATCCCTCGTGAACGAACTCTGTCTCGCGTGCGTGGCGGTCACTAGGTTAGTCAATTGGTTTAGTACCAGAGAGGTTGTGTTTTAGAATTTATGCAGTGATGATAGTACAGCGTGCGGTAGAAGTATGGGAGGATTCATATTGGTCAAATCAGTCACTCGAACCCTGTTTTGAGACCCTTGTTTCTCATCTCTCGCTCTGTTACCTACTAATTCAAGATCCGCTTGCTATATGCATACAGATCTCAATATGATAGATTGTATGTATGTAGCATGTACGACCACAAAAACGCGAAGGGTCATGCTTGATAGTTTGTACTTGCGATACCACCGTAAAGCGTAATAACTATTTTAGCCTTGCCCCACAATGAATATGGAGACATCAGTAGAATCGCCCACTAAGTAAGTAAAAACTACAAAATTCAAGGCCATAATTGAGAACCAATTGAATGGACGAAGTAGACACTACTTTATACTATGGAGCGATATTAAAATATGGTTGACACGTCACGGAGTACAATGTGGTACAGAGCTTTTAGAGCCTTTACTTGCATTTTTGAACACGACTGCTATTGCATTCCATACAAAAAAAAAAAAAAAAAAAAAAGTGGTCCTGGTGGTTTTCTGAGTGTGCACCTAATACAGTTCTATTTAGAAACGCGAGAAGATATAAATGATGTTTGGGGCTTACTTGAGCTGATTGGATTGATCGCTAAATTATCACATACTGCCGGTGGTTATTATTATTTCGAGGCGTTTGGGGCAATTTTTCAACACGCTTGAACTGGTAAGGGTTGAAAATTTGGAGCTGGTCTAGAGTATAAATCCAACGATCCTATCCCAAAAATCATCCTTCTATTCCCAAACCACATCCCCCTCCTTATCCCCAAGTTCATCCTTCCTATTCTCAGACTTCAAGCTAGGACTGAATTCAACCAAAAAGATGGGCTGCTGCTGCTCAAAATCTGAGGAGGTCGTAGACGAGATATATAGTAGTGCGTGGGACAGGCATAGAAGTGGAGACGCGGGAAATGTTGATGGGTACCTACAATGATATATATGTTGATATTTGCTAATTTCTTGCCTGTAGCGGCGGATAGATGCGGCGGATGTGGGGACAACGTGTGCCCCAGTAGTACTCCCAATATGCTAGAATCAGCTGCTCCAATTGGAGATATAGATGGCCATTATACCAGAGGGGGTATCAGACCTCCGTACTCATCTACTAGGCATGAGGACTTGAACCATAACTTCTTTTCTCACTTTGCTCTTTCCCACAGGGGGTTTACCTACCTACCAACTTTCCCCGAGTGGATATTACTCTATCCCTGTGGCGGTTATTTATTCTATGAAGCAGTAGGCCCCCGCATGTCAAAGCTCGGAAATTTGGAACTGTCCGGTTGGGATTTAGTCATTGACATCTCCCGAAAAATATTGCAAGACGTTAGTAATTATTTACCAAATACCAAAGACATTAAATATGCGTCACATGTCTTAGAGATCCAATCCCAGTTAGTAAATAACATGGTTCCGACGTTATCAATTTTTATTTGTTTAGATATTGATATCCACTTTATTGAATTACAGAAATATCCCCCTCTCTGCGCAAAGCTTTAAGCAGAGTTGATAATATCGATAACTATGTAATTCTATTAGTTCTCCAATTCTAGTAATATATACTTGAAACAAACCACTGAGGGGTAGTAGGGAAGAAACTTACAAGCGGGCTTCAAGCTCGCGCCACCAACCAAAAATCCATCAACATCTGGCTGGGTGGCAAGCTCTTTAGAATTCTTGTCGGTGACAGAACCGCCGTACAGGATCCTCGTAGCATCAGAGGCCTCGGCCGAGACTTTTCCCTTAAGCCATGAGCGGATAGCAGCGTGAACCTCCTGAGCTTGCTGTTGGTCCAGCGAAATTAGTTGGACTTCAAGCAATATCATCATAGGGTATATGAGATTACACATACTGCAGTTGTAGCAACCTTTCCTGTACCAATCGCCCAGACAGGCTCATACGCAATGACAATTTTACTCCAGTCCTTGACCTGTTCGGCAACAGCCGCAAGCTGCCTAGTTACAACATCGATAGTAACGCCCTCCTCACGTTCCTATTGAAGCCGTTATTATCCTTGCCTTCACTCTAAAGATAGTGATGGAAGATAAGACGACACAAACCTTCAATGATTCTCCAATGCAAAGGATCACACTCAATCCTGCATCAAGAGCAGCTTTGGTCTTTGAGGCTACGAACTGTTCAATTTAACTTGGTAAGAATATCATGAGAAACATGACGTGGGTTAGATTGAAAATACCTCATCAGATTCACCAAAGATGCTCCTACGCTCAGAGTGACCAAGAATAACCCAGTGGACCTGAGCATCCTTCAACTGTTGAGCACTAATCTCACCAGTGTAGGCACCGTTCCCCTTATCGTAGATATTCTGAGCAGCAACCTCCACGCCGTTTCTAGCGATATCCTTTGCTAGGAGAAGGTATAAAGCCGGAGGAGAAATAACGACCTCTAGGAGAAATTTAGCTTCTATTTTAGTAAAAAATCAACTTCTCCCTAGGGGGAAAAGACTATGCTTGAATAAAGAAACCAATATGAATATCTAAAGAAGCCCGACCACTAACCGACACTGTCGTTCAATTTTGCATCGTTAAGGCCATCAATAATGCTTTTGATTGAGGAAACAGTCCCATTTGACTTGAAATTACCACCGACAAAGAATTTACGAGCCTTGAAAAATGATTAGTGAGCTTGTTCTGGGAGGTTTGTTTAAGGGCGAAATAGATGCTCACCATCGTATTTAATACTGAATTCGTAATGATTTAAGGTTGTATTAGGACTTGAGGTGGTAAGTTCGACGGGGAGAGCTTGTGGAATTACAGCTTTAGTACCTGAGTTCACCCGGCGGGGTTGGCGGGGGAGCCGCCCCTCCTCCCACGTATGTACGCCATACATACATGTATGTGACTAACTCTATAATGTAAACAGCGCTAGCCTCGGCCCCAGGCGATCCTGAGGGTTATATAACAAGACCTCAAACTTCTATGCAGCCTAGTCCTAGCAAAACCCCAAAATCATGGGTTTAAAAGGCGTGCAGCATCTTGATAGCATATTTTTCGTTTCATGGCTTGGTGAAAAGAATTGAGAGCTGGGTAAGCTATCAATTTTGGACTTAGGTGCAAGAATTAACTACATGTACTTAAGACCCGTTTGGCAAGGATCAAAGCCTAGCAAAAAGATTGTTAAAACGGAGTTCCTGTAAAGTTCCGTGTTGGTAACGCCCCACGACCCGGTCAGTGTTGGGACCTGATACTACATAAAGTAGAGCCGCATTTTTGCGTTTGCAGAATCTTAGGAGTAACGAATCGAACTGGAATAAAATATTGTACTCTCATTAGTCAAGGCGATCAAAAGGTCTAGCTCTGAGCCTGTCTGGCTTGGGATAAGCCGGCCGGCCCGGGGGTGAATGTCCCCGGCCCGGTTGCTTCCATTATTCAAAAAGTCACGATTAGAGCACTAGTACCTAGGGCTAATCACGTTAGAGTAATTATGAGTTCGTTTATAAATAATTTTTGAATACAGAATGTCATCAAAAAAGCGATAAAAAAACAAAACGAAAACCCATATCCTACTCGACGCTTCAAAGAACCAAACCCATTTAACTCTAACCCGATATATGTTTATTTAAGTAGTTACCTCCACACACGTATTCTAAAACCTCTATATAAATCGATCAAGCGGTAGTATCGGCAGTGGGTAACTTCGCTTTCTCGAATATCCTCTGATGCTTTGCATTGTCAAAGACCCAGATACCATCAGTCTTCTCTGGCTCTAGAACGACACTGGACCTGTCCCCGAGGGCTTTCAACACAGGGTCTTCCTGGACTCGAGTAAAGTATCGTCTTTCCCACTCTCTCCCTTCCTCCCTCTCCTTCTTTCGAAGCTCGCGCTGCTCATTCTCAATCTTTGTCTTCTCCGTGCTGGTGGTCTCGAGGTCGCCATTAATAATTGCAGACTGAACTTTAGCCCAAGCTTTCCTTGACTCAAGTGGATCTTGTTGCTCCAGAGGAGCTATATACAAGGGCGTGGTCTTAGAAGCCTTTGCATTGTAGAGATCAAACTGTATCTCCATCAGTTACTGCCTTTTCTTCGATTTTGTCTTTCTTCTTTTACGGGAGAACTAGTTTGACAAACCTCTTTCTTGGACTTTCCTTCCTTGACTATGAAGTTATCCGTCCATTGACCATCAATTGTGTATAAGATATCCTTGCTTCCTTCTTTCGATAGAGTTGCAGTGAAACTGTTCTTCTTGCCAGTAACCCATCCCTTCCCACTGTATTCAATTTTGGCGACATATCCGGTAGATGAAGTGATAGTGCTGCTCTTATTCAACTCCACATACGGGGATCCATAAACAATTCCTTCGATATGGAGAGATGGGAGTGTAATGACATCTAAGGGGGGTCAGTGACACCAAACGAACCGGGGCTGTGGCAAAAATGAGCTCAACTGACAATCTTCGTTGAATTCCTTCAGGTGATATTTTGCATGACCAATCTGCTTAACAGTGATTGTTCCCCTGGTAAACGATGCCTTTTGACCATTGTAACCCTCAAGCTTTACCCCATGTTTATCATTGATGATAGCATATGCAGTGACCGGTGGATGATGGCTATTACCTCATCTGTTAGTTAAGGTAGGTTTTCCAAGGCTACAGAGAGCTAACCTGACTTGCTCCGAGATTAACTGAGTGTCGCCGATAGCTCCGCTCGGGTCTTTCCAAGTGCCAAGGAATAACTCTCCCAAAAAGGGGTTCAACGGCTTTTTCTCGGAGCCACTATTGGTAATGGTATTAGTGTTTGAAATTTCCAAAATCCCCCGTCCAAGCCATTGTTTCAAGACATGGGGGAGGAAGTTACAGTTTCTCATTTCTGGAGCTATATTGTTGCTTTAGTGTCGATAAGAACCACTTTAGCACTGCCAGAGCTCTCTTCTGCGGATCCTTCTCTTGTGCAGGGGCCACAAAGATCTCTGGATGTTCTGCCTGATATTGAATTAGTGCACGTACTTAAACCCGATACTTCAGCGCCTACTAAAGGCCGTGAAATTAAATCAACCCAACGAAAAATACACCCCCGGATCGCAGCTTAGGTTTTAAAACCAAGAGCGCAGCGAATTTAATCACAGAACCCTCGTCTATATATCATTGATACCACTTCTAGCTGAGATCAGGTTTGATCCCTGTTGTGCCAACTTCACGACCTTTTTAAACGTCTGAAAGGTGTCAAAACTCACCCAGTACCCGGAATACTCGGTCAAACTCGTAGCGCTCAGAATGAAAGGCTACACGCGAGATCATGTCAGCACTATTAGAACTAAGAAATTTGTATTGGGTCTGCAACAAACGGACAGGTGCTGTCAAGCTCGCCAAGTCACCGGTGAAGGATGCGATAGACTGTAGTTGTCGCCATTTTGTTAGCCCTACTCACAGCCAAAAGAGGGATAAATATTTAAGTAGGAGGGGAAGGAGGAGGGAAAAACCTTTAGAAATGGCCCCCAAGAACTCTTCGCAGCTGGCGGCACGTCACTGCCTTCTTCCCTATTGGTACTCATAATGGCGGATGGTGGTTAAAGTTGATTAGAAACAGCGGGGTAGTGCTTTAGGTGCTCTAAGTAGTAAAAGAATAAAAGAAATTCGAAGTAAATGTGTAGTAGTAGCTCTAATGTTGATAGATTGAAGGTGACGACGTTGAAAGTAAAAGGAGGCACGACAGATCTCAATTCCACAGGGCACCCGCATATTCGCTGGGACGGGCATATTACGTTATCACGCCAAGTGTTGACTGGGGACGCATGACGACACGCAAGGCCATATCTAGAAAATCTCATTAGTGCGAGTTCAGAAACCAATAGAAATCAAATGATATGCCCTTGCAGAGATTGATCCAACATCTACTTCGTTCTCATTTATTTTATGATAATGTTATGCGAGACTGAAAGGAGACGATAAACAGAAACTGGAATGGCGAAGGTCACTCAGCTGATCAGAATTATATGTATTCCTTCCTAGCATAAGGTTACGCCCTGGCCATGGACGTATGAGATATTGGAAAATCTCTCTTTTATCTGGCGCTAGCTCCTTGAGATACTACCAAATATTAGGATACCGAGAAAATCAATACCTATCTGATAGATGGTCAGTCAGAATTGCAGCGAGACACTTAAACCCTTTCTAGTAACCGTGATATAAAAAGCGCACTGAATTGAAAAAGTGCACAAACTGTCATGCATGCTGAAAGCTCGGTCTAAGTGTCTCGGGTTGTAATTTGGACTGACTGTCTATATAAAGTCCTAACATATGGAGGATACTCACCATGAGTATACTTAATTAGTTATTCGCCTCCCATACTAATTCTATTGAGACCCCCCCTACATCTTCGGCAGTGATATAACTTTTTATAGTATCCTTTTATTCCGAAAGCTACGTCAACGACCCTTTTCTTTCTTTATATATATTGCTTATATAGCCCGTAACGCAACCCTTGGTCACAGTCTGTGTCACCTTCTCTTTCTCCAATATCAGCTACGCCCGTATAAGGACCACTACTGGTTATACCATCCTCTACTAATAGTGCGGCAGTACTCATTCTCTGGGTGACTGGGGCAGCGGCTTCAATAGCGGTATTATGATGCGCGGGGCTCACTGCCGGCATGGCTTGAACAGCGGCTGAAGCAGCGGCTCCAAAGGGCCCAAGGAGTGGCCCGAGTAGCAGCTTGATAAGCGGCTTGAACCATAGGGCTTGGAGGGGATGGGGGTGCGGGTGCAAAGATGGATCCCGGTGTATTCTGGGCCATAGAGGCCTCCTGCCCAGACAGCTAGATCTTGTTGGTAATTGGAATTGAGATTATACTTCATCATCGGCAATTCTCAACAATTGATCAGTTAGAAAATTACTAAATTATTACCATTTGCCATTTACTCCTAGAACTAAACTAAAGACCGGACAAGTCCGGCAAAGTACTGCCTCCCAAAGACCAGTGCTGGTCTTCTCAGAATTGCCAATTTGGATTAAGTCACGCCCACACCCCAATCACAACCAGCGCTATCTCTCACATGCCGAAACCCTCTCTAACTAGACAGAACCGTGATTCCCGTATCTACCCTAGAACCTGACTTCAAAAAGATCCTAGGCGTTTTAATATCGGCGCTAAAGGCATTGTCTGAAAAGTCAGTGCTAGGAATAATAGGGGAGGGTAGAATGCTAAACCGTCACCACGTTCGTGGAGAACGAAAATCGCCCTGGACCGTTTAAGTAACTGGAGGGACTGAGATATATATATAAAGGTAGGACTACATACGGTTCTTTTCTTGTTCCTTCTTCCTTGAGACCTCAAGACGAGAATATCACCATGGCCATCATCATCATTTACAGCATTGCGTACTAGTACAATTAGTTTCGGTTATATAGGGTGGTCAGTTATAATATGAACAAATAACTAGGATGAGGACCTTAACCCTACCTCATATAGCAGCGCCTCGTTAGCCCTTCTCCAGCAACTCGATCCAACTTTAGTACCTGGTCTGCTAGTGATGTACGCAAATAGCTGCATGGTTGTATTTGATACCATTCATGGAGGTATGTCTTCATATCTTGGCACCAAAGGCAACCCAAGAGGATAGATTGCTAACTGAGCACACCGGTTTACACTTACTTTCAATATTCAAATCGTAGCCAGTAAGTAACCCCTTCAATCTACTATCCTAGAGCCTAGCAGAGAATATCATATTAAGAACCATCATCTAAGGTATATAAACCTTGTTTAGTTAGCTCTACCCGAGCCAGGTTCCTACGACTTGACGCTAGATAATTTGGAGGTGTTTCCAATAATACTGGATAGTTGGCTTGGAAGTTCTCGCTTTCGTTGAGCCTTCGACAAGCCGTCCAAGGAAAGGTTTGACTCGGTTTTGCCCAAGGTTCTTGTGAGTAAAACCAGGATCTTGACCTAGGTGCCATTGCAGAAACAAAGGCCACCAGCATTCCACAGTGTAGATGCATATAATACCTTATCCTCGCCAACGCCCGCGAAACGTGTCGGTATTTGCCTAGGCTTGGTTCTTAGACGCTATTCCTAACTAGGCCTTCCTAATACTACTGGTATCTCCCCTTCTGGCTGGCTGCGGTTTGACGAGGTACCAGAACGTAACTGGGCTGAAGAGATGTCCTTAGATAGATACATGTAGTTATTGGTTCGAGATTATATCAAGGAACACCCGTTGGTGAAGGAGGAGGCACTCGTTTGCGAGGGAGAAAGCGCTTGCTGCGAGGGGCAACGTGTTTAAAGTACCCATCTACGGGCGTTCTTAGTGAAATGATAACACTCACCAGTAAAGCGTAAAACAAGGGGGATGTTCTAGTGAAACGAAATTACATGTACTTGTCGGTGGGGAGATGGGGCAGGAGTTGGGTCTGTACTTGGTGTGCAGGCATGAAATGGAGTTACAATTGGAGGGTGCCAAGAAGATCGAAAATGGACCCTTGGCACCATTTTCGGGTTCAAGGAACGACAGTAAATACTCTATTAGCATTTGTGTTTAGTAATGACATTTATGAGTCGGTCGGATATATAAATGCCCTTAATTGCCCGTGACCGGTCGTGGGTTATAGATATGAAGCTGGAAACATCATTCCACGATTACACTGATTCTCCAGCTCTCCGCTACTTCAGCTATGACCCCATATATAATGTACATGTAAATAAAAGGGCTCTAACCCCCACCCAGGCTAAAGCCAGAGAAGCTTGTATGAAGTATACATTAATTGTATAGTGGTAAGGTGATGAATTCGAGAGTTTTGGTACGTTGGTCGGGGCTAATCGGCCAGCCTAACTTATATTTATACTGCACAAATACCTGAACACATACATGTATTCATGCATTTATATTCTATAGCCAGGCACATATTGTTGGGGCCAAATCCCAAAGCCTACATGTGATAAAGTAAGAGTACGATTTCCTTGATGGATACACAAAATGTCACTCGTCATTCCACGTGATGTGTGCCAAGATTACCGATGCGCGCCACACAGGTGATCCCCGTAAGACATGCCATGCACGGACCTGTTCCCACCACTCATGATTGCAAGGACAAAACCCAGCGAACCGCCCCCCTTCTCTCCTTCTCCCCCCTTCTTTCCTGCATTTGCTCTGTTACCCCACCGTTATCATTAGAAATTTCATCTGCATCCTCTTCCGGTTCTTTTAGGATTTCACAGTTTGTAGTATCTTTGGCGTATCATTATCGTATCATGTCTGAAGACCAGGCACTTCTAGCAAAAATAGGCCAGCTTGCTGGTCAGCCACCCGGCCCCTATCGCATTCGGTGACTCTTCCGACGGATGATCTCAGAAAGCTGATGGTGAAAAACAATGTAATTTACAGGTCAAATCAATCGTCATAAGAATCGAGAACTAGCGCCAGGCTCCCCTTCTTCTAGTAATGGACATCAAGGACAACATCCTTATCACTCTTCTAACTATCGTACGCGACTCTTTACTCCTCTACTCCGCTCCTTTATTTATATGCCTCTTTTCTCCAATACTCCGGATTTGTGGCGACCACTAGCTGCACACCATGTTAACAGGTTAACTATTAGAAAACCCAACCAGGGGAAGAGGCACGCCGTTATGGCGACCGCCGATAAGGGCTGCTTATACCCGGACTAGATTTCGAGGCCGAGGAGGCCGGGTAGCACCTGTTGCTTATTCACATAGAACACTTGTGGTCAATAATAATAAACAAGTATCTGGGCCAACAGACTCTACAGTTACAGCTTCCGCAGTGTCAAGTTTTGGCACCGAGTCTATAAATGCGGCTTTGCCTTCCCCAACACCAGGCTCAGCGCCTGGGCCCAATTTGCCTGCCCAGCAAAAGTCAACGGCATGGGTGGCAAAACGTGCTCCAGGTGCGGTGCAACTTATCAATAGCTCTGTTTTTGGCCAACAGGCTCAGGCGAAAGCCAAAGAAAGACTGCGGAGAAGAGAAGAAAAAGATAAACTAAAAATGAAAAGTTGGATGCAAAAGTCTCGCGGCCCTACCTATGGGGGCTTGGCATCAAACACAAAACATACTCCTTACGAGGTCATAATATCAGGGGAACGCTATCGGGTTGCTGCAAACGGCAGCAAACTAGAAAAAATATCTGGTGAGGGCAAGGAACAAACATTGATAGGAATGGAACATAAAATAGTGTTTGGTTTAACTGGTCAGCAACAGATGATCCGAAGGCAGCGAAGTCCACCCCTAAGAAGGCCGTGGTTGGTGGTGTTAATTTCATACGGAGTAAGAACGGGAACCTTTGGAGGGCTGGTTTAGTGAAGGCATCACGGTGAGTATACATTATTGCCTCCATAGAGCATTGCCCCAATCTTATCGTCTCTTGTTGTATGGCTGACAGTAAGAACCATTGTTTTATGGTACAGCCAATCAACAAACACGCGCGGTTTAAAGATTAATAAACCCTGCAAATACTTTTCAAATACCGGTACCGACTATTTCTTCCAATCGCTTACTTATCTCGGCTCTTATTGCAGACTTCATTGTTGCCTTAGAGCTCCCCTTCACAAAAACATATTGCGCCATTGGACATAGATGGGAAAGGGTTGATGAACTGACTCGAATACTCGTATTATTCTACTTATAGGACAATGCAAATACGGGATGTCTTGCCCGTACACCCATGATGCTCACAAAGTTGCCATTTGCCCGCGATTTCTCAAGAATGATTCGTGTCCGGACGGGGATTCATGCGACTTGTCTCACGATGCCAAGCCGCATCGTGTTCCAGCATGCCTACATTTTGGCTATGGCAATTGTCAGAAAGACCAATGTTTGTATGCGCATGTCAAGGTTAACCCTGCTGCTCCTATCTGCCGCCCCTTTGCAACCTATGGATATTGCGACAAGGGCGCAGACTGTACCGAGCGACACGTACGAGATTGTCCAGACTTCGACGAAAAGGGCGTTTGCAACGACAAATCGTGCAAGCTATCCCACGTGCAAAAGGCTGGGCGGAGGCGAGTAGTAGAGAAGGCGGCCGCCGCAGCCGCTTCAGCCCACCGATCTAATGCTGAAGATGACAAGGATTCCGAGGAAAGCGATATCTCTAGCGAAGAGGAGGGTGAGGAGATCAATAGTGATGATGTTGATTCTGATGCATTCAGTGACGATGATTTTCTCTCTAAGGATGATACTCCTCCTGAAGTCACCATGCAACAAGACTTTATCCACTTCTAACACAGTGAACATAGATACATAAAAAAGAAAAAGAAAAAAAGCAGCCAATTTTCTCAAGAAGCAAGACCTTGCTACTCTTTTCGGGACCTACTCGATCGACTTTTCCAGATATACCCCCCCCCCCGGTTTTCTTAATTATATCATGTTTCATGCGCGCTTCGTCAACTAATCTCTATTAATATAGAGATGACTTCGCCTAACATTGGATGAAGTGTTGCTTTTTTTTTAATGCGATCATTCCTTTTTTCTCCGTTCTTTCCCCTTGTATTTTCTTATTCTGCTTAAACTTCTATTCTCATGCGATAACGGCTGGAGTCTGGGGAAAGTATACAGGCCGTATCCCCGAGATGTTGCTTTATTGGCGGTATTAGTTTTTTGTTAGGGTAGGGAAAAGCCGGGCGTTTGGATGATTCTATTGGCTGGGTTGGTTGTCTCGTTTCTTACTGCGTCTCCTCCTCATCGGTCGATGAGACAGACACGTGGAAAGTCGGCGTCGACGACAATTGATTGTTTGTGATACACAGAAATGGTAACACAGTCAAGAAGAGCTGTGTAGGCGAATAGAAAGAAAAAAATAAAAGAGTTGGGAGTAAGAGTTGGAAGTGCATCAATGGAATGGTTATTTTTGGGTGTCAGGTGCTCCTCGAAAGAGGAAGAGAGGTACATGGTGGAGAAAAAAATATTAGTTTGAAGTAAATGTAGCTACGAGAAATACGAGACAAAAATAAAACATAATAAAATCTTACTACTTATTTTGTGATCCAGAAGCCTAATGACGAATAAACAATGCAAGGTGATGGTGGTATGTTGCCTTGTTGGGGCTTTGAAGAATGCCGTGGTTTGTTTCCCAGGATCAGTAAGTGGGAAACATTACAACAAAGCACTTGTGTGTGGGGCAAGACAAGAAGACAAGGGTGGTGTTCTTTTCTACAAAGGTTAGTCAGGGCTCCGGGATATCCTGTGCCATCTGTTGGTGAGCTGTTCGTCTTGGGTTGCGCAAGAGTATTTGGTTTCTACCATTTTCTACACTCCGCAGCGAAGGGCATGTTTCAGGATTGGAAGTTGTTAGTTCTACCCCTCCCACGCCTATTTTGTATGTATTTGTCCGTCTGTCCAGGCCCTCGTCCTGCCCGGTTCGCTGGTAAACGAAAGCATGCAAGGTTAATGTCGGGCCATTTCATCATCGCTGGTCGCTGGCTGCAGGCCTACTCCAGTCCAGTCCAGCCAGTGATGATGCTGTTCTTTAGCAACTCGTCTCGAATTCAACAGGGGCAGGGGCAACGCTTCTGCACGACGCCGCCGTCATGAATGAAATGACATGACATGATGGCGGAGAGCCTCGACAATCGAGAGAGGTTGATGTGCCTGGATACAGTGGTGGAACAATGTATATGTCATGTATGCGGTATGTAGAAGTTTTCACCTGAAGGTCCCTCCCTGTCCCTAGTGATCGTGATGATTACAACTACATACTCTACATGGTATAACCCGAAAATTTATTCAGCCCAGTGAAATAGATAGCCCGGGATGGGTGGAGGGATAACCCTACATTACAGTGCAGGATTGGAATTTCAAAGTCATGTTCGTCCGAGCTAAGTACATGTATGTAGTAAGCTTCCTCAGGGAACTACCCATTTACTTGATGTTAAGCCTACCTACTCCCTACGTCTGCAATGCAAAGGAAGGAATATTTAGAACTGAGGGCCAGGAATAACAGAGCTACTGGTCTGGGTTGTCTTGGAGCGGGAATTTCATTTCCGGGCCGAAAAAAATGGTCCAGAAGGCAGAAAGAAATGCCAATTCACTACTCACCAAAAATTTAAGTCTGTCCCTTTTGGTACCTAACATTTTGTTGCGTTGCAGCCGTAATAATACCTAGTACAAAAGGGACAGACTTAAAATTTTTGGCGGGTAGAGTAGGCAGCCCATATCGATATCTCTAAGAATTATGCGGTTTCGGTAGTTGTAGGTATCGCGGTTATCGACTATCGATTATCGGGGCGGCACTAATACACGGGGGGGAGATGAGTGAATTATTAACGTGTAACGCGCTTGGCTCATAATCCGCGTTGAGATAATCTGGGGAACCCAAGCGAGCATGTAAAGTATGTAGGGGTGAAAGGATGGCACATCTATGGTTTAGGGTTCGCATTCATACCCGTGACAGCGGGGTTCGTTTCTATCGCGTCACGTCAACCCGTTATCGATATCGGGATTAATCCTTATGTTGTCCGACCAACTCAACGCATAGATAATTTCGTAAACATGGTCCCGGGTCGAAACTGACTACAGGTACATACTCATAACAAAGTTTGCTGAGCGAGCAGGGGAAAGGGAGAAAACCCGTTCTGATTTCTAACCCCCACCGTCTGCAAGAACGCCGTCCCTGCACCGCCAGTCTTAATCCATCTGTCCAGTCATCTTACCCTCCCCAGATTCATCCACCTTCAAAATCGTTCCTGAATATGTTGCGTGACGTGAGGTTGAGGCTCCTACCGAACGTTCTCGACTGCCTACGTTGGTCCCCGGATGGTCAACTGGCTGTGTCAGCCAGTGAGGATGTAATCATCTTGGTCCGTTCTTTCAATTTGATCCTCCTGCCCCCCAAGATGTGGTCAAAATCCAAATACTTTGCAGAAATCATGCCAAATAAAATTTTGCCTACGTGCATTAGAGACATAGCTAACCAGAAGCTCTGAGTCTTGCAGGTCCCGAAAAATGGAAACACTAGCGGAAAACGCTCGCACCAGTTTCACCATGCCCGGGCGAATCTGAGGGAGCTGATGGTGAATTCCATGAACGATGAGATCCCCCCTGCAGATGGTACTGTTCCAATCATGGGGCGTGTCCATTTTTGAGTGTGGGCGAAATCGGATAGTTCAGGGGCTTTAGACTTGATGCTGATGTTTGAGATTTTCGAGACGCAGCGGAGATTTACAGCATCGGCGACGAGCAGGGGCCCGGGTATGCGAAGCAATTGGCATGGTCGCCTTTGGGAACTTCCAAGTATCGCAGGTTAGTCTGGTTCAGTGGCTACAGGATGCAGGATAAGAACTTAGAGCACGGATCGGAATTCTCACTAGTTGAAGAGACGATACTGAAATATAATGATGGTGATTGGTGTGAAGGTGCATTTTGGCAGTTCTCGCAACGAACCACCAAATAAGAATTTTTGAGCCCAAAGACCACCCTTGGAGTGATTGGCACCTGGTACGTGAAGTGAACTTCACACACACCAAATATTTTGGACCACTGATATGTCACGAAGAAAACTAATGGCGTGGGCAGAAACATGATCTTACACTTGACATATTAGACTATGAAGGATGGGTGTCCGAAAGCTCTGATGAAACTACATCTAGGCTACGCTCGAGGACACGAGCCATATCGTGGTCCCCCGCATGTCACTTGTTTGGGGTACGCCGTTGTGGCGAGTCATTGATAGCAGCAGCCAATGAGAACTTTGAGATAGTATTTTTTAGGTTTAATTTATTCTCGCATCTAGTTTGTCGGGAAAATTTCATTTTACTAACTGGGTGGGGGGGGGGGGGACGCAGGGTCACGCATGATTACCACTCAATCGTGGGGTATTTCACTGCCGTGGAAGATGCAGAATTGGAAGCGGGAACCGGATTACGGACAACATGGATGAACAATCTCACTTGGAGCCTGTGGAGACGTGCGCAGGAGGAAGGGAGGAGTGAGGCCTTTTTGGCCTATTCATTTCGTGGGAGAGTTTTCGTGTCTAGAGTTACTATAGGCCTGAATTTGGATAAAGGAGGGAATCCTTCCGTCAATGTTTCGGTTGGAGAGAAGACTCTGGTGGGCAAGTCTATGTCGGATGTTCATCCGGTTTTCGCAATCGCGTGGGCTGACGAGGTATGCTCAGGCCGCAGAGTGATCATATAGTATCAGTGATCGTTCTGCTAATATGATATTTGTACAGGAATTCAATGGATTGTCGATCCTGGCGTATGCAGTATCTAAATGCATTGTGATCGCTGCGATAAACGCCGATGGAGAAATTGTGTCCACGAGGGAGTTCGTGAATGGATTTATAGAACCTATTACTGGTACGTAATATTCCTGACTGGCATTTTTGAGGCAGGAGCTCTGACCCAAATTTATACCTGTAGGCCTATGTTTCACACCCTCCACCCATTCATCCGGTGTAGTCCTACATGCTATTACTGTCAATGGTCAAAGCCAAACGGTAGTTTATTCTCCGCTCCCCGCGGCTCTTCATGACCACAATAATATCTCCACCTGTTACACATCCGGAGATATTGACCAAACAGATACTCCTATGCCCGACTCCTACCCAGAAGACAAAGAGGAAGAGGCACTTCGAGCGATGGCCACCCGCTGGACCAACGCGGTCTCACTAAGAAGGCAAGATTTTGTGAATGAGTACGAGCTTCCCGCTGCCAATTGTAGGGTATATGGTATCGCATCGAGCCCTCTAGGTGGCGTGATAGCGGTGGCGTGCAGCTTCCACCCAAATGATAGTTTGGAATATATTACTGCATCAAAGGAAAACACTAGGATTGTGTTTGGTACACATGAAGGCAGTGAAGGGGTATGGAAAGCAAGGGGCTTCTTAGCTGGAGAAGAAATGGATCTAAGTAAAGTGCCGAATCCTATGGCCCTGGCAAGTGAAGCTCTTCTCTTGGAAGCAGAAACTCTCGGTGACAATCGGGAGGGCATCTTGAGGAATATCCGGAAGTCTTTAGACCGTTTCAAGGGAAAATGTTGGGGCCTGGATATTGTTTCTATATCATCAGAGGCAGTCGAGAATTCTTTGTCCACCAATATTCTCCTCCAACCTTCATTGAATGCGCTTCGATACAGCTCCTGTCTCGAGATAATCCCTGATAGTAACAATTTCGGTCTTCCTTTAGTCCCACGGGAGAACACGGAAATAGTAGCGCATCACATTAACAGTATCCTCCGAGCACCTCGGGATAAGACTACCGCTAGATCGACGCTGAGCAAACGCATTCTATACTCAGTTGCATGTATCGGCATTCTTGGGTTGTACAACCGCCGGCCTGTACTTGAAGCTGCCCGGGATGCCCTTAGCTGGCTTTCTGGTATTGATGAAACGCCCACCGACAACGCAGGGGACGCCGAAAGAACCGTCATAGATGTTACTACAGAGCTTCAGATTGTCGATAGACGTATTGCCGACTTGGACGTCATAGAACGCGGAGACGATGACGGTTCGGGTCTGGCAATGATTCGGGAAAAGGACAAGCTATTCACCAGCAAGTTCGAGAAATGCACGCTTTGCAAGAAAGGAATGGTCTGGGAGGATCTGCGAGTTGCGGAGTGCGAGGGGAATCACCGCTTTTCACGCTGTGCGTTGACCTTCCTCCCAATCAAGGAACCAAAGCTCACTAAAGAATGCACGATATGCTCGAGGACCGTGCTCGGTGATGCGGTGCTTGAAGCTGATAAAATAGAAATGAGGGCTAGAGGACATGAGGGTGAGAAAACTTTGGCTCAGGCGGTTTTGACTGGATTGGATATTTGCGTACATTGTGGCGGGAGGTATTGGGCGAAAGGGAGTTAATCGCAAGTATATGTATAATATATATACATATATATACATATTCATTCCCTTTTGTATTTTGTTGTGGACGTCACGGTACCTGTAGACTGAATGAATATCCTGGGAATACTTGTGTTTTTGAAACAACTCCTTGATCATACCTCGCTCGGGCATGGGAGGAAAAGCCGTTATGATACCGGCACTCCGGATCTCTAAAAACTCGGGATGTACGATTGCAATCTGTGCATGAAGCATGGCCAATGCGGAGCCCCTGCGCCGTCAGATTGGGGAGGTCTTTGCTGATTGGAATACTTGATATGCAAAAATCGGGAGGGTTTGGTTGGGGAAGGACCCTTAGGTGATATGTGACCGCTAAGTCCTTCAGTTTTCTAGAATGCGGGGTAATTCTGTCTTACCAATTGGGCTGATAGCGCATGCGTACCCTATTCGTCTCCCGAGACCCGAGAGAGGCTTTATTGTATGTCTCATCCTATCGCTTTCTGAAAAACCAACAAGGTTAGGGGGGTGGATTTCGTCATTTCATGGAGATGGGCCCTTTAAAATGGTACATCATATGATCCAGTGTATAGATTCTCTGTTCATCGAATAGATTGTGTCGTTGCCCGTTAAAGCATCTTTTTGTATCATGCCGTACAGAGATATGTAGAACACGGCCTATTAACATGGTAGTTATAATAGCAAATAATCCAGGCATTAGCATAAAGGCTCCAATCCCCAATCTGGTAGCTACACAGCCCCTTTCATCCTTACGTATTTAGATGTAGGGTGGGAGTGCAGTGCACCAGTAAATTATTTTTCTCGGTCAGAAAAAAAAGGAAAAAAAATGGTCAAGCAGCAGATAAAGGGAAAAAAAAATGTGAGATATTGAGATCCACGTGAGACCATCCTCAAAATCATTTGCCCTTGGTCGGAAATACAGCCAACCAGCGATACCACATAGTCCTCGCCCCTCTCCAAGGAGCTCCGCGATATTGCATGACCAATGTGACGGGTGGGGGGGGGCTCTATTATTTTAAAGTGACGATTCTTACTCATGCTCGTTACAAACCCACTATTGTATGCGAGGAGTTAGTGTGCGTTCATTTGAGAACCGCATGTGCCCGAATTCCACGATGTGCGACCGCGGCCAAAAAGAAAATGAAGAAAAGAAAAACTTCCTCGAACGGCGTGAGCTCCGAGGAAGAGGATTTAAGAAATAAGTCAAATAACCTAGAACATGCCCGTATGTAGTCAATTGTCTTAGGAAAGCCGCAACTTAGTCGCATGCTCTTTAAAACAAAAACAAAAAAACTGACATCAAAGGGTTTCGCATCGGGGGATCTGGCCCATCTCTGATCTCCGAAATATTTGCGCGGTTTTCCCGAAAGCTTGATCCCCCCCCAATTAGAATTAAAGGACACACAAACCAAGGACTGTGTATCCGACTTTACCGATCAAGGTGGTAGGTATTTGTGACCTGGTCCATTTTGTGTTTCAGGCATCGTGATACGGACCTACATTACGTGCCTTTTGACTCTAAACGACGTAAGAGTAACACCACATGTCTGTAAGTGCTACTACATACGAAGAGGGACGTTTTGAGATCTTGGATCCAGCCGGGTAAATTTCCAAGTTCTGTTCGGGGGAGGGTCTGCGGCTTTATAGCTACCCAGACATCAAGGTGGATATTCTACTGCGCTCCTTATCGTATGCGTTTATTCCAATATGCAGAGCTAGTGGTTGCGCCACCACCACCAAAATTGGGCGAAGAGTGGTTCGTAGAAATGATCGACGGGTAAATACCCGGGTCTACATGAAGTTGTTTCGTTTATGTCGAGGTGCCGAGTGTGGAGACGAGGCCGAATGTGATTCAATTCGCCAATTGCTGCGGTGAAGAAGGAAAAATTGAAGATCCGCCCGGCTCTAGGATACTGTGTAGCGTACGTACATCATGTAAGTACATACAGTACATAATTATCAGGATATCCGCCGCCGCCGCCGCCGCCGCCATCATATCCGATAGATATCTACATGTGTGTATGTACATACCAGGAATAACACCAATTCGGGGGCTCTCGGAAGGTTGGTACTGATAGCGGGTACCTGACTTCTGCTTCCGATGAGATTCATGTACACCATCACATATCATCGCATATATTACATGTGTGAGTACGGTTGAGTACGGTTGAGTGTACTAGTCAATAGGACTTTGGTTGCTACAGCCATAAAAATTTGGCAAGTACTGTTACTCCAGCTAGGAACCCTGTACTAGTACTTTCCTGACGTTTGGAAAATGGACCACTATTGCATACCATACTAAATTTTGGACTTGGCGCGTATTTGTATGGCAATAGCGGTCATTTTTCCAAACGTCAGGAAACTACGAGTAGATAGAATGTTTTTGGAGGGGGGATTGAAGTTGTTTTAAGGGTTGTCGGGTTCTCAGTGAGGCTTCAAATATTCCTCAATTAAGGGTATTCTGGGTACCGAGGATCAGCCCTACGGTGACTTCCTTTCCTTTGTTCCTGTTTCCAGGGTCCGCCAAGAGTCAAAGCCATTCCCGATGAAGTCTTCGAGAACGGAAGACCCAACCACATGCTTAATTCAACCGCGAGCCCTCATTTAGTCCTTCCCTGACTACACCACCAGAATCCCTGGGCACATCACCACCACCACTTAATACCGGGCAGCAGTGAAACAGAGGAAAACATGTAATAGTTATTCCTACCAAAAGTATCAACCCGCAGCTGCAGATGCAAGGGCGTTTGACTGTATTCTGTGTGCAGAGAAAGCATCGCATCGTATTAAGTTTGCGTTGGAAATATGCGGATGAGATGCTTCTCGGGAGGAGGTAGGAACGAGATGAGGGTCGAGATTTCCTCAATTAATTCTTTTATGACCCCTGTTTTGTTATGTTACCCATTGAAGTGATAGCCATTCAGAAAGAAGCAAAAGGAATATTTACATATATACACATCTATATCAGGTCTGAAGTCGTCTAGTAGCTGGATCCTTTAAAGTTGAAGCGTAGCCGGAAAACTGTTAAGACCTTGGGGTTGAATCATAGAATCACATGTCTGGTTTTGTGTTTTCTGCCTACTTTTGTTACCGCCGATTTTGTTTAAAAGGGACCTATCAATGCCCGCCAAAATTATTACAGTACTACTTTAGATAATTTTCTGTTTTACCGGCCCGTCGACTCCGCAGGCTGCACATATGTGGGTGTTCTACTGGAGTCTTAGTCAACTCTGGCGTTGGGCAATAATAAGGACTGATAGGGCCGATGGGTGTCAAAATGCACATGTTTAATGATCTCCAGCGCAGTCGTGGGAAAATCTTTTCATCGCAGATGTCACAACCCAGAAATGTCCTTGCGCATATTACCTGCATTGGAAAGATCGAAAGATCGAGGGAGAAATCAAGGTTCGGATGAAACATTTATGCAAGATGGAGGTGGAGGATACTTACAATCATTATCCATGCCATGCCCGGAGGATTACACATTTGGATGTAGGTATGTATTTTAGCCTCTTTCACAAGCCACTCATGAATGGTTGACATACCCTGCGTGCTCCGGTCGGACTCTGAGGGGTCTTCGTCATATTCTATTTGCTGAGGACTTTGACATTCGATTAGGAGATCTGTGTGATTGATGGCGATCGAAAAAAATATTGACCGGAACTTTTTTTCACCACAGTATTGGTGATACTAGTCTTGGGAATATGTCGCATGAGCTCGAGCCAGTGGTGAGTAAGGACTTCAGTTCGCACCAGTCAATATTCAGGTCTCCAATTCCAATGGCCCTCACGATAGCAGGCACGGATTGGCTACAGAGTCTAAGGGCGTCTGCTAACCAATTGATGGGTATCTAGGGTGGAGAAGGGTAAAATGATCAAAATCTCGGCCTCCCGCTACTCTAATCATACTGACGTTGACAACTTCGGTAACTTCAATCATTGAGCGTTTAACGATTGAGCTATATGGCAGGGTCCTGATTGCAATTCTTGGTGATGGGGATAAAAAGCAACATCACCACAACGTTTCTCTGTATTCCCCAATCTTACAGATGGCTCCTGTGCTTCAAAGTAAGCCCTGCTTGAACCGGATTTGAATCTGCACTGCAGGGTTTCTACCTGACCAAATAAGGCACCTACGTCAACGATGGACTTTCTGTGACAGAGAAATATTTCCTCACAACACATTTCAAATACCAACCAATTTTTTTTTGAATGCTGTATCACCACAAAAACGCGAGTGTGAGGCTTGGGGAAAGTTTATCGAGAAGTTTGGATCCTCCTTCCGTCCTGCCCGGTGTTCGGCAAACGAGTTAAATCGAAGAAGAAAAAAAAAAAAAAAAAAAAAAAAAAAGGGCGGGGAAAGGTGAGGGCGGGGAAAGATGCCGGGTGCGATCATTGGCCGGGTTGGTATTCGCCCTCCACCTACCTTGGCTAGGTAGGCCCTTGCCACTAATTAAGCTCTTTGATTTCTTACCTACTCTAACTGTAGAATACTTACTGCACGGTCTGTACCTCCCCGAAGACAAGCTCGGGCACCAGTACCTAGTACCTATATGTAGCCACCTACCATAGCCGCAGGATGGGAGGACGTTTGCCTTCTGTCTTGCCATGTTTCATTTCTCCTCAGGCGGCTGAGGGTTTTTTCCCTGTTAGCCATGGCAACTAGGTCGATTGGGTATGGGCCATTGATGAACAACCTGAGGAGGGTACCGATTTGGACCAGAATTGTAGGTAGAGTACTAGGTAGCCGTCGAGAGAGAAAGAGAAACGACGGTCAGTGGGGCCGCAGCGGCAGCGGAGACCAGTCGACTGTCCACGATAAAGTGACCGGCCGAAAGATATGCCTTAACCTGTCTCGGAGTAAGTAAGACCGGTCTGGGGGCGAGTTTAGATAGCTAGAGTCTTGGCTCCATGTATGTACCCCAAGTATCAGATACATTGGGGGCGGCGTATAGTACATCATGGCCTAGTCTGGTCTTACGCAAGACAACTGCTTTCGTGATCATTACCCACATAGTAACCTTCCGATAGAGACATAGAAAGTATTGGCCCCGATACATACCTTTCCTTCAGCTATCGCCGGAGATTTTATTTTAGCTACCTACATCGGGCGATGGGGGGCGGCACTCTAACTTTAGGGTATGGCAAGTACATTCCCAAAGCGCACTTTAGAGTTGTCTCAATCGCAATATTACTCTAGATAGCAGCAAATCATGATGTGGGGTGAAAGTCAAGGGCCCTGGGCTGGTTCTCTTTGAGAGCAGAACACTCTAAAAGTACTTCAACTTCGCACATCTGATACATACATGCAACTAACTGGTCGAGTAATGCCTGAACGCGCAGATGCGAAATCCTGCCGAGACCGTCAAAAGGTCAGAAAGAAGTGCAGTGGGGGAGTGGGAGAAAATTTTCCCTTCTTTTTCTACACTTTGGGGGTTCGGCACTTTCTACTATACCGATCTCGAATACCCTCGCGAGGTTTTAGCTATAGATTGAACCTAGAAGGAGAAGAAGCAAAGGAACTTTTCGAAAAAACAGGAAATGTCGGCTCTTTCACCGCCCAGAAGGAAAACAAAGAAAAAATGCTGCCTACCTGCCTACATTAAAGGATTGGGGAAAGGTTCAAGGTGACAGGCGGCGTGACATCGCCAAAAAGCCCGGATTGGGCAGCGGCAGACGCGTCATGAAAATCACGTCCGGAAGGCCCGTGGGGGGACTCAACCTTTTCTAAGACCCAGGAAGGGGCTTTGCGCTGTTTATCCTGCCTGGGACAGTGGGACCCATCCTATCACCTTTGTGGAAACTCCAACCAAATTGTCTGCATGAACAGAGAGATCAAAGAGGGGAAGGCGCAAAAAAGGGTAGGATTCCGTAACTGTGATCAGGCGTGGGGCGGAAAGGGACGGGGGTTTGCTGATACGGGATTGACGGATAGTTGGGCACTTCGGACCAATCGCTTGTGGTCCTTGTTAATAGTGGAAGAGGCTGCCAGAGGAATTCTCGGTCGGCAGCAGGGAACTTCGGAAGGTATCCTGCCTGGGAGACTTGCGTGATAATCGTTGCTTGGGGCGGTGCGCAAGGGCGGACGGGTAGGCTGTTTGGAGCAGCTCGAAGCCGTGATGGTTTGCGACCTTGATGGCTTTTTGGCCTCCAGGCTTATGGTACATACAACATGACTACATTCCTAGAATACTACTATTTCTATGCTCCACTGCCGTCATTCCTCATGGGCAACGGGGGCCCCGGTACCTATGTGTAACTCTAAAAGCATGTACTCTGCGGCCTAGAGTAGAGTATCACTCCTAGAGTAGAAAGTACTGAAGTGAGTGGTCCCGACAAGAATGGGAAAGAAAAAGCAAATACGAGACGCGAGGGCGAGGCGACTTTTCTGGATCATCCCCAGACGAGCGCGTCCATTCGGATCACAGACTTAGGAAGGGTTGGTGTTTTATGCTATCCTTAGTTCCCTAGCTCCTCGAGATCTGCTCACGCGCGCGTGGATCGATTTTTCGCTTATTGAGCTGTATCCTCTAATTTTTATTTTTTTGGTCCTGGCTTTTCCCTTTTCTGCCTGCCCGCTTTTGGTTGAAAGGGCCAATGATATGTTGCACTCCATGTACCACTACCCGCCGTTTCCCTTCGTTTCCCTTCTTTTCCTCTAACTTAGTCTATAGGGTATGCAACGGTCCATGTTTGGCTTTGTTTGTGAACTGGGAACCATATTCACCTACCGGTACCTATTTGCATGAAAGGGTGCTCTATATTCGACGACGAGGTTCCGGCCGCGGCAACCTGCAACAATTGGCAATAGTATTTGTGATGGGTTTTCCCTTTTGTCACTTTGTCGCAAATAATCTGAATGCATTGTACTTTGGTGTCTTGCATTTTCTTATTTTCGTTCCTTATTCCCTGTAGCTGGCTGGGTGGTGTCTTTCTCTCTTACGGGTTACGCCACGGACTCTGGTCTCTTAGAGAAGATCAGGCAGGACGCGCGCAATTGGAGGTGGGTCGCGCGAAATCTGAATGGAAAGCTCAGATAGTTGCTAAAAAGAAAAAATCAAGGCAAAATGGTGCGCCGCGGACATGGAGAACCTTGCTCTACAGTACAGCCTGCACCGTCAGTCGAATCGGTATCCTTCGTTCCCCAAATAATATAAATTATTTATCGACGGGATACAAGAATGCTGTTGGTAATGAAATAAAGTACATTCAAAAATAAAAATAAAATAAAATAAAAGGCCGCATGTTGCGGTTTGGGGAACACAATAGCCTCATTGATCATGGGAAAGGAGAATGTGGGATATGGATCAGCGCAGATTCCTAGCCGGATAGCCCGATGGAAGGAATATTGGCAATCCGGGAATTCACGAGGGCAGCCAAAAAAGTTTGGCTCCAGGACGGTACGGACGATTGACAAATGGTCACGGTGCGCCGTGAGGACCGACATACCTATGAGGGAGAGAGACTGCGACAAGCCTACAGCACCGACAGGACTAGACGGGGGCGAAAAAAAAAACCATCGATTCGCTGCGTCGAGGAAAAGAGGCTGCGAATGGTCAAGACAGCCTGCCCTGCTTGCTCGGTTGAGACACAGCTCGTGAATGGATCTTCGCGTGGATGCGACATTCTCTCACTCTACTCTAGTCAGTGAGTACTTTCAATCACCTCCAACCAGCTAGCCTCGTTCGATGGGACTCTCTCTCTCTCACTGAGGACCATTCAGAAAAAGCACATTTACATGGGGAAGGAGGGGTGGTTTTGGATCTTAGTGGAGGGCGCGAAGGGAAGAAGAAGAGGGGCTTTTTCTATTCTAATACCCACCAGTGTATTTGATTATTCCTGAGAGGTCCTGACCGCATGTCTCCTCCCGGTGGTGGGCAGCAGCTGGCTCTATCGAATGGAAGTGCAGGACAGATGCTTCTAGTGGCCAGGATCATGAGTGGACGGAGGTGAAGGGAGGGGGGGTGGGTGCAAGGTGACAACGAATCAGACAGGAGGGGCTGCAGGCTGAGGAACAGAATCATCGTCCCCAGCAGCAGGAAGCACGCTCCCTCCCCAGTTACTTTCCCAGACATGGTCCATACTGGATTGGACGAAGGGCGCGGGTCTCTTTGGGAGGGGGGGTCAGGCTACAGTTCTGTCAAGGATCATGCCCACCCGCTATATATCGAAGGGACGAGCTCGGGGCTTCTGGTTTTCCATATTTCCTCTCTGTTTCCCCCTCTTCGTTCCATTTTCTCTCCCCAGACCCAAACGTGTATCCGCCGTTTTAAGAGACGACCCATTTGTCTGTATAACTGAGTTAAATTACAGACCATCGTCACGAATTTACTACTACATCTTTATAAGTCTTGCAGATACTGCATTGATATTATTTTGCTTTCCCCTCATTTCTCACTTACTTTTCAATACCCCTCTGCCATAGTACACACGCACACGCACTCGCGAGCGAAATGTCTACAGGAGGATACCTTCCGTTCCAAATGGAACAATACCTTCAACACAGTCTTTCTGTTGATACACGACGGACGTGGCTGGACGATGATGAATCTTCAATACTTGATGAGAACATCCTCGACAACAACCTTCTAGATTCAGCCCTCGATATGTCCCCAATCGATCGACGACGCCCTTCCCTACTCGAGTCATCGTCGGCTATCTTTTCTCCCTCAAATGACTGGGATTTTGATCATGACATGGGTATGGCTGGTCCCGCCGATGATGCTGCCGTCCCAGCGGCTACTTTCGAGCATAGCAATGGAACCAACAACCCATTTATCAAGCTTGAGCAGGCACAGTCATCATATGCTCAGCAGAACGGTTCATGGTCGTCGAATCATGGTGCTTCAGGCTCGTGCACACCTGCCCCAGCATCATACGACAACAATGCGTTCCCTCACTCCACCTACGAAGACAGTTCTGCATATCTCGCTCCCGCGATTTCTGCAAGCCCCGCTGGTGCTTTCGATAACAACATCCACATCACTCCTCATGCTACTGTCTTTCAATCGAACCTGAACAGCTCGATGCCATCGACACCAGCCCAGAAGGATTGGCAGGCTGCTGGTGCTGAGCACGAGGGCCAGCCGATGCAGAAGAGGATGCGGCCACAGAGCCCTAGCCCGAGAGCACACTCTCCTCTGCACGTTTTGCGAAGAGACGGTATCCGAAAGAAGAACGCCCGTTTTGACATCCCAGCTGAGAGGACTTTGATGAACATCGATCAGTTGATTGCCCGATCAAACGACGATAACGAAATCAAAGAGTTGAAACAGCAGAAGCGACTTCTCCGAAATCGACAAGCAGCGTGAGTAAAATCTGGGATAAGTTTGATAATTTTGTAGCCGTTTGCTGATACACCATATCTAGTCTCGATTCCCGCCAGCGCAAGAAGCAGCACACTGAGCGCCTTGAGGAGGAGAAGAAGATTCATAGTGCCGTCATTCAGGAGCTTGAGGACAAGATTAACGCAATGGTGTTGCAAGAGGAGGCTCTCCACCAGAGACTCGAGGCTGTCGCCCGTGAGCGTGACTTCCTTGCTCACAAGGCTGAGACTCTTCAGATGGAGAAGGAGGATATGGTCCGCAACCACACCATTGAGACTGGCGACCTTCGAAAGAAGAATAGCTACTTTGCGGAGCAGCTTCAAAAGTTGCAGGACACTCTTGAACGCACTCCCATGGCACATGCTGCCAGCTCATCTGGTTTCAGTGACGACTTTAATTTGGATACCGAATTTGATCTTAATGGAGACTACTGGAATGACCCTATGCAGATGTCTAACTCTGAAGTTTCTATCAAGGCCGAGAAAGTCCAGCCTCATGGCGATTCAGACAAACCGGCAGCCGCTCCTGGTCTCTTGCTCATTGTATGTCTACCATTGGTCTCTTTGTATATTTTGATAAGTTGTGGCTAACATCTCTTTCTCTAGCTTCTTTTGTGTGGTGCTTTCGTTGCCTCGTCAAAGTCTTCTATCCACTCCCTGCCTCCTCTTCCAAAGCAACTTCAAGCTGCCTCTGCCAACGTCTTGAGCAACATCTTCCAAGATGCTGGTGTCCCAACCATGCAGCCGAACTCTGTAGAGGTTGCTGACGGATCTTCCACTTCTGACTGGGTAGTTGCTAAGTCTGCCGTACCAAACATGGTTGGACTGGACTCTTCTTTGGCAGTATTGAACGCGCAACTCGATGGCAAACCGACTACTGAGCAGCAGCATGAGCAGTTTATGCAACTGAGTGCCGCTGAATACAACGACGTTACCACAAACAACTATCTTCGCGATCCTGAACCGATTTCTCAGCGTGGCCGACGACACCTCGAAGAGGGTCTTGCTTCCATGCGAAGCAACAAGGGCTCTGCTGCTGAGGTTTACACAAGATCGCTTCTCTGGGACAAGGTTGATGCCGAGGTTGTACGACGCTTCGCTGCTTTTGCTGCACGAGCTCAGGCGGACACCAAAGTTAAGACCGCAGGCGAGGGTGGTGGATATGGCGATAGCGCTGTATAAGTCATCTGCAAACATTTTTACTATTTTTTTCTTTCTTGGAGGCACCAGACACACCCTAAACGGATTTTGCTATACGCATCTATTTCATATGTCTTAAACTTCCTTCCCGACTCTGAGCGGAACAAACTCTTCGAGCATTCAGCTCAACCGATCGATAATGATCACCCTGGGTCTTCACCCGATTTTTTCTTTTGTCATTTCTCTCTGATCCACGGCCTAGTCTTGAAATCCCTACACGGATTGATGGATTGGGGCTGGACTTTGACTGCTTGGATGGGGGCGTGTTTGGTTTGCCTACGAATGGTGTGGTGCTTTATAATGTGAAATGGGCTGGACGACTGCGATCGACGAGAGGACGTTGCAAAGTATTTACGATATTGACGAATTGGGTGGCCTTGATGAGCGGTATTCTTCAGCAATTTGGAACTGGTCGGCGGCGGCATAGCAATGGAAATTGGTTTTGATCTTCCTGCTTTTGATTTTTGCGTTTTTTTATTATTTGAATTTAGCGTTTCCTCTTCGTAACCTCGAGTTTGCTTTCTTGCGTGCGTTGTTGTTTTCCCCCCTTCGTATTTTCTTCATTGTATCTTTCTGTATTTTTTGCGTTTGCTTTTTTGCGCTCTGGCTTTTATACTTTACATTCTCACAGTATTTTGGCTATACCTGAGGCTGGTTTACCCAGGATGGCTCTCTGGCGGCCTCTTCGAGTTTTGATTTCTCGGTTCTTTCTCTGTAATTAAATTCGTTCAGGTCATACTTCTTTTTCTTGGGGGGCTTTGCTTATCTTCTACTTATTGTTTTGTTTTTATTGCTACGATTCTTGTCCTGTTTGTCTTGATAACGAACGTCTACGAGTTACGATGTTACGATGTTTACGCCGTTACGATGTGACGACAGTTACGATTTTTCTTCGCCTATTACTTTCTACCTCAGCCTTGGGGCTTGATATGTTCTTGTTTGTTAGTTGTGTTGAATTGGCTTCTCTTTTTTTAATTTGAGGACTGAGGATTCTTTTTTTTTTTTCCTTTCTTTTTTCCCTTCATATTTTTGATAAAAATTTGGCGATGATATTAAGAGGGGCCTTTCATCATATAGTAAAAGGGTGGTTTTTCTGAATCTAGTTTTTCCTCACAATCAGTATCATACTTTACTTGGATTTTTTCCTTTTATATTATGATAGACTACTAGTAACTATGTACTACTTTGAAGAAGTTGAATAAAATAAATATAGGAACATAAACGGATTTTCCGTGGCGTCTAACATCCCTTCTCTTGTGTTTCCATCCTGATATCGCGGTCTAAAATTCAAATTTGACGGAGACAGGAGTAAGTCTTTCAAGATCTTAGATAATGGTGCCTTTTGGCACCCAAAAACATGGGATGTTCTCCCATCTTAATCATCCTTCATGTACTTGTCCTTGTATATCCTAGGAAGACCATAAAGTATTGTCAGCCTCACAGTCAAATTATCGCAAAAAGAACGAAGGGCAGTAAGATGCATAAGCAAGGAAAGAAGCGAGAAAGCCACTTGGGCCCTCCCACAAAGTCACTCAGTAGGGTCACCCACGCCCCTCAAAACAAGTGGGGATCCCTAAACAGCCCCTCTAAAAAAAAATACCAAAAAGAATAAGGAGGGAAAATATTGACCGGGATGTTTAACAATTGACGGGGAATGACGGAATGTACTCTTACCAACTGTTGCCCAAAATCTTGTTGCCTTGCTTTTCAGCCATGCGGTAGAATTTTGCAGCTTTGTACTAAAATAGAGTGTGAAACCGAGACCAGGGTTGGGCCCGGTCGATTTTCTTTGCGTCAGCCTAGGTCTAGGAAGCCTTATTTTTTTTACAAGCAGCGATCGGATAAAAAAGTGCTCTTTCCCCATCCACAAAGCTTCCGAGAGAAAGTACCGACATGCCGATATATGCCCGGTATGGGAACCCCCAAATGGAGGCTGAGATTTGTACATAGATCATAGAAGGATGAGGGGACGATCAGATACCGACCTTATCCTTTTTACACCCAAATCCCTCCAAATAGCACCATGCGACTTCATTTTGCGCGTCCGCGTCGCCCAAATTTGCTGCTGTCTCGTAGTATTCCCTTGCGGCAACAGGATCCTTCTCAACACCCCAGGCGTGACGGAAGCAATTGCCAAGCTCGAATATAGCAAGTACCAACTCTCCCTTCGCGGAGCCGCCCTTCTTCATCCCGGCGGCCAGCGCTTGTTCTTCAACGGCGGCCGAGTTACGGGCGGCGGCTTGAAGATAAGTGAGGGCCCGGGGGAGGTCTGGCTCGATACCCCATCCGTGTCTACATATCACAAGTTAGTGGATCTAGTCTTTGAACCCGAAACTTCGACCTGGCAACCCTCGACTGGCAGAGCACTTTGGATGGGTGGTGATAGAGGCAGAAAAAAATAGAGAACGATCGAACCTTAAAGCTAATCCATAGAGAACCTGGCTCAAGGGGTTATTCTGATCGGCAAGCTTGCCGAACATTCGAGTAGATTTAGCTAGCTCTGGATAGATCCAAACTGTCTGTCAGTCCTGTCCTTCACCGCAAGCTTACATATTGCATATCCCTATCCAATCCATTCCATTCTATTTATCGACCGACCATAGACCCTAAGAACCCAAAGTACAATGAAACCCACCTACGTACCTCCAGCTTCATGAAGTCGTATGGCTTCTTGAATATTATCCTGTTCGTCCGATTCCACCATCAGAATCGCCCATCAACGATCATCATCGGAGATCACTTACATCAGTATCTATAGTGCTGACGACGCTCGTACTCCTCTTACGCCCGCCGCTATCTTCCGGCCCAAGATGTTCCCCAAGATGCCCAACACCGTTTACAGAGCCCGGTTGTCCCCCGGACGCCAGGAGAGCTGCTCTGTGTTCCCACTGATCCTCACCAGCGCCCTTCTCAAGACTTGGTAAATTTACGGGAACATGAGCCGAGGATCTTGAACGGGGCCGGCCGAAGCTATGGATATGGAATGAATCTCGGAAACGGTCAGATAAGGGTGACTTTGGACGAGCTCTATCGAGGGAAAATCTTTCGTTTGCTGGGCTTGGACGTGGTTGCCCATCAGGAAACTCTGAAGTCATAAGGATAGCATTTTGAGACAGCTAAAGCTCAATATTAGCTCAAGGAGTCCCTTCGTCTGATAACTTTGATAAGAAACACAGAGGGAGCAAGGGATGTGACGTGTGGGAGAACTTGCAGTATCACTTCGCATGAATGTGATCTCGGGAGTTGATTGCGTGTCTAGCGGGGACCCTTTCGTCTTTTTTTCCTCTTTCTTGAACATACTCTTAAACTCAGTTAAAGGCATGCTGTCTTGCTGATCTGTAAGGCCCTGTTGGTTGGTGTCTCTTCGCGTTTACCCCGTGACAAGGGCAGCTTAAGGTGTTTGAGAGCTCGTTTAGGAGTGGGGGGTTATCTTTTCTTAATGCGGTTATCAAAAGCTCTGGTGGTTAATGCAGGTGCAATGATACGCTGCTGTCCGTCGTGATGACTGACTGACTGACTGACTGATTTGTTTGGTTTGGTCCAAAATCCTTTTCGAGAGAAGGGAACTGTGGAGAAGTGGTTATTAAATGTATATATATATATAGCCCGAGCCGCCCGCCCTTCCACGCCATGATATTTCCTCGCTCGGCCCCAAGGAACGTTTGCACATCAAGAAGTCCGTGAATAAGGAAATTGTATGGTGTTGGGGATCGGCGGAGAGTGAGAGGGGGATGGGTAGCTAAGCCACACTCAGTCAAGCATTACCGAACCTAGGCTAGCAACCTTAGGAGCATACCTTAAAATACATCTTTACCTTACCAAGGCTGTTCGCTAACCAAGACACTGGCTCCCCTCAGCCCAAAAATGACACTCGGAAACTTCCGTTTTCGTAAATGAGGAATGCAAATATGTGTATTTCGGGGTGGTGTCTTTCCCCCCCCCCGGGAAGTACTATACTAATATCCGTTTTTGGCAATAAACATAACGCGCAGTCTTCCTTCTAGATCTCCGATCGTTAGAGCCATACATACAAACGTACATACATAGATACAGGTATAGAAAAATTAAAACAAAAACAAAAACAATATGGTTCGCCCAGCATTCAAAGGATAGAGAACCCCAAGTATTCGGACCAACTATAAGGAAAACTAGAAAGGAAATAAAATAGTTATAATAAAAATTGATACGAAAGACTTGTGACGCCTGCCCCACTTCAACGCTTTCCCCCCCTCAATCTGCTATACAGCCAAATCAACCGTTGTGCATAACAACATCATCGCCCTGACAGAAGAATTATAACACAAGTTCCTCATGTAAACACCAAGAGTAGGGAAACAGCAACATACAAACGCCTTTCTAAAGCTTTATAAATAAAGTTCACAAAACAGAATATAAACTCCACACAAACACAATATCACACGCCATTAAAAAATATCCATCAATCCTACCACCAAGTACTACTAGTATTCCTCAGGGGTGTTACTCCGACTCGAACCAAGAAAATGTGACTGATCTATCTTCATAATCCACTCAATCATCTCTCTTTCTTCCCTTGCCGCAAAAAGATAGGTGTTGAGTGGTGCATAAACTGCAAATACATGCGGTCTTCGCAGTAATTTCGCTACTTGTGGCTGATGGTCAATTCGACAGTGGCTGATGTTGACCGCCATGATCTCCTGTCCATCAGGTACCCTATGCATGTGCATGTATGGTCGCCGCAGCTCGAAATATCTCTTCACCCAAGCTTTGTTCGTTTCGTCCAGCGTCCATAGATACCCAGATTTAAGCATTGGTGTGCTGTAACAACGTTAGGAGATTACAATTATGCAATATAATATTTCGATATATACCTTCTAGGAATCTGCCGAACTTCAGCGATCAATCTAGGTGGCTCTGCCTCCGTTGCTTCCGCAAAGCAAGCACCACCCTGCGGGGGCTCGGTATTTCGTCTCACGAGGATTCTCTGCATACCCGTTAGCATGTTGCATGGAGACAGGTGGTGTATTTCGGCAACCCACTTCACTTGGGTCCTTCCCGGAAGTCCAAAGCTTTACAAACTTTCGTAGCACAGTGATCTGCGGGTCTTCCTCTGGAATTGGTATGATGCTCGAAACTGTTGACGTTTCCCGTGTCATTATCTCGGCTGTTTCGATTCTCCTAACTGACTCGAAGGTTTCAGCTGTCTCAGTTGTTTGGACCTCAGTAGTAGAAAGTTCGTGCGCCTCTCCTTTAAGTTTGCCGTTTTCTTTAGATGCGGGACCCTCTAAGACCAAGCTTGCTATACCCTCATCCACGAGGACACTCTCCGGCAGACCGTTTATTCCGGTCACACCAAGCCCTAACCCACCATTTTCAGGTAGTATGGCCTCCCCCATCGGTACCGATACGGGATTTAAAGTTAACGGAGACCCGCTTCTTGTAACAGGCAGCGACCCTAAGAACCCTTTCGCATTTTCCACCTCAGCGACCCTTATCCTCCTCTTCCGCGCCCTTAGAAAGTCCCTGACAAGACTCACACCCCGAGGCGTCCATGAGCCAAGATTTTCCTCCCCCTTAACATATCTATGTAGCGTATTCATTCTCCACAGATCCCCTGCTCTCCTTGCTGCAGCGGGCCGGATAACGAGCTGAAATAAACCCACACTCACATGTATGATCCTGCTATTATTCCATATCTGCATGAATTTACTTGGGCTTCTGACGACCCTAGGTTGTACTTGTGAGTAGATATCCTGCGAAAATGCAATTGGTTCCGACAATCTGTCCGACGTAATGTTCCACCGCAGACTCATCTGAACGCGGTACTTATCAGCAGTAGTTCGGTCTAGTAGTATTGAATTGTGTAGGCTAGAGTCCCATTGTGCAACGACCGTAACTGTACTTGTCCCGTCCGCGTTGGTTTTTACAACAGGACCTAAGACTGGGTTAAGCCTTATTTCCCGAGTAGGTGAAGACAGGTCAGGAATTTTGCCCCTGGGATCCAGTAAACGAACTTGGCCCATTCGAATATGTGTGATGTCACGCCACTTCAACGCCTCTCTTGAACTGTGGGTAAGGCTAAGCTGCACCCTACGCTGCAAACCCTGCCGGAGCTGGAATGAACCAGGATCAATATCAGACTGCTGCGACACCTCGACTGGCAGATACTCTCCCGTTTCAGAGAGCTCCAATATTTGTACCCTTGAAAACACATCATGCCGTTCTTCTGTGTAGAACTCAGTTTCGTTTAGGCGCGCACCCCTCTTCTTCTTCGGCGAAATCGGCTTGTTATCCCGCATATCATCCCAGCTGATGAGCTTTTCGAGGTGCATCTGCATTATTTTTGCGAAGATAGCCACCCGCAGAGTTGCATTCCTTAGTGGTGTCCCTAAGGGAATACTCATGCTATGTGTGCTATGAAACTTAACTGGCCCCTCATCAAAGTCAGATACTACAGTGGTCGCAGTAGCACCGCTTTCGTCAGAGACTCCAGGGATAAACATTTGCGCGTGAACTGATGTTCCCTCCCGTTCAGCAAACCCAATCATTTCTCGCATAACGACATTGAATTTTAAAGTAGAGGATGGAGCTTCTGCAGATGATGGCTCCAGAGCGAGCTTAATCATGCCAACCACACTGGCGGTATGAGGTGAAGTAATGTCTAAGACAAAATCTTGAGACCGCGACTCAAAAATTGCTGTAAGAGGTACATCAACATCCCCTATTAACGAATATTGCGGAAGGATAGGTTCTGAGAAAGGATCACCGAGTCGAAAGTGCTTTAGAGGGTTAGTTGGGATGTGGATAAATATGGAGATTTAAAGAGATTCACCTGTAGATATTCTGGCCGGTCTATGTACTGGTAAATCTGTCTCATTTGACGCACACGGGTTTGAAGCTTTTCCAAGGACCAAAGATGCACTACCGAATTTTGAAAATCCATCACCCTTACCCCAACACAAGGCTTGCGTGCCATGTCTAGAAATTCATCGTCTTCTGCTGATATCCCATTAAGAACTAGATCATAGCTTGACTGAAATGTGTGTCCTTCGTCCACGATTGTAAATTGGAACACAACATTCTTTTCCATTTCATTGCTCATAATCTGTGCCTCCTTCAAGGTAGCAGCATGCTGCAATATTGCTTCCGCCATACGAACATATCTCCGTTGTCGCCAATGATCGACAGTTTGCTTTGCGAGGCTCTTCTCCCGCCCTGTCAGATCTTCTGGGTCCTTATTTTTCGGGGGAGAAAGACTGATTTCTTCTAGCCTGCTCTCAAACTCTTGCCGCTGTTTTTCTAGTTCTTGTCGCATCTCTTGCTTGGCCAAGTCTAGCCTTTCCTGCATTTTTGTTCTCTCTGCTTTGATTTCTTCGAATTCAACATTAGCTTCTTCTGCAGCTTTCAACTTCTCTTGATACTCCTCCTTTTGCCTTTCCAGTTGCTCTTGCATTTCCTCTTTCACCATCCTGAGCCTGTCTTCAACCTCTCCTGGGGTTCCCGGCATCGTAATCATCGTATCGAGAGAAAGATCGTCTAAAGTACCCATTGAAGTGTATTTCTCACGGCTACCAGGGTATGACAATACAGACTCTGTTTCGTCATCGATCGAATCCAGTCGACTATCCGGTCGCCCCTTCCGAATCATCTTCACTCTCTGCATTTCCTCTAATAACACATCTAACTCATCATCTGTCAAATTGGTTATCCTTGAATTATCCCCTAGTAATGCAGAGGCGGCCTCTCTTCTTGCAAACGACCAGTCAATATCTCTACTATTTGCAGGAATATGTGACGGTGAGTCTGGTCTGCTGCTACCATTTGTCTCTGATTCAATCCGTTCCATCATATCAGCAGTTATCCCATTACTGGACGAGTGCCGATGATCGGGTGATTGCGCCCCGGCGTTCATGGTAGCGGATTGTCTTAGCTTGTCCCTTTCTGCGCGTGCTTCTTGTGGGTGATTAAATCGAAATATGTGAAAGTCCCCTAAGATGATACGGTATCCTGTTCGTAGCCTTCGAGGTGCATCTATTCGAAGACCGTTGACCATCACTGCCGCCCCTTCATTCGGTATTAATGTAACTACTCCGTTCTCATTTTCAAACCGACAATGATCCATGAGGATCTTGGAGCCGTTCAGCCGGATCTGTGCAGTTTGTGACGTTTCAACATTTCCTACCGTGGTCGTCCCTGCCTTGATATTATATACAAGGCACTCAGCGAGTAGAGGGTCGTCGCTACTCTACGTCAGCCATATTTTTTAAATCGAATTTAATTAAGATATAGGAGCCGAACCTCAGATTGACAAGATGCGGTATCCTTTTCGGTGTAGATAGGCCGACGAATCCCTTTTCTATGCTAATTCCCAGTTCTTCCAGTGCGGCCTCACGTTCCCTGTGAACAAGCTGTGTCTTCTCCATTCTTTGTTCCCAGGTTTGATTGAGGTCTCCCAAGAGCTTTTCAGAAGCGGTCAACTGTTCCGCAATTTCCGCCTTGGAAACCTTCTTTACCACCCCATCGGGGGTTGTGATCGTAACTATTTGCTTTTCCAACGGTGTGTCCGGGGCATATCTCTCCTCCTCCGGCAAACCTCCGCCGCCTGATAGTTTTGATCTTAGTTGCTGAAGTTCTTCCTTCAGTTCCCTAATCATTTTTGCGTTCGGGTCCTCGTTGACAACCGCGTGATTCTTAATCCGCTTTGCCGAGTCGGCGTATCTTAGTGTCGACAATGTCTCGTCAAAGTTTATATCAGCCGGCGAGATGGCTGCAATCATGGCTGTCATACTGTTACCTCCCAGAGAATCTTTTAATAGCCATGTCAAAACCGAATCTCTATAGGGAACCATGTTTGCGTTCTTTTTCTTTCCTGTTGATAGATCTGCCAAAGCCGCGATGACACGACCTAACGTCGATAGAGACCTATTAATTTCGGCTCCTTCCTTTAACCTAGCCCCAGTAGCCCCGGTAGACTGTGCCCTCTCAGACCCCGCTAAATCAACCAAACTTATTCTCGATACTTTTTCGGAATCGAACCCGGTTTCGGTATCGTGTATTTTTTGCGATAATATAATTGTAAAGACTGCATGGGAACGGGAGGATGTTTCGTTCATGTTAGTCGCTGCAACTGTTCGTGCCTTGTTGCCCTCATCCATAAGGTTTTCGATTTCAGCGAAGTTGTTAACTATCAGTTTTGCAAGATCTTCAACATAGGGTCCTAAAGCTGGATGCTCTCTGACTTTGAGGTTGCCTTTAGTGGATGGATTTAATAAATCACGAACACGCTCGTTATAAATCTCTAAATATGAAACTTCAACGGTGCATTTTAGGTTCGGATCTGTTTGCATAGCGTTACTATAAAAACCATGTTAGAGTTGGTCACCATTAAATCTGTTTATACAACTTACATTCGCTCAAACATGTGCTGGCAGATCTTCGGGATAACACCATACTCCTCTCCATAGCCCATCTACCAAATCACAACCTATTAGTATCAACTTTTAAATTCTGTCCGGTTTTCCCCTCCGAGTAATAGAAACCACGGCCCGTACCATAGAATAGGATTTCCCGGAACCCGTTTGACCGTAGGCAAAGATACAGTTATTATAACCCCCAAACGCATTATCCAGCAATGGTCTTCCGAGATCGTCAAAGAGGTTCTCCTGGCCCGCTAAACCGGCTATCAGCATTGGATTCTATCGAACTAAATTATTGCAATACCCACCATATGGGCAATCCGGATCGTCTTTTGAAAAACTCCAGTAACTCCGGTCAAAATTAAATATCTTGGGGCCGCCGTGATCCTTCGACCCTTTACCCGCAGTCTTTTCCGCACCAGGCGGTGGCAATAGAACCGTTTGGCTGTCTTTCATCTGAACAATACATTTTGCGCCTCTGTCTCTCTCTATTCAACGAGTCCCCCCAATGTATCAGCCGCAGTCCTCCCAGATATATTAAGCGGTGATATGCAAGTACCTCTGCTATTAAACGGCCGCACACGCACCACCACCTTAATATTCGCCCCCATTCTTGCGGCCGTTGACCGGAAGTCCTAGGAATCCCAAATTCCCTTCCGTTCCACTTTCCAGCCCCTTATCCTTAGTTAATCTAGGTTTTTTGTCGCTATGGGTATAGATGGAGGTAAAAGGGAGCTTCAGGTTTGACGGGACCTAAAAACGTTAAATGCGTTAACTACCAACTGCCAGTTTTGAGATCTTTAAGTAAGCGCTCGTATAAGGTATATTAAAATGGGAGCGGCGAACCGGTAACGCGTCGAAATATTGATGGCACACCCCGTGACCAGCGATGGAAAGAAGCCGTGTATCTTTGTGGGCAGGAATAGTTTAACCGATTGAGTAAACGGGGGGTTGTATGTTGACTACGCTGGGGCGAAACCTAGGAGATTTGAGACCCTGAGATGGAGTGCAACTTGTGCAAGGGGCGCGGGTCTTGGCAAGATGACCTACCTATGCAGGCACAAGTTGTGGTGGCGGCTTAGTGCCATCAACAGCAACACTGCCACAGCACAGCTACACTTCATCAGAAAACCAAACAATCACATAATGGTATATCTCTCTCGAAGTTAAGGAGGGGGCAAAAAGATTCCGAGAGGTGATGTGCTAATCTATAGTTCTACAGTCTGCCCCTCAAAATTCAGCTGGAATACAGACCCTCCTCGATGTACGAATACCCACTAGCTCCGGGGAACCAAGGAGGATAATGCTGATAGACATGTAGGCCGAGCGAGAGGCACAAAAGATCGTCCAAAAAGGTATGAAGCTATCCTACTCACCTATCATATACAAAGCTCAACGCTGATTGTTTACCTAGCGAGAACTTGTGTGTAACCCTCCGCCTCTCAAGACCCCGCCCTCTACCCCTCAGCAGTATCTAACACATATATTTCCAATTTAGATCGTACACAAAAAGTGAAAGATGCCCGCAGTGAGGCTCAAAAGGAAATCGACCAATATAAAAAGCAGAAGGAAGCAGAATTTGCAAAGTTTGAATCCGAGGTTTGTTTTCTATCTACCTATAATGCCATGAAACTCTACGCGGATGCTCACTAACCCCCAATAGCACACTGGAGTCAACGCGAAGGCCGAGGAGGAAGCAACTAAAGAAGTGGAGGAGAAACTGAAGGAAATTGCAGCGGCCAAAGGAGAGAAGGGCCCGCAAGTTATCGATGATCTGTTGAAAGCTGTCACGGATATTAAACCGGAACCGCATCGCAACGCTGCTGTCACTCCTGTTTGAGTTCCTTCATGCCCGTAATGTTAGACTTGCATTGACAAGAATTTGCATGTAAACTTCGTCGCCTAAATCAACCATATATCCATTTAAAAGCACACTAAAACCTACTACTTTTCCACAATAATCCTTAAGGGACCCTCATCGTGTCTCTACGGCACAAAATGAAGCATATGCTAGCCAAAGGGTGGTGAATTGGTGTCTAGAATAAGAGCTCCGACTGCCTTTTTAAGCAGAGTATACTTGCGCTTTGTGAAATTCAATGCAACTAGACGAACACAAACCTTGACAAGCAGGATATCTATGCACTTAGTATACTTAAATTTGAGTCTAAAGCACTATTTTATTTGATTGAATTTTGGGACTTTTATAATTTATAACGGGCCTTGGCGGAAAGTGTTTCTCGTTTTGAAAACGCAATTTATATAAACGAATTGAATATGAGTTGCTCTCATAGCTCGAGAAGCTATGTCCCCTGTATATAATCAGAACATGTTAGGCCCATGACGGTTCTAGCTAGCGTCTGGCTTTGTATGTTGAGCCGAAAGATTGGCTGCCACCACCGGCCACAGTTCTTTAGGCGGCTTTAAACCGGCCGCGGGAGTGAGCGGAATTAGTCACCGTCATAGAGTAATGGTACCTACTAGCGCCTAGACTATGGGTGCCATTTTCTCAGAACCCCACCGCCTCAGGCCCCCGTGCCAGAGCTCTATGGCTAAAGAATCTTATTAGCCATCAAACAATACGGCCGATACCCGGTCGAGTGGCTGTAACGTCATTCGACTTAACTACATGCACCTACATACAAAAATCAGACTCTAAAAACAGCTGTCGGCGGTGCAGGAGAGGCTCACTTGTCGCGCAAAATTGTATAGAAGGTTTTGAAACTACTCAGGATTTTGCGGGACGCCGAAACCTTGCGGCGAGCACCCAGGGCTACCTTGAAAACAGCGGAGGGGGTACATACCAACATCTATGATTTGAATAAACGAAACCCCCGGGACAACGGCGAAGTTGACTTAATGGCTAATTAGGACCAGCAAACCCTCACTGGCCTTTACCTTGGCTGTTGGTTTTAAGCCGTTTACTCAAGCCCTCCATTGTCCCGGAGATACTGCATATCCAGCTCTAGAAACCATTGTTCCTGGGAAAGCACTTGCTTGGGTTTATACGTACATGTACAGAAATCAAGCGTGCAATGTACCTACTCGCGCGTTAATCAAGTAGTCGGATGTTGTTGCAACCGAAATGCTTACCTACTAAATATTCCGACTTTTTAATTAACGACCAAGCAACCTAGCCCAACAAAATAATCCGGATATGTAGTTTCTACAGTAGAGAACAGAAAGGGCCAATTATCGAAGCCCGACTAACAAGAACTACAAAACTCAATCGAGCAAATATTAAAGAAATAACAGGAAAAGGGCAATAGAAACACCAACAAAAGGACTCTTGCCATCATTGTTACCAAGACGAAAATCATTTCCTTCAAAATATGTTATACTTGAAGCCGACCATAATTCCACAAGCCGGACTGACTATTTTACTCGAATAACAAGCAGCTCGACACCATGTTGGTCCAGAGGCTTAACCTTTCTTGACTTTTTTATTCTTACTTTCTTGATCTCAAGACCCTCCCCCCACTCGAGGACGCACTCGTATCCCTCTTGGCAGCTTTGATTATGGTATCCCCTTCTTTCCTGATACCTTCAACTCGATTTTCTTTCAAACTACCATTACTTCCCGTGGCTTTCACGCCACCCCATCCTAACCCCGTGGATGTAGAAGCTACCACGACGGTTTTTGGCTTGCCCTGAGAGCTTTTTGCCCCACGTTTCGCTGTATCTTGGCCAACTTCCATGATGGCAGGATTAGCATCTAAAGATGAACGAGTCGTTGCACGAGAAGATGATCGACTGGAAGATGTTACTGAGGGAGGGTTGGAGGGTAGATTTTTTATCACCCGTGCTGGTGCCTTGGTAACTGTCCTTTTGTTAACTTTTGCAGATGCTGAATGAAGGCCGGGCTTCAAAGGTGATAAGGCGAGATTGCGAGATGTATTTGCGGTAGTAGGAATGGGTGGCGGTGGCATTTGTTCTCGAGCGGAAACTACCATAGAGGTACTCTTAGTAATCCTTTTTTTCTGAACCAAAGGATGTGTTGACTGAGGATCATCTATACCCCCACCCCCACCCCCACCTCCGCCTTCTTCCTCTCCTTCACTATTGAAAATGTACTTAGTAATGGCACAAGTATAAGAGGATATAGAGAGAGAACCTTAGCCTCTTTACATCCTCCACGAACCCTTTGACCGCCGAAGTGTTAAGTTTAGCCGACACTGGCCCACCAGGAATAGCAACAGGCCCATGTTGCGCGAGCAATTCCCCCATTGTGACATCCCATAGTTTCTTTGGTACTCTATTGATGCGCATTTCGATTCTTTGTTTGAGGGCCTGCGCTTGCATCGCACATTGGGAACGAAGTTTCTTAACTCGTTCGGTCACTATAAGAGTTAGATAATCATTTGGGGTCTCCGATAGAGTCTCTCAGACATACACTCTAGGTCCAGATTTTCTATCAGGACCATTTTTTGATTCTTAGTGACCCCAGCAAGACGCACCTGGCGCAAGGGCGACTTCATGGGTGTCTTTACGACCACCGAACGTGAGGGTGATAATTGTGGGATTGGTACTGGCGAGGCAGAAGCAGCCGGTGAAGTACCCTTCTTACGACGGGGTGGAGCCATCTTTTTGGGTGTTTTCCTTGTGATATCTTCTAATATTACGAGTTCTATTCTCAATAACCTAGAAGCGGCGGGATGAGGGCGTAGTTGTTGGGAAAGTATAGAGTATATGGGATGTCGCGTCCGGAATAAACAAACACGACAAAGAATATCTCTAAACGACCGACGCATGGCCGGGTAACCCATTTCACGAATGTCAGTTCAAGGCGGGTTGCGCTTTACACTTCTGGATAGCTTACCCTGGCACTGTTCGACCTCCTCCACCACCACCACCACTACAGTAACCATTATCATCACCGACATCAACTCAAATCACAACCCTAGTATTATCCTCATCTACCCTATCCCTCTTTTTAGAACTTACATCTGATACAGCTTCAATCATGGTATTGGAGGCTACTATGATCATGTTCGTTTTCTTGGATGCATAAACTTTGTTTCGGAAGCTTACTAACAATATTCTAGAATCGACAACAGTGAAAGCAGCAGAAATGGAGACTACTCGTATGTTTTCAGCTCTCTGTATTATTTGACTGTACAGCTAATGGCTGATAAATATCCGAATCAGACCAACCCGTTTCGGAGCTCAAGCTGATGCCGTCACACTCATTTTTGAGGCTAAAACCCAAGCAAATCCCGAATCTTCAGTCGGACTGATGACGATGGGCGGGAAGGGCCCAGAGGTGTTGGTTACACTGACAACGGATTTTGGAAAGATATTGACCGGAATACACGAGACCAAGATAAAAGGAGGAACCCATTTAACTACAGGAATTCAGGTAGCAGGGGTAAGTCGAATAATGTTCTTATTGTTCTTCAATATAGGGCATGATATATATACTGTGAATTTGGCGCCAAGGGACCTCAGTAGCAAATATACTAACTTCAAATTACAGCTTGCACTCAAGCATCGCCAAAACAAATCACAGCGTCAACGTATCATCGTTTTCGTCGGATCGCCCATCACCGAAGATGAAAAGGCACTTGTTAAGCTCGCCAGAAAGATGAAAAAAAATGGTATCGCGATAGATTTTATCAACTTCGGAGAAGTCGAATCAGAAAACACCACCAAGCTTCAAGCATTCGTTGATGCCATCAATTCTAGTGATAATTCTCATCTTGCTACAATTCCTCCCGGCCCTCACCTTCTTTCAGACCTTCTTGTTACTACCCCGATCCTGGGCGAAGGCGGAAGTGCGCCATCTGGTGGTGCTGGTGGTGACGGTTCTGGTTCTGGAGATGGCGCTGGGGCATTTGAGTTCGGAGTTGATCCTAGCTTAGATCCAGAATTAGCCCTAGCTCTTAGAATGTCGATGGAAGAGGAAAAGGCTAGGCTGGCCAAAGAAGAGAAAGAGAAGGCAGAGAAAGAGAAGAAAGAAGGCGAAGGCTCGGGATTGTCTGGAATTAAAGAAGAAGATGAGAGTACACCCTTGTTGAAGGATGATGAGAAGGATGGTGGTGAAGGCCCGAGTGGGAATATGAAGGATGACGACAAAATGGATATCGCATGAGGGACGGCTAGGGACGGGTCTTGTTTTCGATATATCCGGCTTCCGTACAATTTCAGATCAAGGCCAAGGGTGCAATGTACAGTATTAGACCACCGTCTTCTTAATCATAACCCATATTGAGCGTCTTTGGCACCGGGTCCTTTGGTCTCTGCCTGAATAAGTGTAAAGAAAACGAAACCAAGCATACAAATATCCCCCGAGAGTCATAATGGACGCGAGTAGATTTCTAATGGTTTTTTTGTATTATCCTTCTTCTCAGGGAATATAAGACTTGTTCTGACGGGACTGATCGCCGCCTAGACAACGATAACCCCATTTAAACTTGAGGCCCTGAGGCGTTCGTTCTTCCATAGCGAAGCACTTCCTGGGCTATTCATGTAGCAGTGGTAGAGGTAATGGTGGATGAAATAATATATCCAGACGCTACGATACAATGTTGCAGCGGAACCCCGATAGTAGCATACCCGATAATAGCATGTTGTCGGCCAATCCCGAAGAATTTGCACAAAAAAAATTTATTCTCGATACAAGTATATTCGCCTTAGTGGCATAGGAACCTCCATTCCGGACTATATGCCACTACTGGGGCTGCAGTGTATCCCCGTCGGCGAAGCGGGGCGATGTAAAAAAAAAAAGAAAAGAAAAAAAAGGCGGTGCATACATGTACTCATAGATACATATGCCTACATACGTATAGAGTAGGTACTTAAGTACTTACATATAACCATAGTGAGGCTAAGGTCGTTATTGTTGAGGTTCCGACAATGAGATATGTACATGTACATGTAGTATGCAAAGCTGCGCTACTCCATACAAATAATCCCTGCTTTTTCACCTTGCGTTTTCCTGCTGCATTATGTTGATTTTCTTGTTATTTATGCCTTCTGGGACCCTCGCGCACACCCGGTATAATTTTTATATTAGATTACGCGCCACGTGAGCAAACCACCGATATCGCGACCTAAGCGCAGCCGCGGAACGAAACTACTGTTACAGTCTTTGGGCTAGACTCTAAACTGCATGTTGCATGTAGTACAAGCAAGTCACACTTTTATATACTTACATACTGTATGCACTTATGTGGGTACAAGGTATTTTGGAGTTCCGCGATTCCTTTCTATATATCCGCATGTTCGGGCACACAGATATTAAACATCCTAAATGAGAAATTCTACTATGTATCTAATATGATCATACTAATAGATAATATCATGATGTCATTAAAGAACTGCTATACACCGAGGATCATTATTTATCCGGTCCCGGTCACCTCTGAAAGGCCACGTCCACAAAACTTCTGGAACTCGAGATATTACTTGGTAAACCCCTGGCACCGTTGAGAATCCCAACTCTGGCTCGTAGATCCTATTGCACATTAAATCAATATGATAACGTTTACGACAAGGATAGTGCGTGACAGTGCGAGATATCAAGACTCCCCTAGTTCATCCCATAAGCAGACGACGTCAAGATCCATAAAGTATAAGGTGGCCCTTATGACAATTGCGGTCGAAGTTTTGCAAATAATAGTAAACCCTGGAAGCCGAGGTACCACTAAAGTGACTGTGATATCATGTCCCATGTTTCCGTAGAAGGTGGATATATTCCAAGAGCTTTTAGACCGGACTTCACATCACGTGCCACCAAACTAGTATAAGTACAATGCGATCAATACGAGGATGCTGATACCTAGCCGGAAGCACTAGCTGAAAGCACCGTACTTCAGGATTAAATTTAACTCGCTAGCCAGACATCAATCCCCTTCCTAGTGATTTGCTGAGGCCATCCCAACTTAGAGGGGTCAGAGCAGAATACTGTTGAGATCTCAGCTGCATGAAAGAAAGAAAGGCAAAATTCGTGATATCGAGGAGTGGAGGCTATGAGGGTAATCTGTAGACGCATGTACTAGCGTATGTGTAGGGCACGTAGCAGATAGATTATGATAAAATTCGCCCAAGAATGCTGTGATAGTTGAACTGTATGTAAGTACTAGGTACATACTGCGAAGCAAGGTTGTTTGGGGCTACTGTGAGTTGAAGAGGTCCCACCTAGGCCCATTGTGGATAGGATAGGAATTTTTAGTGCTTCAAGGTTGAGACGCGGCCACGAGCGTGCGCATTTTTGTTTAGAACTACATGTAACTAACGGTGTTGCAAAAGGCTTGGCATCATTGACACCTCACTAGGCAAGTAACATCGTAAAAATCTTGTTACGGGACTCGTACCTCACGATACTTACAGACATCGCACGATGATAACCAAGTGCAATTGCCAAGGGTCGGGGCTGATAAAGTGAAAGAAAAAAAAAAAAATCTACATGTTCATGTTTCCCCGCCTCCAAGTTTTAGTAATTGTAGACACATAGGGTATGCCGCACCGGATTACAACTTATCTAATGCTTGAAGAGAGAGATATGTTGCCTCTGATCAACACTGTACTCGAGGGGAATGTAGTACCGTCCTTGAGCCCCAATAGTAGCAGTCCACATAAATTTTAGGGAAAATAATTCGCTCGCCTAAGGAAAGGTGACGGTTGAGTTTACTGCGTCAGCTGCAATGCAACTGATCATACTCCTTCTTCCCCGGCCCCTTGTAGGAAGTATCAGACATCTGTGGGCCTAGGCGGATAAACAATTTTTTTTCCGTCTTTCAAAACAGAGAAACCAGTAGTAAACTGGACTACTAAATCCAAGCACAGAAAATCATATCACTAAGAGACAGGTTCAGGGATCCTGGCCGCCATCATAGAAATCGACGAGCTAGCGTTTCAATGCAGCAGACGCCATGATCATCCGGGATTCCTGTAACTCTGATACACTTAATGCTTACTGTGCCTCCAAACCATGCCCAGGTATTCCCCCGTTATATACCAATTGTGACTTACCTAGGAATACCTAGGTATGCAAGAGTAACTATGTTGCATCCCTAGTCTTTTGTGGTTTGCCGTCTTTGCATGAGCCGGCCGGCTGTTCCACTGCCTATATGCTGTGCTTTGTACCAACTTGTGATAATACGATATAAAAAAACGGCAGATATCACCAATGAGAGTTTGTTCAAACCGGCGGAAACAGGCGGAAAGGGAATCAAACAAACCTTGAGTTTTTTCGTAATGGAAACCACTACTCTCATTAATTCTCGTAGAACACACCCTTTCAGTTTTTTTTTTGAAACTTGTTTCCAGCCTTCCTCCCTTCTCTTTCTGTTCTGTCCGTTCGGACATTTCTCTCGATGGGTGTGTGTGATGTGCGTGTGTACGTGGTCGGAACGATAAGCTTTTTCTTTTTCTTTTGGTCCGTTCTAAGGACGAAAAATATGAGGCTCAAGCTTCCCGGGCGATAACGGGGAACAAAAGCAGCACCGCCGTGAGATCGATATCGGAGGTGAATTTGTGTTCAGATATCACCCAAAATAATAGGAAACTGGACTAAGGAGAAAGATAAAACGGCAGACGGACTTATGCCGTGCCGCGAGTTGTTTCAGCGAATTCACAGGAGTGAGACAGCCGAAGAAACATGGGGGACATGCGAAGTTTATTTATTAAAATCCACTGAGTGGGCACGTGGACGTCGTCATGGCAAGACAGCTGATGGAGAAAACCTATATGTCCCATGTACCTTCATGTACCTACTTGTATATGTAGCACCAAGACGGCACCACCCCCTAGGTGTATATCACTAAATATGCTTACTCTATCAAATAGTAGAAAAAGAACATCTCTGGGCAGCTTTGAATCGATTTCGATTTCCTAACCCACAATTCCGTGTTGCTAGTTATACAGTATGTAGATCTTGTCTTCCCGGAAAGTAATAGTAATAATGGCAGTAAGAAGGAAATAGTACTCGTACTAAAAGCAAAAAAAAAAAACATCTGCTTGCCTGTTGAAAAAAAGGTGGGGAGGGGAATTTGAACAAAGGATATAAGGCAAAAACAAAAAGACCTCGCTAATGATGATAAAGGAAGAAGCGAATGTATACCCCACCAGTGATAATGAAAACCCCAGAAACCATAAGAACAGACCCAAATATACCATAAACCAAAAACCAGAAAGAGACCCATTGCTGACAACCTCTTCGCCGAAATTTTGTTTTCCCCAATATCTTAGAATGTTACTCCATATAAAATAAAGAAATAAAACGAAAGAAAAGAAAAGAAGCCCAGAAAACCCGGTAGAAACCATCAGAGTGCCATTATAAAAAGAAAAGTTCGCCAAACCCTGACTTCACCAGCCAGTCGCTGCCATTTTATTTTTTTTTATTTTTTTTAATGAAATTTCTCCCATTATATCCTTTTTTGACCTTTTTTCTTCACCCCTGTTTTTCAAATTTTTTTTGGTTTGATTTCTTCGGTTTCCATCTGGTCATCGCGATAAAAGAGTATCGTCCACTTAAGTATTGGCCTGGTCCATCTCGTGCGTCGTAAAGAGGTTCCGTCGAGTTTGGTAGTCAAGGGTGCCACGCCCTTATTACCTGGCCCCCAACCTTTTAACCCGGAGGAGTGAAACAGCATAAACAGATACAGATGCAAGGTACCAGAGCGAATCAGGTGAAGGCAAAAGGTAGAAAGGTAAAGAATATTCGGGTTAAAAATGAGATATCCAAAAAAAAAAAAAAAAGGAATTAGAAATCCAAAACTTTGAGATGAGATATAAAAAAAAAAAACCTAAAACCAAAAACCAAAAACCAAAAACCAAATGAAACATCAGACTACAATAACCACTCTGGCCCAAAACTCTGTAACCACAACCGTTGATATAATATTCCTAAACACGCTAAAAGAAAAAAGAAAAAGAAAAAGAAAAAGAAAATGCAAAACAAAAGAAAATGCCAACGAATAGAGAACAGATACTATCACAGGAAACATTGGTGTATGTGTTATCCTTGATCCGCGTTAAGCGGTGTATTTGGGAATATTTAAGGAAAGGTGCTCGTGGAGCTCGTATCGTCATCAACTTCGTGGAGGGGTGTTAAAGAGCTAGATGATAGGCGTCGTCTCGGGGTCGATATGATGGAGTGTTGAAACCTTCGACTTAGTCGAAGGTTCCAAAGCAGCGTATGAGTATTCTGTGGCAAGTTCGTGGAGTTATCGCAGATCGTTTAGATGAACCCCATCGCTGACGGTCTAGTCTTCCTCATCTATATTTTCCAAAACATCATCATCGTCGCTCTCACTCGGCATGTTGGGAAGAGACAATCTACCATTAACCGTTTTTGGTTTTTTTCCAGGAGTGCCAGACGACAAACCCCCTGGAGCCTTTCTTTTTATCCCACCACTAGTTGGCGTCGTATTGTTTCCACTTCCAGTCCCCATGGGATGGGGTTGCCGGTTAGGTGTTCGGTTTACGTTGCTGTTCTGGTTCGTCTTATCTGTCTCTTTACCCTTAACTGCACCAGCTTGTACGTTGTTACCTCCAGCTCCAGCTCCAGCTCCAGCATTTGACTCCTCCTCCCTCTTTCGTCTTTCCATCTCCGCGACTTCATCTGCAGTTAAGAACCTTCCACCAGGCCCTCTGGGCCGCCTCATTGCATGATTATGTCGGGATTCGTGCAAATATGGTTTTCGTTGTTTCGATGTTAACCTAAGAGCTTCTTCAAGCTTCTGGCGAGCAACACGACGCTTCAATATTCGGTGAAACTGTTTGGCATTAACATAAAGAGGCGATTCTTCTGCTGGCACAAGATCTGGAGACTGTTGGTGAGGTTGTACAGGCGGATGCATTGGTGATTGTTGCACCGGCTGTGTAGGAGCTGGGGGCTGTTGTTGGGGTGGTGGGGGCGGGGGTGCTTGTTGAGTTGCTGGAGGTTGCGGAGGAGCGGAGGTCCTTGTGTTATTTACTGGCTGGGCATGCTGCATAGGAGGAGTTCCAGCAGGAGCTTGATGTTGGCTCATCCTACGCTGAGGTGCACCCATAGCCTGCTGTTGGGGCGCTTGCTGGTTTGGAGGTTGTATAGCTTGCTGAGGTCCAGCCTGGTTTGTAGCAGCTACAGCCATTTGCGGGGACCTTTGTGCTCCTTCCCGCTTAACCTTCACCGCTGCTGCGGCATTCATTCTCGGTGATTGTACATTCTGTGGGCCATTTGTCTTGATATTCATTGGATCGCTGGGAATAAAGTATTGACCGTTTCCCATGTAGTTTTGGTAATAGTGTCCTTGACTTTGAATTGGAGAGTGTTGATTTCCTGGCGGGTGCATGCTCGCGTTATTGTGATGAGATCCTCCCCCGCCAATCCCACTACCAGTATTCTGTGGCGAGTATGCTGTCGTAGCATGGAGATGTGATGGATGGGGTTGTGAATATCTAGCGTATGCTGCATCCATTTCGGAGGAGGGTTTGAATGATGAAGCCCGAAATGCTTCTGAGGGTACTAGAGAGATATTGATGTCTCTTTGAGCTTCCACTCAGTTCTGATATCTGATTTTCCGAAGTGACAACTGGACGTTGGCTGAACGATTAAAGTTAGGATAGCTGGTGTTTAGGTATGTCTCGTAAGGCCGTGAATTCCGTAGCAACGTAAGACGCGACGACGCGATATGCCGAGTGTTATCTCAAAGACACCACAGTGTGCTCAGAGAAGAATGACTGGATGGGGTAAATGCGGAGAATCTGTCAGGAACGCAACCGTGCGGGAAGAGGCAGCAAGGTCTATAAGCTATAGTAGGCGGCAAGGTAGATAGAGCTTAACTGACAGGTTGTGAACTGATGAGTCTTAAGCTTGAGGCTTTCAAAAATCCGGCGTGTAAGTAATAATGACGGTTCGTCGACTAGTTGTCGCAAGTCAAGTGGCCGGCCAGTCCTAGGTGTAGTGGAGCTTCCCGTCACAAACTATGGGGAACGTGAACCCGGCTGTTGCCTTATTCGCGAACGTCAGAATACTACGTTCTGTAACAGGTTGTTGCCAGCGACTATACAAAATCTGCCGTAGAATGTCTCAATTCAGGACAAACCTTCGTTTGGGGTGGGTTTGTTATTTTTAATTTTTTTCCTTTCCTCGTTCCAAAAAATTGAGACTCAGAGAAAAGCACGTGTCTGTCTGTTGCGTTGGCCAAATATTTTTGCGGAAAAAAAAAATTCAAGGCTCGCTGGTAGTGGAGTTGGTGGGGTGTGTGTGCGTGGGTACTTCGTAATGGGATGGGGGGGGGGGGGCAACCTGCAGCTTGAGTGATGTGTTAGTGACTTGGAGCAAAGAGCGCGGGGGAGGCGTTAAAAGGGAAATCGTACTGAAGAGGCTGATCTTCTATCTAGCCAATTGACGAACAGGTCCTGAAGGCTGGCTTTGAGTGGTCTTCAAGCGAAAGTATCAGCAAGGAACTGTATGATGATACTGAGGTCGAGATGCCCGAGCGTTTCGCACACAATGTTTCCCCCGTTCCAGTGAAAGGCCGCTGAGGATAAAAGGTACTTTGTAGAGAGTAGTAGTAACGCCTAAATTGTAGAAAAGTATGATGACGATGAAAGTTCCTGTACCGGATTGGAGGACCTGGAATTGGACGGATTCTAGGGTGGAAGACTGCGTAGGAAGTAATAATGGGGAGTTATGATTAGCAACCGTTCTAGCTTGCGGCAGTGAGGATGCACGCTGATTGGGAGGGTGATGCGCTGGCAGTCTGTCTATGCAGTGCAGAACACGACACTACAACACTGCCGATCTCAACTCACTATCGAATTTTCAAGGGATACATGTATTTTATTATAATTTTTTTCCTTTACCTTTTTTCTTTTCTTCTTTTCAAACACTGCCCAGCTGGGGGTAGTGAAAGTTACGTTACGACTCCGAAGATTTGCAACCCTTGTGCGGATTATTTTCGTCGTGCTTCTTCTGCTGCTTGATGACGGAACAGTTGGTACCGTACCGGTATGTATGTGGTGCTGTTGTCGATGGTGTTCCTGCTGCCGCTGATGCGACTGCTACTACTGGGGCTACCTACTTCCCACCAGGTACGGTCTTTTTTTTTTTTTTTTTTTTTTTTTCCTCTCCTTGGAAGATAGTTCTTACCCTGAGTTCCAAAGAAGCCCACAAATAGACCCGGATTATTCGTCAGGGGACAGTTAAAATAGCGGATTCGGTAGCAGCAAAGTCAGCTGCTTTGCCTGTGAAGCCAGTTAATAGTCAGCAGCCGACCCTTTTGAGCGTACACGGGTTCCCAGCCCTACGGGAACAGACGCAGGACAGATAATCAAACAGGTCTAATCAGACGGTCGAAAAAAAAATCCAGAGCAGTACAGCCTGAAGAATGAGATATGACGAAGGTAACAGATTCTTGGGATTTCACCTTGCTATATTTTTTGGGGGGGAGTAACAGCAACCTTTTTCCCTTCTAAAGGTGGGGGGGGGGGAGGGGCCAGCTGAAATATGATTGGGCGCGAAATACTGGGATTCAAGTGAAGAGTTCTGGAGATGGCAGCGGGGGTCGCAGGGCAAGGCCAAATAGGATTTTTTTTTTGCTGGGCAGGGTTTGGGTTTGGGAATGAGAACCGCTCAGCGACGCCCAGAGACGCACCGAAGCCTTAGAAGTGTGGAGGCAACACAAAAGGGGAAAGACTTGGGCGAGTGTCTCAAGAGATGCATTCCGGCCCACACTATCGGACAACCATAGCCGGTGTGGCAGACCCTTTCCGCGCGCGAAAGGTTGCTGTACCGTGATGTGTTCATTAGTCATCAGGACGAGAATGGCGGTGGCTGGGTGCTTCGTGGGACATCCCGATTGGCTGAATCTAGTTTCACCTCAAAAGTGAAATATGTATCTATCTCCCTAGGCGCAACGTGATGTCGTCCGCAGCATTTTGAATCAAGGAAACACCTTGAACTGTAGGGGAAAAGAGACCTACATACGTAGGAAAAATGTAAGTACAAGGCACTCTACTCTAGTACATGTAATATACATATGTAGGCCGAGTCTGATAATGCACAGATCAATATGCAAACTCAGATCATCTGTTGTCATTTTGCAATGTGGTCTATCAAAACTTGTAGATAGAGTAGAAGAGAAGACATTCTGATACCAACTACATGTACATGTAGTTTCCAAACAGGTATCCTTTTTTTCTTTCCTATCGATTTCTCCGAGCTTAGTTAATGGCTTAAAATAAAAAGCCATCGCGACATCTGGGTTCTAATACCCACATCAGTGCCCCTCCGGGCACACCGTCCGCGTCTCACAGAGCCGAATAATTGTTTTTTCCTTTCTATCACACCTTTCCTGTGAACCCGATCCTCAACCCCTTACTCCGAGTTTTTACCGCCTCGGTTTAGAAAGACTTATGTCTCCAGCCACTGGCTATGTCAACGATCCCGATCCCCCCCCAGATTGGAAAAATAAGCGTGGCCATCACTTCAGAATTCGAGCCCGTACAAAGAGTACGGCAAGGCGTTCACGGGACGGAACTTGTTGAGGACTCAAATAATGGGCAGGGTACGGGCCGCTTGTTGATAATTGATATCTCTTTGATATCGGATCAGGTAAAGCACGGACGAGAATGAGTCTGTTTTTAATGGCAGACGCGATGGGTCGTCGTGCTCACGCGGACGCATAACGCGGGAGCACGGGTTGGTCGCAGAAAATCTTCTCGCCAAATCCTTCGAATGTTCTCATCTCATCTCATCTCGACCGATCTTCATTGCTTCATTTCGCTCCGAACCCTGCTTGGTCCCGCCCACCCTCGCTGCAAGCAACCACACGCAGGTGTCATACCTTCTCCCCGCTCCTCTAATACCGTCATTTGTTTTTTGCCTTCTTCGGCTCTGGAGTTTTGCTCCGCTGATTTCTCTTTGTTTTGTTTTGTGCCCTGTCGTTGTCTCTAGCCTATCCCACTGTGGATGGCCCTTCTAGTTCATCGACTCGCTTGTTCAGATCTCTCACTCCCTGGCGACAGCAGCACGTCACTTCAGGTACCAGGAACGAAACCCATATCGGATGGTTCGTTGCACATGCCAGCGATAGAATAATATAATTTCACAAGCCTAAGCCGCTAATAAAATTAAAAATCGCAATAAAACGAAGAGTATACCTAGGAAGTACTGTCCAGGATCCAAAGAGAAACAAATTACGGGAAAGAGAAAGAAATTTTTGGAAGCGCGCGCTGTTCACGTGGGCCCAGAAGTTTGAAACTAGCAGTCTGACATCAACCGAAATGAGGTTATGCGCAACACTTCGATAACCGATCTGCACGCCAACTTTATGTTCCTTTTGTTCGGTTTTAGTTGCTTACACATGGCGCACGGACAATTAACAGAAAACCCAGGGATAGCAGGGGCGGTTCTGGATTCAGGGTAAGCGTCTATGGTAACCATTATGAGACCGATGGAGTTATGGATAATGATATTTACTAGGTTAAGCGAATAAACTTACCAACATACATGTATTGACAAATAACAAGAGTCCTTTCTACAAAGGGAAGCCTTCGTGTCTGAGGTTTACGAAAACTGCCTAGCTTATATGATTGATTACAAGGATACCAGCTAACCGCACGGGGAGCCTTGGTGTTCGTGATGGGCTCGCAACGCGGTGACTGGTTGCACCTCCGGGTTCCAGTGGCTCCTTAACGGCTGGCAAACGTTGGTATTGGAATGAATACGATCTTGCATCCCGACTTGTTATTTATGGTTTCAAGGCCTATACATGTGGGTTTCTGCAATCATGTGTCCAAAAAAAACGTTCTAATACTTAAGCTTCTTATTTTCCGTGCAGGTTCCCGAACACAAAATTACCCGTGACAGGCCGGTTTTGTGCGATCGTGGGGCCTCTCGTACCTCGTATTTTATGGGATCCGATTCATAATTACCATCGGAACAACCTGTAAATTGCTTGGCTGGAGCGACGGCTGTTACAAGTTAACAGTTAATATCTGCAGATCTTTATTGTAAGTTTCGTTAGATACATGTACAGAAACTCTGGTTCCGAACTTTCTGCATCCACTCATCTCATTTCCGGTAACTCCTAACTGCCGTATTGCATAGAACCGACTAGCCTCTCAGAAGTTTTCAACGGCAATACATAATTCATCACGTGCTTTAGCCTGCATAATCTGGATGCTGCATATCGATACACGAGTGTTCGGTTACGCATGCAAGCGGATCGGTCGCATTCCCAAACCTTGTTTGTTCGAGTCCTTACACGACGATACTAGGCTTTTACGCGGTCACTGAGTGGAGTCTGGAAAAATAGAAACCTGTGGAATCGCTTGTTACTAAAAGCCAATTCAAAAAAAATACTGCTATGCGACATCAAGGGAATTTGTTCCCTTGATGATGCTATTATCTTTAAAGCCGTATATATATTATACAGCCCTTAGCATTATACCCGCGTACGTTCCGAGGTTTAATTATAACCTATAAATTATCCACAGGTCATCTGTAATCATCGGGTTTGGAAATGATATCAACTTGTTTCTATTTCAAATGAGGAGACAGGAACAACATACCTAGAGAGGCTGAGCTGACGGGCTTTATCGATAGGCTCAGTTACATACAGCAATGTTAAGATTGATTAGTTACCCTCCTCTACAATACACAACGTCAGTTCCTTATTCTGATCAACTAATCCAAGCTAATCCCCTTCGGGTCAATTATTTAAAGATTATTGAATTTTTATGTAAGCACGGAACATCTCCAGAATTCGATGAACGCACGTACGCCAGGCAAAAAAACATGCATGTACCTACACGATCATCTTAGGGCCGGGTGTAGAAATTATCTTCTTACCCTCCCGCTAACCAATAGTATTTTAAGCAGAAATTTGAGTATTAAGGGATTCAAGCTAGATGAGCATTTAATTGTCAAGGGTAGGTTTTCGTATCTTATTGGAGTTCAGCTTTGAGGACGTCCCCAAAACCTAAAAATTAAAATAAAGGTAATAGAATGTTTGATTCGGCTTGGACTTTCTAGCGAGCCTAAAGAACAAAGCCCGCGGAAGGTAAAAACCCGGGGAGACGGACTCCGATAACCAGGTCAGCTCGATACCAGGCAACAACATGTGCTCAATGACTGTGTTCCTAGGCGATGTCTAATTCAGTCAGATGCCTCAAATTGACATCTGACGATGCTGGGGTACTCTTACCGGTTTAGTGAGACTATTTTCGCAGCCTCGAATCACGGTCGGCACTCCGGGTATTCACCGCAGACTGAGTGATTAGCGCTGCAGTCCAATACAGAATCTACGGGGGAGAAGGCAGAAGTGGAAATGTTGCCTCAGTGATCTAGGGGCTATGTATGGCTTAAATTGTTACAAAGAGCTGGACCCCATCTCATCCATAGCCTCTCACGAACCACGCCGTTGGGTGCATATCCTAGCTCGCTGTGATACAGATCGTGCGAGACGCGTGGGCCCCTGCTTCTGCTTCATGACAGGAGGAAGGCACAGTAGAAGGCATAGTGCGCGCCCTGGATACGTGGTTGATTGGTTGTGGTGGAGATTGCCAAGATGATGATCGCGGTCATGAACTGTCACTCGGTGACGATCTTGGACAGTAATGGCTTTGGGGCATGCCCAAGGCCTTTATAGCCTATTGAAAGGTGTTCTACATAGCCATGAGCAGGTTTGTAAAGACATGGCGGTGAAGCGAGACGATCGAGTGGCGATGATGGCGATGGTGTCGCTCTGTAGCGGTCTCAAAACTTGTATACACAAGACATGCGAATGCGCGCAACAGATATGAGTCTTATACATATCACTCATCGTTAATCATCACACGCTGGGTCCCAAGGTCCCCATTTCGTATCACGCGTATCAACTTCAGCGTGGATCACAATCCATCACTCGGGCCAAATTATCCTAAGGCCGGAGCAGCGGTGAGACATTTCCTCCGCTCGCGGTTCCGCCGACCTCACGCTGGGAGAATGTTTATCCGCGCTAATATACTTGCAGGAGACCTCCGATTTCCGGTCGGGTCGGTGGTTGGTTCTGTTTTATGATATTAGGGATTTCATGCTCCAGCCAATCTAATTGGTGCTTTGCCTTCGCGTGCTCTCATTGGTCAAGATCAGGATACAAGTCTCGCGCCAAAAGCTGAGTTTCAAGGATTATTGACCGCAAGAGAGTAAAAGTGGATATTATTTGCTTTGTGAAAATCATGTGGGCGCTACAGTTGCCCGTCAGTAGTACTAGTTGATCTAGCTATGAATAGCCTATGATAGAAAAAACCGCAGAAAGCGCATAAAACAGTATCCTTAAGTGCGTATCACTATAGTTTAATAGAGTGCTCTGATCATCTCTGTAACGTTATCATACGTTATAGTAGTTTATTTCACTCGGGATGGCGGTTATCGGCAACTATTGGCGGAGTTTTCCTGTTTTCAGGTATAATATTCCTTCCTAGCAATGATGAGAACAGACCACTATCTCTGTTTCATGACATCTCACCGGCCTCTCGCCGTCAAAAATCCCTCACTAATTAAGCCATGATAGAAAATACTAATACATAGGTATTCTCATTATGTTCTTCCATCCATCCGGCCGGCCAGTGCGTGCCGAATCTCCACCCCGCGAAGACCGAACCATAATGAAGTACCAGCGCGGTGGCCACGGGTCATGGCCGTTTCATTTGAATATCATATGGGAACTGAACAAGTTGGAATTATGGTGGCGCCTCTATGGGCAATTAACTTAATTTCTTTTTCTTTTTTCTTTTTCTTTTTCTTCTTCCCTTTTTTTTTTTTCGAGGGGGGGCCGAGGGGGAGGACGTGGCGGACAAAATTCTACTTTAGTACTAGGATATAAAATGTCGGTTCGGTTTACATACTTTTATAAATCTATATGGCATTGCACTGTTCTTTGCAGGCTTTCCTTGCCAGGATCCTCTACCCACGGATAGCGGTCATGTGGGAAGCATAATTAATGCGCGACTACAACAGCGGAGATCCATTGCACTAGAGCAGTGAGGGCTAGCCGAGAGATGTTCGCTCTGTAATACTCTCGTTACGTTTGTGCTTGTAAAACATGTTTCCTGGAAACTGATTTAAAATCGTACATGTGCTATTATGTCTCAATGATTATTGATTCGATTTCTAGGTGGGGAGCACAAGCTCGATGCTCGTAAAACTGCTCGGGAAATAACAGGGAATTATTCCCGCATGATAGCTATGATAGTGATGTGGTTACTTCAAGATGCCTGATAATCTTAACGTTTTTTCTCCATAATTTATATTATAGTTAGCCCTCAATTTCTGAAATTTCGATAACTACGATCCACGTATGCACACCAGAGACTAGCTAGAGATCGTCATATATCCCGAAAGGAGCTCGTGGATTAAGTTTGCAGTGATATGTAGTTTCAGAACGCTCCATCGGGTACCCTTTCCCAGTCGGCTGACCACCCGGTTTTAAAAAGGAAAAAGGAATACATACATAAGCATGCACCCGGTATATGGATCTTACAAGTGCCAGCTTCGATCATTGTGTATGCAAAAGCTAGGAGTTTGGCTGTGAGTTTGAATCGGTGTCGGTGCGTGCAACGGTTCTCGAATTGTAATAACTTTTCAAGGAATCGGAGCTTCTGTATCAAGCACCGATTGTACACATGAATAGCTACATACATGATGTACTTACATTTTAGTTAAGACACGTATTTGGGTGCTGTCTCCCTTGGGAATTACGGCAATGCATCGTGATGGAAGTTACTACGCGGGGGTGCATGTTTCAGATCGAGTGATAGAGTATGATGTTAGCAACCCACGTCCCCCTTCAACACGGCAAAACTTAACTCTCTAACAAGCTTGAAACCATACCATACTGCAGAAGCCGATTAAGACTCTCAAGAGGGATCTAGGCCAATTATATTAAAGCTATTCGAGCCCCACACCACAAGCCACAGTAATTACTTTTTGGACAAGTTAGAACCTCGTGTGCAAGGCCAACAAGCAGGATTCGTGTTTCATGAAGCTGCACTCGGGCTCCGCACACGTGGTAGAGCTTGGTACGAAAATAGTCCTGAATATGTAGTTCCGTACACAACTAGAGTATATGTAGGCATGATAGCTGAAAATGACACCAAGTAGTTGACTGCTCATTTATCATGCAAATATCTTATACTTCACTGGCCGAGACTCCACGGATAAACCTGAGGTCATTAGTTTGGATGGTGAGCTGAATGCTTATTGGGCGCATTTGCGGCGGATTCCGAGGAGTCAGCTCTGCGCATATCACAACTTTGATATGGCGCTTTAAGCGTGTGTTTTCTTCTGATAGAGGCAGTGACGATATTGACGCTTGTCATGGTAAATAACTGCAAAGGTATAAAGGGAAAAATAATAATAACTTCACAAGCCGGGTATTCGGATAAGCACAGAGAGATAAGAGGAACTGTGTATTGGCAAGCCTCATGATCATAACCCTGTATATAATGTGAGTGATGATTTGTGAACTTACCAACAAGGTTTTATCTAAATACATAGATAGCTTTATAAAGCTAAACTAATTATAATTCTACTAATTGCATAATGATGATGATGAGAAGGTATGGGTATGTAGTGACGATGGTGTCGATGACGGTGAATACAAGCTGTAACCGTTGGACAATTCAGTTATAGTACACTATTGTAAGAATCATTGGTTCCCTATTCGAAATACTTTGCCAAGATAGGAGTAGGTATGTGCAGTTAATCTATTTCTTTGCATACAGGAGAGCAAACTATCACAGAAAAAGCAAGCACATACTTACATGTCAAGATATGAAACCAAATGCATTTATCTGTACATTGAAATTTCTTGACTAAAAAGAAAATCCTATCAACTGTTAGTGAATGAAGTCTACATGCAGATGCAAGGCCCCGTACTAATGCGTGCATCCCTTCCTTAGTCCTGTTTTCAAAACACTATGATCTTGTTGTCGCCTGCATCAATCCATGTGGCGCTTCGCGAGTTTCTGGAGCTCATGACAAATAAGGCACACCAGAGCTAAAGGACACAAATCTCCGATAAGTAATCTAGGATTAAGCAATACATAGCAGAGCAGGATATGCAAGTTCACATCCCAAAGGGGAGATAACAATGACCTACATGCTCCACCATCCCACCATGACAATACACCTTCACCACATCTCCAGTTTCCTCGTCCAAGAACACATTAACAGGCCCAAGCCTACCATGCTCCACATTATCTTTTAATATATTCCAGAAATTAACCTTCTTATTAGGGTCCTCCCAGGCCCTCATGTCGACCCTCCAATGACCTCTCTCCCACTTCCTTAATTCCCTAGTTTGAGCCCGCTTGAGCTTCTGGTACTTCCCCACCAAGAGGTCCCCTACTTCTGTCATCTCTCGCAGTTGCCGTGTTATGAGGACTGGTGAAGAGTTTGTATCCGGGGGAGGGGAGATTAACTCGTAGGCCCCTCCAGCAGCGAGGAGTATCCTTAGCGGAGGTGATCTCGGGTTATTGTTGTTTTGGACCGAGGGCAAGACATAATTAGAATGCAGGGAGCTTAACGAGTAGTCTGAGGTGGCTAATGAAGACTCCGGGCGTGGGGACAGTGGGGCAAGGGTGCTCACGGTTGGTGGTGGGTTGTAGCAGAATGAAACACCCGTAAGCGTCGGGAAAACCGTTGCCTCTGTCTCATCGATATATCCCTCTTCAGCGCGAGCTGCAGGTACAGCGAATGGATCACTGGGCAGCGAGGGTTGTGAGTCTGGGATACTGGCAGGTGGTGACTCCCATGAATCGAAGCGGGAAGTGGCATAGCTGCTGTCGGATTCAGTTCCATCCTGAGCTGGTGTTAGGGGCCTGGGAGATTCTGTCGAGCCTGCATTTTCAACTATGTCCCCTTGAGTACTTCTAGTAGTCAGTAGAGGGGATATTCCTCCACCGTAATCAATAAAGGGCGATAATACGCTAGGTATCATATATTGCCCATCTATACTAGCTGTAACAAATTTAGAAAAAGCTCCAATTTATTTATATGTAGATATTGAAGTAGACAATACATTTCACACTTTTCTCTAATAATTCTTCATGAGAGCCCCCATCTGCAAGTGTAGGTAATGTCTCCTCCTCAAGTTTTGGCGCGCTCGATACTCTTTCTCTCTTTTTAGCAAAGGCAAGGCTAGCGATATGCGTTCTCTCCCCTGGCATAAACCCAAGGATTGACAGTGCCTGTGCTCTGATTCTATCATCCTCGCTTTTGGAAGTCGGTGCCGCCGAATGGACAAGAATTTCAACGCGTGCTTCGGACATCTTGGTTCCTGGGGAAATGCATGTTCAGGTTTGAAATTTTGGATGTTGTCAACGTTGATGTTGTACCTCGCTTACCATGTAGTTACACATAGGACGTGGTCGGCTTGGCAAGCACATGGCCTACATGGACGCAGGTACTCTACATGTAGGTTTAGGTACCACATGTATATATGTGATATGCGCTTGTATATACACTATCAAAAAAGGAGAATTAATGGTATTGTAGTATTACTAGCGGATCCACTTCCTTTTTTGTACTGTAGATACTGTATATATAAGTATATATATGTAGCAATATGGGATCGTGCGAATTAAATTGGACTCCTAGCATTATACCGTATCAATACCGTAGATATAAGGTACTGGCTTTTCTGGTACTGTAATTACAGTGTTTGCGGTGCCAGATAATTACATGTAATTGCTATACTATCAATTGCAAAGTATAATATAATAAGTACATACACACTTATACGTATAGCGATACGTTTTCATTAAAGCACCAGAAATCACCAGGAACCAAGCATGTACATGACAATAACTAAGCACCGCTCAATTAAGTTCTATGATTCCTGAACACTAACGACTACGGCCATTACCAGTGACAGGCTAATTAGCTGATCGATGCAACGTCTCAGAGATTCAGGTTATTTGCGGATAAGATGATCTAGATCAGATCAGATCTATATGAGCTCTGTCCAATACAGTCTTTCACGAATACTGTCAGTTGACGAACAGGGATTCCGAGTATCGCAAGAAACAGCCAACCTGCGAGATCTCCAGTCCTTTTAATTTCTATTGGCCTAAAGTCCCCTGTTCGTCAACTGGCGGTATTCGTCAAGCGATGGTGGACGACTGTACTCTGCCATCTAGGCTCGTTCCTGCTGTCTGTAGGGGATGGGTACGAGACCACATTGACTTCACCTGTTTGGTTGAGTTTCTATAAGCCCAAGTCCGAGCACCAGCCAACCAAAAAGACAGTAACAATACGCTAACGGGTTAGTAATGTACAAAGGAGTTCGGTCGTTTTTAACTATTGTACTCGCGGCAGGTAAGAGGTACCGAGTATGCAAATCTTGAGATGCAATTCTTATTGGGTTAAAAGAGGGAAATACACCAATGCAGTGCAGCTGCATTTTCGGGTACTTGTTGCCTGCCGCGAGTACTCTTCATTTCACAACATTTCCGGACCTGACTGGGTCTGCATACCCCTAAAATCTGGTTGATATGCATGAACATTGCCCATTCGCAGATCTAGAACGCTATGAAGTTGCGAGTGGAAAGTGTAGCTTAATCGGAATAGTGTTTCGGCCCCTACTGGCTTGGGTTTCCCTTGCTCATGCGTGTTAATACCTGTCAAATAACGGTCATGGGCTTACCCCTCCACCTGACAGGTACGCTGCCGCTATGTTGCCGGTGTTTCGAGCTCATAGCAGCCGGCATACCTGCCAAGTACTGATTTCTAGGTTGTTTTTTAGGATCCGTCGTTCTTTTGGAAGACCGTTTTAAGTTGAAACAGGCTGGCCCGTAGGCAGCATTGTACTTCACTGATTACATACACTAGGATATCATCCATACATGTAGCTATGGTTGTCGTGAGTTGACTTAGAATCTTATTTTGAGTGACAAATATGCTACATGTAGCCACACTGTAGCGAGTGATAATTGATGACCAAGCACTCGGCGCAGGTTTCCCACCGGTTTCTAGAATATTAATTAAATACTCGAGAAAGTACACATATATATACGTTGGCTACTACCTTTAACTACTTGTAGTGATCCCATTTCCCAGATGAACGTACTCAAAGGTGGGCACAATACGTAGAAAGAACTTTGCATATGCAAGCTTGTAAGGATAAGGTTACTACCACTCTGACCAATATTTGTCGCCTCAAGATTACTGGGTTTTTATTTACTTTTTGATACCCCGAGTATACATAATCAGCAGCCCTGTTTTGTCTCAGGCCTAGGATTTCTGTGTCTGGACATACTGGGCACGGCACCGGTTATGGCATCCAAAAAGTGTTTGTGGCGGCTAGCCTGGTAGAGCTCAGGTGTTTCTGATGGTTGTAATATGTTCTCTATTTAATAAAATCTCGATCATACATAATAACCCATACCGAGCTAGTACAGATGAGTATTGTACCTCCAGGAAACACTCAGTAAATATTACTGCCTTATCATATTGTCAACCAAGCGTTTGAAAATTCAACAGAAATGGTACGCCAGGCATTGGTCCAACCTCTCATGTGATGATCACGATTTTCTCATCGAGCTGTAATGGCACCTCACGACCCGAGCATCGCACAAACTTAACCTAGTAGTCCCCGGTTTAAGCTGTGTCCTCATGTACGAGTAGGCTGGTAAAGGACGGGCCATTTTGTTTCAAACAAGGTGGTCTGATCTTTGAGCAAATAGTTTCTTTGCGATTAACGCCGTAGATGACACAGTCTGTCGGACGTTCGCATCGGATTGGATTGGATTGTAATCCTAGGCATGATGTCTCAGCGAATGAGAAACGAACAGCCAAGCAATCAGGTAAAGAAATTTATCGGTCCACCTCTTCAGCCAATGATATACCGCCCAACTTGATCGAGACTTCCCCTCGCTTCGGGTCCTTATCAACATTGACATAATAGTAACCTCGGGCCGGAATTTCCTGCTTTATTGGAGTTAATTACGCAAATCACACATGCTGAAAGTAGGTTCACCACGAACATTCCGCCCCAATGTAAACGGACCGGAGTCTTCTCCGATATTCATTGTAAAAGGATAATGGAACGTTGAAGCACATTATACCCAAGTTTGACCAGCCTCCAGGTTTCAGAAAGATAATGCGTTGAGATTTGTGAACCCCCACATGGTCTTCTATTATTTAAAAGATGATATTAAAATTTCATAGCAAGCTAGGCTTCAGTTCCCAGTCAACTCGTGATCCATAATCCTTGAAAATGTCAGCTGAGGCGATCTGCGGGAGAGGATTCAAGGGCCGGTTGCCGAAGAATCCAGACGGGAAAGACTTGTTTTCAAAGGTCTGTAGCCATCTTGCAGAATAGGTTGACCGTTATTCTTTTCCCCCAGGCGATTTCCACACATTCGTGTGGTCTCTGGCCAATAAGTCGGCAGATTATTTGAGCGCTGAATACATGTCTGTGTAGTCATCTCGTTAACCTGTACCTATTAATTTCTCTGCAAATAGTCTATCGGTCATTTGATGTAGAGGACTGAAGTAAAACTGCTATGGCAAGGAGAGCTAACATGGTGAAAACAATGATATAAAAGCATCACCCACAAGACGCATGGTGAATGACCTCATTTCCCTTGCTTCAAAAGGTAAGGGGGCAGGCTTTTTGATGTTGTATGAAACTGCCAAGACATACCAACGAGTGACTTTGAATGACTTAAAGGACCTTCTTAACAGGAATGGTTACCGCGTTCTGTAACCCCTCCACCGAATATATATATAGGATAAGAGTCTTCCTCACTATATTTCCCCTTGAGCCGAAGATATGCATCTATAAGTCAGTGTTCACTCAGCACAAGTTCAAGCATTATTTGAATAAGTTGGAGCCAATGTTGTTTTACGGACGGTTTAGCCTTACGTATTTAAGCTTGTTGTTTTAAGATGGGGCCGCAGAGCCGGCTTGTCTTATGGAGCATTATTTAACATCCGAGAGTCTTCTAGAATGTCAACCGCTAAAGGAAATTTGTTCATTGACTATTTCCCATCAAAAAGTACTCTTTTATAGTACTTCATTTCTGCAATACTCTCTAAAATATCCATCCTCGCTTCATGGGTCTCCTTCTTTGGTGGAACGTTTCTCAGTGTTTCGTCAGAACACCACATACGCACAGCCTCCTTCACCGTGGAGACATCCAGAAGTCGATAGTTCAAGTGGTCAATTATCGACGGGAATTGGCGGTTTAGGAACGCTCTGTCAGCATGGATAGAATTTCCTGCTAGAACCGCTACCTTCGGGGTCGGGACATATTTCTGGATATATGAGAGCAGCTGTGAGGCAGCTGTTTCAATTGTGGTCGTGGAGTTCAAAACGCGGCTAGTTAGACCAGTCTAAGTTCTTATCATTAGAGCTCAAAAATGAACAAGGAGATGGAGTGTCAGAATTTTTACAGAAGCATGAGTCCGCTGGCACCATTCTCCCATTTTGTCAAGTACAGCTTTTTCATAATGAATGACGGTGTCAAGTCCTTCATTGTCAAGAAGATTCATTTCAAAATCCGTGATATAGCAACACATCTGCAATATAACGTCATTCTCATAATCAAGACCGGTCATCTATAGACAAAGGTAAGTTTGAAAACTTGGAGGGCGCTTGGGGTTTTGTACTTCACAATCTATCCATACTAGCGGGGCGGTTGAACGATTGAGCATCTTCGGTGATTTATACAACTGTTGTTTAAATGGCTTTGTAGAGTAGCCTAGTCTTGAGACACGACTGATGAAATGAGCCATAGGGATGTTGTTTGGTGACAGCCCCTGTCCCAAAACTTAAAGTGGGGAGTTACCCTAGCCCTGAGTTAACCAAAGACATCTAACGCGGCTATGTATAAAAGTTTGCGTAGTACCTAAGGTATCTTAGTTACAGGGTTCTGCCGAGCGCACGCAGTTACATGTACCTACTACATGTAGTACTTGTAGTTTTCTAAACTGCCCAATACTCCGATTACATAAGTGTGCAGCTTGAGAAATCAATATTTTCGCACGCGCCCCTCCTCCTACTTTGCAATTTGGTCCTCTCATAATCCGGTTGTCTAGACGTCATTGTGGCAAGAAGAAAACCCGTCGCATTGGCTTTTCCTCATTCCATCCTTCAGCGAAGGATTTCATACCCTCCCCTCCTTCTGCGACGGACTCTAGAGAGAGCTTTCTCTGCTGCAGCTGTTGCCAAAATGAAGGTCCAATGCCAGGTTATTACTACCCCAGCCGATGACTCCCCTGGAACCACTTTGATACTTCATTTTGACCAAGAACGGTATATCATTGGTCAAATCGGTGAAGGTGCACAGCGAGCATTTGTAGCACGGAGTGCACGACTCAAGAAAATATCGAATGTTTTTCTCACCGGACGAACACAATGGCAGAATACTGGTGGGCTAATCGGATTTCTCTTGACATTGGGAGATAAGGAAGAAGGGAAGGCTTTGGATGCAGCGAGACTGGGCAAGCCAAACATTGCAGCAAGCTTGGGAGTTACTGTCCATGGTGGCGAGAACTTAATGCACACGCTTGCTACCGCTCGACCTTTTGTTTTCAGAAAAGCTATGAAACTGAAAGTTCAGGAAATTCCGCAGCAGTCTGAAGGATCATTACCCACGGGAACACCGTACTATGGTGATGAAAATCTGACAGTTCGTGCGATGCATATCTTCCCCGAGGGCTACAAGAAGCCGGCAATTATGGGGGTAGGGTCGGAGAAATCCTCAGGAAGCAACCCAAGCGATGATGAGACTAAAAGGAAGCGCTCTTTTGAAGATTTCTCGGGAAAAAAAAGTATACAGATAGCTCAAAACCGAAAGACAATCCTTCGAGGTGTTGTCGAGAACATGTTTTGCTCTGACTGGACCATGGACACCATGATGGAAGATTCTGCGCCTGTCAATGAAAACGATATGATGAAGAATTCAGTTAGTGGGGACTCGAAGCGTCAACGCAGCTCCCCGCCGATGAGTGATAGTTTCACGATACAGGAATACGACTTTCAGCTTTCCACCAGGCCCCCACCGGCAGGAAAAACCAGAGCTCCGTGGCCAGCATCAACTGTGACACATCTCCCACGTGCCGAACCTTCTGAAATTGCATTGTCCTACTTATTTACCCTTCGTCCCGTTCGTGGAAAATTCCTGCCCGCAAAAGCCATCTCTCTCGGTGTAAAACCAGGTCCGGATTTCTCTAAAATCTGTAATGGCGAATCAATAATTGTCGCAGGTGGCAAGATTGTTGGACCAGAAGACGTGATGGAACCGACTAAACCAGGGACTGGATTTGCTGTATGCGATTTACCCGATACAACATACATCAATAATTTCTTAGCCCGAGATGAGTGGAAGGACATAGAAAGGCTCAAAGTGGAAGTTGAATGTTTTTTCTGGATCTTGGGTAAAGGGGTTATAGCAGATGGGAACTTACGGAAGTTTATGAAAGAGATGGCTCACGCCCGGCATGTGGTCAGTTCTCCAGATGTTTGCCCAAATACCATATTCTACCAAGGCGCTGCAGGTGCTGCAACAAAGCTTAATATGATTGATGGGGACTTTTTCCCTATACCTCTTTCGAGTAATAAGGTACCAAGTGGGGATCTAGAGGGCATTGAGCCTGCGTTGCCAGGGCTTATTTGGCAATTAGAACCTAGGCGGGAGCTGTTGAAGGCTGAAGTTATGGAGTTCTTCGATGTGGAAAAGGCTGTGGAGGAGACAGAGCCTGATTATGCCCAATTAGCCAAAGCGGTCAAAACTCAAGCCCTAGAAAGCCCCAAAATTCCCGAAGACACTCCGTGGAAAGATGTAGAGGTTATCACCCTCGGGACCGGGTCAGCAAGTCCCAGTGGGTATCGGAATGTGTCGGCAACCCTTCTAAGGGTACCTGATACTGGAAGCGTCCTCTTCGATTGTGGCGAGAGTACGATCGGACAACTAAGGAGGTTATACACACCAACAGAGTTATCTGAGGTGCTGAGGGACTTGAAGGCGATCTACATTTCACACCTGCATGCGGACCATCATCTAGGTACCACTGCCGTGCTGAAGGCCTGGCACAATGAGGTTCACCTTAAGAACGAGGAAATTGTTGGAGACGGAATGATGAATGTTGTAGCCCCGTGGAAGTTCCTGGTCTGGCTGAAAGAGTACGCGGATGTCGAAGAGTTTGGGTTCTCGAAGATCCGCTTCGTAGCTTGTGGGGATATACCCATGAAAGCAAGAGAGCAGGCAAGGGATCGATCAATCACCACTAGCATCGGCAAACTCCCCGATGTTCTCAGCTCCATGTCGTTAAAAGATATTCAAACTTCACCTGCTGTCCACTGTCAGGGTTCTTTTGTAACGGCTTGGACATGGGAAAATGGCTTCAAGTTCGCATATTCTGGTGACACTCGTCCCACGCCTGGGTTCGTTAAAATTGGGAAAAATGCCACAGTGCTCTTACACGAAGCTACATTCGACGATGAATTACAGGATGAAGCCATCGCGAAGAAACACTCGACAACATCCGAGGCTCTGGGGGCGGGAATGGACATGGGTGCAAAGGGGGTCATCCTAACACATTTCAGCCAAAGATATCCAAAGTTGCCAGTATTCTCGACCAAGGGGGATGGGAATGGGATGGATATTGTGCTTGCGTTTGATCTATGTAGGATCCGTGTGGGTGATATGTGGAGGTTTGCAGAGTTCTTGCCGGCACTGAGAGAACTATATAGATATGATGAGGACGTGCTGGTAAATCCTGATGAGGAGGAAGAGGAGATTAAGCTCGAGGTGGAGGTGAAAAATAAGAAGCCAGCAAAGGAAAAGAAAATGAAAAAGAAAGAGAAAGACAGGATGTAAATCCCTTTTCAAGGTCGAAGGTTAAATCTAAATTGAATAGGGGGCATTAAAACGATTAGCAAAAGTCACTTAATTCTTATGATAGAAGCTACTAAGGAGCTGTTTGGAGGCGGTCAAAAACCGAGTCTCCATCGCCGGAGACCTACATATATGCATGTCTTCGTCGCCGGAACGGGGGTCTTGGCTGTATAACTGACTCTTAAAACCCGCTAAGATATATTAAGGGAAACGGGGGATTTGGCAGGTGCAGTATTTTACCAATAGTATTTCAGTGGACGACGTCCGGTAGCCATTCCGGCCGTATTCATACAGATCAGAATAACGGTATTTAAAGGCTTGAAAGTCGGGGTTCATCCTCTTTTATGGCGAATGAGACTGCATGTAGTTAAGGTGATTAAGATCTCCTAAAGCGGTCCAGTGCTACAGGAACAGTTTAATTTTTGTAGCCAGATCTGCATGTGCACGCTATCCCCACCCTATATGCCATTCCCGCTCATGCCGTCCCCGTGCTGCACGGCGCTTTATAGCCTCCTCCTAGTGTATGCTATCACTACTTGCTGAAAAATAAAGTATAGTCTCCAAGGTGAGCTAGAAAGCAACCGGGGTCGGGTTAAGACCATACTTTTTTTTCCAGTAAGCTTCTACATTACCCTCAACTAGTGATAAAGGTCGAGTTACACACTAGTAACTTTGGATAGCTTCTCCCCTATATAGAGGATAAAATAATATGGAGAGAGTTATCCTGATATTTTAGTAAGTAGCTTATGAAACACTATACCATAAGACTTAGTATAGTAATAAACAAACCATGCCATCCGAGTCAGAATTGGTGAAGGAACAGCCACAATGGCTGATGCTAAAGATATGTGGCACATGAACGTGGCTTTACTTCGCAAGCTTCATCTTCTGGGACCTTGAACAGTTAACAACCGCCAGCCGCGACAACTCCTGAAAATCGGTCACCATCTACTACAACTTCAACATACTGACCGCCCAACAAAACCTTCGCCATTCTTCAAGGCCTAAATACCCAGCCTTTCGCTTTTGTACTAATTTCACATCTCGGAAACATGGCAACAGGAGGAGCAGGCTCGTACTCAAACCCGCTGAAGAAGTTCAAGTACAGTACCTTTCTAGCTCCTGTCCTGCCACGTCTTGTTGTTCTGGTAATTGCTAATAACCTTTGCGCAGATTGGTGTTTTTAGGAGAGCAGTCTGGTACTGAATTAATTGAGTGATATCACGATGGTAGAGGGCTATAGATGCTGGGAACGATTTGCTAATATAACATTGGAGTACAGTTGGAAAGACATCGTTGATTACTCGGTTTATGTATGACTCGTTTGACAACATGTACCAGGCCACCATCGGGATCGACTTTCTTTCAAAAGTGGGACAATATCTACATCCTCTATAAGGCCTTTGCTTCTGGTCTATTTTCGGGGGTCGCTAACGAGAAGGGGTGGGCAGACAATGTACCTTGAAGATCGAACAGTGCGATTACAGCTTTGGGATACTGCCGGGCAGGAACGATTCCGGTCTCTCATTCCTTCCTACATCCGGGACTCTAGCGTTGCTGTTGTGGTATACGATATCACGAGTATTGTCTTCCTTGATTACTCCTTGGTTCTAAATGCTGACCCCTCATAGACCGTGCCTCTTTCGTCAACACCTCTAAATGGGTCGATGATGTCCGTGGTGAGCGTGGCAACGATGTTATCATCGTTCTTGTCGGTAATAAGACAGATTTGAACGACAAACGCCAAGTCACTACAGAAGAGGGCGAGAAGAAGGCCAAGGAATTTAAAGTTATGTTTATCGAGACTAGCGCGAAAGCCGGGCACAATGTGAAAACGCTTTTCAGAAGAATTGCACAGGCGTTACCGGGCATGGAAGGAAGTGTTGGCGGTGAACAAGATAACGGGGGTAAGCATTTGTCTCTAGGCTAAACGAATCCCATTGCTGACAAAGTAAGTAATGATCAACATCGACATGAAGGGTACCGAGGCTGGAAACCAGGATAGCCAGTGCAATTGCTGATAGGGAGGACCACAAACACGCTTTTTTTACGGTAACGAGGATACATCAATAATGACTAGGATAATAAATATGCAGTTGATAGTGGAATTTTTCGGGGTTTGAGCTAGGATTTCAGGAAAAGTTTTCACAAGAAGTCGGTGCTTCTTTCATGATATTTTCCTTGACAACTCTATGTTCAATTTCTTATTTATTTTAGCCCTTTTTGTTTGGTTTTTGTTTTAATTCCTTCCCGGCCGATGGTGCAAATTGAAAGCACACCCTCGAGAGTCCTTTTATTCCCCGATAAATCCTTTGCTAGTTTGTTTGCTTCGAGAGGTGGTTATCTGTGCTTTTGATGTATTCGGGAGGTTGATGAATGTGGATATCGAACAAATAGACCGAGGAGTCAATATTCTGGGGGTTCGGGACTTTGTGCGGTTGGTATTGATTGGGAATTCAATTGGTAAAGATGTGGACGAATAAGAATGATAAATACGAAGTCCTCTGTTGAAAATTTTGGTAATCGCTTATCTCTTCGGGATTGGTGTATTGATGGCATTAGGCTGAGGGCTCACCAAGTAACTTTAGTAACTCGAAGTTACTGTACAATCTTGAAGCCGATTTTAGGTAATGGTATAACACTATACTACCTGAAACTCCAGTAATAACTGTATATAAAGTAGCAGATCTTGTTTCTTATTAAAAAAGAAAGGGAAAAAAAAGAAGAAAAGAAGTTGCCCCTCTGGCGCCGAATGCTGGAAGATGAAACAGCAAGATTGAAGTATGTAGATGGAACCCCACTAGTTGTTGGTATTAAATCTTTACATCAAGTACTTAGCAGGCTACACTCAACCATACTCGAGTTGGAACTTACCTATAACCACATTCACACCGGTAAAAGACTGTAGCACCTTCATCTGCGCTTCGCAACTGCAGCGTATAGAACCACATCTTCTCCCTCCCGCATTCGGGACAGGTCTGTTTGATCTCAGCTTCTGTCTGCATATCTTCTGCAGCTAGACTCTGGACTGCGCTCTTCTTCAAACGGAGCGCTGATGGGAATGCAGAAGGTGCAGATTGAGTCGTGACGGTCTTGTTGCCGGGGTCTGCAAAACTTGAATTAGAATCGGGTGAGATGTGAGTAAGCAGTAAGTGAGACTAGACCTTTGGTGATGGTACCGCACATTTCGCATTCGAGCCTGTCAGTGCCAGCAACAGAGTCAAGGAGGTTACCGCAGTCGCTACAGAATACGAGGGTCCCGACGGTAGACATTTTTGGGTTATGGGCGCTGGAGAGAGCCTAGGTATGGTAGGATTAAGAAGGGGACATTGAGGCTCTGTTGCATATTTTTCTCGGGTCTGAGGAGGGTAACTTTATTTAAAGTGAAGTTTCAGGAACGTGAAACATAAATACATGTACCTATGAATTTGTGGGTTCCTGCAGAACTGGGATCATGGATTGATTGGGTTGGGTAATATAGCGAGGATCAAATCATCTATATGCATTGCGTTTTAGACAGCTTGATATTCCATATGCTTGAAGCGGCACATGTACAGCCACTCATTAAAAGACTCAAGTCACCAGTACTAGGATCAACATTAGATGTTCATGGTGTTTTTATTCTCTGTTATCAGGTTTCTATAATTCTATAGATACATTTGATTCAACTCTGTAAGCCACATTGAGCACTGACCATCGATCCCTATGCATCTCTGAAGAGCGGGGACAAATTACAATAGCCCACGAGCCAGAATTCTAACCGCATTAATTTGCTAGTAAAAATGCCAAGCCTCATCACCCTCCATACCTCCACCGCTCTATATAATTCCGGTTATATCTAGCAAAAGTCCGTATCCCCCAGCTCATTGCAGTTTTGATAGAGGGATATATATAGAAGCTGCCAGGATCTGAGAGATATTGATATTCGCTGGCTTTGTATCCAACGCGGCCACGGGGAAAAAAGGTACCGCGGGTTATTAGGTAGCCAGAGGTTCACCAGATTACAGAAGATTGCAAAATTATAGCAAGAACAGTTGTTTAAAAAGGAGAGGGTGATCCAATATATTGAGAAAATGCTGTGTCGTAAAAGACATGTCTATTCAGTTTCCTATTTAACTGAGATCTAATTAGTACTTGGCTCAAGGAAAACTGAACACATGGATACTTTAAAGTAGCAATTGAGAAACAAGAATCAGAAGTGTAGAAGGAGCAACCTTCATCGCAAAGCTATTCCGCATAGTAAGAGTACAAGTCTCTAGGACTGGTGCCAGCTATGGATTCTCATCATATTGTTCAAGGGAGAGGTGGATATAGCGAAAGAAAATTGCAAACTCACTTAACAGTACGGTTGCCAGCATAAAACAATTGATGAAACTCCCTGTTGGTAATTTGTGGTTCCACAGGCAATGGTGGTGAGTGGTAAAAAATTTTCAGGTAAGTACGCCGCCAAGACAAAGAGCCCTAGCCCTAAACCCACAGGATCACTCTACATCACTCGCTACCGTACCTGGGCCCAATCTCCTAATCTTTGCTTGTATTGCCTCAGACGCGAACGAGCCTATCAAAAAAAGATGTTTAGTACATATATAACTTAAGTTGTAAGGTTAGTAGGGTAGAAGTTATCGAACTAGCAGTAGTATTTGGAGTAGGGGGCTCGGGGTACATAATGCAAAGGTAAAGAAATAGCATGCAGTAAAGCGTTGTTTCCGGTCATTTATCCCATCTTCAAGCCAGACTGAAATTCACTTCAGCCACTAACCACACTAAAGGATATCCGTAAGAGAAAAAGGAAAAAGAAAAAAAAAAGGAAAAAACCGATCTAAGTACCATGGTGCCCGTGTACGAGGTAATAATAGGAAATCTTTCAAGCCCAACCACCATACCACGCCTAAGCGCTTACCATTCTTCTTTATATATTGTCCATCCAACCAACCCTCTTATGAAGCCTTTGAAAATGAGTGAAATTTTCTATTCTCTCAACCAAAATCCTCTGCCTTCCTTCAAAGTGGAACCGGGCAGTAGATGGAAACGCAGAAAGTGACACCCCACCAAGAAGATAGAAAGAAAGAAAGAAAGATACACAAGAAAAAAAGTATAAGTACAGTTCGAAATGCCACCTACTACAAACCACAAAAAAAGAAGGAAAAAAAGAATCTACCCAATTTTCTTTCTTTCTTTTTTTAGTTTTGACCTACTCCATCCTTATTCATTTACTGACGTGACAATCATATCGAAACCCGCTATCGTGCATGAACTCTCCCCTAAATAGTTGGACTTATTATTTTCACCTAGGGTACGAGTATGTTTCTAAAATAAAATTAGTATGATGCTTCAATGGATCGGGTTGGGGGGACTCACGAGAACCCTGCGCATCTCTAGGTATATTTAAACTCGCCAGAAGGCCCATCATTGCCTCCGGTCTGAACCTTACTGCTTGGTATTGCTGTGCTCCTGGTAATATGCTCAATAGATACATCAGCATATCCGGGAGTGCAGGCACCGGTGGGGGAGGTAATGATTGCTGGTGCATTGGTTGTTGCTGTTGCTGTTGCTGTTGTTGCTGTGGTCTCCCTTGATGCTGCTGGCGCTGATAACCGCTGCGTGCATCATCCCTCCCGACATCCCGATCTGACAGGTTACCACGGTCCCTATTGTGCTGCTGCTGCTGCTGTTGCTGCTGTTGCTGCTGTTGCTGTAGCTGCTGCTGCTGTTGCTGCTGCTGCTGCTGCACACGCTTCTGCTGGTCAAGCCTTCGCCCAGCAGCACCCTTGAGAGGTGAATCTGGCCGCAAAACCTTTCGTGGCCGGTGCTCTGATGAATCTGAGAGGTCCTCAATTGCAGGCCTCTTAGGGGATGCGATACCAGCTCCAACTCGTCCATTAGGAATGGAAATTTGAATCTGTTGCCGGTTATCGGTCTGATTGTAGTCTTGCATTATCTCTTGACGCCCACTGGATTTGGGCCTGCATTGCTGAGTTGGTGAAATAACAGGTATATATGAGCATGGGTCGACGCTCTTGTAAGAGTATCTTGTGGAAAACCGATTGAAATATGGATCTAAGCTATTGTTAGTATATTTCTGCACTACACTATCATTTTTTACTTAGGGGTTCACAAACCACCAGGAAATAGCTCACTCATCCGTTTTTCGAGCTTATACACCTGGTTAAGATCGCCATAATGTGCCTCATATTCATAAAAGTACTGGTAAATCTTCTTGGTATTCTGCGCTGGTGCTTTCCCAACGAAAGTTTCAAACACGGCTCTTGCATCTAAAGTGACAATGAGTATACATTCAAGGCAATAAACGAGCTGAAGTAGACTTACTAGTGATATCGTTATCTGCTATCAGATGTTTTAAATATTCCAAGGCAAACTCCTCGTCCTCAGGAAACAACTTCATGCCCCTCTCAAAGATCTTTAGCGCAGCCGGATCTTTGTAGCAGTGGAACTCGATAAGTGCGCTAGCTACGTACACATCGCTAGTGATTTTACCCCTCTTCCTCGCATCTGCAAAAATTTGTCTGCTTCCACCAAGTGGCTCATTAACTTTACCATGGCCTTGGACACGACGCATGGCACGCATGAGGTTGATCCAGACCGCCGAGATGGTTCCAGACATCACTTGAACCTGCGCCTTTGTTGACTCTTTAATGGCTGAAATCTGTGACTCCTTTGCGTTATCCGCCATTGTATCAGGATCATCATAATCATCATCATCTCGGCTTCCTTGAGGGTCTTGGTAACCCTCTTCAAGCCTTGCAATCTCTTCCTTCTCTCTTTGTTGGGCCTTGCTGACTTGGGAGTATAACACATTAAGAAGATCGTCATATGGCTTCCTGATCATTTGGCCTTTCCGTACTAGGGCGTCCTCGCCACCTTCGACAGGAATAGTTGCTTCAAGTCGCTCAGCATATTTGAAATGCAAAAGGCAACTTTCTGGGTTCGCGACCATGCCTTGTTTAAGGAAATCTACTCCTTGGTCATCCATCCCATTTGCGAAGCACCATTCGGCTGCATCAAACCATATCTCGGGCCAGAATCTCAGTGCCATGAGGGCTTGCTTAAAGACATATAAAATTCTTGTTTTTAAGCCTGCGGGATCGTCTTTGGCTAGTACCAAGGGATCATCCTTCTCCCACTGGATCCATCTTTTCCATAGCTCTACCTGTTTAGTCCAATCATCGTACCCTTCGTACCCAGGCGAAGGCGGAAGCCGGGGGAGTGTTTCTCTTCTAAGGCCCTTTGTCGTGTTTGTCAACTCGATGAGACAACTCCGGGCGGTCATAAATAGTGGCGATCTTTCTTGCAGGAACTTTCTAGCCTATAAATTCACGATGGAAGGAAGAAAATAACCAATTCGTCAGAGTCACGTTTTTTCTATGCAAAAAGTGTAACAGAAAGAAAAAATGGACAGATTTCTTGTGGATTGGTTTTAAATACCGTTAGCTTATTAAGCCCTTGTTCAAATTGGTCGTATTCTCTCCACAATTGTTCAACTCCTTGCACGGGCATAGTAACAGCCTTTTGGTACACTTTCCTCAGTGAATCCATTTTTTGCTGATCCTGCCACCCACTCCCGCCTACATTACCTGGTCCACTTTTGACGAACTGTACATGGTCACCCCATATCTTGCCGGCTTCGCGGTCACATCCGACACTGTTCAGAACAAACTCATAGGCCTGGGAAACAATGGCACGGGCTTTGCCGCCTGTATCGGTGGTGAGATTGTTTCGTCTCCGAATGTAGTCGAGATAAAGTGACCAAAGTTCAACATTGGGCACATTTAGAAGAGAACGGAAAAAAATTTGCTCCACACGAATCAATTCGTTGTTTGCCAGCTCCATTTTAACGTACGTAATCCACTGCTGGGCCTGTATCAAAATATCAGTATATAATATATTAACAGGGAGCACAGCATTGGCACATAGTACAGATGAGGTGAAGCTCCGGGAGAAAAAAAAGAAAGGAGGAAAGGGCTATATATGTATATATATTGTTTTCTTTATAACTGTAGGACTGTGATGACCTACCGCTGCTGGAAACACTACAAAAAACCTCTCGTAAACTGCCCTGGCATCGTCAAGTTTGCCCTTTTTGCGATGTTCCTCAATTAGCGCCAACCAGGCATCAACATCTCCTCTGGGATCCTCCTTAATCCTGTCCTCAAGCTGCCCTACGATATCCTGTGGAAGTCTTCTCCTCTTATTCGAAACGGGAACAACGGCCTTCTGAGCAGAATTCTGAGCTGATACAGTAGGAGCAGGAGTAGTAGTGGTAAGGACAGACACTGGAGGAGAAGCAACGGACGTCGATACAGGAAATGAATCAACATTATGAGAACCAGCATTTGCGCTCGTATCAATAAACATGGGAGGGGGGGTCTGGTCACTAATATTCTCATCAGGAACATAGGCACCATCATCGACAGTCGCAGAGTCGGCACGGGTAGGGGCAGCTGAGGAACGTGCAGAGGAATCTTGAGTAGTTGCAGCAATATCAACAGCAGAGTGATCGTGATGAAGAGTAGTATCTTTCTCGCTGGCCGAGGCGTCAACACTTGAAGATACTGTTTTCGGACTTGAAACTGTAGCAGGGAGAAGGGACGCAGTATGCGAAACTTCTTCCAACGCGGGAGTTTTCATATGAATATCTTCATCTTGTTCTTGTTCTTCGACTTGATCTTCTTTTTCCTTTTCTTGCTCTTCTTCAGCTTCTTCAACAGGCTCCTCTTCTTCTTCTTCATGCAGAGAAAGTCCTCTAGTGCCGTCTTCTGACTCTGATACGGCACCTAAACTTTCTTGAACACCTAGCGACCCTGCGCGCCCGTTCGCACCGTTATCATTCTCACTACCCAAGTCATTTTGGGTATTTTCCAATTCTTGAAGCGCCTTCATCGCGTTCAAGAATGCAGCTTCAGCATCGTCAGAATTAAGAGCTGACATTGTTAATCGTAACAAGTGATAGAGAAAGTTTTAAAACACAGGAAAAACAGGTATTGTTAATTCCGAGAGGAAAATGAGAGAGTGAAATTCAAATAGTAATGAATTCCGAGTGACGGTTATGGGGGTGTTAGTCAATTATGTAGAAACGTCGCGCGGCGGAAAATAAAGGAGTGGTGTCTAGGTGTCTGCTCGATGAGATGAGGATGACGCGTGATGTCAGTCGTGAGTATAATAATGGTGAGAGAGAAGTGCCTGTATGGTTACAACTAACTGACCTTGGCAGACAAGGACCACCTGTCTTTGAGAGAGCGCCTATGTCCCGTAGATGAAGAGGACAGAGGCAAAGCGCGCGACAGAGTCAGATAGAGATGTCGTCGGGCGACTTACTTGGCGAGCACAATGGGGGGAGTGGAAGAAGATGGGTGATGATGGATTTGTTGGGCAGAACAAGAAAAGGGCGAAATGCGGGTTCCAACCGAGACATGCAGGCAGCCAAGAATACGTCGCCAAGACGCCTGTTTTTTTTTTCCCCTCTCTATTTTTTGTACATACATGTAGTCTGAATGAACGGGTCCTCACCCATTTAGCTCGCTGACTTAATGTCAGAGGCTGGTACATACGTAGTGTACATACCCTTACAATCATCTGTTGTTGATTATATAGATAGGTCATGGTGTGTTAATTGCAATGAATTGTACCTGAAAAACTGCAGATTCACAGTCAATTCCACCCCCCTCACAAGTCACATAAGGTCCGCTTTGACTGTCTACATGGGGACCGCGCACTCCTGAGATCTGCAGTATCCTAAGCGAGATATGATACTCTAGGGTACGTGTACGGTGTAGGTACTCTACCAATTTTACTGCTGGGTGTTTGTACGCAGGCGCTAGTACATCCGAGTACGAGTGATGGAGAGTGTCGCACAGAACAAAGGGTCATTCGAACACAAGGGCTGAGTGCCTAATAGGACTCACACCTACTTCCTACGTAGGTACCTTTTATATACCATACACTGGGTTTCTCCGATGTCCGAAAGTCACACAAGACCGGACTTGTTGCCTCACCACCGGATGGTAAGTGATAGTCTATGAATCAAAAGACCGAAATGCCTTGAACTTTAAACTTGAAACCCAAGCGCGGAAATTAGAAAGAAAGTCTTTAACCCGAGTTCCGATGTCTGACTTGTTTTCTGCTCCCACCCCTTTCACCGGAACGACCCAACTGCCGGTTTATCGGTTTATCAAAAAGTTCTTGTCCATCGATGTTTCTGTTTCTAGTACCCCGGATTGGCATGAACTACATACATGTATGGCTCGAAAACCCATAAACCCACACCGGCACAGCTCGTACCTGGGGCATGTTGCAACCACTTTCATGCTTCTTAAAAAGCGGCGGAGGGGATACTTAAAAACAGCAATGTGAAACTAAAATTGAAGGACAATATTAATTAGGGAATCTGTTCTGGCCACTTTGTCTGAAAGGGTTATGTGAACAATTCTATCAAAATCAATTCTTTTTAGAGGAGGTTGTTGAACTGCGCCCTCACAAAAACTGGTTGCTCCTGATGCCGGTGTGGGTTTATGAGTTTTCGAGCCATACATGTAGTCTAGCCTTTTCTCTCTCAAATATTGAAATAACACAGACATTTTTTGCGAAACGACAACGCTGTGAGACAACACACTGACCTCGAGATCGCAATGCCATTTTCAGCGCACGGGAGGCATTAATTGACGTCACGACGTTAGGATTATCTCACTACAGGGCTGGCGATGGATTTTGGTTTAGAATTGAGTATCACTTCTATGCAGCTAACCCTTGATGGAAAGCAGTAAACTAAGGTATTATTAACCCCGACTCCAAATTACTTTACAACGAATGTACATAATTCCCGAAAAATAGATTCACAGTGAAATTCTGCTAGGCTCTAGTCATCGCTCAAGTAAGTCGCCCTTCCCCGCCTCCATACCCCCAATTCTTTTTTTCCCGGTATTTCATGCTCCCCCTTCCTTTGAATTTCACTTCTGGCTCACCGCCTCTGCCAGCTCCTCGGTCATCGCCCATTCTAGCATATCTCTCCATCTCTCTCTCATTCTCTTCCCTGCGGATCCTTTCTTCCGCCTCTTCGTCACGCGTATACTCGTATACCTTCTCCTTATGCCCCCTATACCGTCTTCTGGAAGGTGACCGTGACCCCGAGTGGTACCTCCTACGCCGGTGCCTATGCCGTGACCTTGAACGTGACGGAACACGCTTTGGTTGCAGCGGAGACGATATTGAGCCTTCCGGTTCCTCCATAATGGTCGCGTTTGCATCCGCCGCCCCTGCCCCCCGACGGTCTCGAGACCGCCCTCGTGAGATATCCTCCGCCGGTGCCACAAGACCTTTAGCACCGCGCGATCTACTCCTACTCAGGCTTTTTCTATACGTGGACTTCCCACCTCTGGATCTTTTCCGTCTCTGGTGCCGGCTTGGTTCTTCTCCGCGGTGCTCATGCCTTTTCCTCCGCTCGCGCGATTGTGAACTTGGGGAACTACGGGCTTCAAGCTCTTTGCGCGTCTCTAGTGCTGCTGGAACAGTTATAGGATCCTTCTTTTTGAACATGAGCTCTCCAGAATTTGCGATAATAACATCCTCGAGCGGCCTGTCAGAATCGTTGACCTTGAGTTCCTCGATCCGCTTAACAATATCCATGCCCGAGACTACATGTCCAAACAGTGTATGTTTTTCCGTTAGATATTCGCACTCGGTTAATGTTATAAAAAACCTATTTGCATTATTGTTAGCCCTCCAGTCTCCCGCTGGCCATGTGACTGCACTTACTGGCTACTATTGGTTCCCTTTCCTCTATTTGCCATACATACAAGTCCTTCTTTATCGATCTTCCGCCAGCCAAGGTTCTCGTCGGCAAACATCTTACCATCGTATATACTCGCTCCGCCAGTTCCATCGCCATTAGTTATATCACCGCCTTGGATCATGAATTCCGAGATGACGCGGTGGAAGGTCGAGTTCTTATAGTGGAGGGCATGTGTTACACCATCGGGAGCGGTGTATGTTCCGTTTGAGCCAGTACAAAGGAGGCGGAAGCTAAATAAGTCAGTCACGCATATTTTTGAGACGATACTGGGCGGGAAGGATACTTTTCGCAGGTTTTGGGGGCCTTGTCGTCGAAGAGCTCTATGGTAATGCGGCCGGCCGGCTGCGTACCGATTTGCATGTCAAAGAAGACGCGAGGGCGCGGCATTATGGAAAGCCCAATTGATTACGTAGGAGTAGAAGGTTCGGTGTGGGTTTTCGGAGGTGAAGCTGGGGCAAGTTAGAGCTTCTACTCTAGGAGTGACAAGAAGGGTGCCAAGCAAGGGTCTCCTTGATGAGTACATGTAGGGCGTAAAGCTTGGCGATACTTAAAACGCGGCGGTGCGGTTTACGTTGCTACGTTCTACTCACTTACCCTTGACATGTTAGCCCCCTCGGCTTAATTGATGTCCCTTGACCAGGATTAGCCAAACACGATAACAATGTGCCCGCGCGGTGACCCTACAAATCCCGCTGGACAACAAACAATTCCCAGTGTACAGTATTCCTCAGTACGAGTAGAGGTGCTGATAACACAACTCCTCCCACGATTCCGACTTTAACCTCTAAACATCCCATCCTTCATTGAACATGGCTTCAGCAGTCAACGAGGCCGTAGCGAAAATGTCCTCCATTCTCGGCCCCTTCGCCGTTCCCACCCTCGCGTTCTTCGGGGTGCTTTCGGTTTTATCCGTAGGTTTTAAGGCCGCCAACGCTATTCTAAGTCTCTTCGTCCTCAGCGGAACTAATGTAAGAATTGTTTTCTCGCATGAATAATTACCTGGCATCACTAATATACCATAGCTCCGTAAATTTGGTCCTAGAGGCTCATGGGCCCTCGTAACTGGGGCTTCTGACGGCATCGGGAAAGAGTTTTCCCTCCAACTCGCTGCAAAGGGGTTTAACATTCTCCTTGTCTCACGCACTGAGTCCAAGCTTGCAGCCCTCGCAACTGAGATTGAAAGCGGTTATGCTGGTATCCAGACAAAGATTTACCCTATGGATTTCGCTGCCAATGATCCAGCCGACTACGACGGCCTTGCCGCGCTCATCAAGGACCTAGACGTCGCGATTCTCGTAAATAACGTAGGAAAATCGCACGACATCCCAGTTCCCTTCCTCGAGACTCCCCAGAAAGAAATGGACGAAATTATCACCATTAATGTTACTGGTACCCTCAAGGTTACGCAACTGGTTGCCCCGGGAATGGTGGCGAGGAAGCGCGGGTTGATTATGACTATGGGATCCTTTGGTGGATTAGTACCAACCCCGTTATTGGCGACATATTCCGGATCAAAGGCGTTTTTACAGCACTGGAGCACGGCGCTGGGAGCGGAACTCAAGAGGGATGGTATCGAAGTGCAATTGGTTATTGGATATCTTATTATTTCGGCTATGAGCAAGATTAGAAAGCCAAGTTTGATGATCCCAACACCTAAACGTTTTGTTAAGGCTTGTCTTGGGAAGATTGGGGTTAAGGGAACGGCGACGGGAATGGAGGGGACTATTACCCCATACTGGGCCCATGGACTTATGCACTGGGGGGTCAATACGCTGGGGATTTTCAACGGTACAGTGTTGATGAAGAACTTGGGCATGGAGGTGTCAATTAGAAAGAGGGCCTTGAGGAGGAGGGAGAGGGAAGCGGCGCAGGGAAAGAAGGGATTGTAAACTATAGGATTGTAGATTGTGAGTTTGGGGGAGCGCAGTAGAGACAGGTAGCAGTTTACTAGCTTGAAGGATGATTTGCGCTATGTAAACATTATGTTTGAATTTGAGTTAATTAGGTTTTGAGTGATGTTTCTTTCTATCCCTTGTTTGTATAAGGTTGGGAAATCAATGACAATTCTTGACTTCCTAAAAAGGCCTCTAGTAAAATCCACCCTCGAGAGGTATGTGGTAGGCATATAAATACTCGTATATTCCCAAGCATCATACTGGCCAATCCTCCCGTCTGCAGATAAACAGAAACGCCCAGACATGCCAAGCACCAGTCGCCGCCAAACCGCAACCGCAGCCAACAACACCACACCAAAGTCGGACCAGTGAACCCAGGTCAACCAAGGGAACAAAAACATAAGTCGTAACGTTCGTTCATTCACGTCAACCACCACACCCTCCCATACGCATAACGGTCCGCTCCTTGATCCTCAACACTGGAACGCGTCCTAAAATCACATCTGCCCCCACAGTCCGCCCTACGCCTCTCTCCCCACTCAGAGTCACAAACTTGCACTCTCTAGGTCCACAGGGAATTTCTCTCCATCCCTCAACCACACGCGACACAGAAGAAATACAGGGAGAAAAAAAATGTCAATATTCGAGACCCCGCCATCGCAACGGCAATCTTCAGTTTACGCGGCGCCCGCCACAAATACTCTGTTCCAAGACCTACCAGCCGAGCTACGGACACCAGCAAGAACTGGTAATACATACGGAGGCGCCCCTGGAGCCTCTGCTGGCTTTGTAACTCCCGAGCGCCCGGCGGATGTAGTAACACATCCGCAGCAGCAACAGCAGTTGCAGAAGGTTCCGCCTACGACGGACAATCTGAGCCCTGTTGCGCGCGCCGCAAAGACCGTAAATGAGTATCTCACCACTGAGGCACGGTATCCGCAGTTGGACGATATTGTATCTCGTAAGTTTACCTCCTGTCTGTGAAGGGCGAGGTAAAGCAGGGTTATTAACAAGTCGTGAGTTGAATAGAGGGTCAGTCGTCGGATTACGACCTCCCAAGATCTCCGGCATGGGAGCCGTTCCAGAGGTCGTTCAGTCACACGATCCCAGATTCAATCTTCGAACAGTATAACCGCGCAACTTCGCACACGCTCATGGGTCTATTTGCGGAGTTGAAGCAGGCATGGATAACGGTTGATAACCGGCTGTATCTGTGGGATTACACAACTCAAGGCTCATTCCAGGGATATGAAGCCCAACCTAATAACATCACAGCGGTACGTCTTTTGACACCGAAGAAGGGTGTATTTGTTGAGAGCGTGAACTATGTATTAGTTGTGGCGACAACTGTCGACATCTTCCTGTTGGGAGTGCAGGCGGTCACGAATAGCAGAGGTGGGAAGGAGGTCACCCTTCTCGGCACACCATTAAGCGTGCCGACAAAAGGGCTGGGGGTCAGTATTATCGAAGGGAGTAAAAACACAGGAAGAATCTTCTTTGGCGGAAGGGGCGATAACGATGTTTACGAATTTACATATCAGGTTTGAAAGCCATCTTATGAGGTTTTTGAGGATCTAAGGGCACTAATAAGTATACAGGTACAAGAGAAATGGTTTTATGGACAGTGTGGAAAGGTTTGCCATACAAACGGCGGTGTTTCATCATTTGCCCCAAGACTCCCGTTTTGGGGCAGCCCTAAAGATAGTAGGTTTATCCTCGCTCCAGCACCAAAAAGAACGACAAGCTTATAGAACTGATTTAGCCGAATACATCGTACAAATGGTGATGGATGATACACGGAATCTTCTATATACTTTATCATCTAAATCGGCAATCAGGGCCTTTCATGTCAAGGGAGATACTGCTCTCCAGCTAACTATCACCCATTCCTTCTCACACACCTTGGCAAATATTAGGGTCATGATTGGAAATACGCCATTACTAGAACCCAAAACTCCCATCATAGCCATTAGTCCCGTCACCTCATCCGAGGCTCGCCGTACACATTTGATTGCCGTTACGACATCAGGCTGTAGACTGTACATGAGCGCCGTAACTTCGGAATATGGTTTTGGGGGTGCCGATGCTGCGCCAACAGCTATGCAGGTTATCCATGTCCGCTTCCCACCATCAGGGACCGGGCATCAGAGTTCTCTCAAACCTGCAAGGAGAGCCAAGGTTTTCCCGCCTGGGTACTTTTTCTGCTTCGTAGACAAGCCGGACTCGAACGTTGATGAGCTATTCTTGTCCGCTCCCGACTCCGGGAAGATTGCATTACTGGCTGAGAGTGGAACCTCTAGACTCCAGCTTGCCGAGACCGGCATGACTTTGCAGCTTGATTCCCGTGTAGAAGCTGTCGAGCTTGTTTCTGCCCCTTTTGGCGCCAGCAAGGGGCCTAACGGTTTTGGGAACGAGGCTGCAGTGCAGTATGATATGACCCCAACTGAGGTGGCAATATTGACAAATTCCGGGATCCACATTATCAAGAGACGGAGACTTGTGGAGGTGTTTGACGCCGCCATCCGCTATGGTTCAACCGGCTCCCCGCTTGGCGTTGAGGGTGAAGTGCGGAAATTCTTTGAGACATATGGGCGAGGAGAGGGATGTGCATCTGCACTCGCTGTTGCATGCAGTGCCAGTATCGATGCCAACCAAATGCAGGCACGTATTACCGACGTTGAGGTGTGCGATCTTGCACGTAAATATTTTATTGAGTTTGGCGGGAAGCCACGTACTGAAAGTGTCTATGATTCGTACGATCAATCCGCACTACCGAGTTTGGATAATATCAAGGTCTCTGGCAGAGCGGAAGGCATTGCTCTCTACATCTCGAGGATCGTCAGGTCAATATGGAAAAGCGTCATGATTGTCGAGACCCCTGGCCCCGCACCAATATACAAGAGCAATGTTCCAATTTCTAAGCTCAAGGGGATCCAGGAACAGCTAGTCAGGTTGTTAGAGTTTTTGATAACAAATCGCAGCTTTATTGTCGGCCTGTCTGGCGCAGAGTCACTCATGGGGCTGGGAAGCCGTGTCGAGGAGGTTGCTCAACAAGCTGAACATCGCATGCTCCATGCTCTTGTTGCCCTCATCAACAGTATGATTGAGGGGGTTTCGTTCGTTCTTTTCTTGTTTGATGATAAGCTCGACGATATCATTCTCAGCCTGCTCCCGGCCCAACAGGAGGAGGTTAAGAGGATTACTTATGATGGACTCTTCACTACCGATAGTGGGCAAGCGCTTGCGAAGGATCTTGTCACTGCTATCGTGAATAGAAATATTGCCGCAGGCATGAACGTAGATACAATCGCGGATGCGCTCAGAAGACGATGCGGGACCTTCTGTTCGGCGGATGATGTAGTGGTATTTAAGGCTATCGAGCAGGTCCGTAGAGCAAAGAACGAGACCTCAGATCCAGATGCTAGAAACAGACTGCTCCGGGAATCATTAAGGCTCTTTGAGGAGACGGCGAGAAGTTTGACCATGGAGAATTTGAGGGATACTCTAGAGCATTACAGGGAATTGGGCTATTATCCAGGTGCGGTGCAGCTGGCACTGAAGGTCGCAAATGAACTTGATAGGGGCAATGAAGCTCTTGGGTTTTTAGCTGATGGTGGTTTAGAAACTGTAAGTTTTTATTTTTATTTTTGTGTTGACGATTGGTGGGTGCTAACTTGGAGAATAGGATCCAAGATCTGTATTTTATCATAAGCGGGTCGAGTGCTATCGTCTGATTTTTGAGGTCCTTGAGGAGTTGGATCTTGTATTTGGCACCGTACCGGAAATGATTGATGGGGTTCCCAGCCCAGCCACACGCATTCGGAATGACACATGGACCCTTGTCTATAGCTCTCTTGATGAGACGTTCCACAACACCCTTTATGACTGGCTCTTTACAAGAGGCGGTGTGGGTAGCAGTGAACGTCTCCTTGACGTTGAATCGCCACACGTTCTTTCCTATCTTAAACGCACTTCCGTAACCTCGCTTCCCCACTGCGAGTTATTATGGCAGTACCACGCACGTCGTGAGAATTTCTTTGCGGCGGCGGAGGTGCTCCACAAACTCGCCCAGAGTGATTTTGACCTAACACTGGGTAAGAGATTGGAGTTTTTGAGCCGTGCGAGGGGCTTTTGCCAGAGCTATGGGCCCATGGGCACAAGACAGAAGATGAATGAGTTGAGCCACACGATCCAGGAAGAATTAGATGTGGCGGCAATTCAGGATGACATATTGAAGAGGATCAAGGATGATGAGAGGATCACAGCAGGGAAGAAGGAGAAATTGGCGAAAGAGTTGGACGCAAACTTGATGAGTTTGAGTGATGTACGTTTCTACATGCCTCTTTTGTTGCGCTAGATGGTTGTTGACTAACTGGAAAAACAGCTTTTCAATAAATACGCGGATCCGTATGGCTACATGGATATCTGTCTCGCCATCTTCCAGGGTGCAGATTACCGCGGTGCCAACGATATTAGAAAATGTTGGGAACAGCTCATCTCTCAGGTTCATGCTAAAGCCGTTGCCGACCAGCGAGTGCAGCCCTTCGAGTTAGTTGCCGACACCGTTCGTCGTCTCGGCGCACGCTTCGCATTATCAGAGTACATCTTCCCTCCAAACGATCTTGTGCCCCTTCTTGAGATCTATGCCTACGAGAATCAGCGCGATGTTGGCCCGCCTACGTGGGTCGTTGATACTTTATCGGAGGCTGGGATCGCAAACGAGACCATTCTTAGAATACTTGATGAGATGTTCTGGCGCGACGAAGTCCCGTTCAAGGGAACTGCAAGGAGAAGACTGGTGCGTGATGCCACCTTTGTGGCAGAGAAGTGGTTTGCAGCTGCCGTGAGAAGAGGCGGCGAGGCTGCCTTGAAAACAGAGATGGTCAAGAATGTGCTGCATCAATTCGCACAGGCAATTCCAGACGGTTCCGATAAGGAGAGGATTGTGAGGTTGATTGAGGAGATCACAAAGAGGCTAGGGTAGTAGTGTTGTATCTTGTCAAACATGGGGAAATGATTAATGCAAGGTTTATTCCTTTATCCTTTTTGTATTTGTGTTGTGTGGTTTTGGTACAAATAATGTCTTTTTTTTTTGTCGATTTCTCGAACGACGAGAAGCCAGTAAAGAGTTTGTATGGATACATACATGTAGTTGTTTGGTAGGGTTGATAGAATATTCACCCCCCCCCCCCTTTTTTTTCTCGAGATTTTTCCACACAGATACTATTACATGTGTCAGGGATAGCGGTTGTATATTAGTACATGTATTGTTAGTACTACACGCATTCCGGCATCCTTTAGTACACGTAGATTGCGGATTTTGTTCTTGGCAGGCGTTATGTTTCTGTTGTGTACTTGTAGGGATTTAACAGATCCTTGGAAAGCTTGGTTTGACTTGATCGATCGATACTTAGATCGTCCCAGGATTGTTATTTGAGACTGTCAGAAGTACATGTACTTACTCTAGAGTTAGAGTCGCAGAAACGTGATCCGACAAAAAATGTTTCTGACTGATCTCACTGGTCGCCGCAAGCTGTCCCTGCCTTTTTCATCCACGTGTGTGTAACTCGGGAAAATAGTACCTAAATGACATCATTTCCGGGGTTATCCGTAGTTGGGTGCTCTTCTCCACGAGGGGTTGTTAACCACCATAAAGACTCCCACACCTTACCATTCCTGATACCGACAGCCTTATCCGTTAAATATCTCCGATTCGTTCAATCAATTTCAACATTTTATCTAATTTGGGTAATAGAAAGGAATCCTAGAGCTACTACGGTGGGGATAAGAACTGCCTATCATGACTTCCGGTACGATCATTCCTACTATCTCTGAGGAGGCAACATTACAGCTACCGGCATCGACGGACCATAGCAGTGTATGTTGCTTCTTAGCCCCGTCGCAAAGACGGTCGATGAACTGATGGTGATGAATAGCATGACCATGCAGTGTATATTGACGGTGAAGACGATGATGAGGATAACGAGCATGTTCTCCAGGTGAGTATAAATCCGATAGGGGAAAGCCCAAAAGGAGGCCCACATGCCCATTTTTATGCCTTCATTTAAAAATGGCTATTAGAGCTTACTTAGTTTTCTTTGTCCCGATTTAGATAACATTTGATCCCCATGTTCGAGCGAGTCGTCGGCGAAAGTCTTCAATAGTCAGTATGGAGAGACTCACCCTTAGTCCCTCCTCACGTGGAAGCGGAGTAGGGGTAGGAGCAGTCGAAGCAGAATTTTGTGCCAGTCGCTCCCGCAGCAGCTGCTTTATTCATTCCCACCTGGAAGCGTATCAAGATGCGGGCGATAATCGTGTCAATGGCCCACTCGAGTGCAATAGGAATAACCCTGTTGAAAGAAGCGTTGAGCAAAATATCCCGCCATTTATGAGTAAATCAGAGCTCTCTGACATGGTTCTCGGGGTTGGAGAGTTGAGCAAGCGATTCTCAAACATGCGTCTAAAGATCAAGGTTAAGACGGTAATGATCCTGACGAAGACTTATGATAAGTCGCTTATCAAGCGCACAAGGAGATTGGCGGAGTGGATGCTGTCGCCCGAGAGGGGGAAAGCTTACGTTGTCTATATTGATAGTGTTTTTAAGGATACACCAGAGCTGGATATCAAGGGATTCTTTGAGCAGTATCCACAGTATAAGTCCCGTGTTCACTGGTGGGACGCAGAGCTCTGTGCAACGAAACCTCACACATTTGATATGGTGTTGACATTGGGAGGTGATGGTACAGTCCTATATGCGAGTTGGCTCTTCCAGAAGGTTGTCCCGCCCGTGTTCTCATTCGCTCTGGGTTCATTGGGGTTCTTGACGAAGTTTGATTTCCCAGGGTTCCAGGAAACCCTTTCTAGCGCTATCAAGGATGGTGTGATGATTGGGTTGAGGTTGAGGTTCCAAGGTTTGTCCCATCATAAGTGATCACTCGATCTTATTACTACATGTATTAACAAGATCGGGGGGGTTTTTTTTTTAGGGGCAATCATGCGATGTATTGATAAAGATGGAGTCGAGAATAAGGATCGGGATATCACAGCAGAAATTCTAGATAGGGCGGTTAATAGGCAGCTGACGCATCGATTTGATGTGGCCTACACCGTCCTCAACGAGATTGTGGTTGATCGTGGACCAAACGCTAGTACGTAACCTCCAGCCACATATACGCTTCACTGTGTTGCTCGAGTGTTAATCTTCACTGTAAATAGCCATGTCTGCTACAGAGCTTTATGGTGATGATATGCATCTCACCACTGTTCAGGCGGACGGTGTATGCATTGCTACTCCAACTGGATCTACTGCATACAACCTTGCTGCTGGGGGGTCTCTTTGTTATCCAGAGATCCCTGCGATGCTTGTAAGTGCTTTTGATATGAATACTGTTTCTTATTTTAATAGATGGCGTTAGGTGTCACCGATTTGCGCACATAGTCTCACCTTTCGCCCTCTGATACTCCCAGACTCTATGGTTCTTCGTGTTGGCGTCCCTTATGATGCCCGGACCACTGCTTGGGTCTCTTTTGATGGGCGGCAAAGAATTGAATTGCAACGTAGTGCTCCTACCGAAATTTTGTTTTCCTACTAGGTTATTCTAACATATCTCTTACAGAGGGTGATTATGTTATGATCACTGCTTCTCGGTTCCCATTCCCCTCTATCCAGAGCAAAGGCGAGAATAAGGATTGGTTTGACTCCATCCGGCGTACCATGAATTGGGGTGCCAGGGCGAGACAAGAAGCTTTTACTTAACCGCGCTAGTTTATTGGTGACTGTGGGTGGTATAGGTTTTTAGACGCTGTTAGACGCTGTTAGACGCTGTGTATGTCGTTTCTTTTGCGGGCTTGCGTGTTGGCTATCTTGAGGTTGTGCAGATATCCTTTGACCTCTGAGTCACTTTGATATTAATGTATCAATTTGAAAATACAAACGCCAAAAAATATTCCGTGCATACCGTAGAAGAAAAACGATAAAAATAGCGAATTCGCGAAGCTATTCTAAAATAATTAGCACAGTCCAACGGCATTCTGCAACAGCTCCGCCCATCTTTCTGGAACCATACATCCATGTTGGCTCTTCTCTACAGGGTTCCTCGCCTATCTATGTTTTGCATTGTTTCAAAGGGTTAGGGTTATCTGATTACAAACAGCACCATACATTCTCAACACTGACGCCTCAGGCTTGCCATCTCTCCAACCACCCGCCATCTCCCATCGCCCCCGTCAGACGCTCTCCTACATAGAGCCTTAGCATCACTTCCACCTACAGGCATATTATACAGTACTATCTGTCACTACTACAGGACCGATAACCACAAGAGAGGGGACCCTATTTGTTTGTGTAGGAGGATTGGCGGATCGGGGCTCGGAGGACTTCTCCTAGGCAGTCGTCAACTGAACGGGCCATCGCCTATCCAGGACGCCCCATCGATACTTCTCTAGCGTGCACAGCTTCGTCCATCTCCCAACACCCGAAAAAGATGGCAATGCTTCCGCCCCCCGCCCCGACGGCTGCCCAGCATCAGAAAGCGTGGGAAGCAAACCACAACGTCTCCGTCATTTGTCCCGACTGTCGAGAGGTTCCAGCAAACCTAGTGGAAGAGTTCTCGTCGGGTGACATGGTGTGCGGCTCTTGCGGATTAGTCCTTGGTGACCGTATCGTGGATACTAGGTCTGAGTGGCGTACATTCTCGAACGATGACCAGGGTGGTGATGACCCCTCGCGTGTTGGTGACGCTGCAAATCCGTTCTTGAACGGTGCGCAGCTCGAGACGACGATCTCTTATACACCTGGTGGTGCCGGGCGAGAGCTGCATAGGGCGCAGAGCAAGACATCTCACGATAAAACTGCGAAGGGGCTCCTGGCCGCGTACAAGGAGATTGGTGCTTTTTGCGACTCTATCAATATCCAGAAAATCGTATCAGACGCGGCCAAGCAGCTATTTAAGGTTGTTGATGATAATAAGGCGTTCAAGGGGAAGCCTCAAGAGGCCATCATTGCCGGATGCATCTTCATTGCCTGTCGTCAGTGCAATGTCCCGAGAACTTTCCGTGAGATTTTCGCGTTGACAAAGGTTCCCAAAAAGGAGATTGGGCGTGTCTTCAAGGCGCTGGAGAAGTTTTTTGCCGCACAGGATAGCAAAAAGATGGAAGAAATCACAAAGAGTGGTGGTATTGTAGATGATAGTCAGCAGTACAGGACTACTAGCTCGACGAAGGCTCACGACCTCATGATCCGTTACTGCAATAACTTGAACCTTTCACAGAACTGTACCACAATCGCCCAGGAGCTTGCTAGTAGGGCCGCGAACACCGGGACTCTGGCTGGAAGGTCCCCAATCTCCAGTGCTGCGGCTTGCATTTATATGGTCTCCTACCTCATGAAGCAGCCCAAGACCGCGAAAGAGATTTCAGGCGTCGCAGGTGTTAGTGATGGGACAATTCGGAACGCCTATAAACATCTCTACAACGATCGGCTGAAACTTATTGACCCCAAGTGGGTCGAGAATGGGAAGGGTGACATTAGCTTACTCCCATCCTCCTAAGGAGATATATCCCTATATCTTCAATACAGTGGTTAGTATAGGAGGAACTATCTATGGCCCCGCAGAAATCATTTTCCCTCTTTTATATTATTACCTAGACTGAAAGCGCAATTTCGGTTGCTATTATCTTCGCGTTCATTAAATTGACTAGTTTCTCGTTTTCTGCTTGTATTCATAGAGCTGTTTTATCTCTCTTTATCGTTGCGTAATATTGGCGTTGATAAAAATGGAACATGGGGAGGTGGGAGGCTAGGGGGGGGGGGTACTTTTTCTTCTTTTCCTTTTTCGTTCGAGTACTGTACCAGTCGATGAATTTGAGAGATCAGGTCTCATTAGGGTTCCGGCAAGAAAAAAGAGGGTTTCTTTTTTCAAGCAACCCCAATGAGTTTATGATTATTGTGGTTAGAGATATGCCGTCCTGTCGGTCAGAAACCACCGCACCGCCCCACTTATACAAAGACACTGTATTAGCGGCAAATAAATATTACCATTAGTAGCCAGCTCTTGAGAACCAAAGCCTATATGTACTTTCCTGGCCTGGTCTGCGGGGTCGTAGTTTTTTTTTTTTTTTTTTTTTTTTTTTTTTTTTTTTTTCCATAGCGAGTCACGCTACCAGACTTTCAATTGAGGGCTTGAAGTATCAGTTGGTCTTAGGCTTCTAAATCACATCCCGAAAAGTTTAGGGGTTTAGTCTAGTTAGGAAGAGTTGGTATTGGCTACGCGTATATAAACAGGCTGGTACTGGTTTGGATTTGGTTATAAGTACTTGTACTTACAGGCAATTGCCAAAGACCTAGAAATCTCCGCACCCTATCTACCGTATATGTTAATACATACATGTACTTTGGGTGTAGGGGTAAGTGAGAAGACACCACTCTGCCATGGTTGCGTGAAGGGTGTCTTCTCACTTACCCCTACACCTGAAGTACATGTAGCCATTATATCTTAGCAATACCATATGCATAACAATATGGTATTTGGTAGATAAGATACTGGATACATATACCCGCTTTTTGGTACCGAAGTAATGGTTCAGGTGATTTATCAATACTTTATCCACGTGTTAAGTGTATATTAAGATACATGTATTCACTTCTGTTAGAAATAAGTGCTCTTATAGTCGCCTGTATATACATGTATCGATCGCGTAAAATAATTGGAGGTCACATATTTTGAGCAAAAAATAAGTATCATTAACTACATGTATATTATCCAGAATATAGACTCCATTGTCCAGAATATAGACTACATGTGACCCTATAATGGTATGAGTGAACTACATGTACTCATAATGTGTTGACAGGTGAAGATCCATTCATACACAAAGCACAAACCTTAAATTGATATAGACTTTACCCCAAAATTTGGCATTCTTTTGAAAAAATTATGTACCATTAAACAGCATTGTAATTCGGCGTTCTAAAGGCACAAATTTTAGAAGTTAATACCCCTAATGTCTAGGTATCGTCTATGTTAGCTGTATATGTATATGTACATAACATTCATTCAATGTTGGTTCCCTTGTCCATTTGAAGAGGATATTATCCCTTAGGTTGTCTGGCCCCCCAGAAAAGGTTGGTTATCTCTTCTCAAATCATTGATCTCCGAGTCCCCTAAAATTCTTACTCTCTATTAGAGGGGCAGCAATTCACAGCTTAAGGGATACCTTGACTATTCTAATGGAACAAACTAATAAGTTTGAAGATAGCGGAAGAGGAAGAGGTGCTTAGGGTAAATTGAGCTTAGACAAATACAGGGGGGCTGTTTTAGTGATCGCTCAATAAAGATACCCTAGCGTGCATTGTCCATGGCCATTGTACCTACAACTACATACACCCTAAGTACATGCACTTCTACTTCTACATGTATTTAGTCCTAATACACTACCTAATCTCGTACCCACCCCTACGAGTAGACGAGTAACTTGCCGCCCCATAAAGAGGGTAGATTTCAACATTTTATGATCTTATCGATATGCTGTGCCAAGAGATTAGATGAGTCCTGCTGGGTGAGAGCTTTTATTTCCCAGCTCCCCTATCTAAATATTAATATTCACAAGGGATCGAGCCCGCCAACCGCGCGCTCTTAACTTTTCTCACACTCTCCACACCGTGTATATACCCTGGGTTTCTTTGCTCCACAAAAAAAAAGGAGAAAAAACTCGCCTTCACCCCGTATAAGTAGGCGTGCCTGTTGGCAAGCCAGTGAGCTGCTAGAAACAGGATCCATGGTTACTAATTCCCTTCCACAACTTGCCATGGACTCGGAACATTCACACTCCTCACACTCGCATTCTCACTCGCATTCTCACTCGCATTCACACTCATATTCAGGGTCGGATTCCGATTCGCACTCGCATTCACACGGGCCTTCTCATTCGCATTCACACTCCCGCGCGAATGGCCACACTCGTAATGGGTCTGCTTTAGGCGTCCAGAACGGATATGCGTTTCCATCTCCCGTTGTAGGCACATCAACGCCAGCATCCGCATATCTCGCTCCAACGGAGTTCCCTGATAATAGGAAACCCTTCGTAGGGTAATATTAGTGCATCTTGTTACTTGAAGTATTTATTATGAATACTGATTTAGCTTCAGGAATTCCTCGATATCTGTCTCAAACTTTATTACACCTCTTTCATTAGTGGTAGCCTTTGTTCTCGCAGAACTATCGTCCCCGCGCGGTCGGGTCGCATCTACCCCCGAAAATATTAATGTTTTCTCAGCGCCGAACCCACCCGGATCGTTTGGCTCTGGCCCAAGCCAATTTTCTGCGCTCATTAGCAGCCTCTCTTCAGCCTCTGCATTGGGTGCTGGAACACTACTTCTACTTGGTAGTTATGGGAAACTGCGACAGGTTATCGGGGGCGGGGGCGGGGGCGGGGGCGGAGGTGGTTCAGATGAGAGTGGCGGAAAGTTTTACCCTAAGAAGCGCGGAGAGCAATTTAACCCTCTTGTTGTGGCCGAGAAGGCACTAGGTGCTATGGTTCCTTATTTTGCGGCGATTGAGTTGGGTGCTGTTAGGACTACGGCAGTGGTTTTAGGTCTTTCTGCAGGAGGGCTGATAATGGCTGGGAGAGCCGGAGATTTAAAGGGCAAGATAAGAAGCAAGAAAGGTGCTCTGGGAGCAATCACGGGTGGTGTAGTGTATGACTTGTGGAGGAGTAGTGAATTTGGGAATGGTTTGTGCCTACCTTATCATCTCCTTTCTCCGGGGATATCGATATATTAATTGCACAATATATAGGCCCACTTTCATGCCTGATAGCATATGCTTTTCTAATTTTCTCGCTTTTATTCTTGTCATCGCCATACCCGTTATCATTCGGGACACAGACCCCGCTTTCAACAAAATCTACTCAGCTGCGGTCTAGCTTTCCAAAACTCACCCGGAATCCGTCAACCTTGATGACATCAGCACTTACCGGGAAAAGCCTATTAATATCCTCTTACCAAAGTAAACTATCGTTGATCTCCGGGGCCATTTTATCATCAATTCCTACAACAAACTGGGCCCTTGCCACTGCGTCTCCAACGGAGCATACACAACAAGGGGGTTGGGTCTACCTATGGGCTGCAGCGGCTATTGCCGGATTGATCGCTATAGAATTTGGCACAAGTGTCAGGAAGATTGGATTCGGGGTTGGAGCCTTCACAGCAGTAATAGCCTGTAGGACAATCTTAACGTCCGATATGATAGCCATAGCAGGAAATGTTATTTTTATGGGCATGGTGTGGGTGGGGATACTACTCGATGAGAAAGCCCAGAATCTTAATCATGAAGGCCACCACCATGAACCAAAGGAGGCCAAAGCTCCATCGACAATTACGAAAAGTCTTCTACGCGCATCTGAGGGACTACCTCTATTGCACGGTATCCTCATTGAAAGAGATTCGCGGCGGATCTTCTACTTCATGTGGTATGTATCATTTATTCAGATTACTATATGTGCCGTTTCTAATGATATGTTTCATAGCCTTAACTTTGCCTTTATGATCGTCCAGACCGGCTATGGCTTCGCAACAGGCTCTCTTGGTTTGATCTCAGACAGTGTTCACATGTTCTTCGACTGTCTCGCCCTGGGTGTAGGTCTTTGCGCAGCAGTGATGTCAAAATGGCCGCCCTCAATGAAGTATCCTTATGGACTGGGTAAAATGGATACTCTCGCCGGTTTTGCTAACGGCATCTTCTTGATGCTCATATCTGTTGAGATTGTCTGGGAAGCCATCGAGCGTCTCCAGAAGCCCACGGAGATGTCACGCCTAATCGAACTCATGATTGTGTCCAGTCTGGGTCTGGCAGTGAACCTGGTTGGTATTATGGCCTTCGACCACGCACACATGCACCATGGTCATAGCCACTCCCATAGCCATGGACACGCTCACGAATCCTGCCACGCTCATGCTCACGACGACGGGCATGATGAGCATCACCACTCCCATGCAGAGGAGCCCGCCGCACCCACGGCGGCCCATGCCCACTCCCATGACTCGGAGAACATGCATGGTATCTTTTTGCATATCCTTGCTGACACGCTTGGTTCTGTATCTGTCGTTATCTCAACGCTCGCAATTCAATACACTGGCTGGACCGGCTTTGACCCGCTGGCATCAGTGTTTATTGCAGTTCTCATCTTCCTGTCTGCTATCCCCCTCGTAAAGTCTTCCGCCACCAATCTCCTTCTCACTGTGCCCGCAAACACGGAATATACTCTACGTGAGACCCTCGCGGGTGTTAGCAGCGTGAGGGGTGTCGCAGGATACACAGTGCCCAAGTTCTGGGACGTTGACGGCGTAGTAAGAGGATGTTTACACGTACAGGTGGTCAGGGGTGTGGACGCCGAGGCCGTCTGCAGAGAGGTCGAAAAGTGGATTAAGAGTGGGCTTGGCAAAGTTGAGGTATGTGTAGTAGCGGAGAGAGGGGATAGTGCGGGCAATTGTTGGTGTACAAGAAACTAGGTGGGCGTATTTTTTTTCCCTTGTAGTTAATCTTTTCCCCTCCTTTCTATTCCCTCTCCCGTCATTTACCTCTCCGATGGTGACGACTGGTAATTATGTATTATGCTATATACACATGCGGATGCTGGGAATGCGCTATGAGGGGTGGATTTGGGTGACAGAACTGAGTGTCATATTGCGCATTTATTAGATATATCTCTTGAGACTTATAAAGCTAAAGACAAACAACGGTTTCTATCCCTAGGACATTGGCTTTATTGCACGAGCTTTCCCAGCCATTGGGAGCCCTTTTTGCTACTGAGACATGTACGCCGAGTCACAGAAGAAACTGATTCTGGTCCCACGTGTGTAACGACTGTAGTGATAAAGCACCCCAATAATCGATTAATGATTTAACAACAAATAAAATTCACAACCCATCACTCGACAGAGCGCAGAGTTTGGTGTTAACTAATTAAAATCCCGAGATTAGTATGGGTCGATTGTGGGTGATCAGTAGCAGCCCGAAGATTAGTCTATATTCACAATAAGAAGCGTATTCAGAAGAACTAGGGACTGGTGATAGCGAATATCCTGATGAATTGAGTGATATCCTGCGAAAAAGTATCAAATACTCATATTTATATATAATCTTCCGGATGTGGTATATGGGACAGTCTCAGTATTTTAGAACGACCGGTCACCTTTGGGGGCTCAACAGGTATGTAAATCGCCAAGACCTGGCAAACAGTGATCTGCATTGCCTCCCACGGTGAGCACGCTTGAACTCCGCAACCCCACAACTTCTCCAATCCATAAATCAATTCATTATGGCGCCTACTCTTACGGCGGTATACAGACACCCTCTTTCCATAGAGTCTCACACCTTCACATACCCTCTCTCGGAACCCATAGCCTCCTCCGCAGCTACCGGTGTAAAGACACAGCATCTTTCGGACCTACGAGCGGCAGTCATAAAACTTCAGGAGGAGGTAAATAGGCACCTGACTGAGAGGATGCAAACAGAGAAAAAGGCGGAGGATGCCATCGCCGAAGAAAATTATGGCGAAGAGGAAGGGGGGGTGGAGGATTGAGCTCACGAGGAGGGGTGGGGGCGTCATAAGGTTTCGAGGCGGTTTTTCTCTCTTTCTCTTTCCTTTTCCTTTACTTGGCGAGAGGAGGCTTTCTGTATTTGCAGCGATATCTTATGAAACATTTTGTTTCCCTCCTGCTAAAGAAGCGTTTTTGAGCTGGAGGATATAAGCTCATCAACAATAACCAAAAGAAAGGAAAAATGAAAAGAATAAGAGAAGCAAATCCAACGGCGGAGACAAAGCATAGACCCTGCGCGAGTAAAAGAACAAACATCATTAAAAAAAAAAAAAAAGCAGACTAAACCCCGAAAACCCCTATGTGTTATCAATCAAGCATATACGCTTGCTTGTAGCCTTTGCACACCTACCAACCAAAATAAAGAAAAAGAAAAAAAAAGGAATAAAAACCATGTTGTACAAAGCAGCCTATACTTTACACCTCTTTCTGAGCACAGCCGTAATGTACTACCATTCCACTAATCCCGACATAGATCATATCAGTGTTAGCCATAGTTGGAAGGCAGGCTTGGAATAAGTATTGCATACCTTGCGGTTCTCAAAATGACACTAGTCCCCAATCTTTTATGGCAAACAGGGCACACTCTTTCCTCCCCGACAATGACATGCTTATTTCGGCTTCCTAACAATCTTTCTTGGACGTCCACCCTAAAGCTCGCCCTCAATTGAGCTGCCATACGGTTTTCTACCATGCGAGAATTCGTATGTCTAATCCGACTCTGGAAATAGGTTTCTAGATTTGAAACTTTGATGTCTTCAGGGATAAGTTTCAACGCGTCTGAAGCTTCTAGCCTTGCACCATGACGAGATAGGATCGAAAGTGCTGGCCCAAGCTGCTGCATGTACCCTGGCGGGGGGCGTAAATAGAGAGAGAGGAGGGTATGATAGACCGTTGTAGGCTTTGAAGTCTCGGCCGGGTCTTCAGGGGGTGAAGCATGGTGGATTTTAGCACAGTATCTATTGCCGTCAGCACATATTTTTGCAAGTGGGGAGTGAAACACCCACTCTTCAGCCTTCTCGTGATCCTTCAGTTTAAACACATATATCTCTAAGGCAGTCTTATGTTGTCCCATATTACTCAATACTACCGCTCTTGCCTCATAAAACTCTGGATCATCCCTGGGTAACCATCCAAGAACTTTCTCATTCCGGTACTGTTTTGAGCTGATCAGGAAGTCCAACAATTTCTCTCTCCATTTCAAGCGCTCTTCTTCTCGTCCATCGAAGTCATCTTCAGTTAGAGTTTGCAAGTACACCCAGACCATCCGAGTATGGAACTCATGGGTCGGATCGTTAAGCTCGTTGATGATGTATTCCAAATATTGTACGGCAAGCATTCTGTCTATTTCTTGTAGGTACTCGAGAACTTTCCCTCTTGGCAACGATTCAGCATTCTGGGAGTCGGTAGTGAAGACTTCCATTCCCAGCTTTGGGTCTACCTTTAGCGGCCATCTTGCATATTCGAGTATCAGATCGATATGACCAGCCTTTAGGTTCTGCAAGTAGCCAATTGTTCTTTGCGGCCCCTGTAAGTTCATGGCACGAGAATCCACACGGTCCTCCTGACCAAACTGTCTCAATAACTCTAGTGCTTCTTTATGAAGTTCCTTCTGACACAAAAAGTCGACCAGTTCAGTAAACATCCCTAGATCCTGGAGTTTTTCGCTCACGACAGCCGGATCACCATGTTTTTGAACTCGAACAAATGGACCAACTAAGCGGGGATTAGTGATGATATAAATCCTGAATAGTGTCGTATCCACAAGCCTAGCCGCCTGCATCAGGTTGTCTATCCGTGTAGCGGTGGTATCCCCTTTTGGTGTTTCTGAACTTTCTATATGACTTGTAAAGCTAGCATCAAATAGATCGTTTTTTGAGATTGAGAGTGGAGAGGCGGGGCAACCGGTGTTTGTTAGAGTATCAAGCGGCTTCCCATCAGCATTGAAATATCTCGATATCTCCCGCCGTGTGTCTGCTAGAAACGCGGCCAGCTCGATGGCAGCGGCCTTTAACTCATCGCCTTGCAATATCGGGGGTGCTTCGGGAACCGTTTGGGTGTGTTTAATAGTGATACTCGCTGCATCGCTGTGATCATCCGGTATAACCGCTGCCGTATTTCGTCGTACACCAAATGAAAATATAGAAGCAGTCTCTGAATTCTTCTTCATATGTGATAGATTCGTTTTCTTCAACTCAGCAAGGTAAGAGGGAGGCTGAAGCTTCGCGGCCTCTCCTTCTCCCTCTTTCTTCTTACCAGGGCTACCACTTCCCGTTGGCGTTTTATCGGCCCCTGGCGCTTCTTGTATGGTCGTAAGGGTCTCATCACCTTGCCCGACTGCCTCGGAGGGTTTCGTTGCTTCTGTTGGTTCACCAGAGTCGGCATCTTCGATAGTTTCAGAAGGGTCGCCATCATCTCCCGAATCTGCCGGCTCAGTTGTATCTTCTTCATTCCTGTTGGTTTCAACAATTGATAAATCGCCTGCAATAACTCTAGGAAACAGTCGTATCGCCCTTTCTGGTGGTGCTGAAACTTTGATAAAAAGTTCCATACTCTCTCGATACTTTTTTTTGTCGAACAGTCTCTCTGCCTTCAACATTTGTACCTCTCGTAACTTTTCCTCCTTGCGATCTTTCAACAAAACATTTTCAAGGATTTCAAGTAGACTGATAGCCTCATCTAGATGCTCACCATCCACAAGCTCCTTGATCTGTGTCTCGTAGTCTGCTGTACTCATGCGCCATACCTGCGTTGGAGATGCGACATAAAATAGCTTTCCCGCGTGGACAAGGGACACGTTTGGTGGAGGAACATTAAGAGTCGATACACTAGGAAGATGTATCGTTTGTAGTAAAGTCTGTGTTGAGGGATTACGGACTTCAAGGTGTTGTTTTGACGTGTTAAGAGATACTAAATATGGGTATGAAAACACGATTGAATCGGGAGATACTGGCCATGGAATTGGTGGTCTATCGGGTATAACGTTGCCTTCTTTGTCAATGAACAAGCTTGTGGCTAAATAATAAGAGTAAGTGGTTGCTATAGGAGGTTGAACTTCATCCATACTTACTATCCTTTACTAATAGGAGCTCATCCCCCCCTAAACGTGTGCTCAACGGTTTCGAACCCCACCCTCCCATCCCCATGTATGCCGACCAACCCACCTGCTCTCCACCGCCTGCCACAGCAGCACCATTACCTTTGCTCTCTGGTGGGACTATATCTTCAATAGCGCCGGTCTGCACGTTAACCATCACAAATCCACCTGATAACCCCGCCACAACCTTCTGCCCACTAGCCCAAGTCAAAGACCTAATAGCTCCATTCAACATCACCTCCTTGCCTTCTTGAAACTCTTCATCATGCCAAGAATACAGCAATAGTCTCTTCTTGATCCCAATGGCCAACCGACTAACGATACTGGGGATCTGTGTCGTCTCATCCTTTTCAATGTTGCTAGTCACAGCAAGTGTGGTGGCTCCCTTCGTCTTAGATAATGTCTCCTTGAGAATGAATTCGTTGAGGTCGTGGATATGAACATAGTTGTCGCTGAGTGTGACGAGAATCTTGACCTCCTTTATACAGGCCAGAAGTTCGATCGATCTTCGTGAAAACTTGTCTATTGTACGTAAAAGTGATAGTGATATCTCGGGAGTGTCTGGGTCCAGCACTTGGCACACCCTCAAGGTGCCATTAGAAAGACCTAATAAGAGCTTGTCGCCTATGGAACATATTGGTTATCAGCCTCAAGAACAAGTGCGTACGATGTTATAACTGCTATTATTGGGCCATCCTACCATATGCCAACAAAGACTCAATTTTGAAGCGCTCTCTTGGGCCGAGCTCCAAGATTGAGCGGGCATTGAAGGCGTTGAGCATGGCAGAAGGGGCCAGCCCGCGGCAGAGCTAGGTCAGCTATTCAAGGACTAGATTGGTAAGCTGTAAAAATAAATGTAGACAAGAATAATAAGAAGGGGCCTGACAAAATAGCGATCGCAGGATAACCTACTACTCTACTTAGACGGAAGAGAAGACAATCAAAGGGACTGGGCCACACCACCAGTGAGGGAGTTGATGCAAGATGAAGTCGCGAAACGGCCAACACCAACTATGCCAAGAGGTGGGTGACCATGCCCAGGTTCATTGGCTCAGAGCCGCACTGACTGATTGGTCTAGAATAACTATGATAATATGGGGGAGGGGGTGAAGTCACTTGGCGAGTTAAACCCTGTAGATACATGTATGTACCTACATGTAGTAGGTACGGTATGACCTACTATATTGCATCAAATGCTTTTATTACCCATTATTCGCAAAAAAAAAAAAAAAAAAAAAAAAAACCCCACCAAGTACTTCATATTGTATCATACAAGTCGATTGAAAAAGTAGAAAATAGAGAGAGCTTTTACCCTGAAAAGACTAGCCTCTTCTCGCCTTCTTCTCTTTCTCGATTTTTCTCCGCTTCTCCCTCAGATTCTCAACCTCCTCCTCCTTCTTCTTATTCGAGAACTGCATCTTCTCGTACAATTTACGCTTCCTTCTCGACATCATGATTTTTTGCATCTCCTTTTGCTCCTCCTCTTCTCTCTCCTGCTTACTCTTCCTATCCTTCTTCTTTTTCTTATCTCCAACTGGTAGCTTGACACCAGCCGCCTCTGCTTCTAGTTCACGTTGATGCTCTTGCTGTGCTTTATCCTCCTCGTCAGACTCCAGCTCTTCCTCTTCCAATATGGCGGTTTCAACTTTTTCTTCCTCGCCTTCCTCATCACCACTTTCCAGGTCAACTTCCATTCCACCCTCGATATCCTCATCCTCATCCTTGCTCATTTCCTCATCGGCGACGCTAGACGCAGTAGGGTCATATATCTTTTCATCGACCTTGACCCATGGGCTCAAGTGGGGAGGTAGCAAAGCTCCAGGACCGTATTCGGCAGGCGAAAGTAATCTCCCAGTATTAACACAATCCCAGATGTACTGCGGCTGTATATAAATGCGTCCCGGGATTCTTCCATTGACTCTTCTGGGCTTCGATGAATTTGCCACTTCTTCACCATCAACTGGCATGAGTGGAAGTGCAACTTGTTTAGCTGGGGGGCGATCAATAACCTGGTGAGTGATTGACGGATCATTCTCGTTTTCGGTGTATGCACCCTCTCCGAGGATCAGATCCCATCCAATTCTCTTACATCCGAATGATCTCAGAAGAAACTCGAGCGGCTGTCTTGGAGTTTCGCGGGAAAGGAAAAAGGTGAATGGCGCAAAGAGATTTGCTGGGTCTTGAGATCCTGACGTCCCGGCGTTGCTCATGTGGGGTTGTAGTAGCAAATCCGCACCAGTGGCGACGGGCTGAAAAGTATCAATGATACCCTCACCTACAGTAGACTCCTCTTCCAGTGTAGCAGACTCGACAACCTCATCCTCATCCTTCCCAAGAGTGGCGATCTTTTCGCCAAGTGTGGCAAGCTGCTTCGACATCACCTTGGTATTCCTTTTATCGTTTTCAACAGCCGGTAGAAGACCAACGCCTTTTGCCTCTAGGCTAAAAGCACTTAGTCCCGCACCCTTCGAGTCCGCGTATACGTCAAATTTGGGTGGATACACGAGACCTTCCTTAGTGTAAAGTCTGAAAAGCACAAATCCAACCAAAGTGCTATAGAACTCGATGAATGTACCCATAACCCTGAAATCAACATCTACAGGAACGTTCTGCGCAAACTTGTATGGCACTAGCCACAGAACCTCTTGTCCTTGAATCTCCGCTTGGTAGTATATTCCCTTGATTGATAGGAAACTCTTTCTCAATGAATGCGTGCGGATAATATAGTGCTGCCACTCATTGGCAAGTCTCTCGCATGTTGCAATAGTCTCGGGATTTAGGTTGTGATTGGTGGGAAGGTTGGCAAAAAGAAACAACATAGAAACTGCATCGTCGAGGTCACGGAGTGCGTCAGTGAAGGTGGGATAGCGCTCCTTAACGATGTGGTCAAGTTTGACCTGAGGCTTATTATTAGTCTCGAGGCGCTTTGCGTCAGAATAGTCTCCGCGACCAAGAGCTTTGCTAAGCTTTTTGGCAAAAGCTTTGTGTTCGCGGAATTTTTCGAGGACAGGCTCGTGAAGCAGGTATTGAATATCTTTGGCCTATAGTAGCCAAGTCAGTTGAATCTAGTCTAGTAGTGAAAAGAATTGATTTTTGAACATACATAGTAGAAAGTTGTGGCAGCAGTAGAGCCTCTGTTTGCCTTTCTCTTATTTCGGGGTTCACGGGGGTAGATTCCTTCGCACAATTGGTCAGTAAGCCTTATCTTCTGCTCTGTTTAATGGATTTTATATGCCTTTGAAGATGCATAACCTTCTAAAATCAGGCAGAGAAACCTGGAGCTTGCGGACTGCCTTGGTTCTGGTTATAAAGTTTTTTGCATTACCGGCAACGCCTATGCAGCAGTACAATTAGTAAGAAAGTTCCCAGTAATTCAAGCTGCCATTTAAGTCACTGTAGTGAATAGTACTGTAGTGAATGGTACTGTATGTGGTAGTGAGGATTATTACCCTTCTTCTTGATGCGACCCATTATGAATTGTGTATTATCTTCTGCTGGAAAGTATATGCAGCTGGTGTTGGTTAATGGCAGGAAGAAAAGAAGGGAATTTTTTCTTGTGAGCCTGGGTTGCACTTGCGGCTAGTACGGTGCGGCTTAAAAGCCCTAACCAAACAAGGGCATTGTCTCTCAGCGATAAGCGAAGTAACACACATTACCCGGCCCTATCAAGGGCTGGTGGCTCGACCTGCAGCTTGGAGCGATTCAACTATGTGTGAACCACGTTTAAATATAAAACGTAGCTGCTATATACATCTTAGCATCCCCCCTGGGCCTTTTCCCTCCCTTTAGTTTTCGAAATACATGAGAAGCAAATCCGTAGAAGAGTGGCTGGATGATGTAAACTGTTCAGATCACCTTTGGCCTAATGCGTTTAGCCGTTGAGGTGTGTAGGCGGATTAGTCCCTGAGGATAGTTGAATCAGCCAAAGATGTTTTGCATTTATCGAGTAACGATTTTTTCAATATAGTAAGCTAGCTAGGGCCTTGAATATGTGTGCTCACCAGCTGGCTTGATGATATTCCCTGATGCATCCCTGACTTCCGAGTTTGCTTTTGTCCAAGCCTTCCCCTCCTCAGTCTGGCTCCAATGTTTCCCCGCCTTGATGAGCTCAAGCTCTTCCTTCGTAACCTTTGTCTCTGGATATCTCCCAAACCCCCTTGACTCGAACCCGGCCTCAATAACAGAAAGCGGCGCATTTACTCCAGCCTCGCGCGCGATGTCAAGAATTTCCATACGCCGATGAGCGGCATCCTTGGTTGCCGTAGCGACAAGGCGGTCGATCTCCTCTTCTGTGAGTTTTTGGGCGGGGCTTGACATTGTTTGTATTTGATGTTTACGTGGGCTGGTATTTGGTGGTTGGTAGTTGGTGGTTGGTGGTTAGTGGTTGGTGGTTGGTGATAGTGAGGGGAGGCCTAATATAGAGCCGAGTGCTTATATAACAATCTCTAGTTTAAATCCAAATAGACGTTATTAGATCAAATCCGATATTCTTTTAACCCAATCTAATGTTAGTTTTACGAATTGCATGGCCTCACAGATTGTCACTCGCTATACTTATTACACGATATTCAAATACATGTACTAGGAGTGTAGGGGTAAGTCTATACATGTAGTGGTCGTGGTTGCAACAGCAATAGGTGTCTCAGACTTACCCCTACACCCGTAGTACGATAGTCATCATATAATAACCTATAATCTAGGTGGGTAGGAAATTCAAACCTCTAGGGTACTACATGTATCTACAGGTGTTGGTTAGGGTAGAGGATGTGTCCCTAAACCCTGCCCTTTTTCTTTTTGTTGTCGAGTTATAAAATTATTTGGACTGGGACAATAGAGCGTATTGGCCAACAACTTCTGAGTCAGAATATTTCGAAATTTGAAGGTATGAGTGTGGCTAACACGCTCTAAAGCCCTTTTTCCACTTGTACTCGTTTATCAGAATCTCTCATACAATTCGCCCCTGTCCGCCATTTGGTTCTTAAGTAGTAGTACATTAGTATATTAGTAAGCAAAATCAATGTCACGGCCAGGGCTCAAATTCATGGTGGGAGACTTTGCGCTGGATGCATCCACGCCAAGAGACAGGGTTAGAGACTCAGACTGACAGCAACATAATACAAAATATATCATTTCGCGGTCTTGCTTTGGGGTTTGAGATACCCTTCGTGAAGCTCGAGTGTTCTAGGAGTGGCTGGCTTTCCGGCATATTGGACGCTGGATGCAATGGCGGGGTGCCAAGGCTCTGCCGAGCCATTAAAAAAGACTCTGGATGTCTTTGGCTGCGGGCTACGCTGCCAAGCCGCTTCATGGACAAGTAATTGCTTTATCAAGCATCTTATCTTATCTTAGCCTATCCAGGATTTTTTTGGGAGCCGCTGATTATCACTTTAATTTTGTACATATTCCACGGTATACCTTTATAATGATGGCAGGGAGAGTTAAACCCACTACCCAATCTTTAGACGGGGCAATGGTTTGTAATCCCCCACCGAAGCGTTCAGCGCCCGCAGAATCCAATCTAGCAACAAAGAAAAGGAAAGCATCTACCAAGTGTGGTAAGGAATCCATGCGACTTTCCTGTTTTTTCCTTCCGCAATTTAGAGTTTGGGCTCAATTAACAATAAAGATAAATAGTAAGCTCATGTCCTTACCCAGACTGTGGGAAATCATTCACGAAGCCATGTCGTCTTGAGGAACATATCCGTTCTCACACCGGAGAAAGACCTTTCATATGCACGGCGGATCCAGAGAATTGCGATAAAAGATTTCTACGAAACTCGCATCTCAAAGCACATGTAAAAGCATTGCATACCAAAGAAAAACCATGTAAATGCACGTTCATGGTTTTCCCCGGGGCCGAAGAGGATAGAGGTGCTTTTGGATTTAAGAGGAAGGCACCCGGCGTTGTCATGGAAAAAAATAGCGGTGATGATAATGGACCCAGAGAATGCGGAGCGACCTTTACTACAAATCAACAATTAAAGAGGCATTTAGAGAGTCATATGAAAAGTTTTCCTCATGTTGTAGGTTGGGGTTGCTTCTATGCTGGTATCATCTTGACTGACTGGACCAAACTGTAGTGCACAGACTATCCTCCATGCTCTGAAGGATTTCGAAAACGTGGACCATTACGGCGTCATATCCGCACCGTACACCTTAAATTGTTGCCATGGGGATGTACGTATAAGGACGTAGATAACCCCGGGGTTGAGTGTATAGCTGCCTTCGATACAAAAGGAAAGCTGGGGAGCCACATAGATAGAGTTCACAAAGGCTTGATGCCAGCACTCTATACCTGTGCCATGTGTAGTGCTTATATAGAAGACGGAAAGGAACCAGAGCTAGCCCCCGAGGAGAAAATTATCGCCACGGAAAGGCGAGGAGCAGAGGATGGGATGGATAGGCCATCGTTAGGAAACTCGGATTTTTGCGTTGGTGGAGTTGTGGAAGATCTCGACCCAGGATCCTCCACTCCCTTCCCAACAGTCCGTTCGATTCTTGTCACCAAGCTAGAAGAGAAAACACTGAACCCCGAAACTTCTAGGCTTCAGGGTAAAATCGGCTTCAAAACATATCTAGAGCTTCGCCGCCACACGATTAAAATGCATCCTCCCACCTGTGTCAAATGCCGTTACACTTTTAAAAACGCTAGGAATCTGAAGATACACATCACAAATACCCATGGTGCCCTTCTAGAGGAGAGGAGGCAACATATTTGCGAGCAGTGTGGCGCGGGCTTCACAAAGGTATTTCTCACCTATGATTTTCAGAGCCCTATTACTCAATAGTTTTTACATATAGAAACATGCATTAAAAGTCCACATTCGTCGAGTACATGAGGACCTTCGTCCTTTCGTCTGCACAGACTGCCCTAAAACTTATGGCTATAAATCTCAGCTCCAAATTCACATAGAGAATCATCATTCCGGTCGCAAGAAGCCCCAAAGGAGGCCACGTAGCAGATCTACAAAGAAGCCAAATCTCATACAACAGCTTACTGGTATGGGGTACGAAGAAAGCGGAAGGCACATCAAATGTCTTGTCGAAAATTGCGATTATAGATTCGTTAGAATTTACGACTTAAAGGTACATTTAGGGAGTTTAAAGCATCACGGATTTGATGAAGGTCAGGTAGAAGAATTGATAATTGAGGCGAAGGGGGGTAAACAAGAAGAAAACGGAGAATATGATGAGAGTTACTATGACGACGAGGAGGGTGAGATGACAGATACAGCCAGTTCTGGTAGTGGGAGTGATGAAGAGAGCGATTGGATAATGGATGGAATGGAATATGCAAATCTGTGGGATGAAATGGGTGATATGGATCTGGATAAACAGAGTGAGGGTGTTCTTGAGGAGCTATGATCGGCTCTGCCCGCCTATAGTTGTATATACATACATGTAATCTATAAGAGCAAAGTGTGCATGGTACTAAAATGTACTTGTCCAATTGGGCAATTTTAGATATATGTCTAGAAACATATAAATGTTTGCACCCTATCATTTCTAGAATGAGGAGAGGAAGGAGAAGGAGAAGGAGAGGGGAAGGAGAGGGGAACGAGAGGGGAAGGAGAAGGAGAGGAGAGGGAAATTCTTACCGCCTCCACTCCGTTGGGATAATCAGAGCCGAGATATTGGTGAGGTCTCATCCATAAATCATAAAGTCATATTCTACCACTATAGACAATAGCAAGCCTAGAAGGTCGAAGGAAGCTTTTTGTACCGCTGCTGCTCTCTGTGGTCACTCTGAATCCCGTATTTGGATTTCACTTACCTACTCTATCTCAACAAAAGATCTCTATGTTACAACTGGAGATGCACTCGCCCCCCTTAAAACGCTCTGTAACAGCTCCAGTTTTGGGCGCTACTAAAGCTCAGGCAAATTTTATTACAGGGAGTGTTCCTCGAAATCGCTCCCTCGGTCCAAATCCTCAGTCCCGAGCACACGGCAACGATTCCCCGAGACCTTCAGACCTACTTTGCCACAAGTCAGCGTTAATAGGAACTCCAAGCTCACCTTTGCACCTGCATTCATACCCAGATCCCCAGTCGTCAGCTTCAGGGATCGGAAACGCTGGGCTTCACACCGATCAAGTACAAGCGTTTGGGTCTGGTACTTCTAAGTTACATCTCCAGAACCCAAGAAAACTCGATGCTTTTGCCTCTGGATTACAGCCCCCGATGACCGATACCTCTGAGGCCAGTAGTTCATCTGTTGGGAGAGTCTATACAAGCGCAAGGACATCGCCAAGATCCTCTGAGATCCAGCATACTCCACAAAACGAAGCAAATTATGATTACTTGGGGGTACTACAAAAACCGAACTATCACTCGAACACATCTTCTCAATCATGCTTGAGCTTTTATGTTCCACCGACATTCGATACGGGGAAGGTACATGCTGACAGTGAGCATTCAGGCATGAGCGGATTTACATGGACTGATAGTGAGAAAGATGGAGTTCAGGGCGAGGTATCGGGTTATGTTACAGCAGAGGTTCAAAGGGGCCCTAGAATTGCTACCGAGGAAGATATACTGGATTTACAGTTTCCAATATTAACGACTCCTGACTTACAACCACTCGCGCAAGCATCCTCAATTTTGGGGATGAATCCAGGCTATTTCGAAAGGAAGCTCTCAATTGATGATCCCGACCCTTCATTTCACCGACCCTTCAATAGCCCCGTACAAAGTCAACCACCGGATGAAGTGCTGGTTAAACAAATGGGATCTTTTGGAGTTCATCACCTGAGAAGTGGTAACTTAGGTCAACTACCCCGTATCACTGCCGCCGAGGCAGTTCCCCCACCTCCCCCTAGTATTAAATTAGGTTTACCGGAGAAGATCACTCAGTTAGAAAGACCGTTGACAGTTCCTCCAATTGTACCAAATGGAGAGGTAATACCCAGTACTGTGGTTCTTCCCGGTGAATACTCCCGTCGGCGCCATAGCGGATCTCACATACTTTCCCATGGGCATAGGAATTTTGGCCTAAATCTCCAGATTATAGATCATGTGCCAGCATCGCCGTTGCCAAAAATAGTTATTGGGCCTCGAGTTTCATCCGATAGACCACCAAATACACCCGAATCTCCATTTACGATGATTTCGAGGGAGAAAACCAAAGTGAAGGGTAGAAGGCAGAATTCGGCATCATCCTTAATCACATTCTTATCTGTGGTTAGCCCGACCGAGGCTTGTGGCGTTCCAAGGAGATTGAGACCAAAATCTTTCAGGGGGGCGAATCTGTCGGAAGTATTACCAGTAACGGTTCCTGCAATAATGGCAATATGCCTGGCGCCTGCGTATGGGGAAACACATATTTTTCTGACTGGGATGGATAGCACAACTAGATCAGCTAATGGTGTGTAAATGTACGCAAAAACTCTGAGTTTTACATCTACTGACATTTTCATGGAAGCAGCACCCCTGGCGTCCATTTCTCGGGACATTATTGAGAGGTCACCTTGCATGAGAAGCTTGCGAAGTGTGATTGAGAAAGATGGTTTAAAAATCCCTTCGAGTGATATTTAGGGCCCGCTAAGAGATACATTCGGACACTAGGTTGCAGTTGGAGGGTCCTTCGATAAGAAGAATGGCCTACCGCAGCCGGTATATGCACATTGCGTGGTATGGGGTTTTCTTGTCCTTGTTGGATTTAGAATGAATGATTAATGGCTCTTCAATTGGCTAAATTCAAGCCAAGGGGATTGGTTGTTTTTATTAAGACCCCCCGTGTACTAAGTAATGATTGATGATTAACAAAGTCCTAATTCATGCGAAATCACTCGACCTACCATCGCCAAGCCATACCGCGAATGATGGTTCGCTCGCCGCTTCTCTTGGCAATGATATATGAAGGGAACCTTGTAGATCACCTTAACAAAATTTCCTTGCTGGGGGAAACGGCGACTGGACCATCACGGCGACTGGGCCATCATTCGCGGTATCATTTATTGAGTATAACGTGACTAGTGTTATAGGGTACAGCGGTGGGTAATAAGTCATCGGATGCCCTAGCCACAATTTTGCCTGCAAACGCGCATTCTGGTGGATGACTTATTACCCACCGCTGTACCTTCCATAAGGGCAATCTCTCTATAAGGGTACCACTTTTGGTCTGTTTTCTTTTATTTGTATGCTCCTCGAGTCTATATAAGGCAATCCCACTATAAGCCAAATCCCGGCCCCGAGCGTACTTAGAAAGCTCCGGATCTATATAATTATAGCGGGTTGTATTAGGGTGGGTAGTAGGGGAAATACCTGGATAATACAATGCCCTGAAACTTGTGCCGTACGATGATATACCCTTTGCTCCCCTATGTGTACGTATGTAAAACCCTCTAGTACCTGTACTTCTTGGGGTCTAATTGGGCACAAATTACTTTATCCCAATACACGATATTGCATTTACCATTTAAAACCGTTAAAGGGATAAAGCACAAACAGTCCATAAACATAAACAGTTTTATCAGTACTTTCCGTATTTCTGGGAGGTTGTTTGTAATCGATGTTTCCTATAAAGCGTGCAGAGTATCATGTACTACTTGAGAGATTATTACTAATCACCCAAGGATGTAGGTTGAAATACATGTACCTACCACGCGCTAAACGTCAGATAAACTGCATGTGTGTTATAAACAACATGACCCACAACATCAATATATACACGGACTCCTCTTCTCTCGGAGGTACAGGGCTCTTTGCAGCTACTAAGATCACACCCGGACAACTCGTTCTTGGAATACCAAAGCCGCTTATCACTGTCCCAGACGATGCGCATCTTGCGGAATGCTGCAGTGGGTGTATGATATGGAAACCCGCCGGAGTTGGGACATCTATGTTGAATTTGTATGAAGACAAGACATCCTTGAACTACTGTACTGGATGTAGAGTGGTGAAGTATTGTGGTAAGGTACGTTTTAAGGGCTAAGCTTACTGGAGACCACTTAACTCTAAGTTAACAAATGCAAAGGATTGCCAAAGGGCGGACTGGCGCGCACTCCACAAAGTTGAATGTGCAATTTTCAAGAAACTCTACCCACGCATACTTCCCGGGTCTGTCCGTGCTACCATACGCATGTTATTAACCACTCCTGGGGAAATATGGGCCCAGATACGCACACTCGAGAGTCACGAGAGCGAATTCAGGAGAACGGATAAATGGGAGATGATATCTTTAATGGCTAAAGGAGCGCATGCTTATTCAGGAACAATCTTGGGAGAGGAGGATGTCCGAGGGGTCTATGCAAGGGTTTGAAACATCTATCATTGACATATAAGTTGTAAGTTAATGCTAACGGAGGAAGATAAAAGCTTCTGATTAACAGTATCACCCTCGTTAACTCTACTTTCGATCCAATTGGTATTGCATTTGATCCATTAGCAAGTCTGATAAATCATTCGTGCGACCCAAACTCGGTGATGGTATTCGATGGCCGTGCCCTTTTAGTCAGAGCACTACGGGAAATTTCAAAAAACGAAGAAGTAACAATATCTTACATCGATAACACTAGTCCAGCCTCTCGCCGTCGTTCAGAGCTATTGGAACAATATTTTTTCACATGCTCATGTCAGAAATGTATATCTGCTGTGACTGGAGGAGAATTGGGGGGGCTAGTCATTGATACTCCAGAAAGTTCAATCTCTTATATTGAAGGGGATGCCTGGGCGGCTATTACTACACCTTCGGAAGATATGCTGTTGAAAGCCATAAAAAAACTTCATACAACAAAATTATGGCCACTACAACGACAACCACTGCCGTTGCTGCATAACGAACTCATACACAGCATCTACATCCCTTTATCGAAATGGCCTCAAGCACTACTCCACTCGTTACTGCTATATCTATATGTTGATCCTGTGCACTATCCACAGAGACATCATCCGGTGAGAGTCACGCATGCTTTCACGCTTGCTAGTTTATTTCTCCAGGTCTCCGGAGGTTTGGAATCTTTGGAAACGATAGCACCAAAGGCCAAAGGATTGAACTTAGATTTAGGGAAGATCATATGGGGTCTGCTATGTGAAATAGTCGCTCACGTGGATTTATCTCATGGTACCGGGAGTGCATTTGCACAGACTGTAAGGAAAAAGAAACAAGAAGTTGGCCGAGATTTGGGTGCCAATGAGGTTACTGGGGCATGGGTGGGAAAGAAAGTAGGTGATATTGGATTAGGGGAAGAGTTGATGAAGGCTAGAGTGCTGGTTGATGGATTGTTAGAAGAAATAAAGAACCACATGTAATCATTGTGTAGGGCGCTAAAAATTAATAATCTCCATACCACACCACACCAAAAAGCTGCAAAGTCCGCGGGCCTCCTCCGCAGTCTGATCTTTAGTTCTCCCACTGTATCCTATATGTGGCTTGGAGTTTTTTTGATCTCTCTAGTATTTGAATATAAGATAGTCCCGGGAAGCTAAAACATATCAGGCCTTAATTAATACGCCAGTATGATTTATTTAATAGGCCTCTAGAAATGCAGGCTGGTAATAGGTTGTATGTGGTAGGTTTAGGAGTTGTTGTAGTGGTGTTGTACTAGACACCTACTGCTGTTGCAACCGCAACTCACTGTCTACACAAAGTCGAGCACTTGGACAGAAAGTCCTGCACCTCTTATTGGCTAAACTCTTGTAAGTCTTTGCCTAAAACAGCTAGAATTTCCGTTCAACCCGACTTTCTGTTCAACTAGCATAGCTAAAACTCCCTAATGTTCTCGCACAAATTGCATGGCGGAGGCTTATTCTTAATATTAATATATTGATTATAAAAGCACCTAGTATAACCGATTTTATAAGCGATTATGTAACATGACCAGGGGGGTACTGGCCAGTAGTAAATAAAGTAGAGCACCTTCGCTCAACGATTCGCGACCGTGAACCTACATGTACTTGTAGTTAATGTGTCAAACTAGTTTTTCCAACGGTGGTAAAAACTATTTTATCACCGGTGGTAGGTATTTCACCACCAGTGGGAAACTCTCATAAGCATTAATGATTAATGTAGTATAGTCCAGCATAGAGACTGAAATTCAGTGCTTATAAAATAATTTACTACCGTTGGTAAAATTGGTTTTGACGCATTTACCGCTCCATACATATAAGTATCCTCGCCGAAAGTAAGAGTGTAACCTATACTTGCCGCGAGAATAAGTTTCTGCCACCACTTCTGTGTTGCAACAGCGTCTTCTCGTGCAAACCTGGTGGAAACTTATTCTCGCCGCAAGTATAAATCCCTAAATAATATAAGTACATATATGTACCTACTACATACTTGTGGTTCATGGCGTTTCTGAATATGAATATGACCACTATTGCATGCCGTGCGGAGAGTCAGTTTTTGTGTGCATGCAATATCAGTCATATGTGTTCGCTAACCGCTAGCTGCTCTGAGGAGGTCTAACTCTCCTTAGGGCAACACCACAGCCGCAGCCTAGAGTAAAGTAATTCACTCCCTAAATATAAATACTAACTACATATACATGTAATCGCTCAATAAAGAACAGTTCCGGGCTTTTAACAAAGTGATTTAGTGAGTGAGGTTTGCTCCGTTCCCACTTTACATGTGAACATTAACTGCCACAGCATTGAGAACAGCCAACGGCGCACAAGTAAATACATGTACATGTATCTACCTGTATTTCTAGTCTTATATATATACACATTGATTTAGGGATATCAAAAAAAATACTAACATGTGCCGTACCAACAATTACCCATTGAAATAGGACAGACTTAAGGGAACAAGTCACGGTTATCGAAGGCCATGAGCTTCAGTTGCTGACCTCCTTCCTCTTCAATATCACCATATGTTTTCCCGCCTAAATCCGCCTGTGTATCCAACCATGCTAAGAAGTCGTCCGTGGACCTGCATCCGGCATGCCCGTGATGCTTTCTCTTCAAGGCACTCAAAGCGCTGAAAACTTTCTCCTGGATATCACTATCAATCCCTTCCTCGGCACTTTTCAGAAGAGTCTCCTCAAATAAGGAGCAGAACTTCCTTTCGTCGATGCCATCTCTGGCAGGATTGAAACGAATAGATCCATCACCCTGCTTTTTAATAGCTTCTGCGTCAGATCGCATGTCCTCGTTTAGGAAATTGTCCTCAATAACAATGGCCGATTTGCCCATGAATTCCGGATCACCATTCTTGAAAAGGTGGTGAAGTGTTTGCAGGCCCTGCCCAGTGAGGAACTCAGAGCGGGTTGCGGGTGACTTAATAGCCTGGTTGAGCGCATACAAGACCCGTGATTTAACATTGTTGTCGGTTTCCTTCTCGAGGGACGACAGTAGTGTCCTGATCAGCTTCACCGAGCTATCAGAAATTGCAGATGCAAGCGCCTTTGGGTTGTTTGAGAGTGCGCTACCGATAACAAGAGCTGATGCTGAGCGAATGGTTGGGTCGGGCGAGCTTGAAATCAGGTTGAGTAAAGGGGAAACATATTTGGGAGCGGAAACTTGGAGACCCCAGTAAATTTCGTGGACTAGGTCCTCCAATGACAAGAGGGCGTGGGTGATCTTAGATGTGGAATATTTTTGGTGCTCCAAAAGGACTTCGAGGGAATCCGAGAATGCGAGTGCCTCGCTCGCAGAGGATGGAATAGGTGGTTTTATAGCACCATCGGGGCTAACCGATGCTAGGGGTTTAGACTTTGGTGTGTCTACATGTACTATAGCTGGTTCCTCGTCGCTGGGGATAACAACAACACCGGTATGATCGGGATCAAAATCGTTGATAATATTTATTTTCGCCTCTTTTAAGCCCGTTTCGACATTGAGTCTATAGTGGAGACCAGGGGGAACTACTTGATCATCGTGAATGACTTGGAATTCATGCGTGGGAACAAAGTGTTTTGGGTAGCAGGTTGTATCGTCATGGCATATCAAATCTGATGATGGTAGGTTCTCGGTAAGAGGTGAGTCGGGGATGCTTTGCGACGCACTGGCTACGAGGGAAGGAACTCCGAAGATGAGGGCGATCCAGGAAGATCTCATGGTTGTGATGATGAATTGCAGGAAGCAGCCCGCTGTATGGGATTTGTCAGTGTGTATATGAAAGCTGCACAGAGCGGAGGATGGTGGAAATTTTCTCGTAGGAGCTGTATGAGTACTGATGATCACAGGTGGCATCTACTAGCTAATAATAATAATAATTCAGAGGTTCCATAAGTTCCTCCGTTACTAGGCGTTCTCGAAGCTACCACTACCAAGCCTCAGGGGCCATGTCTGACTCTGTGAAACCATGGCACTATGCCAAGATTTTATCGAATGGGTTAGGGTCTATGATGGGCTACCGATGTTATGCGCCAGTTTAATTGACCCTAATTGGATATTCTTTGTGGGCTTTAACTTTTTCCCGATTCGACTTTGAAACAAAGTGGCAAACGGGTCTTGATGATTTCTCGAGGGCGGAAAGTATCCTTATCGTTGACTCACTGCCGTCCATCTTTTGTTAAGTATTCAAATTTCGCGGTGTTGCACGGGAGAAGAGCTTCTCTGATTAACCCCACCAACTCCCAGCGGCAACCCCTCCTTCACCCCTCCTCAACTCCATTCCTTGTTCCGCATCGTCTCTTTCGTACCATGGTCTCCCCCATTACCGCAGGATCTTCCGAGGTGGAATGGCCTGCTCGTCGTGTAAGGGAAACTTTTATCGAATACTTCAGAAAAAATGGTCATACTGTTGGTTGGTTTTCCGATATTATTGTAATGTATCGCAAAATGCTGATATTTGAGCCTATTTTTTTCCCCCTTCTCTACAAATAAGTCCCTTCGTCGTCCGTTGTGCCTCTGTCTGATCCGACTTTGCTGTTCGCCAATGCGGGTATGAATCAGTTCAAGGCTATTTTCCTCGGAACCGTGGACCCTGCATCGGATTTCGCAACTTTGAAACGTGCCGTCAACACTCAAAAGGTGGGCTTTCTTGGTTTCTTTAGCTCTTTAATCCCAACCCACAATTCTGTTGATTAACTATATATCCCTTGGGCTCTAATCTCTATATTTTATATTCTAATAACCCCCAAACTGACACCCAATCTCAGTGCATCAGAGCTGGTTAGTATCAGTTTATAAATATAATCATATAATGTAAAATATCTAATAAACCAAAAGGCGGTAAGCACAATGATCTGGACGATGTTGGAAAAGACAGCTACCATCATGTAAGTACTTGTAAGCCAAATTGCATTCGCGTTGGAGATTGACTCAAGCTCACAATAATCTTAGACTTTCTTTGAAATGCTGGGGAATTGGTCTTTTGGCGACTATTTCAAGAAGGAAGCGATCGCCTTCTCCTGGGAGCTTCTTACTAAGGTCTACAAACTTGAACCCGACAGGTTATACGTGACATACTTCGAGGGAGATAAGGCTGGAGGGCTCGAGCCGGACCTTGAATCAAAAGAACTTTGGAAATCAGTGGGTGTTGCGGATGATCATATTCTTCCCGGAAATATGAAGGACAACTTCTGGGAGATGGGAGATCAGGGACCATGCGGTCCCTGCAGTGAGGTTCACTACGATCGTATTGGAGGACGCAATTCTGCTCATCTCGTCAATCAGGATGACCCAAATGTGCTTGAGATTTGGAACAACGTCTTTATTCAATACAACCGTGAAGCTGACCGCTCTTTACGGCCTCTGCCGAGCAAACATGTTGACACTGGTATGGGCTTTGAGCGCTTGGTTTCTATTTTACAGGATAAATCGTCTAATTACGACACCGATGTATTCACACCCCTTTTCAAGACCATCCAAGAGCTCACTGGCGCGAGGCCATATGCTGGTGCGTTTGGGGAAGATGATAAGGATGGAATTGATACTGCATATCGAGTAATCGCAGATCACGTCCGGACACTCACGTTTGCCATCTCGGATGGGGGGGTTCCCAATAATGAAGGGCGTGGGTATGTTGTAAGGCGTATCTTGAGGAGAGGTGCCAGATATGCTCGAAGATACTTTGATGTGCCAATCGGTGAATTCTTTTCCCGGCTGGTACCCACTCTCATTCACCAAATGGTAATGCACCCCTGATCACTGGCCTATAGAATGTCTCTAAAATTTCAGTTAGGGTGAGGTCTTTCCGGAGATTAGAAGAAAGGAAACCGATGTCAAAGAGATATTAAATGAAGAGGAAGAGTCCTTTTCTCGCACTCTGGACAGAGGTGAAAAGATGTTTGCACACTATGCACAACAAGCCAAAACACACTCCTCAAAAACACTTAATGGCACCGACGTTTGGCGTTTGTACGACACCTTTGGATTTCCAGTCGATCTTACAAGGATCATGGCCGAGGAGAGTGCCCTAGAAATTGATGAAGCTGAGTTCGAGAAAGCAAAGGCCGAAAGCAAGGAGGCTAGTAAGGGCAGGAAGAAGGCCGGCGAAGCCGAGCTTCTCAAGTTAGATGTGCACGATCTAGGGAAACTCGAAACGATGAAGAACGTCCCCAAAACGGATGACCAGTACAAATATGGTAAGTGATATACTGCGGGCATTAACCCCCCAAATGCGACTAACACACCTATAGGCAGGGGAAATATTACAAGTCAGATCAAAGCTATTTACTACAATAAGCAATTCGTCGAAAGCACGAAAGACATACCCGAAGATGCCCAAATTGGTCTCATCGTTGACAGGACCAACTTCTATGCGGAGCAAGGCGGACAGGAATACGACACTGGAAAAATTCTTATTGATGGACAAGCCGAACTTGATGTTCAGAATGTTCAGATGTACGCAGGATATGTTTTGCACACCGGTTTCATGAAATATGGCTCGTTTTCGGTCCTTGACGAAGTCATTTGTGAATATGACGAACTTCGACGCTGGCCAATCCGCAACAACCATACCGGTACCCACGTTCTTAATTACGCTCTCCGTGAGGTTCTTGGTGAGGGTATCGATCAGAGGGGGTCACTTGTCGCTCCCGAGAAACTCCGTTTTGATTTCTCACATAAAACTGGTGTTACGGATGCGGAGCTGGAACAAATAGAGAAGATCTCAACTGATTATATCCGACAAAATCTCGAGGTTTATGCCATGGATGTTCCTCTTGCCTCTGCCCGTGAGATTGAGGGGGTTCGAGCGGTGTTTGGGGAAACGTACCCCGACCCAGTTCGTGTTGTCTCCGTCGGAGTCCAGGTCGAAGAGCTTTTAGCGGATGTAAAGAACCCTCAATGGAGAAAGGTTTCTATCGAATTCTGCGGTGGAACCCACGTACAGAAGACCGGGGATATTAAGGATCTTATCATCCTTGAGGAGAATGGTATTGCGAAAGGTATTCGCCGAATAGTTGCTGTTACCGGCGAGGATGCCCACGAAGTCCAACGCATTGCCGCTGAATTTGAAGCACGGATAAAGGCCCTCGAGAAGATGCCTGCTAGCGCTTCAAAGGAAGCACAGATCAAGCAAACCCAGGCGGATCTCAACAACCTTTATATCAGTGCTGTCAAGAAGAGCCAGTTGAAAGAGCGTTTTGCAAAGATTCACAAACAGATGCTTGATGACCAAAAGGGGAAGCAAAAGGCTGAGTTGAAGAAGGCTGTTGAGACAGTTACCGAATATTTTAAAGAGAATGGCGATAAGAAATATCTCATCGTAAAACTACCAATTAGCGCAAACTCAAAGGCAGTAAGTGATGCAATCAAGCATGTCCAAAGCAAGAATAAGGATAAAACTGTCTATCTTTTTGCCGCGGACCCTGTCGATCAGGGTACAGATGGAAAGGTTATCCATGCTTGCTATGTTTCTGAGGTAGAGTTCTGCGGCCCCATAACCTAGAATTTCCATGTGACTGACCTGTCTTCTAGGAGTTTGCAAAGAAGACATCTGCGAAAGACTGGGCTGATAAAGTTTCTGAGGTCGTTGGCGGTAAGGCTGGAGGGAAGGGCCCGACCTCACAGGGCATTGGGAGTAACACTGAGAAAGTTGACCAAGCGATTGAAGCCGCAACTAAGTATCTTGAGAGCCTTTCTCTGTAGTTAGCTTTAGTCTAAGTTTGGCTACGTGGAAAGTGGTGTTTCGTCATTTCATCAGTTCTGTTTTCGATATTTCCTTCTCTTTTCTTTCTTTCTGGGCTTCTAAGTGGCTATTTTGATTCCCAATTATCTGGTCAGTCTCTGGTAACAATGAATTACAATATTCTTATGCCCGGAAAGGTTTAAGGGAAGGGAACCATTGGTTATATCTCTTCCCGTTTAACGGTTGTTTTTAAATCAAGATATCGTTCACCTCGATATAAGCGCAGCTCACCTAATTGGGTCATTGACATCCCCGCCCCGCGAAGGTGTCTAGACCTAAACCCTAGCCCGTCAGCACAGGTAGCAAACATGCATCACATGTCGTCACGCGTATGCCAAGCCGCCTCACCACACTAAAACCTTTTGACTTTATCGACAGTGATATGGAGAAGACTTTTACAATACACGCAGCTACAGTCTTGGTGTCAACTTACACTGTCCAGTCGTACAGGGATTAATCGGGGGCAATCAACTTGGAAGGGTACCCCAGATACATCCTCTTCATTCTCAATCTCAGGAGACGCAGTTTAAAGGTTCCGTTCTTCGGTCTTAATAAGGAGCCCCAACAAGTCTTAGCTATGGGTGACCGCGGCGATAGATACACCCCTTCTCACAACCGCGACCGCGACCATGACCGTGACCGCCGTGACCGTGGCGATGACAGGTATCCTCATGAAGACAGAAGAGCTCCCGGTGATATGCCCCGTTTTACTGGACGCGAAGACTCTCGTGCCAACGGTCATGAGTTCTCATTCGAACACTCTCGTCAACTACCCACCACCGACTCATATCGTCCTGATAGCAACGACCAACGATCATCACGGGTTCCTAATGGCGGCGCGCGCCGTGGCGCTGGGCGAAGTGGGGCTCCAAGAGGAAGAGGGGGGGGCAATTTCCCTAGAGGCAGCAGGGATGGAAAACCGTTTGTGTTTCATGCCCCAGTGCCTGCGCATGAGCGGCCTATATTATATTTTGACACCCGTGAGAAAACACCTGAATTGATGGAGGGGATGGCTTCAGGCAGTGGTGATCGGTTCAAGGAGGACATTGGTAACGAGAGTGGGGATGAATACGAAGGAGAGGAGGGGAAAGATGACACCTTGGACACTCCAATGGAAATGTCAGATGATGATCAAGATGCCGAAAGCGGGGGCGCTCCTAAAGACAAACTCGAGGAGGAAAAGCGGGAAAAGGTGGAAAAGAAACCGGACGTTATATCAATGATCCGGGCATTCAAAAAACAAATCACTTCCACTCGTAATGAAGTCGCTGAAAACGACGACTTTATCCCATTTTCGTTCGTTGATGACGCTGTACAGCAGCATTTGGAGTCTGAATCAGAATATGAAGCTGAGCGGGAGCGTGAGGAAGGTCGTAAGATGCGCCGCGCTAACGATGGTCACAGAGTTGTCGAACATCATGGTCGTAGCAGAGACCTGAGTCGTGGCGACCTGAAGAGCCCCTCCGCTGGTGATTTCTCGCACAGAGATGCACTTTACAGTCGTGTCGATGAAAAAAGACCTTTACAGGATACTGGCCCTCCTGGGGCGTCAACCTTCATGGCTACGTCTATAGCACTTTCAACACCTCCGGGCTTAGGAGAACCCATTAAACCTAATTCCGGCGAAGGATCAAAGGATGTTTCAGCTGACGATCATCTGCCGAAGCCTATGAAATCCTCCAATAACAATGAGGGAAATATCCCTTGGCCTCCACCTCCTACCTCCGTCCCAGCCCTGGTGGATATCCCTAAGAAGAGGAAGTTTGGTGAAATTGACCGGCGGAATGTTGGTTCAACAACCATTGATGGAAATGTTAAACCTGAGTGGGCAATCAAACCTGACAGTGGGGTCGATCCTACGCCATGGATAAGGGGGGGTGCTGACCACTCTAAGTCCTTAGAAACCACAGATTGGTACATATACACTGATATGAGATTCAATTTATGTCTTTGGAGTCAGCTAATGAATTTCTAGGTTGCACAAGGAAATCACAGATTTTATGGCCTATATCCAACCACGCGCCTATGAGCACGCTATCCGCCGTGATCTCGTCCAGCGCGTCCGTCAAGTGATCACCAACCTCTGGCCTGATGTTGATGTTCGCGTTTTTGGCTCCTTCGCAGCAGAGCTTTACCTTCCGACATCTGATGTCGACTTAGTAGTTGTCTCAAAATCTTTCGTTGAACTTGACCTACCCAAGTATAATCAAAGACAGTCTTTAAACAAGTTGGCGAGTGCACTTAAAAAGTCTGGTATCACAACCTGGCAAGACCTTCAGATAGTTGCGTCTGCAAAGGTACCGATCGTCAAGTTCACCGACAGTACAACGAATATTCACGTGGACATCTCGTTTGAGAACTCCTCTGGGCTCGTTGCAAATGAAACATTCCAACGTTGGAAAGTCGATTATCCGGCAATGCCGGTCCTTGTTGTACTGATAAAACACTTCCTCTCGATCCGTGGTCTTAATGAGCCGTACCAAGGCGGCCTTGGATCTTTCTCTGTTACCTGTATGGTGGTTTCCATGCTTCAACTCCTTCCCTCTGTCCGCAGCGGAGCGATCGACCCTCGCCTCCACTTAGGTGTGATGCTCCTTGAGTTTCTCGAGCTCTATGGAAGGAACATAAACACTCGTGTTGTTGGGATTCGTGTCGACGATAACGCCCCAGGCTACTTCAAGAAGGCCGGTGTGTTTAATGTCAACAACAACCATAAGGTCTGGCAATTATGCATACAGGATCCCCATGATCCCGAGAATGATGTTGCAAAGAGCTCATTTCAAATATCTCTCATTTTGAGATGCTTTGAAGACGCCTACGATGCGCTGGTGAAGCAGATGGCTTTACTTGACAGTCTACCATTCGAAAAGCGAGTTGGAAGGTCAATTCTCGGTGTCATAATAGGTGCCAACTATAGAAATATCAGTCTAATGCGGCAGAACTTAAAATATGTATATCAACAGAAATATGGCTTGCTTGATGCAGAAGACAGGATGGAGACACAGGAGACCAGGAGTCCTGCAATTACCGCAAAAGAAAAAAGAGAGAAGAACGTGGGTGGAAATTCTGCCCCTGAGCCTCAGAAATTGAGAGGCCTTGAGCAGTCATATGAGAAACGTGATAGTAGAAAAACGAGAAAGGATGCGAGAGGAAAGGAGAGAACGCGGGAAAGAAGGGGGAAAGCAGCCGGTGGTGGTGGTGGGCCAAAAGACAAGGAAGTAATCGTTATCGATTAAGTGATCTAGGTCTAGATCACGACATCTCACCATTAGTCCTGTTCCCATTTTACTCTTCGGGGGTTTAAAATTCATTTTTTGTCTGTATTCTGGAGTTTTGTTCGGGGCGGCTATTATTGTTTTCTCACTCATATTCCTTCATTACTTCTTACATGTATCAAATAATAGGGTTTTTGTCAGCATATCGGTTTTTATGAGGGGGAATCGTCGAGTCGTAAAATTGCAAGATGAATTGGGCATGCTAGATAAATGTAGGTCTAAGAAGTAGAGTGTACCAAACTTTAAACATTCCCAGGAATTCTCATTCTACCATTGCCAGGATTTGCCAGTTTGATTACATATATTCCTCTTCCTTTGGAGATTTTCTCCCACCTGACCAAGCCGGGTACATGTACTTCCTGTCGTTCGAGTGTGCACCTTTGAGACTACATCATGCATGTACTTATATTTTATCGTTCTCTATATGTATACTTACTTAAGTAGGTAGAGGCACACTATATGTACATACATATACTTATATAATACATTCAAATGTCAGGAGGAGAGTCGGGTGCTTGATTACATGTAATAGCAGCGGCCGAAAGTTTACTACAAGCGCTCATCGGATCCGGAATAATTTGTATAGGGTGCTCTTGTGTGTTGTTTGAAGCTACCTTTTCGTTAATATGTAGTAATATTTGTATCGATGTTTCCAAGTCACTGACGGCCATCAGGGAGGAAACAATATTGGCCCGTGAGCGAGTGTAGTGTTACTTGTGGCGAGAATAAGCTTCCACCAGGTTTGTGCGAGAAGGCGCTGTTGTAACACAGAAGTGGTGGCAGAAACTTATTCCCGCGGCAAGTACTCAGTCGGAATTTTTGGTTGCAACGATATCCGACGACTTAGTTAACGCGCGAGTACACGCACACCCAATTCGATTGTACCCAGACAAGCTTTCTCCAGGCCCTGATCTACCGCTAAGCCGCATCTTAATGCGACGGGCAAGGTTGTCAAAACTGCGGGGTCCGTGCCTTGTATAGCACTGGAATCTCTACCCCATAATTCCCTATATTCATACCAGATCTATCATACTCATACCAAATCTATATCAATATTTTCAATGGATCTTCAAGTTCAGCTTCTCCGCCGGCAATATCTCCAACTTGTTGAGCCCTCAAATTTATCGTTTCCCACGGATCCCTTAACGCTCCACTCTCCTCATTTCCAAGCATCTCTCTACGAGTCCCTTTTCGCTTCAAACCATCCCTTTAACAACACTTTTCCACCAGAGAGATACACAGCGCTAGTCCTCAAAAGGCTCATAACAAAGCTATCAGAGTTCCAAGTTGCAGGGGAAGGAGAGCAAGAACAAGAACAACCTGTGATACCCACCCCATCCATCCATCCTGCAAAAAAGGCTAAGATCAACAACCTCACACTATTCCCCGAGCAGGAAATCCACGAGAACCTATTGGAACTCTACACTGAGCTGCTCTCACGCTCCTCGTCAGCGGCGTCTCCCCTCGACCCGGAGGCGTCGAGGAGCTACGTCACATATATTTTTCCGCCGAGCCCATTTAACGGAGTTGAAATTGGTCTACCAGTGACATTACATGAGTCGAGAAACATAATATCCGGGGCAGGAACAACAGGGTTGAGGACTTGGGAAGCGGCACTAGCGTTGAGCGAGTACTTAATTTGTACACACCTACAGAGTATCTACAAAAACACGGCATTCACTCCGACTATTGAAGGCGTTGGAAGAGTCATGAGGGCGTCGGATAGGGTCTTGGAGCTAGGGGCAGGTACCGGGCTAGTATCAATTGTCGCGGCGAGGTTGGGCGCTCCAAAGGTGCTTGCTACGGATGGGGACTCGATGGTGTGCGAGGCTTTGGCAAAGAATGTGGGCTTGAACGGTGTTAATGAGATAGTGACTGTAAGAAAAAGGTTGTGGGGAGATGAAATCGACATGGATGAAAACTTTGACCTAGTTGTCGGGGCTGACGTGGTAATTTCTCCTAGTCCCCATTTCTCCTTTTTTGCCGCAGGGGTTGACAAACCAGACCTACGATGCAACTGTGATTTCATACTTGATCAAAGAGCTTGAAAGACTCTTTGCTAAAAATCCTCATATTCGAGTCGTCATCTCAGCAACAATACGCAACGAAGACACCTTTGTTACGTTTGAGGAGGCTTGCCGTAAGTTATACTCACATAAAGCCATCTATCCTACTAACAAACCATGGTCTGGATATAGGAAATAGCGGATTTATCTTGGGACAAAAACTCTGGACACCGCCTGCCCCACAAATATTCTTTTACGACCAGATTGCACCGATTCGGATCGTCAACATTATGAAGAGCGTGCCTAAGCTACTGGGGCTTTGAGGGGAGCTTCAGTGCGCGGATTTAGCAGATTCAGAAGAATCTTTCACCAATGATGGACCTATACACAAAGGCGTTATGTCTTTATTTGTATGCACGAAGCCTTTGATTTACTTTCACAAAACCGATGGAAAGATGCTCATAAAAACAGTGGTCCCCTTCCCTTATAACCTCAACGTTCAGCACTATTAAAATTAATTGATTAACCCATCAGCCAGTACTCTCTACCCAGGGGACGGAGGGTAAGATTTTATCATAACCTAAGGGTTGTATCCATGTATGAGCTACCAACTAATCACATTCCATCGGTCAGAAGCGCTCAATAAGTGTTCAGATGTCGAGTGATAATTCGTGATCGGCTTTGTGCCGAGCTTATTTCATGCGTTGCGTTGGTGCCGGGCTCAAGTGCCTGTCTAAACTAAAATGAGCCAGTCCATTGATTAATTCATTAAGTAAGGAGCAAGGGTGAGAAGTACCCGGCCCGGCCCCGGTTCATTGTGGTGCAAAGTACCTTACGGTCTACAATGCCCCAGGAACAGATAATGTAGCTGAGGCGCCAACAGTAATCAGGTACAGGCTGTTATCAGGTTGGAAGAACACGGCAAGCGGCTACTTAGAGAAGCAGATACGAGTAAGGATCCTGCTTTTATAAAGTGGAAATAGAAGAAAATAAAAAGAGGGATAAGGAGATGGATTTTCAGAAATAAGAACTAAAATGGAGATGCTTCGCTGTTTATCTAGTTATCGGTTACAGGTAATGGTAGAATGGCAGCGGTTACACTTCTGGGCCCTTCTACTACTAGTATCGCGTTCCTCTTTCCCTTGTCCCTTTTTCTGGGCATCCCTACTTCCTCTGTTCGGCTATTGGGGCGTGACAGACACTGTCTCTCCCACCTTGTTGGAGATTATCAAGGTTGGTTGGTGGAAAATTAACGCGAAATGTCTCTCTATACACTTTCAGGGTAAGATTATGGGATCCAGCCACGGGCGCCTCTTCAGCCTTGTAAATGCATGAGATAGCATGAGCACAAGGTAAATCCTGTTCCTCAAAATTATCATATGCGCAGTGTCTGTTAAATCGACATTATAAGGAAATCCTTGAAATTTAATACCCTTGCGGTAGTCAGGTTTGGAGGATGAACAGTACGTTGGGAAGAGTTGTAGTGATTGATTGATATCTCTAGTAGTTTAACTGGACCGAGTCGCGCCCTATTGAAGTAATTTTTGTTACGCCTTCCCGCCTTTGAAACCGTGGATTAATTGTTTTATTCTAAATGGCCTTAAGGAACGTCTGAAGTATAGGAAATTTATGCTCGTCAATAAGGTGTTTCAGCTAATTGAGTATCGTGCCCATATCCTTTAGCTAAAGAATAAAAAATCTTGTATGAGGCGCAGCTTACCTGAAACCAATCTTTTTTCTACCGGTGGGGTGGATAGGGCAGAGGGAATTATGATGTCACATAACAGTATCTAAGGTAGTGTTTGTCTCATGGATGGCGACATTGATTTAAGATAGATTATTCAAGAGTATCTGACGACTGTCAATTTAAGAACTGACGAGTTGTAAGGCTTTAAAATGAAAACTGGGGCTGTCAATTGTGGATTTTCATCGGGGCGGCATGCTGTGGGATATACCAGAAGGATCACAAATGTACAGTTCTGGCATTATTGTAGCTAGTATTGCGAGTATTCATTTCCAGTCCAAACAGTGTATTTCACAGGTACAGTTGTTCGCGACCTGAAGGCGGATCCTGCTTGGTGGTGTCCTGAACTATAATTGAACTTGGCATTACCAGAGTGAACTCTTATACTATTGGTCTGAAACCCCTGTCCGCGGGGCCACCGTCACCCCATGAGCGAGTGTAGCATGATGAAGTGTTTGGTTTTTAGAGTTTATTTTGTTATATTATTCCCGGCAACTGCCAGGTTTGAAGTGTCAATAGTCGAAATTGGCGCTTGGCAAAATACTCTCTATTACAATGAACAAAACTTCGGGCTACACGCATATATGAATTATCAATCAATGAACAAAAAACGATTTACCAGAACTAGATAGAGGAAACATTATATAGAGGGAGGTTTAGTGCTATATCAATTGAAAGAGCCCCAAGGGGCAAGCCTCTTTGATCCAATAAGTGCATTATATGGTGACATCAACTCGCGGTAGTGAGGTGGCCACTGCTAGTCTTTTTGGACTGTATGTCTTTGAACCTCACGAGATATCACTCGGGCCTCATGAATGCGAATCAAAGTATCGTCAGTGCGTAGCAAGTCACCAAGATATGAGAATTAGGACTAGGACTAATCCACTTACGGCATCATTTAAGTAGGGTTTCATGGGCATATATTTCTAAATTACCACGAAAATTAAGAAAATCTTTTACCTTGGCTTGAAGTTTTAAACCTGATATAATACATACGCTGCAAAACCCACACATCCAAATGTACAAGGGAGGGGAAAAAACATGATAATGTAAAAGCAATGAATCAGCGCCCTTTATCGATTCCCCTTTGCCCCGCTCGGGACACCTGCTCTCCTTTTTTTCAAGACATTCCCGACAGCGTCCCTGACCTCTGGATCGTTCCTGACTGTGTTCTCAACCAACCAATTTTTCATTTTGTTTTGTACATCCTTCACAGCATCTACATCTGACTCGTATGGGAGGAAGTCAAGTGCAAGGAGGTTACTAGCCTCAGTGTCTGCGAGCTTTGTAAACCCAAATAGACGTTCGAGTTGTGGACGCAGAGACTCCACCGTAGGAGGGCCTGCACTCCGTTGTGTTTGGAAGAGCGGGGCGAGTTGAGAGATTCCGATGAAGGTAGTCAATGCAACTCTACGCGCGAGAATGAGCTGCTCAAAGGGGAGAAGAGGGACGAGGAAAGAGGGCGAAGGAAAAGCAGGACGGGTTACAACGGCGGTTTCGAAAGTGATCAAACAAAAGAAGGTGAAGAATCGCCACTAAAAAGTATTGTTAGAATGCCGGTGAGATTGCAGGAGTTAATGTGACATACGTAGCGCCCGAACTCTGCTTTCCCAAGGACCGACAGGATCACCAGGAATAACAAACTTCCTACATAGTACGGGAGCATTACTGTGCCCCCTCTGACCAAATAGTCATACATTGAGCTACAATGTTTCCAGTCTAGCATGTCCGGCCCAAACCGATCGTACGCAAACCTCTTAGCCGGATCTGACAGGACATCGTATGCCAGCCTCAACATGACGAATTGTTCCTCGCCGCCAGCCCCGACTTTATCCGGATGATACAATACTGTGAGCCTACGGAACTTAGACTTTAGTGTCTTTTCGTCGACATCAATGTTGCATCTCATGAATGCGTAAAAATTGGGTGTATGTATAATCCCATAGTAAGACTCGTAGATTGTGTAGAGTAGGTAGGCCGTTATTACACCGATATTGATGCGCTTGTAGTCTCGCACCCAACGTGCGCTACCTCTTTGTGGTGCCGGGTCGCCAGCGCGGGTTATAAGGCGGTACCAGAATGATAGGATCCAGCCAGTGGCCATCTGTGGAATACCAGCACGCAATTAATTAAAGGCTCCGGGCAGGTGAGAATAGAACCTTTAGGGGCGCCTTACAGAAGGGAGGAAAGTCCACCCAATAAATGAAAGGAGTGTAGACATCACGATGGTCGATCTAGCCCTCTTACGCGAGTTATCATGTAATATCATATGGTATTAAGTAGCTGCCGGGTGCATGGGTCCAGGTTACCCTACCCGTATGCACAATTGCTAAAACAAAATTTCAGATACTTTTTTTTCCCTGTTCTTCACGAGTTACGAATTTCTGTGAAATAGTAATAATGTCGTCAGTAACCCCCACAAAACGCGAAAAGAAATCTAAAAAGCGTAGCAACGAAGACAGAGGGCTTAAACGGAAGCGTCATGCAGAACCATTACAGCCTTCTCTGTCCCCGGAGGTGCCCAAGAAATCTCGAACTGCCATTGCTTCTGCAACAAAACAAGCTCAAGCTCAAGATGGCGATCCGAAGACCCCCTTCCACCTTATGACGACTTCATTATACCTTTCCGTGTCTCCTCGATACTCATTCTGGCCTGAAGAGACATTTAGTCATCTAATCTCGAATCCGGATCCGTCCCTCCGCCCAACCTCCGAGCAGGCTGCACGAATGCTATCTTTCACCCCGATCAATGGTCTACGGAAAGATCATCTTGATCCACTACTCATGAGCTATTATGAGCCCCTTGAGGGTGTTGTAATTGCATATGATAATATTCGCTTTGAGTCCGACAAAGCCCGCATTGCCGCAGAGTCCCCGTTTGCACACGTCTGGGTTACTGTTGACTTCCTTGTATGGAAGCCGAAAAAGGGCAATATTTTACAGGGATGGGTCAACCTACAGAGTGCCTCACACGTGGGATTGTTAGTGGAGAATACGTGGAACGTCAGCATCCCTAAGGAGAAGATTCCAGAGAGCTGGAGTTATCATGAAGTTAGGGAAGGATTTGTTCCAAGGAAACCAGAGATTCCAATTTCGAATGAACAGGGGGAGGGGATGGAGGGTGTGGAATATGAGAATACAGAGACAGATGCTGGCGGGTGGATGGATGCAAACGGTGAATATGTGGATGGACTCATCAAATTTCAAGTGGAGTCTGTTCAAGCAATGGGGCACATATTCTCTATGGAGGGGAGCCTGCTCAACACTGAAATTATTGAAAGCGCGGTGTTTCCCAGAGGAACTGGGGAGAAGAAGAAGAAAAGGAAGGATAAAAAGCACAAGAAGTCCAAATATTTAGCGACAGAATAATAAAGGAAATAAAAAGGGAGTTTTGTATATACCGCGGCCTTTTTTCTGTCTTTCTTTTAATATTTCTTTTGAGTGTGACAGTGAGGTGGATGATCATGTTAAAATCATTAACTACATTAACATATATGTAAATACAGTGCAACCAAGAAAGGTTTGAATGGGTATTTACATAGAGTATATATATCTCATCGAAATCCAGGATCAAGAGTGAATTTGGAGGCCAACAACATTCAAGTGAAACTGGTCAATCTTATTTGGAGATTTAAAGGCAATAGAATGTAAAGGATCCCTCCTTGCCTTGAGAATTTTGTGTTAAATACATGTACCTACAATTGCTCATCGCTCAGTTCTTCTAGTACACCATACAGCCAGCGCAGGATCACACCCCACTAAAATACACACATTAATTGGACTACAATAATACCCAGAAACGGCAACACCAAAATGTTACTTACCGATGTACAGGAATGGAGCCACCGCTTCCGTAAAGTCCTTTCAGGAGAAAAGAAAGATCTTTCCTTTGGATACGATTCGGCAGCTGCCTACGAGAGACACCGCTTTAACCGTATCAATGCCCTCGAAAGAACACCTGACATGCGTAAGGCTGAGCTGAAAGAAATCCTAGAACGGGTGGATTCAGACCGACAGCAGAAGCTCGAGCTAGAAGAACTATTTGCACTTTTGGACGCGGAAGTTTCGGAACGGAACGAAAACACGGCCGACGGACAGGATCCAAATCTAGAAGAGTTTGGGGGGCTCTTGGTGCATAAGAAGAGGCTACAGATTGGGGGGAGTGTCATCAACAGTCTAGATATTTCGCATGGATATCTTGAGATCGCGGGAAGCGGTGAAGGGAATCAGAAGGGCTTGATGGATGCAGGGACTGTAGAGGACACTCACGAAGGCATTTTGGATACATCAGAGCATTTGGGAAGCGAGTGATATACTATGACTGCATTTGGAGTTTTAGCCATAGTAAACAATAAATTAACAGCCTCTCTCTTTAACTCTAGAAGATTCACTGATTAAATATAAGTCCTTAAGTAAAGGAATGCGTTATCGTGCATGCGTAGCAAGCTGGGCACTTATAGGTTGAACCGGGTTGATTGGGAGGAAACGTAGTGACAGTGAAAAATAAATACCTTGAGGACAACATATCAATAGCAGTGCAGCCTCTTTAAAGCTTTAAAGCGCGATTTCTATTTCATTCACCTCAACAAGTTAGCTATATATCTACCATCATACAATCATACCAGAGTTATGAGCTGTTATCGTTTAACTATAGGCCCACCCCTACCTCCGCCTCCCTCCGCTCGAGGTCCTTGCCAAACACGTTCTCCAGCTGATGACATAATCCAGAAATGGAACCTTGCAGAAGAAATGGATAGAGAGCGTCGTTACCGTTATGAATCAGAACGTTACAATCGTGTTATCATGAACGAACGAACTCTGGAGATGAGAAAGGTCGAATTGAGTGCTATTTTACAGAACCTGGAAACCAAAAAGAAGGTGGAGATACCGAAGGACGCAACAATTTTGGAGGAAATTACCTATAGGAGCGCGGCAGTTACACTTAACTCGCTGTTAGAGCTGAGCGGGAATATTGACCCCAAAAAGAAATTTCATGCAATAGTGAATTTTGAGGGGAAATCCCCACAAAATTCGAGCAATACTCTTACTGTTGAGGATCCGGTGGATCAGGGTATTTATACAGATTCCTTCACAGCATGGGCTAGTAAGCTACCAAGGAGTAGTAGGGGTTCCGGTAAAGAAAGAGGAAGCTGCAGAGAGATCTAATGCATTGAATGGGGGCTTGTCGAAGGTCGAAGGAGACACGGGGGATTCATTCAAGTCGGACAAGCATAAGAGATTGTATATCTTCATTCGGGCAACTCGAAGTAGAGATAATCTACATGTAGCTAGCTAGATCAAGCTAGCTGTAGGGTTTCATGGTACGAGTACATGTAGTGACCTTTAAACCCCCCCCTCCCCCTGTATATTCATCACTGAGCTGCGAGAGCAGTTTACTACATGTATACATTTATCAAATTGAGGTTTTAGAGTTGAGAAAGCGCCTAAATAATTCCACCGCTTTGAGGGTTATATAAATGGATCATACATAGAATCAGAAGTTTCCTCATGCACATGGAAATTCACAGTTTATCACTCGCCAACGCATCATTGCCCACTTATAAGTACATATATGTGGCTACATGTATGTACTCGTATTTTCCTGACGATTAGAACTAGACCGGGCCTACGAGAGGTGCAGGAGGCTGTAGGAGCCGGGTAGGAGGTTGGACATCTAGTAGTAGGTCGTTAATAGTCTCCAAAACTGGACTATATTTAAGTACGTAGTAGGTGACGACCTGAAAAAGCTGTGGATAGGCGGGAAGGGAGGCCAAAAAAGCTGTAAAGAGGCCAGAAGGAATGTCAGAAAAAGCCGTGGGGGAGGCCAGGAGGTGGGGGGGGGGGGGGATACACAACTGCATACTACGGTGCTAAAAATTCGGGGAAAGATGACATCACTGACCAAAAGAAGTCAAATTCTTGCCCTGGCCTCACTGACTGAGGCCCAGAAAAATGACCCCGACAGAAATATCTGCAACTTCCTAGGAGGAGTGTTCCACCTACATTAATATTACTAATGAAGTGAGGATGGGTTTAGTATTTGGATCCAGGTAGTGCATTTATAGCCGTATGTGCAGACGAGAACCTCGTGAAGCTCGCACAGGTATTAAACAAAGATGTGCCTTTATCCTCTTCCTCTCTCGTCCGTTTATCTATGGTCAGTGGGCATACGTAGTGAGGATGGGCGCCTTAGGCCAACTGACCGTCGGCGTCTGCCCATACCAAGTAGCCACATCCTATATAACGAACATGTATCTGCGAGTCTAATGGGCGTGCAGCACTAAAAAAAATGTAGAAAAGGGTTAGCACGCCGTAGTAACAGTCGAAGAAAAACAAGCCTTGACTACATGTACTCTTACCTTATACACATTGTTGTATGATATATGCTAAACCGAGAAGGGAGAGTGGACTAAAAATTAGTCCACAGACAGTCAGAAAGATATCATCAGAGGGTAATATCCATGGAAGAAAAGCTGCCGAGAAAATATTCCTTATTAATGAAGAGAAAGTAATGAGACTGTAGTTTTGTCACAGATACAGCTACAGACAACGTTACAGACCAGAAGCGTTCATGACGAAACCTACTTTTATAATCTCAGAATACAACAAGCTTAACAGGTATATAAGGCGAGAAGGAGCTTATTGGGTTCAAAATATCGGGTGGGAGGCTGGGAACAGTCCTAAACTGATGTTTCAAGTGTCATCTTACCCGATCACAGTGCTAGTGTCTATACAAAATCAACTATAATGTGAAGAGAAGTAAAATTAGCCGAAGAGAAATTTCATTTCGAATGGTGGTCATCTAAATATTAGTAGAGTCCTGGAGCTCAGAATACAAAAAGAAATACATAAAAAAATCAGAAATATGGTATAAATTGGTCTATATCGAGAGCCAGATACCAGCTCTCATGTGTTCCGCGAGGCTGTACTAAGTGCTTGAGTTGTGGCTTCGGAAGAGTTGGTGCGCCACAAATAGGTTGCAAGGTTCATGCAGGTCCACCTCACCTCTCTCTATTATCGACCCAACCTTTAAGATTCCGTATTTAATATAACTATCACAGAGTGAATAAGCGAAAGAATGGAAGGTATTAGGTTCATGGAATAAGTGCACACTTACTATCACCAATCCATAGCTAACTCCATGAATAATTTCCTGTCTAGTTATCTCAGGTCGGAAATAATAACCCTATACGTTGGTCCAACAAAGATCCGATTTCAGGCCTACGAGCTAGCGCTACAAAAGGTTCCCCTTTTCAAAGCTACTCTACTGGAATCACAGCCAGAAGAATTCGCGGTCGGGAGAAACATCTACCTGCCAGAGGACAATGCGAACGGCATTGCAGCCTTAATCCAATATTTATATTCCGAAACATATACGCACAATATACCAGATGCGCCCGCACGCACACTTATCGAAGACTGGGCGTACGAAGGGGTATGTCATGCCTGGGTCTATAGAACTGCGGCAAAATATAAGTGCCCAGGGCTATGTAGACTTGCAAGGGAGAAATTTTGGGAGGTTTCCGATAGAATGATAGAAGCAGGCTTGTGTACAAGTGTGGCGAAGCTTTGGAGGTCCGCATACAGTGTGGGATTCCACTGCTTTGTGGATGTAGAAGGCTACAAGAAGGGGAACTGGGAGGGAACCTTGAGCTGTGTGGGGGACTTGGTTCATAATAAGTGGGGGGCAGCTCGGGGGATTATGATTGATTGCCCAGACTTGGCCTGCGATTTGTTGGCCTTGACAAGCAAAAATATACCTGTACCATACTCTCGTTAGGGCTTTTAGTGTGAGGTTAGGAGTTGTAGATAGCTTGATCTTGGTAAACTTTTGGACATGCCCATGTAGTAAATATCGAAGCACGAGCAGGTCTTATCAAGGTTAACTCCGTGTGCACAATCAGCAGGCTCCAGTTGATGGTTATCCTATGAGTGCTCCTTTCTTAACGACAGCTTAACCTCAACGATCGTTCATACATGTAGTCTTGGCAAATTTAAGGTACAAGTATTGTGTAGGGTATTGCCTAATGATATCCGAACAAAAGGCCACTTTGGCTCATATCCACTTATACAGCATCCATCATATCATTGCCTACCCCATCAAGACCAAGCAACACCATTACTGCACACTAAAAGCTCAAAATGCCTGTTGATTCCGATACTAGCCCTGAGCCCGACACCCACCGATACTTGTCCTACACCAAGCAACGGGCACTTGAAGCAGCAGCCCGACACCGATATGAAGCGGCACGGCAGGAGCGGGTAAAACAGAACGAGTTCACAGCTGAAAACCGTAAGACTAGCTTAATGGAGATATTCGAGAGTGTTGACAGGAGTTTGCATCTACGAAGGTGCCGCCAATCGGGAGGATGGCCATATGCACAGGCAAACCCTCTAAAGAATACCACAAACGCTCCCAAGTCTCTTAATGCTACTAGAGCCGAGGAATTTGTAGCAAAGACGGAGATTGTACCAATGTTACCGTGTAAAGGCTACACCTTGCCGAACAGGAATCTATTTATTGGGGGAAAGTGGCCCGCATTGGACGTGAATGAGTGGAGGTACGAAGTTTTCGGGCTGGAAAAACTAAAAGATGAGACGATGCAAAAGATACACAAGACTTCAACCCTTGAATATGAATATGAAAGATCCGGAGACAAACCGGGGGAACCTTCGGATGCAATTCATTTACAGGACCAGGACGCAGAGGATTGCCAATCACAGAACAACGAGCAGAGGTCATTTATTTTTACCCAGGATACCCATGACCAGTATAATAAAATACCATTGAATGCCAATGATAACCCTGCGGGGAATAGTAGTGGGCTTGGGTGGGAGGATGGAATCTTGTGGGATAATGGATCGGCTTATCTTTGACGGGGGGGTAATGTGGGTGATATTTTTTTTTAGGGAGCAGCAGTTCTAGACAGCGATGTGTCTATCAGCTCGGATTCTTGGGCGTAAGGACAAGTAAACTGGTTTATTGATACCTATGGATTATGAACGGGAAACTGTTATTATGATTAAGAACCATACAGTACATAAAGAATAGGAGGGGCTTGATGCTCTCAAGCAACTATTCAACCGAAAGTTTACCCCATCTAGATTCTTACTGCAGCTTCAGTCATGACCTACTCAGATAGTGTTCGCTCTCTTCAGCTTGGGCTTTTGTAGGTATGAAACTTAGTAGGTTTAATTACTGAACTTTGTCGATGTCTATACAGAAAGAAGGCTAAATAAAAGCCAACTGGCCTCACGCCATAGTAAGATAGTATGAGATCAAGCCTCATTTATCAAGTCTACCTCCTGGTACCAGTAGCAAAGCTAGAGCCTGAGAATAATAAAGTATGTACAACGCGCATTGCCGACCAGCCGCACCGCCGCACCGCCGCGACCCCCAGTGGTCGTTCCCTTATCAGTGCCTACTAGGTCATATATTTCTATTTAGAACCCTCCTTCTTAGTCATATACGACCGCTATAGTAGCAGCAGCGACTCCCTGTCCTCGCTCGGCGCCTCTGATGGAATGAGAATCCGATAATTGACACAAGGTTGTGGGTCTATTTTGGGAGCCGTGCTTGCCAAGAACGAGTGATGACGTATGAATAACCTAACCCTGGTTACCAACCTCCGCGTGGCGGGAATGGAAGTTCGTACATGTAGTTGGCCTTAGAAATACCAGGATAGCTTTTTTTTTTGCCACAACTCCCCTCTTTTCGGGGGAAGCCGCATGATAGCGATGATGGTGTAGAAGGGTTGGAATAGGCTAATTGGGATGGAAGTTATCCTGTGGATTTCTTTGAATGTCTTAGTGGATTTGAAGGGCGGGTTTATCTCTTCAACCAAGACAAGAATCGAACCCCCCAGTCGACATTAGAGGCAAGACGAATAGCTCTTTCTGCCCCATCTCGACCCATCTCGACCCAACCTCGCCAGCCACAGCTCCGCTGAGGAACAATCGCGCATCAGTTGTTCCCAATCCAAATCCGGGCCCACAGGCTATATTTAATCTACACACTAACCTAACGTGGAATTATACTATTGACGAGGAAACAGCACTGCGAGCAAAAACAGCAGGGAACTGAGAGGGATGACTTCATCATATATAGCTCTAGATTTTGCCCCGTGGGGTAGGGCGAGTCGGGACACATATATTGCTGCCCGTCTGTCTCCTACACGCTCTTTTTTAGAGACAGATTGAGACCAGGTTAAGACCAGATTAAGACCAGATATCGGAATAGAAAAAGAAAATGCTGTGCATTGACGACGTCCACGTACTCCCCGAGATTAGCGAAGAGGTTGTGGTTGAAGTGGGTGAAAGTCACGCTCCTGTTAACGCGCTTATCACCGACGAAGATACAGAAGAGATTCAATCAGAACAAGATCACGGTTCTGGTCCTGGGCTTGTCGACGGCGGAGATACGAAAGGAATGGAAGAAGACGTAGGGAGGCTGGCGATAGCTGATATGGGTGAAAAGTCAGTTAGAGTGGCTGCTGCAGACAAATTTCGGGAAGTTGACATTAAGGATTGTGCTATGGTTAAAAAGACACTTGACGGACACCGGGGAGTCGATACAGAAGTTGATACCACCAGAAAAACACTTTTCGTAAAGGACGAGCAGCGGAACATCGATACGGAGGTTTGGAAAACAGGAAAGACGATTAGAGCCCGGAACATCGAAGCGGCGGTTTATAAAGCCGGAAAGACACTTTACATGACGGACGAGAATCGGGACATCGATACAAAGGTTTATAAGACCGGAAAGACACCTGACATGTCGAAAGAACAGCAGAATACTGATACGGATGTTGAGATGACCGGCATATCTAATGAGGAGGAGAATAAACTGTGTAGAATGGGACCTAGTGATATGCATATGGCCGAAGTCGGAAACAGTCTTGAGCTCGAGTCGGGGGCCAAAGTGACAGTGCAGCCGCGGCTGAAGCTGGCTGAGTTTGTGGTTAGGAAGGGTCTGAGCGGATTATCGGGTGCAGCTGTGAGGGCCGCGAGAAAGATGATTGTTGCAGGGCACATACTGGAGGAGGGTGAGATTGTGGCGTATGTGGAGGACGACACCACGGATGGTGGCGTGCTAGAGAGGTGCAAGAGTAGGGCAGCCACGGAGATGGAGCACACGCCGTTGGAATCTGATCCGGACGCGGACCTGTATTACAATGATCGGCAGGAAGGTGAGGAGGAGGAGAGGGATCGAAAGGTGGTGGAGAAATATATGTCTGGTCTGACACCCACTGTCCCTGAAATTACGGATGAATCGAGTACTCACCCAATCCCCGTGTAACCTATCTGTGATTTCGATGTTGTAGAGCTCAAGGGCTGACGGTTAGGTAATAATCTAGATATTGACCCGCGAATACTCTTGGACGACTCTATAAAGCCTTCAGAGGCCTTGGCTCGCATCAAGGCTGCTCTTCCACATCTCGACTTTGAGATGCCTGGCCCCCCGTCTACCCCGGTTACATCGCCGGTCACCAACGCAATCGAAAGTGTATGGAGCTCCAGCCCACCGTTAAACTGCAGAAAGGTAACGTATCCACTATTGAGAGCGTACACGCAGGCGAAGGCCCCCTCTAGGCGGAGTATTTACGAGAACGAGCGGCGAGGGCGCATCTTCCGCAATGAAAGGACAGTATCCTTCAGGAAGTCTGAGTTCTGGCGCTTCCTGGTGAAATACGACCGCGATGTGAAGGAGCGGGAGGAAGAGGAGTATATTGGTACTGGTTCCACAAGCGTTGATGACGAAGATAGTGATGGAAACGGTTGTGGTGAGGAGCAGGAGGAGGAGGAGGAGGAGGAGGAAGAGGAGAGTAATAAAGGTGCCAGCAGGCTGGTCTCCGGTGAAGATTCCGGTACGGACTCTACGCTCGAGGAGCTCATTGAGCTAGACAGGGCTGAGACGATGACCATGAGGAGGGTGAGTAAGGAGGTGAAGTGCCAGGAGTTTCGGGAGGGGGTTTAGGCTGAGAGTGTAGGCTGCGAGAGCGACATTGATCGCGGCGATGTCGCTGCCGCTCATGACGGATCAAGAGGTCTAGCTGAGTTATCGCCCGATCGATTTGTTTGTGCTGTGTTGTTGCTGTGCTGTGTTTTATTATGAATCGATTGCTGAGATGTTGCAAAGGTTACGGTGGCGGTCTCGATGCCAAAGGTGTGGGGAACGTTTGTGAAGGGCGTGGAGGGGAGGTGTTAGTTAGCGTACTATAAGAGTATAAGGCTTGTTTGCGAGTGTCCGAGCTGGTGTACGTGAGAGTTTACATATATACCATGAGGCGATATGGAGTTGAGATTGGAGAGCCTCGTCTGGTGTATTATACGGGTATAATCAAAAAAAAATTATGTGGTGTCTTGTTTTCCTTGAGGGTGATGCGGGTTCTTGGATCGATCATGGAATATCACTCTGGTTGGTGCATCGGGGTTAGGTTTTATTGCAATGCCCTTTCATGTGGGCGGCCGCTGGTTGGCACATGGCAACGGGCTTCCCAGTCGCACAACAAACAAATCATTGGCCAGAACGGGAACTAATCAACGGATTAACCCCAGCCGCGGCCGTTGGACCCGACCGATCAGCGATAAGAGTGTGTGGGTGTGGAGGGGGAGAGAAAGAGCGAGAAAGAAGAAAGCTTGACGTATCTGGTCGAATAACATATATATCCTGGCCTGTTTTACTCTCCCCCCCTCTCCACGACTGCTCACTAGAACATACACTTGCTACCTAAGCACGCTGTTTAGCTATTACCTACTCTTTTACTAGCTATCTACATGTATTTGCATGTAATAGTAGCTAGGTAGAGCTCGTTCCCAATACGATATAATACGATATATATTTTAACTACCACAATTAATAGCTAGCCACACAATTCAAGATGGTCCCAAACCTCTCACTCGTGCTTTCACTAGCACTAGCACTCTCCTTGCCCGCCGCTGCCGCCCCCACCGGCCCACAAGCTCCCCTCGCCGCATCTACCTCCTCATACTGCAACCTCACCTACACCGTCACCTACTACGACGCCTTCGGCCCTATCTTCGTCGAGAACCACTACGCCTGCGATCTCCCGCCCCTCTCCTCCTCCTCCTCCTCCTCCTCCTCCTCCTCCTCCGGCTCCGGCTCCCGGGACCCTATCCACGTCTCCGCCCCTTACTACTCCTCCTACTCCCGCACGCAGAAACACACAATCCACCACTACGGCTGCGCGCCGCTCCCCGACGCCCGCCACCTCTCGCGCAACAAGTACTCAAACCTCTTCTGGGGCATCTCGCAGCTCACAAACATGTCGTGCCTGGACCCCGGCGAGGCCGTCGAGTACGTCGATGTCAACCGCGACTGGACCGCGGACTGGAGGTTCACGAATGTCAACCGCGGGGCGGGCAGGGTGTGCGACTGGTACGGCGAGATTGCGAACGTGGCGAGGGCGCTGCATTACTTTTGCTTCCATGCGCTGGGGAGGCCCGAGGAGGAGGAGTTCTCGGGCGGCGAGGAGGTGCTGGCGTATGGGCGGAGCGAGGGGGAGGGGGTGCGGGTTGGGAGTGTGGAGGGGGAGGTGGTGGAGGGGGGTGGGGGCCAGTGGTGGTGTATGAGGTATTCGAAGAAGGGGTGGGGGTTGGAGGTGTTTGATAAGTGGTGTTTGGGGGTTTAGGTGTGTGTTTCTCCTTGATTTCGCTGGCCTCTTTCCCTCCCCTCTCTTTCCTTTTGCTTTTCTCTCCCCTTCCTTTTTTTTTTTTTTTGGTGTTGTCGGGTTCGCAAGTGTGTAGTGGTGAATAGCGGGGATATCTTTGGGTGTACTTTGTGTCGGTGAGCTTTTGTATTTATGATTATCTGTGACAAAATATCAGCTGGGGTCAGCGAGATAGTAGCTTGCAATTAATTACATCTAGCAATCCTTTATCAGAGCGATATAAGAATGACTGGGGAGAAAGGGTTGGAGGAGATCCGGAGGTCATGGCCCATAGCACATACATAATTCTGTTTACGCCTCCTTATCACAAAGTAACAAACCAATCATTGACCCACCATAAACTCGGCTGACAGGCCTTAGCCACATGGCGGGTAGCCGGCGCCATATTGAACACAGCCCATACCATGGACCAGCTACATGTAGTGTAGTCCTTACCATCCATCCAGATCAGGTCAAGTGCTATGCTTCCACTTGGGTCGGGGATATAATCGACCCCAGGCACCAGGGCGTCTCTAGCCGTCCCCAAAGGCTAGGTCATCACTGGGCACACAAGCACGGAGCCCGGTGTGAACAATCAAGTTTCTTTCTTGGAGGCCCGCTTTGTTTCTAAATTCTTTGTCGGGAGCCATGCGTTATCGCCGACTGCGGGCTACAGTGTGTGTGGTGTTAAAGACCTCATTGTGGGGGCCGCGGCGGCACCTTCAGGAACCAGTGGATAGCTAGCTGTGGGATCTTCGCGGTTGATGGGGTCGGCAGTATCTGGAGGTACCGCCCTTTAGCTGATGCATAGCCGTTGCGTACATGCGGTGTCACTGGCGCCCGCGGAGGTCTGGTACACCCGCAGTGAAGAAACAGCGGGTGCAACCCGTCCGAACCCCGTCCGAACCCCAATGCAAAAATGAAAAGAAGCAATATAACTAAACAACAAAATTACAGAATACATGTAGATACTATAGCCCCCAAACTGTATTCACCACCTTTTTATAATCCCACTAGCCCCTTTCCTACTGCTGCAAGCGCGCTAAGGATCTGGAAGCAGTGGACTGAAGGGAGGAGCGAGAAAGACGAAGAAGACGTGGAGAGAGAGAGAGAGAGAGAGGTAGGAAGATGGTGGGAGGAGCTGCAGTGGACCAAATTGAAATGTACTTTTCCTTTGTTATCTTTCTTTCATTCGTAGCTAGTGGCGGTGGTTCTGGGGAGTGTGGTATTGTCATAGCCTAGCGGGCGGCCAGATACAATTAATGGATTAAACAAAAAAAAAATCCTACTGCTGCAATTCTCTTTGTTGGCATGCTATCAATCATTTCCCCCAATCTGGCCTTCCCTACTCTTCCCTAGCTTGGGCTTGTTTCCGTTTAGAGTAGCCCCCATCCACCTGTCAAAAGACACGGCTATGCAATACTCGCGGGGGAGGGGGGTGTATTGCAGGTCCGGGACGTCAAGTTGGGGCACCGCTCACTTTTTTCCTGCGGGTGTAGGTAACATACATGGCGAGTTATTTTTTGGACAAACCGGCATGATACGTCCGAGCCTCCCAAACTACATGTAGTGTATTGACACCCTCTTTACATCTTCCACCAACCCGGCTGAGGGGTGGGGCTTGGCAGGCCGAGTGAGAACTTGTGAACATGTACCTACCACTATCGCCTTGGGGTCCCGCCGTTGAGTAGACGCCGTTGTAGAAGAGGAGCGGCGTTATCCTTGGACGTCATCTCTGCGTGAACCCGACTAGACAGCCCGCTACGCTACGCTAGTTGCACCCCCCCCCCCCATAAAGACAAACCCACCAACCTCGTAATATGTATAAGCACCTGTAAAAGGGGCCAATTCCCACACAATTAAATACAGACTCTACCCTTGTAAAAAACAAAAAGGAGTAGTTAAAGTGTAGGAGAGTATTGGAGTGCACGGTGTTGCTGGGTGGGTAGGTACATAGGTTTTGTATGAGCTATATATAAAAGGACACCCCCCCCCGGGCGAAGAATACATGTAGTGAGTCTGAGCCCCGACCTGGCTAGACTACAACTGTTGACTGCCCCGGGCCCGCTCGCTGGGGTTGGACCTTGTGCCTTTTTTGTGTCTGTGTGTCTGCAGATGTGATATGCGTGGCTTTTGGAAGAAAGAGGGGGGGTGTTTGCGTGTGTGTGTAGAGGGGCCCCGACTGTGTTCCAGCAGTGTTACTACTCCCTGCAGATACATAGATACACAGATACGGATACAGGTACAGATACAGATACAGATACAGATGCATACACGTGAGATAAAACGGGCCGTACATGCAGTATGAGTGGTTCCGGCCACTGTGTGTGCGTTGGACCTGTTTGTCCGCGGACGGAGGAGGATAACCCCGCCCGCCCCCCGACGAGACCCGAGTGATGCCCCGTGACGGGCACAAACGGGCTTTGGTTTACATGTAGTTGTGTGTGTGTGCCAGTACGCCGGTGCGTCGCAGTAAAGAGGTGCGGTCCTCTGTGTTGATATATAGAAATCGGCTTTCCACCAGCCAGCAGACAGATAGACACAGGTAGACATAGGTAGACACATGTAGACACAAGTAGACAGACACAAGAACAGTACCCACTCGATTCTACAATACAATACCCAGAAAAAAGAAAAAAGCAGAAAAAAGACCATCTCCCCATTCAATTACTACAGAGCGCCCCTCTGCGCCTTGACCCACTCGACCGCCTGCTCCTTGCCCGCGCCGGGGTTCGCCCACTGCCACTCTATGATCTTGGGCAGCGCCTTCGATACCCACGGGCCGCGCGGCCGCCCCACGATCGCGACCAGCTCGTTTCCCTGTTCCAGTCAGTCACTCAGTCACTCAGTCAAAGGGGGGAGGGGGGGGGGGGGACGTCTATGAGCGGCTTCACCAGATACGCCTCCTCCATCCCCAGCTCGACAATCCGGGCCGTGAGCGCCTCATACCGCGAGATGATTTCTGCACACTCCGGGGCTACCACCACCAGTCAGCATCACTCCCGGGGGAAGGGGGGGGGAGGGGCGGAGGTAACATACAAGGGGCGTCCCCGCCGTCCTCCGGCCACGCTTTTGCCAGCTCCAGCACCTCGCTGCCCCACAGAGAGCTGCGCCAGCTCGCGCCAAGCTCCTTCACAAACATGCCCACGCGGGCCGGGCCCCAGTCGCCGGCGGCCGCCGTGACCATGGCCCGCACAACGGGCAGGAAGCGGAATGCGCGCGCCACGATGTCCGTGCTGCGGTTGATGAGCTTGAGGCCCTCGCGGGCGGCGACGGCCGCGGCGGGGGGCGGCGCTTTCTTGTTGGTGTTGTTGTCGGCGGGGGGGGGCGCTTTCTTTTTGCTGTTAGCGGCGGGGGGCGGCGCTTTCTTGCTGTTGTCGGCAGGGAGGACAATGTCTTGCCAGGGGGAGAGCGCGGCGAGGAGCCAGGTGAGGTAGGTGTCGTGCTGGGTGGGCACGAGTGGCTTGTGTGATGGGAGGGTGTGCAGGTGGCGGGTTGCGGCGAGGGCCCGCGGGAGGATGGAGAGGGGGAGCGCGGGCGGCGGCGTCAGGTCGGGGGGCGCAAAGATGGATTGGTAGAGCGAGTTTTGGTGGATCAGGGTTAGGGAGGTGTCGGGCGAGGGGCCGACAAACATTTTGTGTAGCTCGTCGCCGATGCGCTCGCGCGAGATTTTGTGGCGGAGGGCGTCCTGGCGGGTGTTAGTGGGAGTGGGGGAGTGATCATAGGGCGAGTGATAACCCATGTCCACAGATAAACCACCTACATTGATGTCCGGCAGCCTCATTGCCTCCTTGGCCTCGGGGACGATCTCGAACCCCAGTCTGGAGCTGAACCTGATCAGGCGCAGGATCCGCAGCGGGTCGTCGTCAAAGGTCTCCTGCGGCGGCAGCGGCGTGCGGATGATCTTGTTGCGCATGTCCTCGAGCCCGTGCTCCGTAAAGTCCTCGACGCGGCGCGTGTGCAGGTTGTAGAAGAGGGCATTGACGGTGCAGTCGCGGCGGAGGGCGTCCTGCTCGGGTGTGCCAAACTCCTGTGTGTGTGCGCGGTGCATATCTTAGCATCTCCTGCATCTAGCACAGCAGCGGAGGATAGCATAGCATACCATGATGGGCACCCTCGAGTCCCCCTTGTACACCTCGCTCCTGAGGTTGACCAGGTCGATATCGAGGCCCAGGATCTTCATGGTTGCGGTCTCGAGATGCTTACTCTTCTCCGGGTTGCTCTCGATGCGGTGGACGGCGCCGGGCTCGATGCCGTAGCTGTCGTAGTGGCGCTGGAGGAAGTCGGCCAGGTAGAGGCCAAAGTTGTAGCCCGTCATGCGGCTGATGCCGACGTCGATGTCGTGGCTGGGGATGCCGAGGAGCTTGTCGCGCACCCAGCCGCCCGTGAAGCGGAGGATCACGGGGTCCTTGTTGCGTGCGCCGGTCGTGCGGTTGTAGGTGTCGATCTCGGCGGAGACGTCGAGGAGCAGGCGGCGGACCGTCTCTTCGGTGGGGGTCAGCTCGATGCGCGGGGCGGTGGCCGACATGGTGGTGGTGGGGGTGGTGGGGGTGGAGGTGGAGGTGTGTAGGCAGCGGCGCTTGGTGGGGGGAGGAGTAGGAGGGGAGGGGGGAGTGGGAGACTGGGATGACTGGCGGGTGGGCTGGTGAGTCATGAGGGTACTGCGGAGTGCAATTGGGCGGCGGAGGAGAGGAAAGAGAAGATTCCGGGAGCGGTAGAGGTTCATTTGTGAGAATTCTGATGTGCTGCCATTGATGGTGGTGGTGGTGATGAATTTGCGTGGTGTTGATGACGGCAATGATTCTGGCTGTGGGTTTGGGTGTTGCGGTGGGGCGTTCCTGCGGGTTTGCTTAGTGCGTCACAATGCCGGTGTGGGCTCGATGTCTCTGAGGTAAAAGATAGAGATGCATGCAAATCAACTGTGGGCAGGGCCGATGTTTCTCTCTCTCTCTCTCTCTCTCTCTCTCTCTTGTGTATATCCAATACAATTAAATACAGTATCAAATACAATGCAATATCAAATCCCGCACAGCCCACAGAGAAATCCTCCTCTCAAACCAAACGTCATCCGCCGTCACTGGCATCGGCCTGTCTTGGCGCCAAGACCCGGACCTCAACTGCAACATCGCCAGCTTGAATCATCATCATCATCATCATCAACCATCAATCATCTTGACCAGACTCTGCTCTGCTCAACCTCAACATCCACACATCACAACTCTACACCATACACCCACATCTACGACAGAGAAGGCACGAAGAAGGAGCCCAGAAACACATACAGCAATGTCCTCCTCCTCCTCCTCCCTCAAGCACAACCCAGAGAAGCAGGCAAAGAACGAGTACATCCCCCACTTCATTGCCAAACGCCCCTTCTACGTCGACCACAACACAAACACCGAAGGCGACTACCGTACGTCCCCTCTCTCTCCCCCCTCTCCCCCCTCTCCCCCCTCTCCCCCCTCTCCCCCTCTCCCCCCTCTCCCCTCTCTCTCCCCCTCCTCTCCCCCTCCTCTCCCCCTCCCCAACTAACACCCCACAGTCGAGCATCAGCGCCTGCAGAAGCCCGCCGCCGACACCCTCAGCACCCAGAAATGGTACGACCGCGGCGCCAAAACAACCCGCGCAACAAAGTACCGCAAGGGCGCCTGCGAGAACTGCGGCGCCATGACCCACGCCACAAAGGCGTGCCTCTCGCGCCCGCGCAAGCTCGGCGCCCGCTGGACAGGCAAGGACATCCAGGCCGACGAGGCCATCCAGACGCTCGAGCTCGGCTGGGACGGCAAGCGCGACCGCTGGAACGGCTATGACGCCCGCGAGCACCAGCGCGTCGTCGAGGACCACCTACGCATGGAGTCTGCCCTCCGCCAGGACTCCACCGCTGCTGCCGCTGCCGCTGCTGCTACCCCCGACGCAGACGCAGACACGGACGACAAGTACGCCGAGGAGAGCGAGCTCCCGGGCCAAGGCTACGACGCGGCCAACCGCATCAGCACCCGCAACCTGCGCATCCGCGAGGACACGGCAAAGTACCTCCTCAATCTCGACCTCGACTCGGCCAAGTACGACCCAAAGACACGGACAATGGTGGACCGCGGCGCCACGAGCGACCAGGCCGCCGCCCTCGTCGCCGAAGACAACTTTATGCGCTCGTCCGGCGACGCGGCCGAGTTCGAGAAGCTCCAGCGCACGGCATGGGAGACGCGCGAGCGCGGCGACAAGGCAAAGATGCACCTGCAGGCCAACCCGACCGAGGCCGAGGCGCTGAAGCGGCGCGCGGCGACCGAAGCCGCTGAACGCCGCGACCGGCAGCGCAAGGTGCTCTTGGAGCGGTACGGCGGCGCCGAGCACCTCGATGCCCGCCCGCTCGACCTCGTCGAGGTCGAGGAGAGGTACGTCGAGTATACGCCTGACGGCGCCGTAAAGGGCGCTGTCAAGGCCGTGCCCAGGAGCAAGTACAAGGAGGACGTGATGGTCAATAACCACACGGCCGTGTGGGGGTCGTGGTGGGCCGCGGGCAGGTGGGGGTACAAGTGCTGCCGCTCGTCCGTCAGGAACAGCTACTGCACGGGCGAGGAGGGCATCAGGGCTGCTGAGGTGGCTGAGAGCATGAGGCTGGGACTGGTGGACCCGAATGCGCCGCGGAAGCCCCAGGAGGTCGAGGCGGAGGTGGAGGTGAGGGAGGGGGAAGAGGAAGAGGAAAGGGGGGAGTCCATCACGGAGAAGGGGAAGAGGAAGGTGGCGGCCATGAGGGACGGCGTGACGGAGGAGGACATGGAGATGTTTAGGAAACAGAGGAGGCTGGCGGAGGATCCGATGGCTAACTTTGTGGATGTAGTTTAGTTTTTTTTAGTTTTTCTTTTTGCATAGATGGAGTTTTTTTTTTTTTTTTTTTTTTTATCATATCTTTGCTCTTTACTCTTATTCTTCTTTTTACTCGCGGTCTTTTCTTCCTTTAATGATACTTATGGGCTTGACGTCTGGCCAGCCACTCACTCAGCCAGTCATGTAATACAAAATACAAAACAAAATACTCTATCACTCACATCAACACCACAAACAGCACAGCCGGACCAGCAAGAAATGCATCTTATCTTATTTTATTGTAGTAGTAGTAGTAATAGTCAGCAGCCCACGAAAAAGAAACACACAAAACAAAACCCCCACCCCCACTCCCATACCCATACCCATTTCCCGCTCGCTCAAAACCCAGACAGCCAGCCAGACAGAAAAAAAAGAAAAGAAAAAGAGACTCACGCCAGCAAGCCAAACAGCAGACAAGTCCTCTTCCAGTACTCCCTCGCCCCGCCCTCCAAGCGTCTCCGCAGCTCCTCATCAAAGCCCAACTACCACCCGCCCGCCCGTCAGTCAGCCAGTCAGTCAACCACCAAGAGGGGGAGGGGGAAGGGGAAAGGGGAAATACCCGTATTCCGATAGCAGCCTCGATCTTCCCGGCAAGCGAGGAGATGCCAGACGTGCGTACATTGGCGCCCTTGCGCTGCAGCGCCTCGTCCAGATACAGCGCGTCAAAGAGCAGCTGCACAGCCCAGTCCATGCCAATGACGCGGGCGCTGTCCGTCTCCGTCTCCGTCTCCCCCTCCCCCTCCCCCCCGGCGGCGGCGGCCGCAATCTCCCTGCCGGCCAGGACCCGCTCGAGCGCGGCCCACAGCTCCTGGCACGCCCGCCCCTTGACGCACCGGACGGCCGCGGGCGTCCACACGTCGTCGCCGGCCACATGCATGCGCGCGACGAGCTCGTGGAGGAACTTAAAGACGAGGGGGCTGGGCTGCGCGGGGAGCGGCGGGGCGCCCTCCCACAGCGCGCGCGACGCCAGCGTCCCGCTCCACTTGCGCTGCGAGAGCAGGTGTGTCATTGCGTCCAGGGGCGCGCGGGAGACGGCGGCCGCGGCGGCGCCGTGCAGGCGCGGGATCAGGGCGGCGCCGAACCAGGGTAGGGGGAGAAGCGGGTCGGGGTGTTGCCGGATCTGGCGGATCGTGCGGAGGAGGAAGGTGTGGTGGTGGGTTGGGGTGGTGGGGGAGGCGTCGAGGAGGGTTTCCAGGTGGGTTTCGAGCGTGCGGTAGGATGCGTCGAGGGAGGTGCGGAGCTCGGTTTCGGCGATGAGGGAGTCCTCGAGGGCCTCTTGGGCGCGCTGCTCCTCGGCGTCGAAGTCGTCGTCGTCGTCTTCTGGGGGTGCGCCGGGGGTGCTGGGGGTGGTGCCGGTGGGTGCGGTGCGGAGGGTGTGGAGGGTGTTGGTTGCGGAGGCGATGGAGGAGAGGAAGGCGTCGTAGCGGGCGCGGAAGGACTTTATGGCGGTGTTTTTACCGTGGACGCGGGACTGCACGCTTTCTTTGAAGAGGGCGCCGCCGGCGGTGAGGGGGATGGTGAGCAGGTGCGGGTCCCACAGGCTTGTTGAGTCTGTTGTTAATAGTTAGCATATACCAAAAAGTAAATAAAAACCTGCAGAACGATCATTGATATCAAACCTTCAAGAGCACCACTATCGTTCCGCAGCTCCTCCTCAATCTTGACCCCAACCTCCGCAAGCGCCCTACACTTTTCGCGCAACACCGCCGTCACCCTGGCGCCCACCAGCTCCCTGAAGCGCTCACTCGCCGCTGCACCGTCGTCACCCCCGCCGCCGCCGGTAAACGCCCTCCTCCCGCGGCTCCCCGCGCGCCACAGCGCCAGCACCCCCGCCCGCAACTCCACAATCGCGCCGAGCTCATCCATGCCCGCCAGCGCCGTCTCGAGGCCCTCATTGACCAGCAGCAGCTCGCGCTCGGCCCACGCGCCCACCAGGTCCACGGCGCGCGCGCGCTCCAGGTCGTCGTGGCGCACCCAGGGCACGAAGCCCGCAATCTCGTCCGGGAGCCAGCGCGCGTTGGTGTCGAGCGCCAGGTCGGGCACGGCGGCCGCCAGGTCCGGGTCTGCGAGGAGCGGGCGCGACTTGAGCAGCACCAGCGTGTCGCTGAGGCGCTTTGGGAACAGGGCGTCCGCGTGGGCCAGCGTCTGGTTGTAGAGGGTTAGGGCGGCGAGGGTGGCCGCGGGCGTGTGTTCGGTGAGCAGGCTGCTGATGGCGGAGGACCGGATGAAGAGGAAGTGGCGGAGCACGTCCGAGGGGGGGGAGGTCTTGAGGAGGGAGTAGGAGGTGAGGACCGTGGTGAGGTGGGGGGTCGCCGTGGTGAGGAGGTGGTCGATGTGTGTCGTGAGGTGTGTCGTGAGGGCTGCGCGCTGGTTCTTGAGTGATTCTAGGAGCGGAACGGTGGGTGGTCCCTAGATATATGGGTCAATGATCGCTCACCACTTCCATGGTGTTGGGGGGGTCAATGATCGCCGGCATAAAAAAAAAACCCACCTTCTGTAGTAAGCTCTTGAGCAGCAATCTCATTACCACAAACACCTTTGTAGCCCTGAGACAATTCTCACCGCCGTCGTCCCTCTGCAGCAGTCTCCCGACGACTCCCGGGCAGCTCCCGAGCACCGCCAGCTGCGCCGCAAACACATACTTTTCCCGATCTATCAAAGCAGGCCGTCAGTCCCCACCCACCTCCCCATCTACAAGGAGGAATCAAACATAAAAAAAAAAAAACACTCACCCTCAGCCCCAACCCGCTCCTCAAACATCTTCAGATTCCGCGCCTTCCTCTCCAGCAGCTTTGCGCTACACGTGCGCGACGCCTCGGCCAGACACCCCTCGACCCTCTGCGCGTCGCGGTCCATCTCCACGATTCGCTCCGCGGTCCTCAGGAGGTCTCTGTAGCTCTCTCTACACCCAACCAATTAGCCAGTGGGGTTTCCACGGGGGGGAGGAGGGGGGGAGAGTAGATGTATATTTACCCGACCAGGCCCCGCAGCTTCTCTTTGTTCGCGGAAAGCTCCGTCTGCAGCTGGCGCTCGAGCACGCGGACGGTGGGGATGGGGTACTGCTGGAATGCCTCCTCCCAGCTGGTGAGATGGGTTGCGTCTGGGGGTGCGGTCATTGCGGGTGGTTGGTTTGGCTATTGGTGGGGGCGTGGGGTGCGAGACAGACTGACTGACAATTGATTATAGATACGGAGATGGGACAGGGGTGAGCGATAGGGAGAGCCGCGTCAAACCTAACCCTGTATATGTGCTTGTATCTATATTTATTTATTTATTTATGCAAGAGAGTGGAGGTTGTTGATTGTATGTCATTGGATGGGGAGAGAAGAGAAGAGTCGGCGGAGAAGAGTTGAGCAGAGCAGAGGAGAATTTTGTTGTTGTGTTGTGCTGCGCCATATAATAATCAATTTATGATACTCTGATCCGATAGCAAGGTCAATGATAACTACAACTGTTTCTAGCATAGAAAACTAGACTAGAGAACTGCTATTTATTATTCTGTTTCTTTTCTTTCTTAAATCTAGCTACTTACAAAAAAAAAAAAACGTCTACGCCCACCACCAATCGTAGGGAGCAAAAGGGTATATAACGCCCCCAAACTTACCCCCCCTCTTCCTTTCCTTCTTTCCTTCCTCCCTTCACGCCTAGATCAGCAATCAGCAAGAACGGAAAAAAAAAAGGTCAAGAAACGGCCGAAAAGAAGAACGGAAAAGAAAAAAAAGAAAAGAGAAAGAGAAAGAAAAAAGGGACGTAAGAGGAGCCAGGGTGATACGAGCCCAGCTCCCAACGAACCGTCGCAATTAATTGCCATTTATTTTTTTTTAAAAAAAGGGGGGCCCCCATCCCCTTCTAGCCAAGCACATTCCTCTCCTCCCCCTTTCCCTTCTTCTTCTTCTTCTTCTCGACGCGGCCCCCCACCACCCCCTCCTTCCCCTTCCTCCCCTGCCCCAGCACCACCGGCTTAATCTCCGTGTTGCTCCTCTTGAGCAGCACCGGGTGGGAGCCGATATACTTCCCATTCATCTCCCTGGCCGCACGGAAATACTCGTCCCCGTCCGAGAAGGCCACGAACCCGTAGCCCTTACTCTTGGTAGTCCGCTTGTCGCGGATCACGCGCGCCTTCTGCACGCTCGGATACTTTGCAAAGGCCTTTAGCAGCGAGTCGTCCGTGACCTCGCCGGCCAGGTTGCCCACAAACAGCCGGAAGTGGCTGGGGTCCCACTCGAGCAGCGTCCCGTCCGTCCATGTCTGGCCGCCACCCTGGCGCAGCACCGTCGGCGCGTTCTTGTTGTTGGCGTTGGTGCCGCCGCCGCCCGCGGAGGGCTTGGGGTACTCGCTGTCGGAGGGCTTGAGGGAGGTGCCGGAGGCGCCCGTGGTGGTGGCCGCGGCCCGTGCAGCGGGGTCGTAGATGGATTGCTGCTGGGCGATCTGGGCTTGCAGCTCGGGGTCGAGGTCGGGGTAACGGGGGTCGCTGCGGCGGTAGGAGGTGGCGGGCTGCGGGATGGGGAAGGGGTTGATGATGTGGGGGGCAGCAGTGGTGGTGGTGGGCGCGCTGTAGCTGGGGGTGGCGTAGGCGGAGGCGGAGACGGAGACGGCGCCGGGGTAGTTTTGTTGTTGGTAGGTGGGCTGTTGGTAGGTGTGGTGCTGAGGCGCAGATACTATGGGGGAGGGGGCAGCGAGGGAGCGTGGACGGAAGCCGGAGAAGGTGGGAGCTGTGGGGGGGGACTGGTATGTTCGAACGGGGGGAGGCGGGCGCGGTGGCAGGGAGGAGGAGGAGGAAGTGCCAGGTGGCGGAGGGTACGACATCGTGACGTTTGGTGTAAATAAGGGAAAGGCCTGTATTTGTCTGGCGGTGAGAGTCTGGTGATCGTGGTGGTGAGGAGGTGATGTTGAGGTTGAGATGTGTTGGTGTTTGGTAATGAGAAGTGGAAATGATCGAAAGCTCAGGAGAATTCGAGTATGTTGTCACGTCGTGTCTTGGCACATGAACCGACAGGTAAACACGCACGTGACACTGCATTCAGCCTCTCGATATCCAGAGGTGTACCTTACAGTACCTACATGTAGTGTAGAGTAGATACCTCCATGTACCTATCCAAACTGAGCAATTCCCATATGCAATCAAACGCCGAGTCGTTACTCATGGTGGAGACTAGATTATTGCGATTGATGTTCTATAAGACCATATCTTGTAGAGCATCGGTATCTAGAGCTACCCAGAAGGGGATTCAGGTTAACTTATGTGTAAATACATGTACCTTTGGAATACCGTGAAATAAGGCCTTGGCGCTAGCCGTACCCCGATGTACCCAGGGGTATGTATGTGTGGGTACTTGCATGTCAATGACCAAACTGTCGTTGCTTCCAATGACATCAGAGTCTCTCCAGGGTTAGGGTTGCGAACATGCATGACGATGATGATCTGGTCTAAAGTTATCGATAGCTTCCAAAAAGCTCCCCCACCACACACACACGCATACACACACACCATCACCCCTCTGGTGTTTCAATAACCAACGAAACGAGAAACAAAGGTTCACGAAAACGAGAAAAACAGATGACGGTGACAGCACAGCAGCTCGCTCACGCAGTTCATACCTCCGTCGTCGCTGGAACATACCCCGACTTGGATGAAGTCTACAGCGCCTCACTGCCCCCCGATGCACTCCCTGAGATTGTAGAATATCTAGAGAAGGCGCGAGAGGAGGTCAATGTGTGTCTGCTCCCACTATAACGAGTGGCCCCCCCCCCCTCCATCCAGAGTATCACTATGCTGATGGGAGTGGATATGTAGAAAGAGATCCGGAAGGTCAGCCGTGCAAACGCCCCAGAGCTCGACTCCTGGATCCTGCAAGCCCGACGGCTCCAAGATGACATCGAGGCATCTAGCGCCAAGGCCGACAGCATACTAGAGCTCGCAGCGCAGGAGGAGGCACTGGAGAAGGAGCTGGAAGATGCAGAGGCACAACAAAGGTTCCTCGAGTCCGAGATACGGTTCAACGATGAGCTGTTGGGGCGTCTGGGACTGCTGCAGATGATAAATTCGACGCTGGGTCAGGTGGAGGCCTTGAGCGCTGGTGGGGAGCTGGCACAGGCTGTGGTGGTCCTGGAGGGCGCCGAGAGGGCCCTGGCCGAGATGAAGGGCGAGACCATCGTCGTGGAGCTGATGAGGGAGCGAGCAGCGGGATTGAGGAAGGTGGTCATGGAGAGGGTTCAGTGGGGGTGGGCAGAGGTTGTGTGTATACGGAAGGAGGAAGGCGAGTTGCGCATTCGCCGGGAAATCACAGGTGGGGGGCCTCTTTTTCTCCCTTCCTTCTACCTGTTTGGTACGCGAGTTGGTTGAGTTGACGGACTGGCCACACCATAGAGGGCGACTCCACAATATCTAGCACCATCGTTGTTGAAGCCCTCCAAGCTCTCACCCTCCTCGACAGCAAAGTAGACCATCTACACCAGCAACTCGACACCCTCCTCATAATCCCCCTCCTCGACATCCGGCGCACCCGTGCCCCCTCCTTCACGGTCTCCGGTGACACCCTGCGCATCACGGGCCACAGCACTGACCTCAGCGTCTCACTCATGTTCGCCGATCTCCGCCTCATCATCGACTTTCTTCACGCCCAGCTCCCCTCGGTCGTGACTTCCCCCCTCTCCCGTATCCTCGTCTCCAGCCTCATCACTCGCCTCATCTCCACGACCCTCTCCCACTCCGTCCCCAGCTCCCTCGACCACCTCCCCGAGTTCGAGGCCCTCCTCTCCGAGACCCGCCGCTTCGAGGACCACCTCCAATCCATCTGCTGGACGCGCGACAGTGAGCTGCGCGAGTGGGTCGACCGTGCCCCCCGTGTCTGGCTCGCAAAGCGCAAGGAAGCCTGCCTCGACAAGCTGCGGCAGACCGTCGCACAGGGAATCCGCGAGACAAAGGTCGTCGAGCGCTCAGAGACCCAAAAGGTCTCAGTCCCCCCAAAGCACGAGCGCAAGGGTTCTGTCGACAACAGTGCATGGAATGAGGACTGGAAGGAGGAGGAGGAGACGCAGGCGGTAGCAAAAGAGGTTGCAAAGGGCCTCAATATGTCGGTCGAGGACGACGACGACGACGCCAGTGGCTGGGGACTCGACGAGGATCTCGACATCGACGACCCCGTGCCAGAAGCTGAGAACCCGCCGCCCCCGCCTCAGCAGCAGCAGCAGGAAACGCCCCCTGCGCCGGCCGCCGCTGCACCCGAAGAGGAGCTCGACTGGGGTGAGTGGGGGGACGACGACGAGCCCGCTGTGCCCTCGACCCCAAAGACCGCAGACTACACGCCGACCACCAGCGAATCCGCGCACAGCGCCTCCCCCCCGCAAGCCACATCCAAAGACGTCACCCTCAAGGAGACATACACAATCACCTCGATCCCCGACTCCATCCTCGCCCTCATTACCACCCTCACCAACGAGTCCGCCACACTCATCCACCTCCCGCGCAACGCCATCACTCCCGCCGCCGCAGACCTACACACCATCCCCCCGCTCCTCCTCGCCGCCTACCGCGCCCTCGCCCCCCTCCACTACACCCACCACCCGGGCGCCCTCATGCACCTATACAACGACTGCACACGGCTGACCTCCCTCCTCCCGCCCACCGTCCCCGCATCCGACATCACCCTCACCACCACCTTCGGCAAGCGTACCTACAGCCGCGAGCTCCACAGCCAACGCACAATCCTCACCGACTACCTTGACTCCGCGCAGGGCTTCGTCAACAGCACAACCTACCCGCAGTCCACCGCATGCACCACAGCAATCACATCCACCCTCGCCCACATCACCCAGCTACACACCGTATGGTCATCGATCCTGTCCCACTCGGCGCTCTCCCAATCCCTCGGCTCCCTCCTGGCAACCGTGTGCGCCCGCCTCGTCTCGGACATTGAAGACATCGCCGACATCGCGGCGTCCGAGAGCGAGCGCCTCGCAGCGCTCTGCGAGCAGCTCGCGACCGGCGTGGAACCCCTCTTCCCCGTCTCTCCCGGCGGCGTCAGTATGGTGGCTGTCTACTGCGCGCCGTGGATAAAGTTCCGTGCCCTCCAGCAGGTCCTCGAGAGTAGCATGGTCGAGATCTGCTATCTGTGGAGGGAGGGCCTGGTGGCTGAGTTTGCGGCCGAGGAGCTGTGTGAGCTGGTTGGTGCATTGTTTCAGGAGGGGGAGAACCGCAGGAGGTGTTTGGAGGAGATTAGGGGGAGGAAGTAGGGTGGTGTGGTTGTGGGGACGGGGAAGGTTGGGGGCGCTTTTGTTGTTTGTTTTCTTGAGGGAGGTGAGAATTGGGACGTGTGGCTTTGTAGCTTTATAGGTATTTTTATAGTAAAAAATACAATACAATACATATATAGCTAGTCCATCAAGCCAATACCCAAAGCCCATGAGAAGCCCATGTGCCAATCACGACCCATCACTCGCTCGCCACACGCACTACTACCTGCCCGCCCTTACCCACACTGCATGCACACCGCACATAGATACATCCCTCTGCTTATCCCTCCACCTACCAACCCCCAGGTAGAGTTGCAGCTGGGGGGGGGGGACTGCTGTAGATACATACATACATATACAATGCTCACACCCACACCCACCCGCCGTAGAGGCCTACGCTGGACCTACCACCACTTTCCACGGCGGCGCGCGGGGGGCGGTGGGTGGGCGATATATACACATTCACGAAGCCCGTCATCTAGAGTATGTAGCGGACGGATCATGGGATGTCACTCGTCCTGTCTGCACTACAACAGGGTTGGCTTGTGTTGGGTTGGTACCGCCTGTTGTGGCAGGCCACAGAAGCCGCCGCAAACACCGATCGACTCATGAGGTGGGGTGATGGTAAGGTAAGGTAATAGTTAAGATGTAGTAGTTAGTACTTTAAGAAAAGAAAAACAGGAGGTAAAAAAAAATAGTATACAACAAAAAAAAACAGTATCCATAAAAAAAAAAAAAGGGCAATAAACATTTCTTTTCCTTTCTTTCTCTTCATCCGCAACCAGAACCAAAAAAAAAAAAAAAGAAGAAAATTTTAATCATAATTAGCATTCCTATGTCTTTTTGCCGCCCCACCCGCAGGGGATCTTTCCCTCTCCTGCAGGCCGTGCTTCTGTCCCGCCTTTTCGCCGGCCGCCTTCACGAACGCCTCCACACCGAAGGGGTCGGCGGTGTCTTTTTCAAACTGGACGGGGCCGTCGCGAGCCTAGAAAAAAAAACACACCAATTAGATCTTTCAAGCACTCAGGGTGTATATATATATGATAAAAACTCACCTCCTGATCTCCGCTCCCCTTGAACCCCTGTGCCGCTCTCCCCAGCACCTCGAAGCGCCCGCTCTTCTTGATCCTCTCCATCTCGCCCTCCGCCGCGTCCTCGTCGTCCTCGACCGAGACCTTCGGGCGGTAGATACTATTCGCGGCCTCCTGCGCGGCAAATAGCGGCTTATCGTAGGGTTGGTCCTCATTGAAGCCCACATCGAACCCACTGCTCTGGTTGAACAACCGACTATCCCACATCGTCTCCTGGCTCTGCGTTGGCTTCGCCAGCCCCAGCGCAATCTTCTCACCAATGTCTCTGCCCTGCTCGCGAGCCAGCAGCGCAATCTTCCGCTCGGTACCCATGCGCTTCATGCGCAGCTCGCGCTCCGCCTCGCGCCGCCGCTCAGCACGCATGGCTGACCGCGCAGCAGCACTTGATGTGTCTGACCCGCGCGAAGATGACCGACTACGTGATGAGGCCGTTGAGCGGGAGTCTACGGAGCCGGACCGGGACCGCGTGCGGCTGCGACCACGGGTAGCGTCCTCACGGGCCTTCTGTGCGAGCGCGCGGAGGTTCTCCTCTTTCTGCATCTTCTCCTTCTCGGCGAGTTTCTGCTGCATCAGGGCGCGCTGCTTGACTTCCTCTCGGGCGTGGCGGTCCGCCGTGAAGAGAGCCTCGGCGAACTGGGCGAACTTGTCGTTGATGGTTACGTCTTGGAGACCTCTTCCGTCGGCTGCCAGACGCTTATCAAGCGGGACAGTGTAACCCTTGGGATTCTTCCAGTTAGACACGGGCGGGGGTATAGTCCACGCCTCTTGGTCCGCTGCTGTTAGTTTCCGCGGTGGCGAGTGCATGACCGGCGGTGGGGGACTGGGCGGTCCCCGGGGAATCTTCTTGTGCTTGAATTTTGGCGGCTCCATAGGGTCCTGCTGGCGCTCAACGATTTTGATGATCTTGTCCGACCGCTTCGTGGTATCTCCGACCTGGTTACTAGGAGTATATCGGACATACTGCGCCTCCTTCCTGTTCGTGCCTTTTATCGTCTTTGGCTTCTGTGCGGCGACAGCACCAGACACGAGGGCGGCCAGCGCAGCCTTTGTCTTTTCCGTCGTTGCCTTTACATCCTCCTCTGACGGGCGCTCCAACGAGATCTCACCAACGTCGGCGCGTTGACGCAGCGGGATCAGGTCCTTGAACGACGCGTGGACAATTCTCGAGCTATTGTGACCCTGGCGCGCGATAGCATCGTACTTGATCTTTCCGTCCGAGTCCACCTGCAGGGAAAGGGCTTTTGATGTTGTTGAGGAGCCCTTGCGACCCATGTCGAGTGGATACTGCGCGATGGGGATCTCTGGGAATGCGCCACCGTCGTTGAAGTCATCGGTAGATCTAGGACGCCATGACGACCGCTTTCCGTATGGTGGAGGTGCGTTTTTCTATGCGGGTTAGCTTTGGAGGGGGAAGTGGGGGGGAGGGAATAGAAGCTTAGCCCACCTTGAGAACTAGCTGTGCTTGCTCTGCATCACCACCGCCGAGGATACGGGCTCCATTAGGACGTGAGGGAGCTGACTCGTCGGGGGTATAACGAGGTGCTGGAAGAACCTTACTGAGGCTTGCTGAAAGTGACATTATTTAGAGGTTTATCTGGGGGGCGGGGGAAGGGGAGAGGGAGGGGTGAGAGGGGGGAGGGAGAAATTGCTGAAGGGTTGAATGAATGTTTGTGCAAAAGGATGCGTGGTTGGTTTTTTGGTGATGTCGCTAAAATGCCAAGATATGCGCCAAGACCGATAATCATAGGGGGGAAGATCATTGACAGCTCGGTCGAGTTTGAATCAACGACCGTTAAAAGATTCAGTTCTCTGTCTGAATTGGGGTTCTATCGATACTCTCTGACTTATAACTGCTAGGACGAATTATATAGTCTTTGACGATTCTGCTAACAATTAACTACAGAGTTAGATACATATATATACAGCTAATAAACCGCACTCACGTCCCTGTCATTTCATTTTCCACTTTATCGCGTCGTGACAGAAATCGCGTCTCCCCGAGTCGAGTCGGGTCGATATATTTTTTGATCCAACATCTGCAAACAGACCTGCAAACGGGCCTACAAACGAACATACAAACGAAATTTAAAAAGAAAAAAAGAAAAGAAAAAACCTCAATGACGCAGAACAACACAGGAATACCTATTTCGTTCTCTCACAACCTTTCTCCAATTCGTTTGATTGAGCTTCCTCCCGCCCTCCTTCCTCTACTCAAAACCAGCAATGACTCCCCACGTCCCACGTAACAAACCCCTCTCCCAATTCAGCTCTTAAAAGCTACAATTATATATAAATATCTCTATTATATACTCATAGCTAACAGCCACCCCCTCCCCACAGCCTCTATATCAAAGCTTCCTCCGCTCCAACATCAGACAGCAGCAGCAGCACCCAACCCCCCACCAGCCACGCCGTCCTCACAACTCCCACCCAAACCTACTCCCTCCGTCAAGTCTACTCCTCCAACTCCATCCTCCTCCTCCAACCCACCTCCTCCTCCAGCAACACAAACCTCACCGTCGTCTCCGCCGTAAACAGCTATATGGAGCTCATCCCCGCTGCCTGTGATGCTACTACCCTTATCCTGCAGCACGTCCCTGTGTTCCCTCCCCCCGGGTCTGTCGCCCCCGTCACCCGCACCTCTCTCCTCTCATCCCTCCCCGTCTCCCCCGCCGAGTTCAACGCCGCCTGGGCCAACCTCTGCTGCTTCGACTGCCCTGAGGGCTTCGCCTACCGCCCGCTGCCCTCCACAATCCTCGAGACCCTGAAGGCCATCTCCCTGATCAACTACCATGACTTTGACGACGGCGTGGATCTCGCCAAGTTCCTCCCCGAGGACATTATTGAGGCCATCGACCGCTACTACGCCTTGGCCCACGGCGTGGACGATGACGAGGACGACGACGAGGACGAGCAGGATGAAGAGCCCCGACGCTGCGTCCCCGGCCTCGTCAAGTCCGTCCTCGCGGAGGTCAGCATGTGCGGCAGCCGTGGGCTCGGCGGCGACTACAGGGCAATCGTCAAGGACAAACTCATGGAGTGGGTCGGGAGACTGGTCCTGGAGGACTGGGCCCTGAAGGGTAAGGGTGATATGCTCTACATATCCTTCATGACGAAGTGGAGGCAAGAGGTCCCGGATTGGTTGTCGGCGGTCGATTGCGAGCTGAAGCTTATTGAGGTAGCGTCCCCCCCCCCCCCTTTAAGTCTCTGGATATCCTTTTATCGTGCTGACTCTTTTTATTTTGCCTGGGGACAGGGATGGTATATCCTTCCGACACCTAACACGATCCGTTTCGCTCCTGGAGGGAAGGTGACGCCTGCAGAGGCTGAGGCGGCCGCGAAGTCACAGAAGAGGAATAAGTGGCATGAGAGGCTTGGGAAGGGTAAGAGACGTTGATGAATCGCGGTATAGCAAAAGTGATCACAACCCTGTTATTTACTTATTCAATACAATGTTCTCTATCTCTAAGTCTCGCGGGTGCACTGAAAAACATGCTTCATCGATCATTGACTACTTGATCCCTATGAAAGAAAAAAACCGGCAGCTACCCGGAGGTGGGATGCAAATAAACCAATCCCCCACGTGTTATTTTTGATTAGCGTCTTGTATACTAATTGCTTTCTCTGCTGTACGCTGGGTAAGGATGTAGGGTCATGGTGTATCACTCGATTCCCCTGGCCTCAACAATGCAAGCCTGGGAGAATATATCCTTACTGTAATAGTGGAAGCCTTCCCGTGGATATTCTGAAGGTGCTCAAACTTGAAGCCTTGAAGATAGATTACAGATCTTGCATACAAAGAGCTCACAACAACTCTGTAGACACCCCCTGGGGGAATCTACAGGCCACATTTGAACGCCTACAAGCCTTCAAAAATATCCACGGGAAGGCTTCCAGTGTTTCTCTACCAAGAAAAATATTGTCACAAAAGAGCAGCCAATCCCCCTTCTGTATTAGAGGTAGATATAACAAGAATTATATCCACTGCCAGACTCAATATTGTGAACACAACACAAAGTGTTAGGAAATTATCCTAATCCTGTCGATACATGGCAGCATCTACTATGTAATTACTACTAAATATGCCCGAGCCAACTAAAACCCCCTCCTCATTGATACTCTAGACACAAAACCCCTTTGGGATAAAAAAAAGAAAAAAGAAAAGAAAAAACCAGGCCCCCAGCAAAGAACACTCCAAACGCCAACAGACAGGTTGTAATACCCCCCCCCCCCCCCAAATCCTCCCCACCTTGATAAATTATGTACGTGTAACCCAACCGACAGCCCAGATCGATAATGGGTCCGCCTTAAAGGCAGGTAAGCACAACACTCCCCAAACACAGCGCGCCCCGCCGGCTAACTAACGTCTGTGCGCCAATACTCCTGACGTCTGTGAAGGGGGCCTCTATTACATACCGTACTAAATTTTGGACTCAGCACGTATTTGTATGGCATGTAATAACGGTCATTTTTACAAACAGCAAAGTACGAGTAGAGTAGCGTGAGGTGAGGGTGAATCAACGCACATGTAGGTACACATGTACGTACTTTATGTGAACGCCGCGGGCATTGCATCGTTGGTTTAGGACTATGTCGCCCGGTAAAGGCTATATACATGTAGCTATGGTGCCGTGATAAACCTGCGCAATCCAATCTTTAAGGCACTGGTAGGTTTATAAGCCTGAGCGTGTTTGGATCCAAAAAACCACACCAAAAACCGTGGTTTTGGTGTGTAAATAAAACCCTACTTGACCCGACCTAACGGCGGCGACGGCAGGTTTATCACGACCAGTACCAACTAAGCGGGGGAAGAGTCTCTATTGTATGTTCTTTTTGAGTTGCATGTGCTGTTTTTACCCCTTCTTTCTCTCAGTCTTCTAGGCTTCAACCTAAAACCTATCTCCCCCGCAACCACCCTCTCAGTATATATAGTTAGATCCGAGTGGATCACAATAGTAGTAACGGTCACGCAGCACTCTACGCAAGGGGTATAAGAAGTAAAATACCCCCAAAGGGTCCTAAATTCCTACCTTGGCCATCCCACAAGACCAAACCAATCATCCGAGTGATGAATCATGACTCATGACAGAGTTTATAAGCTCTCGCTAAAAAAAGAATGAAGGAAGGCTTGAGTTTCATACATACAGAAGCGAGAGGGAAATATTCCAAGTAAAGAAGACTTAAAAATACATGAATCCATAAAAAGAAAAGAAAAAGAACAGCTTAATTATCCCCCCAAAATCCCGTTTTCTCTTTTTCTATGCCTCTGCCTTACACGCACGCAACAGGCAAAGACAAGTTACACTAAGGTGTGGTCGGCTCCGCATACCTGACCTCATCATCATCGCCAGCCCACACGCCTGGTGTTCTGGGGTTTCCATATCCTGCGGCTGGCGTTGGGGCACCTTGGTAATACCCACCTCTGGGATCCCTCGCGTATCCCGATGCTCCCGGTGTCGGTGCGGCACCGTATGGTGCAGGTGTAGGTGCAGTATCGGCCCATCCGCCGCCAGAGTCCCTTGGTGTTGGCGCCGACATTGGGCCTGGGGTGGGTGCCGACATAGCACTAGGTGTAGGCGCGGACATAGGATTTCCAGGTGTAGGTGCGGACATCTCCTTTGATGAATATGAAGGTGGAACAAAATCAGGGGAGGCAGCATTATAGGCTCCAGGTGTGCGGGCACTGTAAGAAGATGTGGAGGGGCCATCCATGAATGGATCGAGACGGCCGGGCGTCTTAGAGCCGGCGTCCCAAGCGCTACGTTCCGAGTCACCAATATAAGGGGTACGTGAGGATGGATTCCAACTGGATAGTATGTTAGGTGTGTTCAGCAGTGTTAAATACGTCGCTAAGAAATAACTTACGCTGGAGTGCGGTTTCCGGCATATGATGTGCGACTGCCGTCCATGCCCCAAGCAGGTGTTTTCCCTCCAGCCGCATAGGCGGGTGTACGCCCACCGTCACCACCAGCCATCCAAGCTGGGGTTCTAGAGCCACCAGCCATCCAGGCAGGTGTGCGACTACCACTGTGGTCAACCTGAGGTGTACGGCTGCCACTTTGAGAGGCCCATGATGGCTGGTCTCTGGGAGGACCGTAGCCCCCGTGACCACCACGGTCTCCGCCACCACCACGCCCGCCACCGTCACCACGACCTCCTGGGCGGATGAACTCCTGGTAACTACGGATTGTACCAGTGATTGGACTAGAAACCTCGTCAGTTAGATCATCTTGGGGGGGGGGGGGTTGTAGAGGGAATACTCTTTGAAACCCAACTTCTCTTTGTCAATAGAAATCGTCTTATTTTTCGTATGCAGCTCTACCCTTGCCTGCAAGTCTGTGGCATCCTTTACAATTCCCATAAGACCTTTCTGGGGTCCCATTCTAATAATAATGGTCTGTCCAATAGTTCTATCCCTTCCCCCGATTTTTGGCGGTGGAGCCATAGGCGCATTCTGAGGTCTCCCATTTCTCTGAAGCGCTGGATTCATCTTTGTAAGATCGGGTCCAGTCTGTGTGGCAACTCGACCACCCTTGGCAACGATCGTGGCAACAGCATTTTGTCTGGTCACAAAGACACCCGAATTCTCGGCCTGTTCACGATTGTGAAGAAATACGAAAGCCCGAAAGATATGCAAAATTACACCAGTACGGGTTTCTCCAGCAACTTCTTTCACAGTATCACCTACACGGATCTCAGAGTTGTTGCGGTCCGTTGCAACTCCGTTTCGACGATTGTTGATTTTATTTGAGATCTGTGAGGGAACTATCATGCGACTGTTGCCGTTTTGATCGAGTACACGGAGAGAATCGCGGTCAACTTTGGTCACGCAGGCTACAGTAGCCATACTAGAGATAAATCAGTACAGGTTCGAAGTTTCGGGGATGGTGGAAAGGATCATACTCAAGCTGGACCAGGTCGTGCAAGTCGTATTTACCCGTTTGACTGATCCCACCAGCATCGCTCGCCTCAGTCAAATCCTTTGAAAAGACTGTGATTTCGTTCATATTCAGATCGCTGAGGATAGTGACCTTGTCCTCAACCATTCTAACAACCATCCCTACTTCATCTCTGTATTTACTTCCGCCTGTAACCTTGACGTGGTCACCTTCTCTAAATTTCTTACGCAAACCTTTAGAAGGTATCTCAATCCGTTTCCCCCTAAGATCCCCTTCTGTCACATCCATGGTGACGATGTCGTTTTGGACACTAGTGACCTTTCCAATGACACCCTGTTGTTCACCGTCATAAACTTCGACAGTGTCTCCAGGTTGATAACTGGACTGTGTGTTTCTCAATGATTGCGCAAGTGCTCCCAAATCCAGGTTCTCGGTCCCATCGTCACCGGTGGAGGACGCGAATTTTGACACCTCCTCAAGTGTTGGGTTGACATTCTCAGTCTGAACCAAACTGAGCTTCACGTCCTTGACAAGGAAACCATCTTCGTATTCGTCACCAAGATATGTGAAATTCTTCTTTCCAGCTGAGGTGGTAGTGCCATTTTGAAGATATTTGGTATGGTTCTTCCGGGCATCAATCTCAGAGAAAAGTCTTTGCGGTGGTCGTCCAACAAGGGAATTCCCTTTGTTTCCGAAAGGATTTCGCTTTCTTTTTACACCGCCTGGTAGATTCTCGTTTTCGTCCGGATTGTTACCGTAATCGAGTCTAGGAACCATACGAATCCGAACTTCGAGACCACTGGCGAGAACGTTTTCAACCTGCGCAAGATCGCCTTGGTATTTGCCGCGCTTAAAGCGGACCCAAGTTCCTGGAGTGATCTCGGCCTTCTTGACAACATACAGCAGATCAGGCATTTCCTTGATCGGAACTAATAAGATCTTTGTCATCGGGTATGCGAATGAAACACCTTTAAGAGCGTGCATAACATCCGCCTGTTTCCTCGCTTCAAGGTAAATATATCCTGGCATAGTATTTCCCCTCTCGAACGCGCTCGTGATCTGCAATGGTGACTTCGTCATCTCGCTCTCCTCCTGTTTTTTTAAGATAGAGAATATGATCTCCCTTTCTTTTCCTGGCTTACACTTGACGCCCCAGATACTATTATCCTGAACCGAGGGTAGCAGTAAACGTCTAGGTACCACTTGAGAGTCCCCCAAGTTACGCCTCGAAGATCTTCCATGTCGCTCCTTGAATCCGGCCGCAAGTGCTTCCATGTCCTCCGTTTTTGCCTGCTCAAATTGCCGATCAAGCTCACGGTGACGGTCCTCATCGGGTGGATATCTTCTCAGATCATTCAGTTCAGGATGATCCGCATCATCAGCAATGAACCCGTCTTCGCGGTCTTCATCGTCCTCTTCGATATCGTCTTCATCCGCGTCGACTTCTGCTTCGACATCCAAGAACTGATTTCGCCGGACTTTGCTGCGATGGCGTTTTCTTCGAGGTTCCTATGTCTAGAGTCAGTAAATGTATACCACCAATTTCAATTCCCCTGACCGCGGCGTGATGCTGGGTTACAGGGGGTTAACTTACGACCTCCTCGTCCTCTTCGTCCTCGTCCTCCTCATCTTCATCATCGTCGTCCTCTTCGTCGTCCTCTTCGTCCTCTTCTTCGTCGTCGACAGCCACGGGGGCTGCGCTGACCTCATCATCGGGCTCTCCTTCGGCATCCTGGTCGCCGTGCGCATTTTCGGCGCCGAAATCCTGGTCGTCTTCGTCAGATTCTTCGAGGTCGTGATCGTGCAAGTTTGATGTAGCCATGGTGTTGAGTACTAGGAAAAGATGAGGGAAATAGACTGGGAGAGTATCAAGTACAGGCGGGGTGGGTTGCTCTTATATACTCGTGGGCAATGCGTGGAGCTTTTAGTGAACCGGAAAGGTCACGAAGGGCAAAACAAAGCTCGAGCTGTGGCGTCTGTCTTGGCGCATGCTGGGCCTGGGGGCCTAGGCAGGGTAATAAAGCTGGCACTCAATCCCAAACCTAACCCTGAGTCTTATCACCGTCAGTAAAATGCTGACCCTCCCCCCCAAAAAAAAGTAACTTGGTGTGGCTTTACTAACAGATCTTGTTATCTCTCTGATTGAAATAATAGATCTCCATGCAAATTTAACCCCTCTATTATAGGAGGTCAGTATTAACGGGCCATGGAAACACTTATATCCTTAAAAGTGAACTTGAGTACAACATCTACTACAGCCGGTGCACCGACAGAACGACCCCCCCCAAGAATTAGCTCCCGCAGTTTATGAACCAATTTGCCCTAAGCTTCGTAGTTGAAAAAATATCGTAAAGTACAAGAAGTCTCCCCGCCAAAACGCCCTGTTCGAATCTGCGAAAACGAATCTGAATATACCTATACAAGTGCATTTCGTCCAATTTATCCGATCAAGTCAAAGCACTACCCAACGTAAAAGCTTGCACATATACAGACCTCTTTCTCTACATTGGTACGTCCTCCATCTCCACGAGATCATCATCGTCATCGTCATCATCAATCTGGATAACATCCCCAGTACCTCCAGTTACCTCTCCTCCTTTGCTGGATTCCTTTTGGTTATCAGGCTTATACTCGTCCTTCAGTTGCCACTTTCCAACATATGGTCCGTTTCGATTAATTTGCGCAATCTCTTCGAGAACCGACTTGAGGTACTGTTCAGGCTGTACGAGCCTCTCACGGAGACCCTTCATCGACCAATATTCGTGCTCGCCGAAGCAAGTAAAAAGAGCGGAAACGAGCTCGGCGTGCGGAATACGCGCAGCCTTGTTATCGGTAGGCTTTCGTACTTTTTCGGTTTGTTTCTAAAGTAAAAAGTTAGAAGGGAAACAAGGGCGAAGTACCACACAGAGTAGAGATGGCATACAATAAATGCGCTGAAACCCTTTGAAGTACCAGTACCTGTAGTACCCGGCGCCAATAAATTTCCACCAATATGTTGATCGTCCAAAAACTTTGTCGTAACTCTCGGGGTATTTGCCTGATCAAACTTGGAAGCTTGAAACGCCTTGTACTCAGAATTCAAGACAGGGCTCATGGAGCACTCGTGTCTGACCGTCCCCGCCAATGCCGTCCGTTCTAAACCCCATCAATAAATGTACCGGCCCTAAGTAATGGCAGGAAGCAGAAACATACTCGGTATAGCCTTCCTTATATACGGCTGAAATCTCTGTGGTTTCCCCCAACTTCCTTTTCCGCCTCCTCCACCACCACCTTTGTCACCACCCTCCCTATTCCGGTCCTGATAGAGAAATCTAGGCGGCATTGGCGGCTCCCCCTCTTTCACTCCTCCCGTATTCATTTTACTAGAAAATCCCGGCATATCCTTTTCCGTAAACACAAATGTATTCGTGACTTCCATGTTCGTAATCCGGAGGTCATACTCTGTAGGCACCTCCCCATTCACCTCATTTCGTTCCAAAGATAATTTGAGCTAGTTTATGTTAGTGAGCCAACTCTCTGCAATTTTTTTTCCTTTTTTTTTTAAAAAAAAAAGAAAGAAAAAAAACGAACCTGTTCGTTGTTGTTCGGATTGACTTTCACCACACCCAGTACGATCTCTTCGTCCTCATCAATATCGTTCCAGCGCTCCGCTACAAAGCTTGGGAGCTTAACAAGCCAAACAGCTTTACTACCCTCGCTCATGTCAAGGTCTCCGGCATCCTCGTATAGTTCATCGTCGGACTCGGGCTTTATCGACGGAATGCTAGTCATATCGATATCTTGGTTCTCAGATTTTGGCTCGAGCTTTGTGCCTGGTTCGGGCTTGACGGTAGCCATTATCGCGAGTAATTGTAAGGTCTCAGGGAGTAAATGCTGGATGGGCGGGGGTGGTAGTCAGTAGATAGGTGGTGGTCGACTTAAATAGTATTAATTCTTTGTCTGCGCGTTAGATGTTCATTGTATCCTGTGCACTACCTCACGCGTCTAGCTTAGGGCATTGTGTCACTGATACTATTTCTTCGCTAGGTAAGAGTACAGCTGGTACCATGCTCCACACCAATCATTGATAGGCTAAAACACTTACATGCACCTACATGTATGTAGGTACCTGCCAGCTCGCTCTACTCTACTCTTAAGTATGTAGGTATCTGGTATCAAAACAGTGGAGAATCATACTTGCCTACATGTATGTACCACTGGAGTAAGAGCACCCGTAAGACTTCTCTGCTTGGCTCATATCAAGGGATCAATGAGATGTGCAGATCAAAAATACATACATATTCTATGCAGGTGGGATGTGCATGAGGTCTAACACAGGGATCCTTGGCGGACATTTTAAAGAATTGCATCCCGGGTTTGTAACAGCACCAAACAATCCCCAGACTACATATATTTGAGATCCTGAGCGTAAATGCAATTAGCCATGCAAATAGGGGCTCAAGCTCTTCCAATCGAGGTGAGTTTATCTCCACGCCTCCTGTATACACATCTCCAACTGCGAATATCTGCATTCTATATATCTGTATCCATTATATATAAGTTTAACTATTCTAACATACACACCACGGCCCATCCGCAGCTAATTCAACAGATAGCCACCAATCTCACTACTATCAACGACCTAAATAGCTTCTCGCTCACTTCTCGTGCTTTCCATGCCGCACTCCAGCCCCAATTTGTCTACCGCAAGCTCTTCCTAAGGGCCTACGACAATCCAGTGAATGAAAATGAAGAGTACAACTATAAACATGTCTACCACTGGCGAAAGACTGTGCTCGAAAAAATCATAAAATCTAACCCCGACAGTATCGAAAGCTTGAAGCAAGAGATAATGAACGGCAATGTCGTAGAAGATATACCACTACCAATGGAAGTTCTTGAAGGGGTCCGACAGCTCATCTTTGGTCTATCCGCTCTTTCCCGTATAATATTGCAATCAACTAACACATATCACAGAGGCAACTTCGAAGAATTTCGTTCAACTCGAAAGCTATGCCTTTAAATCTCGCAACCTCCTTGTTTCTTGCAATCTTAGATCTCCTGAGGCCCAATACTTCATGCTGCTACAAATCCTACTTACTAATATTGCCCTTACCAAGCACCTAGTTTGGCTCGATACTTGTGAGTACGGCGGCGCACATGCCTACACCCAAGCCCTCGCATACGGTCCGCCAGAAAGGCAACTCTTTGCAAATAATTACATGGATGAGGATGATATAATTCAGATATGGGGCACTGCGAATCTTTTTTTATTACATCTAGCGAAGTACCGAAGCCGTATTGCTGGTCCTGAGAGCTCGAGTTGGGGTTTGAAATTGATATTTGATGAAATTTGTGGAGAAGAACGAGGGGCACCGGGCTTGTGGGAGAACAACCTGTGGGTTGAGGTAGAGCCGGAATTTCCCAGATATTGGTTCGGATTTTTTGGTAAGTCATATGATTAATAAAAAAAAGTTTAGTAGTTGGAATTTTGCGGTCAAGATAGGCTAAGCCGTGCTCCTACGTTAATATATGGCGCAATAGTGGGTCTTATGGAATTCGATTTGGCCATGGTTCATGTGCGCCCGAATATTGGCGAAGTGAGGCTTCAGGAAGACCAATTTGATGGGAAACTAACTGTAGTTCCCTAATCTCCCTCGTTCCACGCGTGGCAGTGCTGATCCCCCCTTTCAATAGATAATAGAATTTCTTGCTAAAACACCAACAACTTTAATTGGTACTGGCACCGACGCATCCCACCCTTTCACCATCAAAGGCAGCATTAGGCCACTCACAACCTTTTACTCAAATTTCAAATTTCGCCGTGTCTCTTTCATAACTAACTCCGGCACCGAAGATACCTGTGCATACGAAGGATGCTTGCTACCGAATTCACAAACTATTCTTGGAGGCTGGTCTGTTACGCCAGATGATTTATCTGAGGACCGCACGTTTCCCCGAGGTCCATTTATCATGTGGGCGGTTGAGAAAGAGGACTGGGAGTATGAGAAGATACTTAGGAATGATGAGGGTAAATTGGGGGAAGAAGACGACTTTTTGAACCTTTAGCAAAGCGGGAGCGATTTATTGTTATGTTTAATATAAATCTTGTATTATGGCTGCGGGCCCTTAGAACCACTGGCAATCACATACTAAAATTACACATGAAACGAACAATATAAAAATAGCGAACAATAAAGCCCAGCCCAAGAAGAAAGAAAAGATTGCAAAAAGAAGGACGGGTTAGGGCTTACATCGTGCCCTACCCCTAGCTCCATCACCACTAACCCCATTGCCAAGTTTTAACAAGAAACGAAACAAAGCTTAAGCATATGAGAAAGACAAGATACATAGAAATGAATGTAGTTTTACGTTGTAAAAACCGGTATGATAATAGAGCTAGAGAAGGGGTTGTATATCGGTCCAGCGAAGAGTAAAATGGTACAAGAAAGAAATTGGATTTCCACATCTCAAAAAAGCTTTCTTTTCATATACTATCCCTTCTCGATCTCAGAATATGTTGTTCTAGTGTGGATCACATAAGGGGTTGACCGATTTTTCTTTTTTTGAAATTTGAAAAGAGAATTGAAGATAAGGAAAAAGGGGAAATGAAAAAAAGAAGAAAAACGAAGTTACAAACCCCGACGGTTCTTTTGCGCCCAAAAACGCCTTGTATAGTCAACTTTCCTTTTCCCTCTGTTTTTTAAAATTCGTATGTGTTATTAATGGAAAGGGTTGGGGTAAACCCGATAACTTTTCTTTTTCACCGGAACGAGCAAGGCAAGCATGAGAACATGGTGGTGTGATGGTGTGGGAGGAACATAGAAATTTGTTTACATCACGCTTTGTTTAGTTTTGTTTTTGTTTTCTTCACGGCTCTCGCTTTATCTTGATTTTAGGGTTGATATCGACATCCTACAAGAAGCATTAGTACAAAACATTAACAGCGAACGAAGTTAGAAGGCATTACAAGAGGACTACTCACGTCCGCCTTCCTCTTCACTCCACCGACACCCACATCCGGAGTCCCCGCTCTACTCCGTGGGGTACCTGCGGCCTTGTCTTTACTCGCCTCAGCATGGCAGCTGGCATGGAATATGCGGCCTCCAACCTGCTTCGCATCCATAAATACGAACTCCTCTGTTTCCTCGTGCCACTGATACTTGAGTTCTTCTTGACAGATGGGGCACACAGTACGGGTAGGGGAGGTTTCGGAAACCACTACATATTGTTCCTTTGGGTCTTGCTCTGGCTTCCCTGTGGCCGAGAACTCGGCATTTTCGGGGCCACCGGGCGCGAGCGAAGAGCTGTCTTCACCGTCGTCGCGCGATTTTATCCATTCCTGTTGGTTGGTCAGTGCGTTTCATAGACATAAATGAGACACTTAGTTGTCCGGGCTATTACCTCTTCACCTAAATACCAACTTCTATGCTGACCACGCTTGATGGACTCAGCCATTCTCTGGTGTACTCGGAAGTGCCAATCGAGATGGGAAGCTTTCTCCTTTTTTCCCTGTTCAGTATCTGCGAAACGTTTGGCGCAGGAACTGCACTGATTCGGTAGAGCTTCGTTCAGCATTGGGAGTAGGTGTGGTCGTGGTCTTTAATATGAAGCAAAAAAATGATCAATCACCAACTTTCATCAGCATACGTCTTTCTACGAGGCAAATAATCTATAGAACTAGCCCTTCCACGAAAACAAAAAAAATTGAACGAAAAATCATGGGAGAGAGTGCACCGCGTAGCTATTACATTTTAAGGGACATAGATTTCATTTCTACGTCTATTGAGCGCCAGTCCAGTTTTCCCTGCCTTTGCGGGGGTGTCTGGGTCAATGGCGGGGGTATAAAATTGCTTCCAGGTGGGGGGAAAAGAAAAGAAGGTAGTGCTGATGGCGGCGGAGGCGGCGGAGGCGGTGGTGGGACAGCACCTCCCATCATTCCTGAGATTAAACCTGCTTTTTGGAGTGATGCTATTAACGAAGCCGTATCTCCATTTAATGCCATTGAGAAGTTGGGAAGTTGTGGTATTCCTTGAGCTATTGGCACTGGTGGTGGAGGTGGCGGCGGCGGGGGAGGGAGATTCATGAATGTCTTCTGTGTTGCAGTCGCCAATAATGCTGCAAGGTCTTGTGACGAAAAAGGTAATTGAACCGGCGGTGGTGGGGGAGGTGGAGGCGGCGGCGGTAAAGCCATCACGGGAGGAGGGGGTGTTGGATTGGCCAATCTTTTAACTTGATCCCTGACCGATGCCAGTTGCGCCGGAGGCAGTTGTTGGGTCTTTAAAATATGCTGTAAATCAAGTAACGCTTTCAATCTTTTCTGGATATCTTGGTTAAGTGGATCTTCTGCAAAGCGTTTCTGCGATGTTTCAATTAGACCAGATATATCACTATGCAAACTGTCTACACTAGCAACAGGGGGCAGCTGCTGAGACATTCCAGCAGATGGCGTGAGATGGTGGTTTGCCGGCGGCTGGGACACATGAAGATAAGAATTTATACTGGAATGATTTTGATGATTGCTGTTTCCACCCACCGTACTTCGATTATATGCTCCTAGACCATTCTGACTATACTCATAAGCTTGTCCATTAGGGTACTGCTGGGCAGCACCATTCATGACAGGGGGAGTACCCCGATACTGTGGTGGTGGGGGCGTTGGAACACCTGGACGATTATAACCTTTTGGATCTTGGGCCTGTTTCATTTGCTTTTGTTGAGTCTGAAGCGCCACTGTGCGAGCTTTGATCAAGGCATTGTCGATTTTCCGGGTGACCTCTGACGAGAAAACCGGAGACGTGGATGATGAATTTGGCACTGGCTGCTTCCAAGTATGCAGCATTTCCTCAAGTTTGCGTCTGATTTGGGGGTCCACCTTGGAATATGCGCCCATAAATGTAGAATACAGATCTCTCTGGAAGAATAGAGTATATGGAGTCCCAACATTCTTTGCTATAGAATCCAACAGATACAGCGCCGGGAGTTTTTTGGCTGGGGCGGCCTATTTTGAGGGGAGTGAATGTTAGCATTCTAGCTGCGCATCGCATTTGTTTACGGGAAAGATCATGGACAAGAAATATGATGACAACTATGATCTTGAGCCATGCTACTCATAATTATGTGAGGCAGAGGGATAAAGTAAAACGCGTCGCATAAATCGAGGCAGGAAGCCTGGGTGTCGACAGAGAGAGTGCACGATATAGACCAGACCGCCTTAAATTAAGGAAATTTGGGAGGCTTACTTTGTTGATATGATCTTCGATGGACCGGGCGATTGCCTGCGCCGCGTGAATGTTTTCCTTTGCGATGACCGTAAGATTGCTGATTTCATATCTCGAGTTGAAATGCAAATCCTCCAATGATGACTTATAATCTTCAGCTATCTCCTCGGAAGAGAGTTGTGTGGAAGACATCGGGGATGATGGCTGACAATAAAATAAAAGATTGTAAAGTGGAAATGTTCGCGCGAAAATGCAGACAAACAGGCAGGTGGCAGCGCACAACACACTCTCTTGAACTTCCTTTTCTCTCTTGATCTTCAAGTCTTTTGGTAGATGTCTCTAACTATTCACTTTCACAAAAAGGAAAAGCAATACGAGACTCCGAGGCCGAATCAAAACACACGCGATCCACTTCTGTTTGTCCCGCCGTTCTCCTTTGTTCCTTGTGGCCTTGAGTCCCTCCCTCCTTTTCCGAAGTTTTCTTCCCTTTTTTTCCTTTTTTTTCTCTCTCTCTCACACTTCCTTGTTACCCAACCAAATTAACACCAGTATCACCTTCTTGTATTGATCGGCGAGAGAGAAGAAGAATGCTGGTATCGCTTCACTTGATGATGTTGCGGAAGCGGATATATAGGTTTGGTGTTGAAGAGTTGATGTTGGATGTCGTCGTCGCCGTCGGGAAAGATGGGGAGAGAGGTTGGGACGTGAGCGCTGGCCTCCGCCCAAGGGTTGAAACGGTGATACAAGGTTATGATTGGTTGCGGTGAGTCAAGGGGAGAAAAAGCTTTAGCTGCGATCTGATAAGATTGACCCAGACACAGCCACTGAATGGAATTATTATTATTATACCTACTGGGCTTTTAGTCGGGTTTTATCGTTTATTCAGGCTCTCATTAAATACTATGTACTTTTGTCTTTCTTCACAGAACGCTTAAACCTTTTTTGCATGTAGTACATGCGCTTGTAGTCTCGGGGCTACTACGTGACGTTGAACGTAGACACCTCGGCTAGGGACTATAACTACATACTTGTACCTACATGTATCCCCTGCTCTACCAAAGACCTCCCTGAACGGTAATCTAGTCCACTGCGTTGCGAAAATGTAGCCTTCTGCCCAATTACATCAATTTACATGTAGTCATCAGGCCTGACAATTGGGAATTACTGCTACTGAGGAGGATTTATCATTATTAGGGGCGGTTCTCTCTCCTGTTTGTAACACACCCTCCATTGATACTCTTCGATGAAGTAACCCAGGACCCAACTTAGTACTAGTACGTGCAAGAGCTACTATCATACGCACATATAGGGGGGAAAGGAGAAAATCGGTTGGGCTAGAGCACCTTTTGATAGACCGAGTGACATTCCATGATATAAATGCAGCTCCAGTTTTATTTCATATATCTTTAGTCTACCAAAGATTCTACCCTAGTCTATGTCTATTCTTGTAGACTGGTATTTATTCTCCCTGACCTCCACCACCCTGCCTGGCACCCTTAGCACCACATATCTCATCAACACGAAGTAAGAGGCAGGCAGACTATTGTACAATCATTAGCCACCCTCTTAAAAAAATCAAGAGTCTCTCACGGGCAGGATTAGAAACTCACTTCAATAGCAGTCTTGATGCTCTGTAACTTGACCGCCTCGGGTTCCCAAACACCATATTCCTTCATATCTACGATCTTGCCAGCCTCGCCATCGATTCCAAAAGTATACTCTTTCTGTGCATGTTTTGCCCTCAGCTGAGTGAGTACCCTAATCGGAGACGCACCACAGTTCTGAATAAGTGTTCTTGGAATTACTTCCATTGCTTCAGCAACGCTACGGTAGGGCCACTGCTCCACACCCTCCACTGACTTTCCAAGCTCAGCGAGACGGACAGAAACAGCCATTTCGGTGGCACCCCCCCCAGGAGAGAGACGAGGATGAAAAAAGACGTTGCGGGCAACAGACATGGCATCTTGAAGGTTGCGCTCTATCTCGTTAAGAATATCCTTTGAGGGACCGCGGAGGAGGATAGTGCAGGCCTTAGGATCGGCACATTTAGTAAGGAAAGTGAAATATCTAGTGGCAGTGTTAAATAGAGAACATTAATAGCGAACCGGGAATTAGTTCATACTCATCACCAATCTTCTCGATCTCGAAGAGACCACAGCCAGTCCCAACATCAGACTCGGCGATATCATCGACGCGATTAACAATGGTGGCGCCAGTAGCACGTGCAATACGGTTGTTATCAGTCTTTCGAACACGGCGAAGAGCGGTAACGTTACCCTTGAGAAGGTAGTGTTGAGCAAGATCTTTTGGGTTATTAGCTCATCTAAATTATAGCATCTCCCTTAGAAATGAGTATTGGGACACGCACCAGAAACACCCTTCTCGGTAATTACCAGATCTGGCTTGACGGCCAGAATGTGATCACACATAGCCTTAACCTGTTGTTCTTCAATCTCCAAGATTTTGCTCCAATCCTCCTCCTTTGATATTTCAATATTTGTTTGTGACTCCCCCTTTTTGTATTCGAGCGGGCAATCCAACAATACAACCCTGGGGTTCTCAATCCTTCTCCTCATCTTTGGGTGAGTGATATCCTTGTTGAGCATGACGCCATCAAGCACCCTTGAATCCTCTATTTCTCCACCAGGAACCTTCTCAACTTTGGCATAACGTTTAATATCCACCTCCGTCTTCTCTCCAACCTGTCTTGCCACAGTACGAACAGCCTGGAGGGCAAGACCGCACATCAATTTTGACCACCTAGAGACGAACTTTGTACCAATTGAAGATGAAATTAACTGATACATTGCCTCATCATCAGAGGTGTCGATGGGAATTGAGACATCCTCGATGATCTGGAGGGCATCGGCGAGGGCACGTTTGAACGCTGAGATGATGACAACCGGGTGGATATTGCGCTGAAGGTGAGGAAGTGCCTGGGCGAGGATCTCACCAGCAAGAATAATAACAGTTGTGGTCCCATCACCGACTTCTTCATCCTGTTATCAGGATAGCAGAGTTAGTATCTGCGTTAAAGCTAGGTAAGGGGGTAGCTCTATTGGTGGGGCTAGGTTCCGTGAAACTAACTTGTGTCCTGCTCAACTCGATCATGCTCTTAGCAGCCGGATGCGCAACTTCAATTTCCCTCAGGATCGCATGTCCGTCGTTTGTCAACACAATCCCGCCCATTGGATCCAACAGCATCTTCAGCATGGCCTTTGGACCCAAACACGACCGAATAATATCGGCAACAGTCTTAGCAGCCGTAATGTTTGAGATTTGGGCTTTGCGTCCTATTTTCGAAGACCTATCAGTAATTATCATTTTATTGATAGCTAATCACGGTTATAGTATTAGAATTAACGAACCAGTTTGACGCTCTCCCGCCCCGGTGTTCACCACCATCACTGGTGCCTGCATCATTAAATTATTTAGGCTACTTGAGCTAAGATTTGGAAACCCTTTCTAAGAAAACGAAAATTTGTGTAGGTGAGAGAATGGAGGTTGTAGAGGTGTTGATGGTGGGGGGGCTGAGGTCGCCCGGGGGGGGATGCGGGGGATGAATAATTTGGATGGTTTTTCCTATTGTTGGTTGCCGCCAAGGCTGTCTGAGTAGGGTCCACTGGCCCAGGTCAAAGAGGCCACGAGGATTTCCTTAGAGCTCTTCCAGAAACTTTACTTCATCTACCACTGTCGTTCTTACATACTGCAATGGTGTCTTGGTCCATGCTCCAGACACTCCTTCTCCTCTTTGGACCTATTCTATATACCAGAGGCAAAGCCTTCTACCAATCAATCAAGTCTCGTGGCCCTCCCCAACCACTACCTAAAGCTTCTAAGCGTCTCCTCAATGTCCTTTTCGTTACTGCCCTTATTGCGCTCGCCTCAACGTTTGAATATTTTGCTCCTGAAAACATCTTCACGTTGACAGATTCTCGTCTTCTACAAACCCCAACAGACGTCCTGTTCAACCGCGTGTCTCACATTCGCAACCTTACTCCACCGGATGAAGTTCTGCGCCGGCGCCTAAGCAGCAAAGAAGGCCGGCTTCTCTACGCAACCTATGGGCCTGGCCCACTTTCAGAATGCACCTGGTGTAAAGTTGACGATCCAAATACCTTCTTTCTCTATGCACTCCCAATGATAGCGCTACCACACCTTCTTCACATTGCTGTCATTGGAATTGTGACATCATCATTTTTCTCTCGCCATGGAGTCATCTGGAGGACTCAAGCTACTATTGCCGGTGTTGCGTTACTTCTGGCCGAAACCTACATGGTCGGCATCTCTACCTCTGCGCATACGCTCAACACTATGGCCAAAACTCAGCAGGAAATCAAATGGACACATTGGAGCCTGTTATTGTACCGCGGTATAGCCATGGCCGCTTTGGACGGAATCCTTGGTTACTTTGTCTTCCTGTCCGGAACAGGCCGCTGGACTCTTGGTCTCGAAGGTGCCCGAGTAGAAGAAAGACTTGAGACCCTTACGAAATCGATCGAAATCGTGGCGTCTAGAATTCATGCGGACAACTTATTACGCCAGACCATACTCCGCAATAAAGCCCTTCGAGAAAGAATGGTCGATCATTGGACAAACGAAGAAAGTGTCGCGCACGAGATCATGGAGGACGAGGAAGTCCAACAGAGTAGGATAAACTTTGCTACCAATAGATCTAACTTGGATAAGCTTGAAGACGAAGCAAGGAAAAAGAGCGAGGGGGTGGTGGATAGAATCAGCGCATGGAGGGGGTTTCCAGCTGGAAGGGCATAGATTGGTTAAGGGCGCACCCACAGTGACTTGAGGCAATTCGTGTATGTCAGTTTGTTCCAGGGCAAGGTGCTTTTAAACCACCTTGGACTCTGGACTCCAGGTCACTCATGCCCGGAGTGCGACTAGTCCACTTCGGAATGCTTGGCATATAAACTGCACATGTCATGCTCTACATGTGTAATAAATGTAGGATAGTTTACAAAGCGTTGTAGCTGATTTAGGTTCGGTTGACACAAAAACCCATAGATTGGGCCTAATAAAATACATGTACTCTCGTTCCCTGCCACCCACTGAGCATCCAATTTCCACCCAAATATCCCGCGCATTTATCTATGAGTAAGTGCATTCATGTACCCCGGGGATCCCCAAAATGATGCAACGGCGACAAAAACAGACAGCTACTGGCTACCGTGCACAAAGGTTGGGAATAATTAGTAAAATGGAAATACAAATGGAAAAATTGACTGGGTCTAGCTTTGATGGTCGCGGTACCAGAATATTGAGCCCGTTGCATCACTTCAAGGACATGTATTTTATTTTTGTGTCTGGGAGTGAAGTAGGTACACCATGTACTACAGTGTCAAGGGTAAGTGAGTAGAACCAAACCGCACCGCCGAGTTCTACTCACTTACCCTTCACACCGTAGTACTCTATTCTGCAATGGAAACCCGAACCAGAAACCTTGATGCGAACCACCATTTCCAGATAAAATAAGCACATATGTAGTATCAGGAATGAAAGCAAAACCATATACTCTACTACTCTAATCAGCCCATCTTCATATTTTGATACTCATCAGCTCACTCAGTCACATAAAATAACTGCCAGATTTGGTCACATGACCCATGACTTTCGATATCATATGTATTTTTATCAGCGATTAAATACATGTACTGTATTATTCCACTGGAAGAGACCAGTGGCAATCACGCTCTCCGCGGCGTAAGCCACAGAAACTAATTTGAAGTGGCTTACGCTTGCCCGATGAGACCAGGTATTACGCCTATGATCCTTGGTGTGCGGGTTAGGGTTGGCGGTAAATGTAGGTACGTAACAGCCGCATAAGTGTATCGCGGGCCTACCGTTTATCCTAAGCTGCCACCCCTCATCTCGTAGGAAATCACTCCTTCCCCGGTACCGGTACCTACATATCTGTACCCCACATTCGCACTTATAAACACCCGCTGTTGTTGGGTTCCTATCCTCTAATCCAGTCTCTGTTCACCTCCGTTCAGACTAGGCAATGGACGGACCTACAGTTAACTTCGGCGAAGAGCTGAAAGTATGCCCCGCCTCCAACTCTGAAGCTTATGTTACACGTGTCACACAATGCTAACACTTGAACCTATCGCGCAGGACGCCTTCAAACCTGTCTATGCATGGGTACGTGCTTGACTCGAAACGCCACAGATGGAATACATTTACTTATAACTACGGGTAGACTGGGAATGGAATCGAATTTTTGGACGACGCCCAAGCCTTTTACCGCGAACGGGCTGCATTAGAGAAGGATTATGCTACAAAGCTGAGCGCATTAACGAAGAGGTTTCTTGATAGGAAAGCTAAAAAGGCTTCAACTTTAAGCGTGGGGGATACGCCTCAAATGACACCGGGAAGTTTGGAAAGGTGTGTCGCAAAATATAGTCTATAGCATTGGATTCTAAACCAGATCCCTCAGAAGAATGTGCTAATAGAATTCACCCATGTAGTGCTTCAGTGACTACTTGGTCAACCATACTCACCAGCCACGACTCACTAGCGAGAGAGCACGAGAACTTGTCTAACGCGCTGATTACTCAGATTTCGGAACCCTTAAAAGCTATCGCAACTCGATATGAAGAGTACCGGAAGTTATATAACACTTTGAATATGAGGGTCATGGCCGATAGGGATGGTGTATACAGCGAGTTGAAAAAGAGCAAAGGGAGCTACGATGCCGAGTGTAAACAAGTTGAGGAGAAGAGAGCGAAAGTTGATAAATCTTTTGACGCGGGTAAAACCAAGGCCGAAAAATCCTATAGCCAAGAGCTGATAGAGATGCATAATATTAAGGTCAGTAAACGTGCGAGATCTTTGGCTTATCATGATTTCCTAACGCCGAGTTCAATGGGGTTAGAACACATATTTAATAAAAATCAACGTTGCAAACCGACACAAGCAAAAGTACTACCATGAGGATATTCCTGATATATTAAACGTTTGTATCTTTCTCGTCAAAAGGTTATAGTGGGCAACAGCTGAATATTTGGTAGTCTCTTCAAGACCTCAACGAGACTCGTGTCAATAAATTAAATAGCATCTGGACCCTGGGTTGTCAACTCGACATGAACTGCAGGCAGAGCTCTATTACAGTTCTCACCGACACCATGAACGAAATTGCTAGAAATCTCCCAAGTCTTGACTCAGCAATGTTTTCCAGGCATAACATGGGTGGCTGGGTCGAGCCGAACAATTTTGAGTTTGAGCCAAGTCAGATATGGCACGATACTAGTGACATCGTAGTTGATGATCTTGCTACAGTATTTCTACGAAACATACTAGGGAAGAGTAGAAAGGAACTCGAGGGAGCAAAGGCTCAAGTGGATGCGAGAAACCGAGAGATAGAAGCCCTGAGAAAAACAAGGGATAGCATTAAATTCAATGAAGAGATGCAACAAAAAGAAGCCGAGGTTACTAGGGTAGGTGCTGAACGTTTCCAAGGCACCATTATTTAGCGGCTAATCACTTTTAACAGAGTCTATTAAATCATCAAGAGCAACTCGTTCCTCACTCATCTAAACTTACAACCCTTCAGGTTGAAATCAGCACGGTTCTCAACGCTGTCGGTGATGTTGAGCGTGGAACACAAACACATAAATTTAAGTCAAAAACTTTCACAATCCCAACCACCTGTGACCTCTGTGGTGAGCGAGCATGGCGTCTTACAGGTGCAGGCTTTTCATGTCAGGACTGCGGATACACCTGCCATGCAAAATGCGAAATGAAAGTCCCTGCACAATGCCCTGGCGTTTTGGATAAAGCGGGGAAGAGAGCCCTCAAGGAGGAAATGAAAGCTACAGCTCCTGCGACTGGTGGTGATAGTGGTGTAGCATTAAGTAGGAGCAATACCATGAATTCACTATCATCATCTTATGCAGCAGGGGGCGGAGGGGCCGCAGTGCCCCAGCGGACGGGATCAACTTTGTCGGGGGCGACTTCTTCGACTACCAATACACCTGCAGAAACCACTACTCCCGCCGCATCAAGTTTGAGTACAGCGGCTGCAGTTCCTACCCCTGCCGTCCGGAGAAATCGCGTGATCGCGCCGCCACCAGAACGCTATGTTGCTGCCCCACCTCCAGAGCAAGTACCTGAGCCATCAGCAAGTAAAGATGAAGTGATAGGTCGCATGCTTTACGCATACTCTGCGAATGGCGCTGGTGAAATTAGCGTCGAAAGCGGCCAAGAAGTTACAATTATCGAACCCGATGATGGTTCCGGCTGGATTCAGGTTCAAGTAGGTTCTTTGAGCGGACTTGTCCCAGCCTCCTATGTTGATGCGTCCCCACCCCCATCAACGCCTATAGCAGGTAGACCTGACAGTAGACATTCTTCCTCCAACGTATCGATTTCAAATTCGATAGTTGGAAGCATGGCGGGTAGCGGGACAATAAAAAAGAAGGGGCCGGCTGTAAAGCCAAAGAGAGGGGCAAAGAGGGTGAAGCACGTTGAAGCATTATATGAATATTCTGCAAGATCAGATCTTGAATGGGATATGGTGGAAGGCGATCGTTTTGTGTTAGTAAAGGAAGATGGTGGGGATGGGTGGTGTGAAGTAGAGAGAGGTGGGGTTACTAAAAGTGTTCCATCGGCCTATGTGCAAGTCATTGATTAGGACTAATCGCAGCATTGGTTGAGGGATTCTTTGACTTCCTTTTCTTTTTGCGAAAATAAAGTAGATCTTTCACCGCACAAAGAGTTGCCCTTTTTCTTTCCTATTGTGTTGGTGTTTCTGTCCTTGTATTTTGCGTTTCTTTCCCTTTTCTCTCTGAATGGGAAGCTGTATGACAAATCCGATGTCCACTTTTGGACTTGCTAAGAGGGCCTTGGTGAACCATTGTTTGTGAGTTTTATGGAGGCGTTTCTGACATTTTGTATTGCAAATCCTATTCAGGTTTTTTTTTTATCCCTATCGTAAAGTTCGTTGTTCTTCATAGAAATTCAGGCCGATAACTAAAGTCTGATTGTGTTCGCTTTCAACTACATGTAGTTTGATATGCATTCGCCGTTGGCCGAGCCTGAATACTAGAGGCTCATTATTACTTATATTGACGAACTAGGTGGGATACGTAAGTACCTACATATTTAGAATTCCGCAAGCAAAGGCCTTTGATACCATGGTTTCTGAAGAAACTGATTCGGATACCACATCAATAAATCGTCGCTACATATTGTCAGTAAACAAATACACGTTCTCCAACTTTGGTGTACACTCTCGTTCCCATATTTTTTACCTCCTGTCCTTAAAATTCTGTCATCCGTTCCCGAACATTTATCGTACCATACCCTGACCGGTCCCATTAGGCAATCCCACCACCAATTAACACAGTAATGTTTAACGTGTGAGTAGACAAGACACGAAAACTACTTATCGTGAACAAATTCAATAGGGTGAGTATTTTGGACATGACAGATGTCATTGAAGTTTGTAGGTATGATCAATAGGACGGGGTCTTTACCCCTTATCAACCCCCAACCCCTTTGAAACTTCAATTGGGTACAAGGTGGGTGCTATTCATCTCATTAGTCCCGGGTTTTCACTTTGTAATGGTAGTAACCGAATCCATGTTGTAACAGCTGTGAGACCTTTATCATAATAGCCCATGTGGGACAAGTTTATTAAAAAGAAATTGCGGTATTCGAGTATCGGAATACAAAGATCCGCGGTAATTCGTTGTGTACGGTCTGGGTCCATGTATTTATATATGAACTACCTCCCCGCCAAGCATATCTAAGTCAATGATTCAAATCCCCACAAATACTAACCTTACTATAATATGATAGAGGGATACGCAACAACCCCTCTATAAAATTTAAGTCACTATATTATGAATCTCTATCTTGACATGATGTACACTTCCATGGCAAAAGCTCAGGAATCAACCTCCCTTCAGCTAAACTCTTTCGATTTTCTTCCCAGCGCAACCACGCAACCCCTTGTAGCAAACAGTCTGCAAGATCATCTAACTTCTTCCTAGGTGCCCCCTTTGCCTTCTTCCTATCCACCGCCCCGTACGGAACAAAGTTACCCACTGTATCTGCTACCTCCTTGTTAAATGATATCACATCTCCATTTTTGATCCATTCAGATACCAGAAATACTTTTGCTTGCTTTATGTTCCCGAAAGCTTTCTTCTCCCTCAGCTCCGTGTTCATATCTTTGTTTACCACCCCCAAACTTCCATCTACCTCCACCTCCACCTCCTCTCCCCTCTCTCTCTCCTTCCCCTCTCCATCCTTCTCCACCTCCACCTCCGCCTCCTCCACACCCATCTCCTTGACCCCAGATACCTCCTCTACCGCCTCCTGCCCCTTAGGTTCACTCTCTACAACCTTCACCACGTTGCGGGATTCGCCGTCACGTGACCTATCACTCTTCATTTCAAACGTTTTACCAACTCTGTCGATCCAGAATCCACTGACCCTACTAGGAGAAATACTCTCTGCTGCTGGACTCTTCCTCTGTGCATCTTCCCCACACCCTACACATCCCACTGAGTAGAAAAGAGCGTGAAGCATAGCTTCAAACATATTAACCCTGATCGTCCACTGCTGAATTGCGGAAGCCCCTTGTGATCTATATCGCTGTTGCTCGATAAGAATCGCGTCCGGAGAGAACCGAGATAGTGTTGTGTGAACAAAGTTATTGGCTATAACCGCAAACTTAGAAGGTTCGAAGGACTCTTTTTTCTCCTTGGGTTTCCGAGGTTTTTCTGTAATTATCGGTTCGTCCAAATCTGGGCTTGCTGATTTCCGTCTTTTACTTTTTTTCGTGGGTGTGGACTCTGTCTCTGGGGCTGATTCCTCCAATCCAATTGGCTCTTCTACCAGCTTTTCAGAAACGGCAATGGTTTCCCAGGCAATTACTTTCGGAAGTGCTTCGCCAACCGGATTCTTCCCTCCAGTGGGAACCTCTATCACGCACAATGCCAGATTCCTAATCCCCATATCAATACTCAGGACTCTCTTCATCTTCTGCTTTATTTCCGCGTCTGATTCTCTCATTTCAGCTTCCTTCTGAGGGTTTCCCTTCTCGCAGCATTTGTGGGACCTGTCGAAAAACCCAACATCTTCGCAACAAGATTTTGCAATCCTAGCCGCAATCTGCGCTTTCGCACCGGTGGAGTTGACACCAATCGCCACTGCAAGAGACCTGAGCGCACTGGCCTTTAATCCGAGGAGCAAGGTGGAGAGGTGAGACGCCATAATAACTCTCCATAAGCTGACACCAGTAAAGTATATTTCTTGATGTTTGCAAGGAACGCACAAATTCTTACATCGGCTGACTAAGCTATAGAGTCACGTTTACGTTAGATAGTTGCTGTTAATTAATTACGGAATACACTTTCAGGCAACAGCCCTAAAACTGTAGGGCGGGGTTTGCTGGATGGTAAGTAATTATAACCCAACTCTACGATATGCATGATTGTGGTTAATTACATGTACTAATAGCAAATCATCGTAATATGCAGGGACCATGAATAGAGTACCTACATACATGTATCTATGTTTTGCATGTCGATCGTGTTCATACTCTTCGCATACTCAGTCGGCGTCCCCTGCTCAGCACTAAATATAAACAGCACCTAACTATTGTGAAAGCGTACAGCAGGTTCTTGAATTTGGTAAACCAAATTGAATATATTCTCTAACAATATGAGCTCTACTTTACAGCGGTGCACAACTCGAGGCTTGACATAGCTACCATACCTACAACACACGAAGTCAAAGTATGGTGATCGGTCGGGGAGTTTAATTCTCCAGATCAACATCTTGGCAGGATGAGGCTCGGCGGGATTAGTGCCCAGGCTTGCGGTAGGTAATCACGTTCCCGCGCCCTTCGGGAATGACATAATTCGGGTATCTAGGGACATGACGTACTCTCTGTCCTCATGTTTACGATGTTGGGATAGCACTTTAATACGTAAACAAGATTTTTTTTCATTACTTTGTCTCTAGATCTTCCCCCAAAATAAGTTTCTTACACAAAAATCGACATCGCAGGCATCACTCAGTGAGTGCCGGGCATTACGTTGTTGAGTATCCACAAAGAAGAAAAGGAAATACAAGTGAGCGCGGAATTTCAACAAATAAAACATGAAGCGAAAGTGCAGATCAACCAACTTTTCGCCCTTTCATCTCCTGCAAGCAGAAATGCCTAGATAAATCTCCACCTCTTTGCAAGAAAGAATGAAACCATCACAAAGGTGAAAATAACACCGAGAATCCCAAAAAACCAGTAGTAGCTATCCTCCTCATGTTGTCCTGGCACATGAACGTTCATTCCAAACAGACCACAAATCAGGTTCAGTGGAACGAGAATAGTCGCGATCGTGGTGATCTTTCCAAGAACCTCGTTCGCACGACTGCTGGCCATTACTGAATCGACTGAGAGCTGAGCAAGGTAGTTGGAGTGCGACCGAGACAGCATCTTCTCGAAATGGGAAAGATTGCTCATCATAGTGATAACGTGATCTAGAAATCATTAGCTTTTGTTCGCCTGTAACTAATTTGGTTAAAACATACCTTGGATATCACCGAGATAGAGGCCGATCTCGCCACGAGGAGTAACCTGGTACTGTTCATTGCACCTCTTTGCAAAACCCTTGATGACGTCGGCCTTGCCCCCTAGCAGTCTCATGAGACCCATACACTTCTTACGACACTCGCCGATCTGCTTGAGCAGTTCGGTGTAGTCATCCGTCCGCGCAATGAAAACAGCATCCTCAATAGCATCGGACTCCTTCTCAATATCATGGATGGATGGGCCGAACGAATCAGTGATATCGTCACTATAAGTTTAGTTAGTATACTTCATGAAATATGAGGTCTATGTTTAGATGAAACCTACATCAAAGCATAGCAGATCCAGTCCGATGACAAAGCTACATAATCCCTCAATTGTCTTATACGCTTGCGTACTTGGGCACTGTGCTTGCAAGGGTTGAAGTGGAAGCTCAGTACTCCTTCGCGGAACACAATAATATAGATGTTGACAGGCTCCATAAAGTCTGGGGAATCCCTGTCCTGGATAAACGACCGAAAACAGACAAAGTAGTAAGAGTGGAAAAGCTCCACCTTCTCACGGGTCTCCTGGACACGAATATCCTCAGCCGTCAAAGGATGAATCGCGAATGCCTTCATGAGCATGCTCAATTCCTCGGTGTTTGGGTTGAAGCAGTCAAGCCACCAAACACCCTGACCGCCCCGGAAAAGGTCGTGAAAGTTCTCGCCGTCGCAGAGAAGGTCGCCAATTTCGGGGGCATGAATTGTAGAATCCATCTCCGAAGAGAAGAAGCTGAAGCGATCAGGGTTGCTCATTCGCTGGTTGCGAGATCCTGGCACCAAAAGATCGACCTTTTCGTCAATCACCGAGGATACATCGTTATCCTTAGACACCGGAGCCGGAGTGTTTGTATTCTTTGGTGTCAACTTATTTTTGAAACCCTCAAAGTACCTCTCCGCCTTCAAAGAGGAACAGCTGCTCATCTTTCTCCTCTTGGTTTGGGACCTCCCTCGGTTTTGGTTAGCCACAAAGTCATCCATCTCCTCAAAGTCGATGCCACCCCGGACCCTAGTCTCTTCAGGTGGGGGGAAGCAAACATCCTCCTCCGCCTTCTGCGAAGCCTCATCGCCGGAATTAACAACGGATCCTTCATCCTGATTGGTGAAAGTTGGACGACGGGACATTGTCCGCCTAAGTCCCAAGACAAGCTCCGAAGGAGCTTGGCTGGTGATAGTTGCAGACCTTTCTTGACGACGGCGGTGCTCAGGGTTTGCGAATGCATTAACCGAATTTGGGGGGGATGGCGAGCGGGAAGAAGCGCGAGACGGATAGCGAACGCTATATCGACCTGTATCGTTGTTGGGGTCGGAGGAACGAGGTGACAGATTGTCCTGGGCATCGTCATCAACAATTGCGTGTTCGTAGTCCCTGTGGATAGGGCTATGACTATCCCCAATTATGATCGCGATATCGGGACGATCACGAATATCTTCAACACTCCTGCTTATCGTGTTCGAGCGTGGGAGGGAGTGTGCCTGCAGGCGGTGGTCATCCAGTTCAGCCGCGGGAACTCCAAAAGGAGGTGAGTCAGAGCGTGGGGTTTCCATTTCGGCGAATTTTATCGAGAATTTAGTGTGCTAGAAACTGTACTACTCCTTCTTTTTTTTTCTCGTACTGTTTTACGGCCTTATTTTTGGTGGCAATATTAGACGGTGGGTATTTTTATGGTGTAACGACAAAAAACAATTCTACAAATTAAAACGCAAGTCTATCAAGATGCGTCAGTAGCCGTCTTAATGCCAAAATAGGACCTAGGCCACTTACCTATAAACAAGCTAAGTGCGATGCACTATGGCGAGCCGCCCTATGCGCTCACCGCGGTAGTTGCAATCAATTTGAATGCCGTTGTGGGGTGAGCTTGTACCCCTCAAAGAAAACTATGTTTTCGAGGAGGCGGGAAGCGAAGGTAGAAGGGACCGGTGAGAACGATATCAGGGTACGTTATCCTAAAGAGAGACCGAGCGGTGACAGACAGAACTTGGCAAATAACACAGGCGATTAAGTTTTATAGTTATGAACCAAAGGTCAATTATGGGGGTTTCTCAGATACTCCGTAGACCCAGAATGGACCGAGGAGAGGGTAGGCGAAGGAGAACTTGAAGCTGGTGGATCCCGCCAACTTGGTGGTTTCTGGTGAAGAAGGGTGACGAGGTGTCGGGATCTCGTGATCGACGGGAGTAGTTTCGGGACCGTACGATGAGACTGTAGGCGATGAGAAGAGTAGAGTGGCTGATGTGGCTGGAGGTGAGAGGGAGAAGCTTAGAGCTGGAACTTTTTCAGGGCTGGGCAGTAGGAGGAGGGGGCTAGATAGTCAATGCGAAAGAGGACGTTGAGTTTCCATGTGAGTGAAGGAGGAAGATTGGGGGGGGGGGGGGGGCTAGCGTGTGCAGTGGCCGGAGCAGATAGCTACTACGAGAGGAGGTACGACAACGCCGAGACGGTCCAGGGCAGAGGGACCGCGATAAATGGAAAGTAGGTTGTGTGTGGCTGGAGCAGAAGGACAGGCACAAACAAAACAGAACCGACAGACTGGCAAGATGGATGGTACCGGAGTGTAGGATGTAAGTTGAGAGGAGGACAGTCAAGGCAAGACAAGACGTTAAATGTGTTCTCGTGGAGAGAGGGGGAAGTGGTGTGTGTGGTGGGTCTGTGTGAGTGTGTGAGGTTGGGAGAGGAGTAAGTAAAGAAGAGGACTGGCGCCAAAGAAGTAGCAAAAAGGAAAGAAAAAAAAAAGGGACAGTCCAGGAAAACAAGAACGCCCACCCACACACAACCTCCATTGGTCACATCCCCCTCCCCAAATCTCGACTAGGTACCTCTAACCCTAACCCGGCAAATCACTCAGAGCGATTTATGCACGCTCTCCCGCCACCTTGGTCCCTTTTCTACAACTCTGATCTCCTCCTGTCCAGACCTCTCTCTCCTCCTTCCAGTCCTGCTCTGAATGACCCACGGGACCCTCTGCCGCTGAACGTGAGGAGTTAGTAATAAATAGTGTCAGTGTAACATAAGGTTGGTTCGGGAATATCCCTCAGCTTCCAGTAATTTATGACCCACGCAGTGGTTGTTCATTGCTCTGGTTGGGTTTATTCAAAATAAAGAGGTAGAGTTTGCCCGCGTCGATACCTCCACTCTCTCCGCACAAGGGACTCCAAGCAACGACAACACCAAAACAACAGGTAATCGTGGGACGAGGCCAACGCAAAATGAATAAATGCTATCTATTATTTAAAGCGAGCCCATCGCAGTCCTATCAGTTTGGGTTATCTATGCCACCTATCTCAGCTGAAATAAAGGCTTTCGATTGATTGAATTTGCGGCACCAGCACTGACATCACTTTTACACCAACAAATTCCATGGCCAGGCTTCAGCGAAAGAAAGCAAAAAACTTGAAGCGGTTACCACCTAGAGAGGTCCTGTTAGTCTATAGTGGAGCCATACAATTCTTTCTTCACATGTCCCTTTTTTTTTTCTAGGTACCGAAATCTCCCACGTAATTTTTTTTTCTCTTAGATATCCATGTCCTTGCATATGGGTTCGCTTCAAGGAACGACTAGTTTTTCCGTTATCGCACCATCCCCCAGTTCCCAGTGGATTTTTTTTAAAAATGGAAACACTGCGGTTGGATGTTAGCTTTGGCTTGTATTTTTCTGGGATATCAAATTTACAAGAGTCAGCAGCATCAAACAAAATGACCGTGCTGTACCGCCCTGCTCGTTCCTGAGCATCGACGCCTGGAAATGAATACTTTACCTACATACACATACCTGCACCCTACTTCTCGAGTACCCACCTATCCGCACCTGTACACAATATAATATCCGTGGATCCTGCAACATGCAATGCCATGTGGGCATAATACATCACCTACCAATATCACTATCCCGCGTTCTCCAACCCATATATGCGCTATACTAGACACGGAAACAGGTCGCGAGGACACCACTCTCCTCATACTGAGTGAAGCCATCTGCAGAGCAATATCTACTGCCACATTCTCGAGGGAAGCTGATAGAAGCATTTTTAATGAGTGTCCTGCACAAAGTACTCCGTGCGACAGACACTGCATTGCATTACATACACATATGATGGAGTGCTCCATTGGGCCCATCAATTATATGCTTATTTCTTTTGCGAATAATGGCAAAAATAATAAAAAAATCGACCTCTCCCTTTATTTACTCAATCTGGGGTGTGCCCAGCAATAGCCGAGAGGGTTGTGTGCAGGCGTCCCTGAAAATTTATGTATGTAGCAGGGAAGTGCTTGTGCAGAATGTGGATAGCGCGCAGGAGACAAAAAAAGTATATATGAAGTAGGCAGGCGGCAGCGGCAAGCACAATGCCTTAAGGGCTTGCTTACATTGACCCTGGAAAATTAAAAGCAAGTCAATCTGTAACTCGGCGTACGCCTGTTGCTACCACATACTTCAAAGACCTTCTGAGTTTCAGGGTTGCAGAAATAAGGAGTTTAAATTGTTAATCGGAATATTTTCTGGGGGGACAAAGAAGAGGCAAGCTGATTGATCACTGCCGTTATGTGTATGCAATGTTAGTAAGCTTGGGCTTTTCACTAGTTGATAGGACTGAGTCACCTGTTCCCGGTAATGATAAGGGTGCAACTTTTTCTTAGACAACCTAAGAACTTCTCAGTCCGTGGGGTGCGTTACGTCTAGGCCAATGAAGCATCGCCTATGCCACACTCCAGCATGTACGGGCGTTGGAGTTATATGGTTGGAGCAGTGGTATAGAGATACCTAGTCGCCCCAGATCTAGAGCTGACTACAATTGCAACCATAAGCTTTTGTAGCACCGTGACATCTACCGTGTAGCGGTCGAGGTAGGTCAATGCAGAAAATAACTCAGATCAGGTTAACCTCCCAACAATAATGACACCTTGAAACATGGGTCTTTCTTTCTATGCACTGATCAACATACTCGGTAGTCTACCCTCCAAAGGTGGTATTGTAGCGATAAGAAAGTTTGATTAAGGTTTAGTGGAGGGCTCCGGAAGGGGTTATACTTCCTCGTAGACCCTGGAGAAAACTCGTGGTGTTTGTGGTTTTGACATGGTAAAGTAAGTTATGGTTTACGTTAACACTTTTTATGGTTTAGATGTGGCTGGTGGGTGAGTGAGATTTTGTGATTCTGAGAGTTGTTTCGTAAGCCGGTTTTGTATTGATATCCGTAGATTATATTATCAACCTAGTCTCGTGCATCCCCTATTTTTGTGTGGTTGGTGATGTAGTATTTTCCTAAAGAAATACCGATTGGGTCTGGGAACGAGACTAATCAGCCCCATATTTATCTCTAGAATAAAGGTCATCAACCTTGGTACAATTGCAATACTCGAGAGCCCCATCTCTTCTCCCCCACCGCTTTACGCCAACAAGCTAGCGTACTAAGTAAGGGATACACATGCACCACATGCAAAGCGGCGAAGTGAGATACATGGTGCCTACACAAACGTAAAAAACATACCATACAGAGAATGGACTATACCCGATCTACAAATACCATATTAGTTGAAGTCGTGCATGCACATCGATCTCCGACAAGCCAAGATCTAGACATGTATGTAGATGCCGTACATAGCCGCCCCTCATAACTCATTGCATTAATGTTACGTGTAATATGTGTAATATCGTGGAGCGGACGGGAGAGTACGTCTGCACCTCAGGCTCAACTTTGGTAATGGGACTTGGCTATGGTACCCCAGGGTCGCGAGAATGCGGTGCGCCCTGTGATCATATACGGGAAATAGGCGCGCTCCGCGCTAAACATGTACTGTTCCCCGGAAACCCCACCGCGTAAAGACAAGCAAGACATTAACTACATTAGTAACATTACTGGTGAAATTTAATAGAGCGCTAGCGCTAGTAGCCGCTGGCATATAAATAAAACTAAACCCTCTGTGATAAACTAATTAAAGGCTAAATCTAATGCGCACACCTACATGTATGTACATACAGTATCCAGTAAAACCACCACGAAAGTAGGTTCTCTATGACCCGATAGTCCTATTGGCCCTTAAAAAGTTTTTGCTGCGAGTAGACTAGTAAATCCACTCTTTTAGTTCTGACCTTCGTAATAATTCTATTGGATACTGTATATGTAAAGACTCACTGTTTTTGGCTTAGCTAATATCCTAGCTGGCTCACCAATAATCGTGGTGGTGGTGTCTCGGATCAGCCATTATGCCAGGGTGAGTGATATTCTATGAAGAGAGACCTAGGGATACCGAATTCCGAGACCAGATGCTAACACCCTATTTTCTTTTTCTTTTAGATTGTAAATTGTTTTTTTTTTACATAAAGGTACTTAATACAGCCCAAAACCGGCCGCGGCAGCATCGTAACTTTTTCTTAATTACCTACGACGACACTACATGTAACTATGATGCTACGCTATTAAAAAAATATGAGTGACGTAACGGTACGGTATTCTTTCTAAAATGCCCAGTTACTACGATATTCCTCAAAGTTTTTAATGGCAGTAATTCTAGAAAGAAGAGCTAGTACTAGCACTAAATTGGTTTTGACCATGGCCGCATTTTAATCTTATTTCCTAGGATAGGCGGTGTGCTCAAAGGTTACAGGTTTTTTGTAGCCGTCAAACAGCGGAGAACTGAAGCTCGTTGTAAGATTTCCGTTTTCAAAAGCTAAAGAGCAATTGCTGCCAGGTTTAGCGGTATGCCGTCCGACAGTTGGGCTGAGGATTTGGTTGCAAGACCACATCGGCCTAGTGATTTTAACGTTCTCCACGTTATGTATCATTGACATCAACCCCCCCGGTCGTTTATAAAACACCCGTCCCACCCCGGTATTCTTTCAAAAAAAAAAAACCGTCTATTTCATTTCATACTTGTTAAACAACGTGACACAAATCACAAGATAACCCTAACCCACATACCTTAAGACTATTTCTCATATAGCTCTTAGCGGCTCTCTTGAACCCCGCAGACCCCCACCACCACAACATCGCGTCTTCCTGTGTTAGTAACACGTTGACTCTATAATCCACACAACTCCTCCTTTTTTTACATATCGAAAAATTCCTATTGTTTCACGATCTTAGAATTCGCAATGACTACACCTGTCGCGTCGCTCGAATCTCGCATGGGTCCAGTCCCTACCGAAGCGACTCCTGCTGTCAGTGCCAGTGCTGCCGCCCCCAAGATTACAGTCCAAGGCGCTACTCCTGCCCCTACTGCTGAGGCCCCCGATGAGCCTAGTGATCTTGTAGAAAGCAACTATGAGGTCGCTGTGAAGCTCGTGAACATGCAAGGGGACCCTAACAGTCCCCTGTACTCGGTCAAGCGATTTGAAGATTTGGGAATGTAAGTTTCTTTTTTATCTAGTCTTCATGGGACCGAGCTATCTTTATTTAATATGAGATCCTGTTCTAATGTCTCTTTTATTAAAGATCGAAGGAGCTTCTGGAGGGAATCTACTTCATGAACTTCAAGAAGCCTTCCAAGATCCAGGAGCGCGCGCTTCCGCTCTTGCTCTCAAATCCCCCCACGAATATGATTGGACAGTCGCAATCTGGAACAGGAAAGACAGCTGCCTTCGTTCTCACCATGTTGACTCGTGTTGATATGTCCGTCAACCAAGTCCAAGCTCTGTGTCTTGCCCCATCGCGAGAGCTTGCAAGACAGATCATGAGCGTCGTTCAGACTATGGGTCAATTCACAAACATCAAGACCCAATTCGCCATTCCTAATATGGTAGCTAGGGGGCAGCGAATTGATGCCCAGATTGTTATTGGTACTCCAGGTACAGTTTTAGATTTGATTAAGAAGAGGCAGCTTCCCGTTGATGGGATTAAGGTCTTCGTTCTAGATGAAGCAGATAACATGCTGGACCAACAAGGCCTTGGAGATCAGTGTATCCGTGTTAAAGGGTGAGTTTTATATCCTCAAATAGTATTGACCATTGGCACTAATTTCACTAGTACTGTCCCACAAACGGCGCAGATCGTACTCTTCTCCGCCACCTTTCCTGATCAAGTTGTCCAATATGCCAACCGATTCGCCCCAAACGCGAATCAGATCACACTAAGGCACGAGGAGCTTACCGTCGACGGGATCAAGCAGCTCTACATGGACTGTGAAAACGAAGAAGACAAATACCGCGTTCTTGTTGAGCTTTACCATATCCTCACAATTGGTTCCTCAATCATCTTCGTTAAGAAGCGCGAAACCGCCTCCGAGATCCAGCGACGTATGGAAGCCGATGGCCACAAAGTTGCTGCTCTTCACAGTGCTTTCGATGGTAATGAGCGTGACAGAGTTATCGACGACTTCCGTTCTGGAAAATCCAAGGTCCTTATCACAACCAACGTGCTCGCACGTGGTATTGATGTCGCAACAGTCTCTCTTGTAGTTAACTATGATATTCCGCTCGACTCAAACGGCAAACCTGACCCCCAGACTTACCTTCACCGTATCGGGAGAACCGGCCGATTTGGACGTGTCGGTGTTTCCATCTCGTTTGTGCACGATAAGAACAGTTGGGGTGAGTTAAACGCGATATCGACGTATTTCGGTGTGGAAATGACTAGGGTGCCAACTAATGATGTTGATGTAAGTTTACCCCTCACATCCCACCCTTTCATCTAGTCGTGATGACTAACAGCCTGTAGGAAGTTGAAATGATCATCAAGAAGGCGCTCAAGAGCAAGACTGCGGGTGTCTCAAAGGCCGAGTCTTAGTTCGCAAAAGCTGTTTTTGGGTTTGGTTGGTGTTTTTTCCATTTTGTTTTATTGACAGAAGAGGAATACTGTGATGCGATTGAATGGATGTACAGAGATATATCAACGAGTGACGGAGTGACGAAATCTTATAGGGCATGCGTTTGAGGTGGGAAAATGACCACCTTATTTCTACTTTTCTTCTTTTCTTCCTATCTCCTTTCACTTCATAGTCTTTGGAGTCTGTATTATATATCTTTTAAGTCTTTTTTCTCTTTCCTTTTTGTGGTCTTGTTTCGTGAATGAGAAAAGAAAAGTGGCCGGGTTTGAGACTATTAGAACATTAGTTGAAATAAATGCCGGGGAATGAAAATTGGTCATTCTATATTTACTCTACCTGCGTCGTCCTGATTGCCGTTAAAATTAGAAGTGAAAGGTACCGTGGCTGTATGTGATATATATTCTCTCTAATATCAGCCCACTTAAGCCATATTCCTTAGCGATTCCGTAGTGATGAGAATACAAGGAGGCATCGCATGATTACCTGAGCCCGACACGACGGGGCCCACACCTCGATGGGTTGCAGAGGGATACGCTGTTAGATTCTGCAAGATTAGTATGTCGTGTATATTGGGACTATTTCCTCTATGAAGCGCTCATTACTCTCCGACCCGAGTACCGAGTGATATCCTATGCTATAAGTTGTCGTTCTCGTAGTTATTGCTACGCGGTACATGTACCTACTGTTGGGGGGGTATGTTGGATTCAGAATTCAAGAGTGTGAATGGCGAGGCTTACGTACATCTCCCTCTAGAGGTTATGGGGCGTTTGTCGTTTTGGCGGGAGGGTGCTGAAGGGGGATGTGATGGGTCTTGGAGAGTTGGAAGAGTTGGATGGAAGCTTTGATTTAGTTATGTTAGAGATTGAAAGAGGAAGAGGGTTGGGTGGTGATATTAAATTGCTTTGAGTTTTGTGTGGGGGAGGGGACATGCGGTAGGAGCGGGGCTGGTGGAGGAGCGTGTCGTGTCATGCTGAAACATTTTAGCCTGACAATAGTGTGGTCCTCAAGGACACTGTCTGCTCTCCCCTCAAGATCATCCAAGGATATTCCTTGGAAACAAACACACCTCCACAGCTGCAGGACCATCTCCTTTTATTATCCTCGAGCTACGTCTCAAGGCCAGACAAGCGCAAAGATTAGCAAGGGCAAAAACACTCAAGAACACGCCAAGATTTGCCTTGGGCATCTTAATTAGACACACCGTACATCGACAGAGGCGTAATTCTGTTACTATACCGAGCGTGAGACCAGTGTGTATAGGTTGACGGAATGTATTAGTCATGAAATATCACTCGTGATGAAGGTTACTTAGAAGTACTGCTGTCTGTTTTTCTTTTTTCTTTTTTTTGTTTAATTTATTAATTGTATGAAGCATTGCAGTCCCTTCCTTCTTGCTGAATTTATTAATTACATGTAGACTTTCGGCTATGGTAATAGAAGTGCTGCCGTTCTGTGTTGCTTGTTAACCTCTCTAGCTCTGTGTATGGAGCGGTAAATATTAATGTGCAAAAATAATTTTACCAACGGTGGTATAGGCACTGAATTTCGGTCCTATGCCAATACAAATGCTGAATTTCGGTCTTTATACTGCGCTATACTATATTAGTCATTACATGTAGTGCCAATACTTGTGGAGGTTTCCCGCTGGTGGTGGTAAAATGCTTGCCACCGGGGGTGAAACTCCCCACCGGTGGACAATTGGACTCATAGATTGGAATTATATAGCCCCTTTTGGCCAAAGGGTTTGTGCTTTTATTCATTTTAAGGTATAAATAGTGGTATTGTTTCTACCACCGGTGGTAAAATAATCTTTACCATTGTTGGTAAAATTACCTTTGACACATTTACCGCACCATACCTGTGTGATTTTTATCAGCAATTTTACAGTCACAGATATAATGTTTTTTGTATCTTTTAGAACCAGGGGCGGTTTCGCCTTGAGCCCTTTGCAAAACCTAAACCAAGGGTTGAGAGCTTAAGCTGCATAAATAGTTACCGTGAATTTAAGGTTTAATTTTTTGATGACATGGCGTTGCATAATATAGAATTTAGGTAGACGGTCGATAGTCGATGGTGCTCAATCTGGATGGGACTGGACGTCTGCCCTTTTTGTTGAGTGATGCCGACAAGAATGACTCCACTAATGGGTACCTTATATTTCGTACCGGTGTTCATCTTCTGTATACATGTACCAAGCTTTAAGATGGCTGTATTTGAGCCAACACACGGAAATACAGCTCATTGAGAGACAATAATGGTATAGCCCCCTTAGAGACGCGCCCTCAGTCCCTCGCTAGCTAGCGCAACATGTAGCAGCAGGATTCTGTGAACTGGAGCACAATTTCGGACCTATTCGCTAGAAATGGACCACAAGTCTTGAGACTATGATATGAGGACATAACTTGAACTGGAATGGCGAGTGAGCGAATGAGATACCACTCAGCAAAGAGGTAAAACAAAATATATGCACATAGTAGCACACAGGAATTGACTTGGGTTGAACCTGGCCCGGAATCGTGGTTTTACTTAATGTGTCAGCTATATCATGTCATAGCATGTTAGATTTATAAACTTACAGATCCTCTGCATATTAGTCTGTTGAGTTTGGATTCGGATTCATCCACGGCTCTTTAACCGCCGGCGACGGCGGAAAGGTGCGGAATATTATTATCTTCTTTGCTAGAGTTGGTTAATTTGTCGATCCCAGGCCTACCCCGTGCTTTGCACAAATAGCCCGAGTCAATGTCCTGACTGCGAAATTAGAGAGCGGGTTGGGCAGACTTGAGCAGACCTGCGATAACTCCGACAGATCATGTCCATACCTGTGCTCTCTGGGCTAGCTAAGATGGGCCGTACTATTTATATGGCTGGCCTGAGGTATTGGTTAGGAGGCTAGGTTAGGAAAGAAGAAATATAAATAAAATTAGAGGGTCGACAAAAGGGGCCCACAGCTACAGGGTGAATACTAGAATTCTAGAATATTTCGCAGTGGGTTTGCAAGCGGCTAGCTAGGAGTGGTTTCACAGTTACATGTAGTTAAACAAACACAATAGGGCGTACGCGTATTAGAGCGTTTTGGCAACCAACTTCTGAGTCTGAATATTTAGTTCTTGGCGACCGGTTTTTGGGTAGCCCGCCAAGAGCCCTAGAATCAGAAATCACATTTGTTGTAGGGTTAGGACCCGCAACCAATTTTGGAATTGCTGAACAGCATTATCAAAAGTTAAAGGGACAAGCCCAGTTCCGTGTTTACTGTAGAATGATAACCATTAGATAATGGTTATAAAGTAGACAGAGTATATATAAATGCAAACATAAAGACTTTTGTTGGCTACCGCCACGTGTAAGCTGCAGGCCGGTCGGTCAATTCAGTTATAGTTATTGTCGCTGATATTGTCAGAATCTATATACACTAATGCAGTTTTGTTACACACCATGTTTGACAGTCGACTAGCAGTGCTCTCGAGAAAACATCTTATGGCTCGATTAAGCCTAATACATGCACTTTCAGGTAACGAAAACTTGGATCGTTTTGACCTAGTTCTAGAATGAGCTTTTCATAAAGGTGTGAATTTGGCTAGTGGTCATATATGATCATGTCAGCATTCTATGTTAGAGCTATAGCTATATAGGTACCGGTAGTCTCGTTCCGCGTTTTGCAGACTGCAAGAACCACATGAGCTGTAGAACCACAACAGAGCCTGGGCCATACACGAGACTAGATATTCAGGGCCGCAGAGTAGAACTTGCGATCTCTTTGGAAAAAATCTAGCGACTATAGCTAGCTAGCATCCATGTGTCAACTATCCAACAATTGCTGGTCCTTGCTCCAAGGAACCAATGATCGCCTATTAACGAAGTCTAACGGGGTCGAATGAAGCTCGTGTATGCAGTCACTCTTGTGATAGAAGCTGAGGGTACTATGGAAGTTTTAAAGGAACTTACACTACTGACGTGATCGTGACTCTTCGGAATACTGTTAATCGTTAGTATATATCGTTTAAAGCACCTGCACTAATATGTTTTATAGTCGGTACCCACAACTACGTGGAGTACGTTTAGATATCCGTAACCTCATGCATGGCATATAAGAATTCTTGGACTGGACTAGATACATATCTGTGTACCGCAAATTCCTATACACAGTTCTTAAGTTGTATGTAAAGATAATCTAGTCTATGCTAGAAACTTCTTGAGGTTGTTTTTACCCGCGGTAAGCCTAGCTTGTAGATGCCCGGACCTTTATCTTAAAGCTACTGTAATGCAGTTATAGATAGGCGGACTGAGCTAAGCTCAATCAATATAACAAGGCACACGCGCACGCGTACGATAATGACGATTGATGGTAAGCTTTTCCGCCTGGAGATCTCAAAGAACCGTTGATGATATCATCATAAAAAAAAGTGAGAGGGGTAGAGAGGGAAAGAGGGTCCATGAATTCCCTACTCGTCGCCCTACTAGTTATAGTTCTTCCTCGACCTCTTGATTATCGATCTTCTCTCCACCCACTCTTTCAACCTTCCCCCCAGTACTAGCTATTTCTACACCGCATTTTTTCCCCCTCATTGCGAGAGAGGTACATGTACTTACCATGTACTAAACGAACCCCAACCTACTGCGTACATAAATTCAACCATTCTTTTTTTACGAAATTTGGTTCCACGGACAGCTTGATCGTTCTCGCGTGCGAGAATATACCAAAGCTTCGAATATATTCAGTCCAACTAAAACACAATATACGTTACAATATATATATAGGTACATACATATATTAATAATTAACTTCCAGAACGCAATTGCAGAGAAATTGAGAAATCCTATCAAGTACATATACATGTACGTACTTATATATATTACCTCACGATCAGTACAAATTCACAGTCCGATATATCGAGCTTCCTAGATCTCTGAAAGCATGAGCAGAAAACAAACCTCAATATCTATAGGTACATTAATTCTATATTCATACCTCAAATCATAAGCAAGCATCGATCTAATACATGTAACTATCAATTATCTACCCGCAGCTGCACATCAATTGAGGCTTCGGCGAGCTCCGTCGGACCCCTGCACTCAGGCAATCATCTCAGCCAATGCCGTCCCGACGACCCACATTACTGAATGTGTGACCACAACTACAACCAGGAGACCCTCCGAGCCAGCACTTCCACCATCACCACCCCCATCATCACCACCGCCACTACAATCACCTCCACCACCACCACCACCACCACCACCATCACCTCTACTATCACCTCAGCTAGAACTATACCTAAAATCACACCCTCACAACGGTCTTAATTGTTCTCGTGCACCACGTCCCTTCAAAAGTACTAAAAACCACCACTCAGTCTTCTACCAGGCCCTTAGGAGTGCTGAACAGCAGGAACGCGAGCCAAAAGGAGTAGTAGCCAGAAATATGCCTGCTGCTGCTGCTGCTGCTGCTTCGGGTGTCAAGCAGACGGTGGAGGTTGGCAAACCGGGGGAGTACAAGATAGTTATTGGGGACAGCTTGAAACGGAATGCAGATGCCTCGTCGGACGACGATGCCGCTTCGTCCCCCATCGGCGATATCTTTACGAGCGTAAAGTGTACGTGAATAGCTAAAGCTCTCTCTCTTTCTTTCTCTATTGTGTTTACAGCTATACTGACTCTGGACGCCTGCCAATAGATAACTACAAGCCCAATACCTCATTGTCGAACCCCACGCCTCCCCGCCTCACCAAACACGCCCCGACCGGTCCCGCCCCGTACACGCTGTCGCTCTCACCGCCTGGCAGCTCCTCCAAGACCATCACCTACACCGGCAGTCAGCACGTGCACCCCCCACGCAAAACAGAATGCATACTCCTCTTCGACCCAGCCACGCAGTCCTTTACCCTCGAGAAGCTCTCAAGTACATTCACTTTCAACGCCAAGGTCTTCGCGCCCGCGCATCCCGCGCTACCACTCCGCCCCCCAATCCCAGACGGTGAAGAGACGGACGAGGAGGAGCGTGAGGAGGATAACCCCTTCGACTACCGCCACTTTATCAATAAGAAGCCCACCACAAAGTCCCGCGCAGAGCAGAAGAAGGAGCGCCAGCAGCGCCGGGATGAAGCGCTGAAGCGCGCAGGCAAGGACGTGCCGGAAGACGAACAGGGGGAGGAGGGCGATGAAGAGGACCTCGGCCTCGGCATCTCGTATAATGGCCGACCTGCCGTTAGCGGGAAGGGGTTCCTGGCCGCGTCGCCTGCCATCGGGCCCAGGAGGAATGTTGGTGGAAAGTCGCCGTTTGCTGGGAAGAAGCCTGTGGGAATGTCTCCGGGTGTGCGGGTGCCTAGTCCCGGCCGCGAGAGCGAGAGTGATGAGGATGAGTCCGATGAGGCTGACGATGAGGAGGAGGAGGACGAAGAGATGGCTGCACCGCCGCCACCACCGCCCGTGCCAGCGTCAAAGCGCAAGGCCCCCATGCAGAAGAAGAAGGCGGCGGCCGCTGCTGCTGCGGCCTTGGTGGTCGAGGACCCGGATCCGGATGTGCTGGAGTTTCCCGAGCCGATGGTGATCGTGGAACCGTCGGATGAAGAGATCAGCGACGTTGACGAGAGTGACGAGGACGCTCCCCCGCCGCCGCCGCCGAAACCGTTGGCGCCGCCCGTGGTTGAGGAGGAGGATGATGAGGAGGGGGATGATCTTGCGAAGCTGCTGGAGATGGAGCTGGGCGATGCGGATGCAGACGGTGATGGGGATGAGATCATCATTGATGATGATGGGGAGGTCCGGGGCGGCGGAACCGCGATGGATAGTGGGTGGGAGGGCACGGGGGCGGTGAACGGAGGGGGCCCGATCAGTCTTGCGGGGATTATGGGGGCTGATGATGATAGTGAGACGAGTGAGGAGGAGTAGCTTTCTTGCTCTTGGGTGCTGAGTCTCTGCCCTCCTCTCCTCGCCGGCCTCATTTTTTAACATGGTTTTCTTTTCTTTGTTATTTTTATAAAATGATTTCTTTATATACTCTTTTTGTGTTATGTTTTTTTTGTTGGATCTTGCTGGTTCGGTGGTTTCGGGGTTTCCTTCGGTGTTTTGTTTTTATTTTCATTACTTTCGTTCCCGCTTTCTCTTCTTAACCAGTGTTTATTTCTATTATGAGGCAAAAGGTTGTTTTTATACTACACTACACTATAAACCTACCCGCTCGGCCGCCCGGTTGGCCCCCCTTCTGGCTGGCTGGGTTGGTTTTGGAGGGGAGATCTGGGGGGGGGGGGGACGATTTTGCGAGCCGGTTGTGGTAGCAGTGGTCTGTTTGGGATAGGACAAGATAAACCTGGCCCCTAAAGTGGTGGGTTATATGATTTTTTTTTTTTTTTTTTTTTAAAAAAAAAAAATGAATGATGCGAGGGGATTTTATTTTTGTGTCGCCCCCCCCCCCCTTTTGATCTATGTTTTCTTTCTCTTTCTTTTATGTGTACGTGTGTTGGTTTTTGTGCTGAAGTGTTTCAGGCCTTGTGAAAACGAAGATATGTCATAGTGTATAGTAGAAACGCGACTATAGGTTAGCTAAAATAAGTACCTTTGTGGGCGGCTTTCTTGACTAAATGCGGAGGTTATTTTTTTTTTTTTTTTTGGGGAGGGACAGTGCTGTGAGATGTATATGTAGCTACATAAGTGGGGCGGAGGTGGAATTGTGTGCTGGTGCGGTTTTGGTGTTGGTGCATGAGATATCACTCGATCTACCCACGGTGCCGCCCAGGAGCCCGCCCCCCCCGTAGGGTATGAGCGAATTGCGTAAATGCATGCAAGCGGCGCCTTAGCGCGCTGTAATATAATGCGGGGGCATGCGTTTGCCGACGCCGTCTTGTACTTTGGTGTTGCGGTAACATATAGGGTTTGGGACTGAATCTCTAGACATACGGGTTGTTGCTACAATCGCTGACGGTGGCCTGGTAGTCTAGGTTCCTCACCGATAAATATGTTGCCTACTGAGGTCTCGAGCTATGTTGGTGCTGTATGTCCGTCCTCGGCACTATTTCTTTCTCACTTTCTTTTTGGGCTGTATATAATGTATGTACTACGTAACTTTACTTACCCCCGCTGGCCGTTGGTGGATATTGCGGGGTAGGACTATGTAGGTGATGGTGTTGACTATGTTCTGCCTAGGAGACGATGTTCACTTTGCCTAGGCTGCTTCATCACATCAACTAGCAGGTTGGTCTTCTCAGAAGACGCATATACTAACCCTGAATGGAGTCGACTCACCCTAGGCCTTTTTCACGAGGTAAGTTAAGAAGCTCGGGAGTTGTTGTATTACTGGCCTAACAATACATTCGCGGACTGTGCTGTGGTCTAATGTCCTTCATCATCACTTTAATTAGTAGCGGTTTTATCCCCTGGTGTTTAGGCGGAGGGGGATGCCCGTATGAGGGGTCTGTGTGGGGTGCAGAGGTGATTTAGGTTTCGTGAGCTTGCTCTTTCAATGCAGCGTTTCTCCCTCTGGGTGCTCCGAGAAGTAACCTCGCATTAAGCGTTTCGTATACACCGATATTCCTCGAACGTGTCGGGGTGCGCCTTTCGTTTGCCACTTGGCATTTAATGGCCAGGTCAGCTTGGTGTGAATCTCTTCGCATATGGTTTTCGAAAACAGCTATCCTATCGAGACTATCCTACCTGTGTAGGATCCTAGCGGGCTCTCCGAGGTCGGGCGTTGCTACATTTTGGCATTGGTTGCAGAAAGAAGTGCGATATCTGGAGATAGCGCTCGGGGTTGTTGTGGTGCTGGTCTGCCGAGTGATATCTCGTGAGCATCCCCCACCAACACCACCGCACACCCACCCGCCAGCAAGGAATGCCAAGCACAAATTGAGGGAGTTGGAGAGTTTGTCGCGGCAAATTCTCCAGCCCGCTCCCAAAGCCAAGTCCCTACCTACGAATTGTAGGGGAAATAAAATTAGGGCTTGGCACAGTCTCCATCTTGCTATATAAGACCATCTTTCCCCCCCTCCTCCAGCTCTTTTCTTTCACCATCAACCTGAACCCCCCGGGGGCAGGGGGAGCTCCCTCGCCTCCTCTCCTCCCTTCTGCCCCCTCTCCCCCTCTCCCCCTCTGCCTCCCTGCCTCTCTCCCTCTTCCTGCCTCTCCCTTCCCCTCCCCCTCTCCCTTCCCCTCCCCCTCTCCCTTCCCTCTCCCTCTCCCTCTCCCTTCCCTCTGCCTCTTCCTTCCCTCTGCCCCTTCCTTTCCCTCTGCCCCCTCCTTCCCCTCTGCCTTCCTGGCTCTCTGCCTGCCTGCCTGCCTGCCTGCCTGGCTCTGCCTGCCTGCCTGCCTGCCTGGCTGGCTCTGCCTGCCTGCCTGCCTGGCTCTGCCTGCCTGCCTGCTCTGCCTGCCTGGCTGCCTGGCTGCCTGGCTCTCTGCCTGGCTGCCTGGCTCTCTGCCTGGCTGCCTGGCTCTCTGCCTGGCTGCCTGGCTCTCTGCCTGGCTGGCCCTCTGCCTGGCTGGCCCTCTGCCTGGCTGGCCCTCTGCCTGGCTGGCCCTCTGCCTGCCTGGCTCTTCCCCTTGCCTGCCCCTCAGAGAGAGGGGCAGGCACGTAACTCAGGCCTCTCCTGGTCCTTGGGCTTTTTGCCCAAGGACCAGGAGGGGCCTGAGTTGCGTTAGGACCCCCCACCCTCTCCTCATAGGCCCCTCCTGGCCCCTAGGCTTCATGCCTTGGGGCTAGGGGGGGCCTTTTTTACGTTAGGACCCCCCCGGGCCACCTCTCGCTCATAGGCCTCTCTTGGTCCCTAGCTTTATGCCTAGGGACCAGGAGGGGCCTTTTTTACGTTAGGACCCCACCCTCTCCTCATAGGCCCCTCCTGGCCCCTAGGCTTCATGCCTGGGGACCGGGAGGGGCCTTTTTTGCGTTAAGTCCTCCTCGCCCTCTTCCTCCCTGCCCTCTTCCTCCCTGCCCCCTCCCCCTCCCCCTCCCCCGCCCTGTACTGCTATCGAACTCTGGGCGCAGCCGAGGGTTCGAAAGTGGTTTCTCTTCCCCAAGCTAGCTGCAATTATCCTCCCCGACCTAATAACCATTCGGGCAGGGTGTAAATATAAGCCATATGTTTAATTCCTTCATCTTCGTAGGTATGGGCCCTAGAGCTAGATAGGGCAATGATACAAATTCTCCCCTATAGGTTATTGAGCGTTGTAGGCCCATATCGAAGATAGATAACTCAATATCAAGGGAGAACGCCGTATTTTGGTCGCGAGCGCAGGGAGTGCATTGCCGAGTGATATTCTGTGATCTGGAGATCTTACTCGCCCGAAAATATATTTTATGTGGTAACCGCACCTAAACCGTCAACAGATAATTTTCTTGGGGAGGGGGGGTCCTTATGCGATATGCTTTGCTTTGGTCATAGGAAACCAATCTGCGTACTAGGCTCAAACTCTCAGTCATTACATTCGCTACGATCTAGATTCGCTATCCATTTATTTACAAAAGAAATAGGCCAAAGAAACCCAATTCACCCAATAAAAACTCCACCCCAAGCACATCTGCCCATTACTCATCCTCATTAGTACCTATGTTCTTCCAGCCAGCGTCTCTAGTCTTCCAGCAAGCACTTTGTGCTTTGCTACGACGCCGACCCATTCTTCACCCTCGCCGCCGCCTCCACCACCGCCAAAACACTCGACTACGCCTAACATGGCCCCAAACTCTCCGCCTAGTCTTCCCAGACTTCCTGCCGCATACAATACTTGAGTCAATAGACTCTCTCTGCCACTCTTGTCCTCAACCCCACTAAGGTACTCTCCCAACACCCCAGTGAGCAGTCCTACAAGGTGCAGAACAAACGAAGCAAGTGGGTCTGGGGGCTGTCCTCCCTCTGGATCATCCTCATCCCTGCTAGAGCTCAACGTGCTCGATGAGCGAGATCTAAGTGTCTCCGTGCGCGAGGTGAAGGTAGGAGGCGAGGAGATTGTCGGTGATGCAGATGCAGATGCGGTCGACTCCGCCGGCAGAGAGTTTGGGAAGATACTCCTGTACATGCCAACGACCGCAAAGCTCTGCTCACGGAATACCTCGATCCAGCGCTTGAGATAGCGCTCTTTCCCGGCAGCACCCGTTGCTAACTCCTTCAATGGCTCAAGGGCGTCCAGCAAACCCGTCAAATATGCAGCGCGACACACAAGAAAGAGGCCTCGTAGTCCGCGCTCGTCAAGCGTTTGTCCGGAGGTACATCTACGTAGGAAGCCAATTGTCTTCATTGCTGTGGGGAGCTTTAAGGGGCCGCGGAGCGTTGTGATAAGGTTGGTGACCATGGTTTGCTGTAGAGCTGCGCAGGCGGTTGCGACAGAGGCGATGGTGGGGGAGTTGGGGTGAAGAGCATGGAGACGACGTACATGTGCGAGTAGATCGAGAGCTGTTGGGTGTGAGGAGGAGGCAATGAGGGTTTGGAGTTGTGTAGGGAGGTGAAGTATGTCAAGTATGCGGTCGAGGTTTCGGGAAAGTAGATGTGTAGAGGCCCGGGTGGTAAGGTGAGGGCCATCGCGTGTAAAGGTAGTGGTGAAGTGGGTTATCTGATCATCGACTGCAGGTAGGGCGGTGGTAAGGGCGTCGAGAGAGGCAGTCAAGGAAGTAATGGCCTCCGGAACGGAGGAGAGGTGGTTCGAGGAGGCGATCAGCTGCTTGTGGGAGCGCGAGGAGAGCTTCTGGAGATTGAGGGTAAGGCTATGGAGAGATGTGGAGAGGGATGAAGGCTCAGTTTCGAGTATTGAACTCAGTGGGAGAGAGCTGAGACGGGTGAGGTAAGTGCTGGACGTGGTGGGGTCTGGTGGGAGCGCTGTAGACGGTATGTGAGGGAGCAGGAGTTCTAGGAGAGGGTCAGTAGTCGATGTGCTTAATGGGGCCGCCATTGTGGTATATTTGGAGCTGTGGAGGGCGTAAGTAATGTTCACAGATTCCGAGTGCTTACTGATGTCTGTAGCTTTAGGTTCCGAATAGGTTGTTCGTGTCCCGCGGCCGTTACCCGGACGAGTAGCGGGGTTAAGATGAAGACTGTAAGTACTACACGAAGGGGATACGTGAGCTGTCTGAAACTAAAGTTACATGCATGTACTAACTCCTTTTCTGATTATTTGGAGTTAATTGTTTTTGAATATGTACTGGTTATAAAAAATATTGCTGAAGCATGACAGGCAACTGTGATTTGATTAATGAACGCGGAGGCTTGCTAGCTCATGCCTTGGAGTCAAACAGGGCAATTAATTTTCCGCAATGCGTCACGGTCCAAAGCTGCTTGAATCAATACACGAGATATCCGGTATCAATATCATTCATAGATACTATCTCACCGAGTGATATATCATGACTCACTGCTGTCTCAGTCTCCCGCTTAGTAAAGCACACACCCGAAATCTGATTCGGAGAATCAACACCATCCATCTAGATGGGTGAAATAAGCTGAGTAGAACAAAGGCTCCCATAATTATGGCCGCCTAGTATTCTACTAAAAATAATGCCTCCAACACCCCAGTTTTATCCAATTCTATCCCATAGTATTTGAAGTAAGGTAAATTCTACAGACCTATCCCCATACCATGTGCCAGGTCAGAGCATACAGACCGGTTGCAGCCTCCAAATGTATCTCAAAAAAAAAAAAAGGTTCCCGACTGTAAGTACATACATGTAACAGTCTTGGCACTAGCACAACCCCACCAAAAGTGATTCGATCCTAGCTCTAACCCCAACCCACACAACGACCTCACCTCCACAAAAGAAAAGTAACACCTTTCCTTTCACCATCCTTCTATCAATTGCCGGTTTCCCATCTTGCTTCCCGGTGTTAGGAAGCTTAGAGACCTGAGAGAAGTACGGGTGTTCCCTTGTCCCCCATCAGCTGGCTGACCCCTCCACTCCTCCGGCTGGCTGCAAACTAAACTTCAGTTACAGTAATACAGACCCCATAAACCTTTCGCCCATCATGCCACAGGCTCCTCTCCAGACAAAAGACGCAGGTCTTTTCCGACAAGTCCTGAAATGTTACGAAACCAAGCAATACAAAAAGGGTCTTAAAGCTGCCGAGGTCTACTCCCCCCTCCCCCCCAGCACGCGCACATCAAAACTAATCCCTCTTAGCAAATCCTCAAGCGTAACCCAAACCACGGTGAGACGCTTGCCATGAAAGGTCTGATTACCAACTCCCTCGGCCGCACCACCGAAGCCTTCGCTATCGCCAAAGAGGCATTGAGACAAGACATGAAATCGCACGTCTGTTGGCATGTCTACGGTCTCCTCTACCGGTCCACGAAGAATTTTGAGGAGTCTATCAAGGCCTATAAAATGGCGCTGCGATATGAGCCAGAATCCCAACAGATCCTACGTGACCTTGCGCTTCTCCAGATTCAAATGCGCGACTATGCAGGTTACATTGAATCGCGGCGGCAGATCTTGCAGGGGCGACCACAGCTCCGGCAAAACTGGACCGGTCTGGCAATTGCGCAGCATTTGTCAGGAAACTATGCAGAAGCCGAGAATGTCATGGCAAAATTTGAAGAAACGCTGAAGGTGCCGATAGGAAAGGGCGATGTAGAGCATAGTGAGGCGGGGCTATACAAGAATATGATTATTGAGGAATCTGGGGATATTGAGCGGGCACTAACGGATTTAGAGAAGATCTCAAAGACTACATTGGATAAGATCTCAGTGCTAGAAAAGCGGGCGGAGTATCTACTGAAGCTTGAGAGGAAGGAGGAGGCTGCGGCGGCGTACAAGGTGCTATTAGAGAGGAATCCAGAGAAAAGGGCGTATTACCAAGGTCTAGAGAAGGTAATGGGATGCGAGGGAGACACAGCGGCACGAAAAGCGCTGTATGCGGAGTATGCGGAGAAATACCAGAAGAGTGATGCGCCCAGGCGGATCCCGCTAGATTTTCTAAGTGGGGATGAGTTTAAGGAGGCTGCAGATGCTTATCTGTCGAAGCTGCTCAAGAAGGGAGTGCCATCGACTTTCGCGAACGTTAAAGCACTCTATGCTGATGCCGAAAAGCGTGTGATCATTCTCGACCTTGTCCAAGGATACGCTGCATCGCTCGATAATGAGGAGCCGCAAGTCGTCGAAACCCCTACCAATGGAGATACGAACGGTAGTGGGGTAGCAAAGACCACCAAGTCAAGCGAATTCAAACTATGGACTCTCTATTTCCTAGGGCAGCATTACGACCATTACCGCACACGCAGCACAGAAAAGTCTTTGGAGTATATCAACAAAGCCCTTGAAATTAAACCGGAGCAAGTAGAATTTCACATGGCACTTGCACGCATCTACAAGCATGCCGGAAATCTACAAAAAGCTATGGAGAAGATGGACGAGGCCCGCAATTTTGACAAAAAAGACCGCTACATTAATACAAAATGTGCCAAGTATCAACTCCGCAATGACCACAACGAGGAGGCCCTCGAGACCATGAGTTTGTTTACAAGAGTACATCCCTAACCCCCACCTGGTCCACTGCAGAGACCTGATAGGAAAACTAACTGTCCTGTAGAACGATGCACATGGTGGTCCTCTCGGCGACCTCCTCGAAATGCAATGCGTATGGTTTATCACAGAGGATGGCGAGTCATACCTTCGCCAAAGCAAATTCGGTCTGGCTTTGAAACGCTTCCACGCTATTCTCAAGATCTTTGAGGACTGGACCGATGACCAATTCGATTTCCACAGCTTCTCGCTCCGGAAAGGGCAGATCCGCTCATATGTTGAGATGCTCCGATGGGAAGACACCCTGCGCTCCCACCCCTTCTTCACTCGCGCCGCGCTCGGGGCCATCAGAGCCTACATCATGCTATCCGATAGACCTTACCTCGCACATTCGTCCCTCTCAAATGGAAACAATGACAGTTTCGACTTCGAGGGTCTTTCGGCCGCAGACCGCAAGAAGGCCCTTAAGAAGGCCAAGCGCGAGGCTCAAAGGGCACAAGAAAGAGCTGTTGAGGCCGCCGCAAAAGCAAAGGAAGAAAAGGCGAAGAATGCTCAGGTTGCCAATCTCGACGACGAGAAGAAAAAGGATGATACCGATCCTCTGGGAACAGAACTTGCACAGACCAAAGAGCCCTTGGAAGATGCTCTCAAGTTTTTGAACCCACTGCTTGAGTACTCACCAGGCGGGCTGGAAGTCCAGACAAATGGTTTTGAAATCCACTCGAGGCGGAAGAAGTGGCTCTTGGCAGTAAAATGCCTCCGTGCTGCACAAAAAATTGATCCAGAGAGCCCTGTAGTACATGATCAGATCATACGCTTCCGAACAATGGTCTCAAAGCTTTCTGACGAGGATATCAAAGCCCCCTCTAAGGAAGTACTCATCTCAACACTTGAAGAGATCCTCCCCGCAGCTACCGACCTAGCTGCTTACAATGATGGGTTTACGGCTAAGCATTCTCAGAGCGCCCCTCACATACGTGGAGGTACTTTCTCCCTCCTCTTTTCTCTATTAGACATATACTAATTCATGATAGCACTACGAGCCCGCAAGTTCTTGAACGCTGATGCACCTACCACACCGCTGTTTGATGCGCTGGATCTGGGAGGGATATCTTTTCGCGATGTATTGGAGGGACAGTCGCTACTCCAGGAACTGAGGGTATCGGAAGAGCAGATTAACAAATACAATCAGAAGGCTGCTACGATGTTTCCTGACGCAGTAGCATTCAAGGAGAAGGCAGTGGCGGAGTAGAGATATTATTTAAGCCTTCACCGGAAAGGGTGGGGGTTGGAGGAATATAGTTAGTCAAAAAGCCGGGATTTATGGTTTGGCCAGGTTGGGGGGAAAAATTGCATGTATATTTTCTTCTTTCATTTCTTCCCGTCTGAATATTGAGTGTTAGTTCAGCAAAAGTTTGGGGGCTTAGAAAAAAAGTGTTTAAATTTTTGTGGGGATAAGTACTTGGGCAATATTCTCCTTTATAGGCTGGAGGGTGATGAGAATGGATTTTGAGTAGATGGGTACAATGCACTCGACCCTAACTTAGGTCCATGAGTGTATAAAATGGTTTGATGTGCGCCTAGTACTTTCTATACGTACCTGGCGAAACATTCCCAACGTATTGATGGACCGAGGAAGCTTCATCATCTTCGGGGTATTCACCAGTATCCAGGCATAATTTGCACCCCACCCCCAGTCGGCATCATTTATTGTCGTTAAATCGTTAATTGTACGCAGCCCAAATCGACATCATAGTTGATTGATTAATTCATTAAGTACATGCATTCAATCAACGTTATAGATAAAGTAAAAGTTAACTACCACATACACGCTAGCATGAGCTAACATAATTTATAGCTCAGAGCCAGTATATGGTAACTATAGGTTTACTTGAGGGACAAAAGAAGGCAGAAAACCCCACGGCTAGGCCCGCTACCCAAACAAGAAAGACATCCCCCATCGCTGAATACGCCTACCATAAGAAGACCTAGTTGGCAAAGAGTAGGTTAGTATACCCGCAATAAAAAGAAATATGACACGGGCATCGGTGAACTTGCATGACATGTAGAGCTGCGGTTAGGACCTGCAACATACGGCACCGACGGATCGTAAACGTCGCGACGGAATTCTACTGGGATGTGCAGATGACTCTGGTCCTGGTGACTGGATCGGCCGCTCAAAACAACAGCTGTGACATCGAGGGGCAAGATATCGCTCCGAGACTCGGCCTGGACTTGATATTGGGCTCGGACCAAGGAAGTCTGAGCCTGGGCCAGGGCAGTCTGGGCTTTAATCAGAGCGCTTTGAGTCTCGATCTGGACACGGCACTGGGCATGGGCCAGGGAGGCCTGGGCCTGGGCCAGAGTGGTCTGAGCTTTAGTCAGAGCACTGGTTGTCTCAACCTGAGACCGCGCTGCTTCGAAAAGGTGTTCGTTAGCTGCATGATCTCCCGGGAGTATCCCATGGACTACAATTCGTCGTTCATGCTGGGGTGGGTGGGGTCTGTGGGTGATAGACACACGAAACCCTCTGGGGGACGCGTAGGTTTCAACTTGCTCACAGTAGACGTAGGTCTCCATGGTGGTGTTGGTTAATTTCTTCGAGACTAGAGGGGGTAAACGTTTTCGGGAGGTGTTAAGTATTAGTCTAAGTATCTGGGTTGATAAATTTCGAAATTATTATAGTGAAAATATGAAGGAGAGATTGTGTAGTATGTAGTTAGGGTGATTTTTTGGCCTCATAGAAATAATCTGAGTTTTGGTCCCCCTATACTCTTTTCATTTATTCACGCCTTTTTGAATAATTATGTATACCCATTTGATTCCGAATTAGGCATTTCTATACACCCGGCCCGGTCCATGGAGTTACAACTTAACTTGTATATAATATATCAGCTATCAGCTGTGCCTTTCACGCGTTCAGGACATACGGCAATATCACAATGGTTTACGGATAATAGAAATGTGATAGTACATGTAGTATCCTCACATATAAGTGTAACCTATCTGTAAGTTAACCAAATCCACATATCTACATGTACTTACTATACCGCTACGTAACTACCAGAACCACTCGCAAAATAGTAGGCCTATGTCTGGATAAGCTGTAATATTTCCCTACATATGATGAGAATCCCCAACTAATACTAAATTTACTCTTCTTTAAGCTCGAGAATACTGCTTTAATTCGGCACCCCTACAAACTTCAATGGTTGCACGGTGCCAACCCTACATGTAAAAGTCACTGGTATAAACACACTACATGTATCAAACCTAAAAGTTGATAATACCTACAAATTTTTATAACCGTAAAGCCAGACAGCTATGTACTTAATGAATCAATTAGTCAATCAAATCAAAACCCCATAGTCTGTAGTTTTAAAGAGTCGAGTGATAGTTTGTGATCCATATAAGTAACGATCGCTTAGGCGCCTAACCATCCACAGAAACCTTGCAGGTATATTGGATACATGTAACTTAGCTAATTAATGGATGTGGTTAGTGGTGGACACACCATGACCGCCACTGAAAAATTAAAGGCCCATTTAGTAACTACATACATATATGTAGATAAGACAGAGTTTGCAAGGATCAAGGCCTAACAGATCGTTGAAGCGGAGTTTACAACCCCGTTTTGGCCTGTTGCCAAACGGGCCCTAAGACACATATCAGTGGGTTATAGAGTTGGTATTGAATAAATTTAAAAACGAAAACAAAAAAAACGCAAATGAATTACTAAGGAAAACGGTTCAGCTCTGTATATGTAGTTGCTGACACCAGCTCATCGCTCTAAAACAATCTAACATAAAGAAACTCATTATACGTAGGGGCTGTTTGATTGAAATTTAAGCCCTACCCTTGCCTTTGCCTTTTCCAAAATCATCTTCTTCAGCCAAAGCCGCCATGATTGACCTCCTTTCCGCCTCCTCTATCAAACTCAGACGAATTGCCATCTCTATCTCATCCTCAAAATCTTTCTCTCCCTTATCATTACTCTCGTATCTTCCTTTCCCTTTCCCAATAATCGGCCGGCCGTCTATCTTATCCAAGGGGAGTCTTTCCCATCCCCGACCCCGCGAGGGAGTCATAGGGGAAGCATATGCTCCCGTTGAATTACTGTTTTCTGGCCTGGAGGAAGACGAAGATGCCTCTGTGTGATGATAGGGCGAGTAGTGACCAGTGGAGTGGTTGATATTTGAACCAAAGTCAGAGTAAAGATAATCGGCATCTTCCCATACACCATCATTTGGCCCGGAGACCCCAGAATCTTCAAGACCATTTTCTAAAAGGCTTAACCTCAATGCCTCTGCTAAATCCATATCTAGATCGTCGTGAGCATCCTCGGTGGGGGTCTTGTACTCGTCCGCAGTGTCATAACTGCTCACAGAGAGCGCTGCGTCGGGCGTGACAGTCCTGCTGCTAGTAGCGCCTTCCCCCAGGTCTGCAGGAGTTGAACCGGTTTCACGCTCGAAAGTTTCGCGGCTGATCATTGTTGCATATTCGACCATTTCCTCTTCACTCAAAGCCGCCCTACCACTGGTTATACCATAACGGTTCTTTAAATCCTCTTTCTCTTTACGTTCCTGTTCCTTCTCTTTGAGGAGGTGCTTTCTTTCCGATTCAATCACTGCCTTTATTGCGCCACCATTTCTAGAGTGTGCTCCTCCAGCTCCAGCTCCATACCTCGTGCCTTGTTTACGCCGCTTTCTTTCCCCTTCTACAGGTGAAAAGCTCCAATAGCGAATATGGGTACCCAAAGCTACTACTCCACGAAGAGACGTTGCATCCGGGTCTAGGACGATGCACCGCGCGGCAAACTGGTTATCCCCGGCGCCAAACTCATCTTGAGCGCCAGCATCAGCTTGGGCCAACCTACGCCTAGCACGCAAGGAAAACCGAGAATGAATATCGCGTATCCGCGAAAGTGTAGATCCTAGTGGATCCCAAGCCTGGACCAAACCGTCTGTACCACCATGAACCAAATACAGAGACGAGAGAGCCAGACTCGCGATCTGAGGAGAATCGGTGTGTATAACTCTTAATGGCTCGTGAGCCCCAACACCCGTAATACCCGGAAGTATAGGACTACGGATATTCCAAATAAAAATAGATCCCATAGAAGTACCAACGGCGAATAGCCTTGCGTTTCCTCCGGGCACGTCCACATCCGCTCCGGATTCCTCGCGATCGGATAGAAGTGCGAGATTAGAGTTATCTATTGCCGTGGCTGTGATGATATGAATCCCTCTTTCTTTAAGTTTGAGCTGCGTAGCGACCCACTCATCCGTGACGTTCTCGGCCGAATTCAGACCCTCATCCGTATTGTCTTCCATTTTTGTTGTATTTATAACTCTCTCGGCCGGATCTTCAATAGGGCCCCCAAAAAGAGAATCCTCCGGGGCGCCGATCTCCTCCGTAGGACTTAGTACCAATAGCCCTCGAATGAAATCATTCTTGACCCCAGAACGCGATGTGCGGGAGGCTAGATGATACCTGTACAGAACCGAGTCTACATCATCCTGAGGCCGATGTGGCCTCTCGATGCTCTGTTTTCTCCCAATGAGAACATTTTGATCAGGCCAATCTACCTCAACGAACCAATCCATCCCCCAGCCCTCCCACAATCCCTTTACCTCCCCATAACTCATTCTCATCAACCTTTCATCCCTTTCATTATCCCATTTGACCTGATCCTCTGTTAGGAATGTTTCGGGCATAGTGAAAGTTGAGTTGTACAAAACAGTTGGGGTTCGTGCTGTTTGCGGTATTATTTCCCATCTATCAGGCGAGTCCCTAAGGTAGTAAACTTCACCAAGAGCATTGACGATCACCATCCAGACGTTCTTTTGTTTCATTCTCTTAATTGAATAGTCGTCATCCACTTTTATCGACACAATTGGTATGCCGGGAGAAACAGTAAATTTCTTAGCGTGTGTCAAATCGTTTTCCTTCCTTGAACCATTTAACCTCCCAAAGCTTAGGCCGTATACTGATACGACACCCCGGCTGTTACCAACTACAACTCCCGTACGTCCTTGTGTTGTCTCAAGAACTCCAGTGGAGCGTTTTTTCGCAATCCAAACAGCTGTCACAGCAGGACGGAAACCATCTACTTTCACATGATCGGGTCGAATGTAATGTCCCGGAGGTGAGTAAGTTAGGTGTTGCGTGGTATATGGATAAACATAAACTTTTCCGCCCGGTAAGTTTTCGCCGTAAACCCAGCCAACCTCCTCCGAAAGATCCATCACTCCGGATGCTCCCATATCCGTTGCTATCTCAAAGCCACTGAGTCCTAGCAAAGGTTGATGAAGGTCAAGCTCTTCATGGGGAAGCAATAATAACGGAGGCCTCTCGATCCTGCCTTTATCAAAAAGTTAGAGAGAGGGGCAGGGTACCACAGGATATAACTTACCAATTGTGGGGTCACTGGCACTAATAACACCAGGAGTATGGATGGATGCGTGCAATAATCTAACACCTCTTGGCGTGAAACCGGCTGCTATATGGCTTACACTCCATGCTGCTGCAGGATACGTGATGATGATGCACCCGTGGGAATTCTGGTTTGTAGGGTTTATTGCACTTGTAGGAAGAGATGATTTCCCTCTGGCTAGACTTCGCAAGAGACGTGTACGCAGGATGTATTCTCTTCTCCATGAATTAACCCCATTATCGCAAGCGGATAGACGTGTAAAATAACGCCTATCTTGAGAAGAGGACAAGGCGGGAGATTCATGTATATCGTCAGAGGACTTATTGGCAGTTATAGAAGGAAAGAAACGAGAGAATGCAGATCGCCATGCATCTGGCGAGGTTACGAGTGAATGGAATCGCCGCGATATAAGAGCCGCGGTTAAAAGTGTTGGCGGATCGAGAAAAGACAGTGCATGGATTAGGATCTCTGTATGATACAAAAGTCAGATAAGGCCTTGGTTATCACGTATTTTGATCTTAGGAACCGTAATAATACCGTTGGGAAATCTAGAAATCGGGCTATCTCTTCTTCCGTCCCAATTCGTTTTCTTGATACGAAAGGATGGCTCCCTCGCGAAAGAAGGGCCCATCGCCTCATATTTTCGGATAGTATCATTCTTAGATGCGGATTCGCTGCCTCCATCATCCTGAGGTAGCCCCTCTACCGAGCTACCCTCGGATGCGTTCAACCGCTCCCCCGAGCCAGCATCTTCAATGACGCCACCTGGACCATCAACTGCCTGGGGATCAGTGCGGATGGGAGGTTCTGCTGAGACCGAGACTGGGAAGCCATGTTGGGCTGCTTGGTTATGGGGAGCTGAGGTTGACTGGACGATGGCTGTATCGGAGGATCCGTTGATAGTATCGGGGTGCATAAAACGAGGAATGCAGGAACCGGGGGAAACAGTAAAGGAAATCGACTTTTTTCAAGGAAGTCGATATTTCAAAAGGCCAAGTGAAGTATATCACTTGATACTTGACGGGTCTGGGAAGCGATAGGATAGATCTCAAGCGAAGGGAGATAGCACGGTTGGTGTTAATGGTTGGAGACAGTTGAGAATGCTTTTTTTTTTTTTAGAATCTGTTTGAGGTTGCACAAAGAGGAGATGAGACGAGGGTTGGGCTGATGTAAGCGAACTTTCCATCCCAGAGTCTTCTCTTCGATCTAGAGCTCCAGTTCGAAATAGACAAAACGACCTGAATCGCCTCCATATACCAGTAACAGAGTCGGACATGTTACCCCTCTACGTGTAGCCAATCCCTTCTCATCTCCCTATATGTAATCATTCCGATGGCTGAACGACCTGGATGGATCATACTCTCTCACTCGACCAGAGTGTGCTAGCGTTGTGACTGTAATCCACAATTCAGCCGGTAAGCCGCACCACACCCCCATCTTTGCACATCAACGGGATGCAAACTCTGCTCAGGCTAGCTAGTAAAACGCCATGTCACACACAGTAGCGATGGTACGGGGATGGGAGATGTTAATCCTGAATCCTGGGGCACCGTAGCTGGCATTTTGGGTATCCAACGAGGATCGGGACTGGTACCTACCCTTACCCAGTACTCTGCAGCACGTCCTAGCAGCAAAAGAGAAATGGTACGCCTGCATAGGGCATGTATGTACCTGCTGGGAACTTGCAACACATGTCTTCCCCGCGAACTTCCCCAGAATGGACACCGGGCAACAAGGTCTGTTAAATATACGTACAGTACTGTACTTACAGGTACATGTATCTGCTGTGTCTTTTGTTGCTTTACATAGGAGATACATGGGTATCGTAGAGCTGTAGTTATACTAATTCTCAAGAGAGTAACCCTCCTTTACATACCCGGTCCGGGGCAAGTCCCGGGACAGGACCCTTTCGTTAATCGAAGCGTGCTTTCCACGTGTGTGTATGTTAATAATTGATTTTTTTCGACATTCCCGAGTAGGTGGGCGGCGGATTGAGTGACACAAGCGGGGAAGATGTGTTTCAGGGTGCGAGGGAAAAAACTACTCCACAAGATTGCTACGTTGCCATGGAACTATCTACTTTGCGCCAGTCGAGGCGCCGCACAGTACCCTCCTACCTCCATGTTCGTGCCTCAAGAATTGCCGGATGATGTTTATGCAATTACTGAGCCGGCCTCGTACTTCTTCGTTACCTGAATACACACACGTTTACCCCTGGGATACGAATTGATGTTTGCCCCTTGTACCTACGAGAGATTTGAGAGAGGTTAGAGAAAGGTCCTCCTACCTAAGTACATGTACCTACTAGTCGTCGTTTTTTTCGGTGCCTTTAAGGGACCTCATCGCTCACCCGCCCCTCCCTCCTCCATAATCCTCATAACACGTCTCCATATAGTACATAGCTGTGCTGTGTATGTGACGATCATTCCTGTGTCCTGAGATCTTTGCCTAAGTCTTTTGGAGCCCGTGAAATTCTCACTTTCCCGGAACCAGCTTTGTTCTCCAAGCGGCCTACCCCGAACTATCAACTTCGGTGCACCTGCTCACAGAATTTAAAAGCTAGACATCCCCACGCGCACCTGAATCTTGCCCCACCACCGAGGCTTTCACGGGACTTTTAGGTACATAAAGGAGCAAGATAGAGTGGGTGTCCAAGCTTACAGCACATACGGCGCACATTTACACACAGCCAATCTCTGGGACGCTGACACGCCATTCCGCCTTTTGAAGATCGCAGTGCCCAACATACGCTGGGGACAAAGAATTTCGTACGTCTCTTGGCCAGTTCCAAGTATCTGCCAGAAACGGTGGTCCCCGTCAAAACGCTTGGGTCCGATTCGATCGCTAAAACCCAAATAAACCATTCAAATCCCATCCCAACAACTCATTCCCTGTCTTACTTAGGCTCCGTCGAGCTGGATCCCGTCGCTGCGGGTGTCGTCGTGTGTGGAATTGAACCAGCATTCGCCGTCTATAGTTAGGCCGTTTTTCTGACCCCTTGACTTCCTTCAACCAAGGAAAAGCCTCCGCTGTGCCGCTGCCACAGGGCTCTTTGGGTGCGGCAGATTGATTAAAGATCAGCTACGGCTATTAGGGACCCACCCATTTTGTCATAAACATATATATCTCCAGGAAGCCCTCCATGGAAGGTGGATTTATGGATTTATACGTCCCACCTTACGGGCCTCCTTCCGCATTCATGAGCACTTACGGTTCTTCGTTGTCTCACGACCATCCCACCTCACCAACAAGCACAAAAAAAGCCAGTCAGGTGTCACTGCCAAAACCTCCAACCTTTGCATCACGGCATGGCCGACGATATCATGGCGATGAATCAATACCCTATTACTTGCCCTGTGATGTACAAGAGTTGACCAGACAGTCCTTGTTCCATGAGGTCCAACGTGAAGTATATGGGGGGTTATATTGTGCAGAATTCAGCGACAATAATATTCCATGCAAAGTTTTAGAGCTCTGCTGTGGTACAGCGATATGGAGCGCAAGTGTGGCAGATGAATTTGCAGCTCGGGGGAGACCAGACGTCCAGTTTGTTGGCTTAGATATTGTCCCGGTGCACGCAGATATGAAGGGGGTCAACTTTACATTCGTCAAGCATAATTTTCAAGTGTTACCGCTCCCTTTTGCAGATGGAGAGTTTGATTATGTCTTTGGCCGGGAGATGTCAATGGCCACCCCAATTAGTGATGCAAAACAGATGACAGAGTGTGTACGAATCCTCAAACCAGGGGGAACCCTTGAAATTCAGTGTTGTACGTGTCCCAACTTCCCCGGCGCCGGGAGTTCATTTATTGATCATGGTTAATTCGAGCAGCGGATTATTCTATTCGATCGCTGCAGCGGTCCAATGCCTCATATACTCCTGGTTCCAGCGCATACACGATGGTACCAACCACCCAATTTGCGAGCACCGCCGAAAATCAGTACATCCACGCCTGGAATGAGCGAATAACGAAGATGTTAACGAAGAACAACCTATCACCAGTGCCTTGCACACTTATCGGCCCTCAACTTTTGATGGAAGAGGAAATCGTAGGATTGCAATCGAAGCGGGTGGCTTTACCACTAGACGAGATATGGTGGGAAAGCCCCAACTCGGATTCCATAGCACCACATCTCACACGGGAAAAACGGATCAGCGGGGACGCTACCAGTATCGAAAGTAGATCCGGAATTAACCGAAAAGACAGCCAGTCAGCCACACGACGTTCTTCAACAGGGTCCCTTCCGTCGCCGTTGACGGCCTCAGAAAAGGCCGTAAGGCATCTGGCGAAATTGACATTTGCCCAATTGATCGAATCCCTTGAGCCTGTACTACGAGAAACAAACGGGATCCGGCAGGATGACTGGGATAACTGGTACAAAGAACTGATGGTTAATTTCTTTGATAATTGGGGGCTAAAAACAGGAGAGTGTATGGAGTTTGGGGCTTGGTGGGGGGTAAAAGCAAAGTCAAACTAGTTGGCCAATGTCTACTTTATTTTCTGCCGGAGAATGGTGTTTTCCTTTTATTGATATCCATTTTGTTATTGAAATTGGAAATGTGTTTTTGAAAGGATTGGGCGGCGGGTCTGTATTGAGGATTGTTTTTTACGGTGTATGCTCCTTAATGGTGATATTGTTAGTTTGGCTTGTTTTCGGTTAGGTTGAATTGCCAACAGAGAATATGGGAATAAAGGAAGCGAATGGGGGGGGGGAGAAAAGTTTTTCCGGTGTCCGGCAGGTAGTTGGCAAGGGGCGTTAATTTGAGCTTTTTTCCTTTTTCCTTTTCCTTCTCTTTCTTATGGGGGGGGGGGGTAATGCACAGTAAGCGTTTCTCATAATCGTGTGAAGAAAAATCATCGGGTGAGGTCTGCCTTGGAGTTTCGTTTTCATTAACTTTGATCCTAAATCGTGGATTGATACTGTACCTACACATTCAGGACCCTAGCTAGGTCAATTTTGTATGGCCCAACACGCCAGAATCTTCTGTTGTCGGATCATTTCATCGACATTTATTATTGCCCATGAGACATCTGCCTTGGGGATTTCTCAAGGGGAAGGTGACAGCTGTCTGAGACTCCCCGATCGGATTTTATTTTGGTTCGTTTGACGGTTAATAGGCATTTAAGGTCGATCCCTGGATTGGGAATGGCGTTTGAAGCTTACCGTGAGGGGATTAAACCAGGACTTGAACCCTGGGGTAATCCTAGGTGGATAAGCCACCATGAGTAGAGTAGAGTAGAGAGGATCCGCATGTGTGTATGTGAGTACAAATATGCACCAGTGAGGCGTTTAGACATAACTGTTAAACAGATGGAAATGCGAACCAACGAATACCAAACCCAATGTCTGCTGGTGAGCTATTGGAGCGGAGAGGTAGGTTTAATGGTGTATGCCTATTGGACGAAGGTTAAATAAAGATCATCGGGGAAGCCGTAGATACGGCAGAGTTTTTCTGCAGAGCTCTGCATGCATGTAAAGGTCCCTTGGTAGCACATTTTAACTACTATCCACTCGTTCTCTCAGCAGACCCTTGAGGGGTGGTCGCGGGATTTGTTCCCTTGACCCGGAATGCTATCCATTGGTAAGTCAGATCTCCTACTCTATTGTAGATGTGCGTGCAGCCTATGACAGCAGCTAGTTCGATTCAGAAACAGGATCATGAAGTTTTGTTGAACGGCGAAGGTATGAAGTGGAAGGAGATGGGAGGGCTCAAACTGACTTTGTGGCTTAAATTGAATTACTGGTAGGGAGCATCCCTCGTCATCTGAGGTCGGTTTCACTTTTAACTGCAGATGGTACTCTAGAGTACATACAGTAGAGTACATACAGTATAGTAGGTATCCTTACTGGTGGATGACACAGGTCTCAGAATCTGTGTCGGATTTCAAAAGGCGGGAAACTCCGCTCACCTAATCCTGACACCCTGGCCCTGGGTAAGGTTGCCAGAACAGAAATACCAGGTAGGATATTATTGTTTAAGGAGGCTCGGGGCAAGGGTTGTAGTGCTCTCGTAGACTCAGCTTTCGTTGCGGCTCGCTAGAGCGAGTGATTGCTTATGATGTTAAAAGAACATACATGTATCTGTTCTCATTCTCATTGGTCTGCTGGTATCACGACTAAAGGTCGCTTTCACCTACGTACATACATGTGCCCATAAGTTCCGCTCTGTGTACCATCTATCCGATATTTTCCTCAGTTCGTATTCCTACAGAATGTTATGCGGTTGTTGTACGTACTAGAATTGTCCACAACATGACAGGCAAGCATTTCATGTAGGTATTGGGATTGAGGATCTTCATGTAACGTGGGGAGGATGAGATCACTAAGGGCCAACCGTAGGGTTGGTTCGAGGGACGGCCTAGACCGTCCGCCTTCTACCAGCGCAATCTGAAACCACATGGCATGTAGCTGCATTGCCTCGTCTGCATCATTATCAGTAACCATCAATCAAGGTTGACTGTAATGAACTCGTGATGCTTTACCCCATACAACAAAATTAAGGAAACAGGATTCTAGGTTTACAGCCCCCCACCCACCCCCCCTCTCCAAAAAAAAGTTAGCCCTCCAGGGGCGGGAATTTAACCCACCCCCATGCGCGGCTGGGGAACCTCTCCTCCACGACCACCCCATTTCCATCCCACAACCGTACATGTAACCACTAACCCATAGCCTCTCAACGCATGCTGGCCGTGACTCCTTTGCCCAATTTAAACACCTGGGGGGAAAAAAGATGGGCTTCAACCTAACCCGGCCCCCAACACAAAACCCGCAACGCAAGCTACACCACTCTTTACTACTTACTATAACCTCTATAGTAGCTAACATGCTCTGCCCGGCTTTTAGAGTATGACATATATAGCATAACGCTGCCGAAACTCGATAGTGTTCGGAACTTACTCCCTTACCGGATAAGTCATATAGGGTACGAAATCCCTATCGGCCGGTGCCACCATCTGCAGATGATGCAAGGCATACCTAAAATTCATTAACCTGCCTATCCTAACGGACCAATGCTTCTCTGCACAGGATAATTAAGCTCCAAAAGCAAAAATCTGAGTTCCAGCCTATGTACGTAACGTCAATTGGATCGATTTAAAACGGCGCCGCCTCGTTTTCTGGAGCATGGCATTGTTCACTGGACCTTTCCCGCAGTGCAGATATACATGCATGCACATATGTTTTGCATTCCGGGTACTTCCACCTTATTGGGGGGATCCTACTTGAGAGTTACCTGAGTATGTTGATCTTTCTACCGAGTGATATCAAGTGATTTGTAGATCTTTCCGTTTTTAGTTCGCAACCCGTAGGCTATGAACTTAAACACAGATCGAGGTGATTACTCATTTACACACTTCGGCAGTGGTATCTTTTAAACTGGTCCTCGGCAACCTGTGGATAAGGAAAAAAACACGTCGTCACGTAAGTAAGTATCTCATGTGCTCTGAGGTACGTTGGACCCTATAATTTATTAATCATCACGGGCTCTTACGGGCCCTTACGGTGATTAACCATATTTTATATCTTCGAATAGGTATAGCACCACAACCGGGAATTAGGATCACCTCCCGGGAAGTATTCGTGCTGTCTTTTACCATAGCCTACGGGCTACATGGGTGTATGAAGTATCAATCAATCAGTCGTGCAATCTGTGATTTGACATACCGAGTGATAATCTGTGAATAGTGCCCCAACCTGCTTCCTGTGTCGTTTCGGGCTTTGAGCGTACTGTCGGTATTTTTGCGGTTTAAGTATAACTTACATCAGACTAGCATTCTCCAAAGGACATCACTCGGTAAAACTAGGGAGCTATCCATACCAAGGCGAGAATGTCCTAGTCTTTACCCTGAGCCTGCTCCCGAGTTTGGGGGCTATTTCATGGGTAACGGCTGTGAGGGTCCAGTTTACAGTTTCGTCTGAGGAGCGATGCCGCCATCGACGCTGTTATTACCAAAAACACGGGCAATCGTTGACAAAGCACGAGCGCCCTTTAGTTTACATACAAGTATATACCATTATCGCGCAACAATCACCATATATACTGGCCAATACATCACCAGCTGGATAGTTTGTAATCTGAAGGTAATCGAAGTGATCTCTGAACCCAAATAAGTACATTATGGTATTGAATAGAGATCTATGTGTATGTAAAATCCGAGTGACATACCATGACCCAGGCTACAGACTATATTATCTACATGTAGTAGATGAAGGCTCGCTTGGAGAAATGTAGTTTTCAATTAATGAACCTATAAAAAGGGGGATTGTACCTCAAGTATACAGCGTACGTACAGCCCTGTTCAAAAAGTCCTGGCACCCTATATACTATATTGTGTCTGTTTATCCCACAAAAGCCATTTCTCCTGCGCATACTCAAAAATTGTTAGGTATGGCCGTAATGAAGATATTGTAGCTCTCTGTCATAGTCACAGTAATTGGAGAATTAGAAAATAGAAGAAACACCCTCGTACTTTTGACCCGGGGGTGCTAGGACTTTTCGAACTGTATTTACCTATGTAGACTGCCAAGCATTTCTTATGCAATACCAAGAAAACTCACAGAGCCTCAAAATAAACCACCCCACATATCAGAAAAGGCCAATTTGCAGCCCACAGCACATACCTCGAACAAAGCAATGGAGTCTCCAGCGCCCGTATCAGCGCTCTCATTCCCCCCACAGACCTTCCAGAAACTTTCACCCTCCTCATATCTTTTGCGCCACCTCCAAGCGACACCACCAACCCGACCCTCTGGTCGATCCCCAGTTACTTTCCGCGAACCAACAGTGCACACGAACTCACTATCCCATGCGCACGGGTCAGCTGTAGTGAGAACAGGCGATACAGCAGTAGTATGTGGTGTACGCGCTGAGATTCTGAGCCTCAAGTATGGAGACGGGAAGGCTCAGGGAAGGGTCACAGTCTTGAGGAGCAACGAAGACGAGGAGTTGATGAACGAGGAGGAAGATGGTGGCGAGGGTGAGCTAAGATCAAGGAATCTGATTGTAACAAATCTAGAATTGGGTATATGGCAGCCTTTCTTGTGCACAACTCCAGGAACCAATACTAATAGGAATAGGCACTGGCTGCTCTCGCGACTATCATCCTGGGCCCCCCTCAGACTTCGCGCAAACAACTACTTCACGCCTTCACCGCCTTCTCCTCTCGTCTACTTCCTCGTTGATTTCGCCATCATCTCTCCGGATCACAAAAGATGACGAGATCAAGGCCTACTGGGTGCTCTACATCGATGTCCTCTGCATTTCTCTCGATGGTAACGTCCTAGACACTGCCTGGGCTTCAGTAATTGCAGCCCTGCGCTCTACGCGGCTACCTCGTGCATTCTGGGATTCTGACTCGGAGAGCGTCTTGTGTGATCCTGATGTGAAGCTTGGGCTGCAGTTGGGCCCGCTGTGCTTTACGGCTAGTTTTGTAGTTGTGAGTACGAGTGCGGATGAAGATGGTGGGGAGCAAGATGGGAGCAAAGTTGTGATCCTATCAGACCCTGACGAATTCGAGGAAAGTGTATGTGAAGAAGCTGTGATGGTATGTATCAGAGAAGGAGGCGCCATAGCGAGAATTGAGAAGGGGGGCGGGCTTCTATGTGGAATGGAGGGGTTAGGTGAATGCGTGCGGAGGGCTAGAAGTAGATACGAGGTTTGGGAGAAAGTAATCAGAGAAGCAGTATAATTATATATACAGTTTCATTAGCTAATATGTTTCAAAAGTTCTATAACGTAATGGATTTTAAATATTAACTCAATTGAGATGAAAAATCGGCAGGAAACTTGATGGCGACCGAGTGATATCTCATGAATATCGATTCGTTTGTTACATAACTCTTTGAGATATATTACTACAACAAGGAAATTAAATGTTAGCCTATCAATGTTTAATATTATCTTTTAAATTTGCCAAACAAACTAAATGTAGTAGAACACTTCCCTTACACGAAACGTGATATTTGTGAAAAGACCTACATAGTAAAACATTGTAGCTTACTAGAGTGAAGTTTTTGAGCTTAAATTCTGAGTTCTTGGCGGGATTCTTGTATAAAAACTATTGCCAAGAACTAAATGTTTGGATTCAGAGGTTGTTGCCAAATCGCTCTAATAATTGCCATATGTTAATTGTAGCCCAATTTAGGGTTAGGGTTTATACTTAAGATTGCTAAGCTTTAAACCTCATGAAATTCTTCAACGGCGCTGCATAATACACCACCGGGCGCGATGGCCGACCTCCAAACCCATTATGATGTTCTATCGCTCCCCCTCACAACCCCCTCGACTCCACTCAAGCCTGGTCTCCTCAAAAAGGCCTACCACCGTGCCCTTCTCCTACATCACCCCGACAAAACCCCATCCCATAATACTAAGGCCAGGTTCACAGTCGATCAGATCACAACTGCATACAATGTTCTGTCAACGCCGCATCTACGAGCTGAGTATGACAGGAAACTTGGGACAACGAATACCGGGCAGGCAGATGAGGGGAAGGTTCTACAAGTCGTGGACTTGGACGATTTTGTAGAAAGGGAAGAGGGGAGGTGGACTAAGAGCTGTAGGTGTGGAGAGGAAGAGGGGTATGTGATTACAGAGGAGGACTTAGAGGCCGGTGATGATGTAGTTGGGTGTTGCGGTTGTAGTTTGTGGCTGAAAGTGGGATATGAGATTCTTGAGGACGAGGATGAAAATATTGCGGAAAAGAAGTAGTATACCAGTTCTATAAATACTCTATAATAGATAATAGTTTTTTAGCGGCATATACATATGATCACATTATTTCCTAATATTCCTCTGGGAACCGGCCGGCCTATTTGTTTCCGTTTGACTTATGTAGCTGTCTACCAGCCTGTTCTATGTGAATGATTTGCATTACTTAGTAAAAGATTTACACACTGAGAAGTCCTTCTCCCCCGAGGATTGGTTTAACCTCTAGGGTTGACCTGAATCGTTGTGTAGGAGGATCTGACAAAGACCAAACTGATGGACATTAAAAGGCCGAGAATGAGAAAACCTAGCCCTAGAAATTTGACCAATACCCAGGAGCCGCCTTGAAGAAAAAAGCAACTAACAATTCGGAAGTTTAATGACTATGCGTAAAGCTAGAGCACGATAACGTAAAATCAAAGCGGGCTAGATAGGACACTATTTCTTCAGTCCATCTCCTGCCAAACACATTCACCCAGGTGAACAATCCCATCACTCAGAATCTCCAACTCATACTGACTTGAATCACTCCCGCCGCCAGATGCGCCGCCCATCCTTTCCAGCACTATCCGATACTCCCAATCCACCTCTATGTCAATATCCCCTGTCCTAACTCCCTGCGGTACATCTGAATATTCCCCTTCAGGACTCGAGGCCTTCTGCTGCTTTCCCCTCCTCCCAATCATTTTCTCAACAGAGACTCTCAACATCGGCTGGGCTCTGGAACTAGCCCATATAGTTCGTGCCTTCACAGACACAACCGTTAACCTCTCCACCTCAAACCGGTAAGCCACGGAATTCACCCCATTTTTCCAAATACCCTCCACCGTCTTTCTCAGCTTCCCAGCAGACTCGGAGGCAATTGGCTCGAAAACGGCATTCGCAGAGGTCGCCTCAACGCTCAGAGTAAAATCGCCAATCTGCCCAGGCTCGAATGTCGAAGTGACTATAGTATATTCACCTGCTTGTAAGTTTGTGGTTTCAGCTATTGCGCAACCGCGTCGGTATTCTCCACTTTCGGCGATGATGTCTCGGGTTGTTACTGATGCAATGCGTTTACCTCCTCCCCAGACAAGTTTAACGTGTACCGATAGAGTCTCACGAGCTTCAAGAAGAAGCAAAAGATTACAGGGTTCGGATATCGAGAGTCTGAATTGTGGATTGCTTGAGTAGGTAGGTGATTGAGCGTTTCCTCCTGCTGTTTCAGGGAGCCACTGCGACTGCAGAGTACGATTATAAGTGTATGGATTTTCTACATCGCGGATCTGGAGCGGTGTTAGGGAGAACGCGGAGAGGGTAAATGTGTGCGGGATCTTTGGTAGGTCTTGCGAAGAAACTACTACTGTATAAGTAGTCTTTGGAGGCACTTCATCGAGACGTAGTAGGGTCTGAGGGGAATCGACATAAGGGCCTCGATGAATGGCTCCTTCAGAACGATAGACTCGACGGCCTGCATTATCAAACACATAAAGTGAAATGTAATGTTTCCTTTCATTTGGGTCGTAATCCTCCCCAGTAGTAGTAGAAGTGAGATGTCTTCCAAGTAATATCCAGATAAGTGCCAGTTTTGAACTAGTATTCGTGACAGAGAACTGAGGGTTTCTACTGATGCAGCCTTCCGATTTTTTAGTTGCGGGATCCCAAGAGAAATGTAGATCCTGCCGGTGGGTGAAAAGCGCTGGGTTCCAGTTAAGGTATATGCTTGCGAAGTGACGAAAGACACTGTCTAGAGATATCCAAAAAACACCTGGGGAACACGGGTCCGAATTTTGCATTGCTATAGGAAGGGATTCCCGGAGATTTTCTGTTTTAAAGGCAGGTCCTGATTCATCTTCGTCATCGTCACCATCACCATCATCGTCTTCGCCATCGTCATCTTCGTCCTCATCGGAATCTACCCCTGAAACACCTTTATATGTTGCACCCTCATTCCATGGATTCTTAACCTGTAGCCACCTCTCTCCCTCTTCGTCCTTCAGACCCAAAACGGCATAGTCATGCTCGCCCACAAGTCCCAGTTCACTCTCTTCTCGCCTACTCATGCTTCCAGTACCTAAAGTGATCAATACATCACCACGGTCCCACGCTTTAGCTATCCTTTTCCATAGATTCCCTTGGATAATGTCATCGGATTCCAGAAACACATGTTCCGGAATCCAGCCCGTTAATGCAAGAAGATCGGTTCCAGAGTTAGACCCGGGGAAATCATAGCCGCCCATCACTTTCAAGTATGCCTTCTCGATAAGTGCAGGATAGAAAACACTGGGATTATTACGGCAAGTTACGTATAACGAATGGTCGTTATTGGACGCAGGCAAGAGGTCGTCGATGATGACCTGTGGAAATTATATGAATGACAAGTTTTAGATAAAAAAAATCCGAGTGACATACCTTTCGGTAACAGCCATTAAAGTATAGTTTTACGAGATATTTGCCGGAAGGACTAATTTTTGGATTACCATGTAGATCCTGTGGGTAAAGAATATTGGACACGAGCTGTTATTTTTCTAAGATGTTAGGCTAGAGACCGATATTTTGTGCGCTCAAGTTAATGAATACCTTTCCAAAGGATCTTTCCTCTCTAGCAATCGCTGAGCAGAGGCTAGCAACTACTGAACAGTCCGTAATCACATCCTGAGTAAGATCAAATACCGCCCCAGTTCCCTCTTCAGGATATATCATTGCATTACCGTGGTGTAATTCGTTCGGGCGCTTCCAGCGATCCAACATTGTGGATTGCAAGTCCGAAAGTTCAAGAAAACCGGAAGGGTCTCTCGTAATACCGTTAGCCGAAGACAGTAGAGCAGTATAGAGTCAGGAAACCTCACGAGAATTGTGTTGGGCCCCAAAATTCGGCCATTCCTAGAGGGTTATCCCAAGGCGGAAAGGTGTCATTGTTTACTTTTGATGATTTCAGGAGAAGGGTCTCTTCTTTAACTGACAACTTCGTCATTGATAACGGAGGTGTTCTGATGGTGTTACCTCTCCTTTGAGCTCCATCTTGAGATTTTGTAACTTCCATGGCCTGAGAGACTGGAAGAGAAGCTGGAGAGTTGGCTTTCATAGCTCCAACGCTGCTGCCATTACTATTCCCTCTGCCTTTCCGCAACGCCTGGATACTCTCTGCTCCCGCGGTGAACTCTTCGCGTTTTTGCCGAATCTTTTTTTTGTCAGCGCTCTTTCGAGCGTCCTCCCCGACTTTCATGCAATATTCCGCGGCTTCTATTGAAGCTTTTAATGCATCGTCATACTTTTCGGCTGCGAGGAATGCACTTATGCGAGATTCGAAGGCCTAAAACTCATTAATTTGCTTTTCCACAAGGGAATTGACACAGAGGGATGTGTGGCTTACAGCTATGCTTTCGCTGTACGGGCATTTTGCAGCTGGTTTTGCTGAGGAAAGTTTCTGTCTGAGCTTTTGCATCGTCGTTAGTGGTGCTTCAGTGACCGGAGAAGGTATGTAGGTACTCGCTTGGAGCACTTATGTAGTACTAGCACCGCCAATAGGAGTTAAATCACATGATCGATATTTGGTTTACCAATAAACAATCTAAAATAATTTACTCTGTGTTAATATAATCTTGTCTACATTTCTTCCCATAGCTATCACTATTTTCATAAAGAAGTCGCTGCCTGATCTTGCCGCCTGAACTCCTAGGGTATGATAAGAGAATTACTGATATCCCCAAAGTACTCGAACTCTTGGCACTTGTTACTGCATCCTTGTCGAGCGCCGGTACCTCTAAGGTTTTAAGCCTCTTGCTTAAAGGTGTGAGATCTCCACACCAGCTTACACCTCCGAAACTACAAGCCCCACTCTCAACGTTCAGAAACTACTAGAAATGTCACGGGGAGGAGCCAGAGGCGGCAGAGGCGGCGGCGGCGCTCGTGGCGGGCGAGGAGGCGGTGGTTTTGGTGGTGGAGGCGGCTTTGGCGGTGGTTTTGACGATTTGGTACCTGATTATAGTGTCACTGAACTTTTCCCAGTGAGTCACTCACTTCCTTGCGAATTGTAGCCTTTATTTGTTCTTTCTCTTATGCGCGAGTATTGAAATATAAGGATTTATAGCCTCAACCACCACCAGTTCAATCCTCACTCGCAAAAGAGGAGCGCGCCATAATCGCCCGGTTTCGGAGTCATCGGGAGAAGATCCACAATGGGCCTATGTAAGCTTGCCATTAGTATTCTGTGGTTTCCTGAAAGGATTGCAAGTTGATTGAGTGCAGGTATACAGTAATGTCTAAAAAACGGGGCATGGAAGATCCATTTAACGATGTCTCTAAATATTCGCAAAAGTACAAAAAACAGCGACGAAAAGTGCCACAACTTGATGCGCGTCCATATATCCATGAGCTGTTCCCACTGGAGCTACATTTAACCCTTGGAATTGACCCCGAGGAAGTCAACGGAAAAAAGAAGGCCATTAAGAAGAAGCTACAATTCAGCGCATTAGATACACTGGATCCGTTAGGGGACCTTGCCGATGGCGCAGGGTCAGATGTAGAAGAAAATGCAGAAGGGGCCGACGGAGAAGGCGCAGAAAAGAAGAAAGGTGGTGGCCTACTGAGAGGATTACTAGGTGAAGAGGGGGGCGATGATGAGGACGAGGAACAAGAACCCGAAGAAGAGGAGATTGAAGATGACTTCGGAGATGACGAAGAAGGCGACTATAATGCAGAACAGTACTTCGATGATGGAGACGATATAGGCGATGATTGGGGAGACGACGGGGGTGCTGAGGATTACTACTAAGGAATATTTCCATGATGAAACTATTCAATTTTGTATGATAGATATCCGAGTCAAAACAAAACAAAATAAAAGTCACTGTAGCGATAATACTCTAAATATTTCTTACGTCTCGTTCAATTAATAATTGGTAAAAAAAAAATATAAAAAAAAGTCCTAGAAGAGATCTGCAGCCTGCTATACTAAAATTTGAGGTGCATTTCGGCCATCCTCTGTAATCACCACAGGCCCATGCTTCACCCCTTCTGCGTCTTCGCCTTTAGCTATCCGGGGATCTCTAATTCCATCCCCACCAGCCTCCTCGGTCCCATGACGATCCCTATCTTCTCTCCGCACCCAAACCCTCTCTGGTGGCGCTTCCATACATAAAGTTTCAAGCAAGCTTTTGCCCCCATCCCTTATTCTGGTCAACCAAACTGCTCTCTTAAACTCCTCCTTAATCCTATTGACTCCAGGTCCGTTGCAAGTCCTACTGACGTTGTGTTCAGTCTCGAAGGGGTCCTCTACAGCAAATAGGTATCGATTTTTGACCTCCGAGTTTTCTGCTCTCCCCGGTCTAATAACGGCTGTAACCCAGCCTTTCTCCTGTTTTGTCATAAGACCTCCCGCTGTCCGAATGGAGACCACTTCACGACCCCACTGAAAGGTGTGAGCGTAGTATTCAAAGAATCCCTTCAATAATTCACCTATTTCCATTGTGTTCTTCGATTTTTCCAGTTCTTCGACGCCCTTATAGAACCAGATGTCAAAAGTTTCTTCGGAATCATCCTCAAATATTATTTCGCTTGCTGGTGTATCGTCAGGGACTGGGAAGGTTTGAAGATTTGGAAGCACCGGTGGTTTAACAATATTGATCAGATAATGAAGGACTATAAGTGCGTAGCCATATGAAGATAGTGTTCCGCGGTATGGATTATTTATATGGCGTCTTTTTGCCCACCACTATTGAGCCGACCAAAGACACGAGATCTAAGTCAGCAATCTACATAGATCATGGTTCTAGGAAACCCTTAATCCCACGATATAGGAAACATGTTCGAGATTTGGAAGTCATACCTTAATGAATAACATCATCTCCTTGACCCTGGGGTCATATTTACTGTACGTCAAAAGCATCTGGGTATTGTATATGGCTAGATGATTGCTGAAACCGATATCGCATTGTAGCTCATACGGGCTTTGCTCAGTGGCTTTCTGAACAAGCTTGAGAATTGGAACACGGGTTTTTGTCAGTAGGGTAGTGTCGAAGCCTTGTTCTCGAAGTTTTGATTCGAGAAGAATAGGTATTCTGAAGTTAGATGATGGATCGTCTGGACTCTCATTAAGAATCTCATGCCCATCACTACCTGTGAATATGACGTCGAGATCGGAATTGGCAGTTGCGAAGCCGGCTGTAAATCAAACAAAACGATAAAGATTAAAGAATATTAGATTATATTTTTAGTATTATATTTGGTCAAAGAATGAGCTAAGAAGTACGCGTTTAAAGAAAGAAAGAAAAGAATTTAAAATAAATTCTAGACTTACTAACTAAGCTTCCAAAAGGAATCAACCTTGCGTCTGGGGTTATTGCTTTACTAATGGCTTCAAGTCGCTCCAGAAGAGCATGCTTCACCACTATTTCTGATTGAGGTGGGGCTGCTTCTGCTATTACTTTTTTTGCAAGCTCGCTCAAATACTGGCATACCTCTGGTCCAACGTCTTGCTGCAGCGGACGCTGATTATTATAACGATGATAATTTCCTCGTCCATTTGAGCCTCTGGCGTGATGGGGATTAGTATTGCGGACGTCAATTGGAAGAGGCTGATATTGAATACGCTGCTGTGGTTTTGTTGCCGTTGATTGTTGTTGCTGATAGCTCGGTGGTGGTGTCTTTGTTTTAGTAGGCTGAGTTCCTAAAGGTGGAAAATGTTCTAGCGCATTCAAAGGTAGAGCACTGGGGGCGTTCTGTGATTTATTAAAACCCTGCCCATGCTGTCCATGAGTCGAGCCTCGGGTGTTTCGCACGGCGGTCATCTGGGGAGGTTGGGCTCTTTGCATCGGTGGGGAGTTTTGCTGTGGTGGTTGGGTCTGCTGTCTGTAGTGCTGTCCTACCTGAGGCGGTATGTTACCTGGGACTGTTGGTGTGTTTACCATGTTCGGATTTATGTTTTGAGGCGGGCCAGTATACTGGCCAGGAGGAAAATGCAATCCAGTTGGAGATGCTAAATTTGTGGGCTGTATGCCTGGTTGTGGTTGTGGTTGTGGCTGCGGTGGCTGCAGTGGTCCGGGGTATTGCCCTGGGTAGACAGTCATGGGAGCAGGTGCATTCGAAAAATCCCCTGGAGCGAATGAACCACGTGGTAAGCCAAAACCAGGAAAAATATTTGGGCCCGGTGGATATATTGAGGGCAATGTATTCGGGTAGGGAAACTGGTCAGGGCAGGGCATAGGCCCAGCCATTGTTCCTGGCAGCATACCAAACAAAGGGACAGACTGTCGCTGTGGGTGCGGTGGGATCTCATATCCTGGCAATTGCGTAAATGGTTGTATCGGTGCAGATAGGCGAGGGTTTGCAGCACGATTATTTGTGAGAATCATCCCTCTCAGTTGGTTCTCCAAACTTTCAGTTGGGTGAGAACTTTGAGGGGAACCTGCAGACTGGTTAAACGACATGCTGGTACCAAAATGTGCCGAAATGTGAAGCGTTGAACACAGTTGAACACAGTCGGGGTAGCGATGCGATGTTGTGGGGTCAGAGAAGAATCGCGTGTTGTGGGTCGATTGAACACATAGAGTGCTTTGGTGGGGTGAGGAGGCCTCTTCTCATTGCGGGGATGGATGCACAGTAGATCTAGAAGCGGGTTCGATGTCATACAATTTCAGGCGGCAGCTAGCATCACGTGTAGCGCCTTGGCTGCATTACAGATAGAGCCGCATGTGTCGTTCTTTTGAGTTATGTAAACGTCCCAACTTCTACTGCGTGCACATATCTCATATTTCCATCTAGATCTTCTAGGCGGTATCAACATTTTAAAGCAAAACCGCCTAAGTATTCTGAAACTTAAGGCCGGTATTATCCTAGAACTGCAATCACGCTGCTTGCTCAGCCCCACTATTCTCTTCCGGGTCTCAGGAGTTCAAAATGCGAAATGGCAGTTATATCCGTGCTTTGGGCCGGCAGTCATTCGAGCCCTCTCAAGGGCCCTCTGTTCCAGATAGTGAATCCCCGGATCATGGCTCTTCTACCTCCGAGCAATCTCAGGAGATGCAGAGACGCTCGATCAAAGCCCAGAACGATGTCCTAGCTACTGTTGGTGTCTGTCTACGGGACACTAAGGGGCAGGAGACATCAGAAGCTATAATGCAGGAAAACGAGGTCGGATTGCTAGTTGGAGCTGTTGATTCAACCATCACATATTTGGCCAGTTGGCCCTTGGTAGGGATCAGAAACAGACTCCAGGTAAAATATACATTCACCAAAAATCACTCGAGCTTTGATAAGCGTTGTTCCTGGAGTTGGGGTTAAATTGGGATAGCGGCTGATGATAATTGCTTTAGACTTATCGGACTTATGAGGGGTGGCGGTATAAAGATGTTTTGATAATGTCCTGGAAAAACAATAATATCTTTCGGATGCTATCTGGAATGCCGGCTCATTTGTGCTTTCAGCTCGTGAATGTCGGGAGGGACTACCTTCAGGCAAGGTTCTTAAGATGGCTGAGCCGTAAACGTCTGTTTATAAATAAAAAGACAGGAAAGCCACGCAGCTTTATTTTAAACTCGCTCGACAAGATGTATATCCATTTTTCAGCTAGGTAATCATCGGCGAGAACATGACTGACTTGCTCTAGATTTTCCACGTGCTCATGGTTTCTTGTATATCCACTCTACCAATACTCGATCTTGCAGTCGCTACATCTGATTCCTCCCACACCATTGCTTCCTCCTGTCACTTCGTTTGTTCCGTTTTCTGCCCTCTCACCACTATCACTCCCTGAACTTACCACGCCTCTGTTCTCTATGGCCACAGCTTCGAATTTAGCCGCACAAGCTCTCGGGTCATACTTTCTATTTTCCTTCCTCCAACAATCCATCTGCTCAATGCTCCAATACAACCTTTTCCACCGCATCCGCCGCGTCCTCCCCCGCCCCGACAACCCCGACGGCGCATCAATCTCCGGCGCCCTCGACGACGACGACATCGATAACCTCGGCCGCTGGGACCAGCCTAACACCCACCCCCGCCGAATGGTCACGGACGAACCCAGCGTCGCCGCAATCATGATCGAAGAAACCCGTACCTTTGCCGAATTCGGCGACCGAGAACGCAGTTTCTCCGCAACGGTACAGATCGAGCCTCTAGAAAGACCTGGTTCTCCCTCTGCCGACGCTTCACGGCTAGACGAGGATATGAGTGATATCGAGGCCAGGGCGTTGGAAGCTGCGCTGACACAGATGAACGGAGGCCGTCTGCCGCAGGCGCACCACCACCACCATCATGCGTCGGCTGACCCTACTACTGTGACCGGGGGTATGAGAGCGGCAAGGCCGCAGCACCGTGTCACGAGGCTGTCACAGCACCCCGCAGATGTTGTGGCATTGCATGCGTCGGATGGCATCGCAACAGCCCTCAGCAGTGGGTTTGAGAGTGCCGTGATGAGGACTGTGGCGAGGAGCTTCATGATCCGGCAGATGGGGGCTGATCCAAGCGCGATCTATAAACCGGGAGATATTTTTGGGAACTGGAAGCTGGTGACGAAGGCATTGGCGGGGGAGTGGGCGTTGATGTTTATGCTTTTTGAGGGCAGCTACTATGCTACTACCTTCATCGGGATCAGATGGTTTGGGTGAGTGCGGGATAGGGGACCGGTCTCCCCCCCATTTGTCGGGGTTTGTGGGCTAACAGGTTTCGGTGGCGTAGTTATCCAAGGAGCGTGTAGCAATTTGGTTTGGTTTAGGCCGGGCTGGGTCTTGTACATGGTCTGTTATCTGGCGTTTGTAATATCAATTGCGTTTGGTTGTATGTACAGCGGCTTGCGTTGTTTTTCACGGTCGGCCTACTCTATTCTATTCGAGCAGTCCGAGTATTACCAGGTATAAATCGAGATGTGGCCGAGGGCCCCATAAGAGAGGGGGGGGGGGGGGGGCTTTAGATATAATTATAAGTCAATTAATCTGCAAGGTTATTTGTAAGGATGAAGGGTTCTGTCGGGTTCAAGGTGCTAGGCTGCCTACAGTCGTCTCAGAAGGCACGAGTGATAATCTGTGCTTGAGGTCATGTTTCGGACATCAAGCTAATTATCAACTTTAATGTAGCTTTGATACACATTAAACTCCGGAGCACATAAGCCGGGGGGTTGCGTTAGGGCCGCTGTTACCTTTTCTGGTGTAGCATCAATACTCAGGAACTACGGCTTGTAAATTGGGCTTCTTTTCTTCTTTTTTTTCTTCAGTAGACGGTTTATCACAGGGCCTATCACGAGATTGGCATAATTACCTGTTTTTATCGGTGGTATAAGAGGGCCATTCTCCTTCGTCCCCTAGGCAATCTACCTTTATCTCTACGGGGAGTTTCTATTAACAGGTTCGACATATCTCCCCCTTGGCACTGCTGGCCGCAAAATTAGCTCACAGCGCCCCCATGGTGAACCCACCACAGAGGCTACCCCCAACACTCGCCCACCCAACACTAATCCCAATCATCGTCGTCATCGCTCTCCACCACCTTCGTCTTTACCGCCGCGCCCCTCCCAGTATCCTCCGTTTTAGCCCTCTGCAGGACGCCACAGGCGAGCAAGCGGCCCTCGAGCATCGCGGTGGAGAAGTTGTCCGTGTTTCCGAGCTCGGCAAAGCCCTCGATGCGGTCGACGCTCTTTCCGTCGACAAACGAGATGAGGCACGGCAGGACGACGATCTTGAGGCGGTCCACGAGGAACGGCGCGTTCTCGACGTGGATGCGCGCGAAGCGCGTGTCAAAGTGCTTGGGCGCCAGCGCGGACAGGTGCGTGTCCATGATCTGGCACCGCCGGAAGTCGGGGTGGAAGAAGTGGATGATTGTGTATTTTGTGGACCTGCGTGCGAGTGTGTGAGTGTGAGTCTGTGAGTCTGGGGAGGGGGAGGGGGAGGGGGAGGGTACGTGGTAAAGTCCATGATCTCTTTCTCGTTGGTGGATTCCTCGTAGCCGCCGTGGGAGCGGTCTCGCATCTGGCGGGCTCGCATCATCCTATAAAAAGCAAACCGCCCAGCACCCAGAATGAGCACACTGCTGAACAGTAGTAGTAGTAGTATTATAGTAGACCCATTGAGCGGCGTGTCCGTACTCATCGTGCAGCTGCTGCATGCGCTTCTCACGGAACGCGTCCAGCGCAGCTTCATCCGCCTCGAGCTCGTCGAGGAGCTCGTCCTCCTTGTCGTCGTCGTCGTCGTCTTTGGCCTCTGGACGCTCCTTGTCGAGGATCTTTGCGACGGTGGGGTCTAGCTCTGCGCTCATCTTTGCGGTGATTGTATTATTTCTTGCTGATGGGAAGGGTTGCGGTTCTTCGTCTTATTGTTCTTCTTCCCCGGGCTGTTTGTATTTATTCAAGGCCAGGTCAAGGATGGAACGGCAGGAAAAGAAAGTAAAGTAGTGGACCGTGCACACGCATCTTGGCAACCCCCGGGCCCAAGCACCCGAAAGTCTAAAATACTCATATGTCGATATATCTAATTTAGATCTAAACCTACAAACAACCAAATCATCAACACCAAAAAACAACAATCATGGCCTCCCCCATGCCCCCCCAATTCCCCCTCCCCGCCGTCTATACCGCCCTCTCACCCTACATCCACCCTCCGCAGGAAGCACTCCACATCCGCCAGCTCGCAACACAGCACCTCTCCAACCTCTCCGCCGAGAAACGGGCCACCCACGCTTCAGGCTCCACGGACGAGTTCCACCGCTTCCTCGACTTTGAGCTCGGACGGCGCGGGGGGGCCACCGCCGCCGAGGGTGCGAGGAGACAGTATCTCCTCGCGCTACGGGCCAATTGGGAGGCGAGACGGGAGTACGAAGCCATGCTCCACGATGACCCCGTCGACGACGACAAAGCGGACCGTGCTGAAGAGGAGACGGAAGCTGAAGGAGAAGGGTGGAGAGAGCTCTACCTCAACACGCTAAAGCTCCGGCGGCAGCGTGAGCGCCTGGAGCTGCTGAGGGTGTACCTAACCACCGTGTCGAACCCGCCCGCCGAGCCCGCTGCGAGCTTCAACGAGCAGCCGCCTGCACCCCCGGTCCAGTTCACGAGCATGCAGAGTGTCGCGGCCAGCGGCGAGGAAATGAAGGCGGGGGTCGAGGCCATGATGCTGCGTCTGGAGAAGGAGGTTGTTGCGGCACACGAGGCCCTCGAGAGGGAGAAGACGCGGATCCGGGAGCTCCAGGAGGGACTCGGCGACGACCCTAACGGCACCAAGAAGGAGGCGCTGATACGTGCGCGCGAGACACTCATAGCATGGCTTGAGGGGCAGCTCGCGCGCACAACCGGCGGCGCGGAGGACGAGGACATGATGGATGTCACTCCCGCCGACGAAGGAGGAGAAGAAGGGGGGGACGGGGAAGACGGCAGCTCGGCGCAGCAGATCGTGGCCCGGATCCAGGCGACATACACCGACTACCTCCGCTCACGGACAGAGCTCGTCCACACCCTCGCCTCTGCGTCCTCCAGCAGCGAAACCCCCCCACTCACCCTCGACCCAGCCGACGCCCCAACGGAGCTCCCGGGCACAATGAAGAAGCCCCTCCCCGCGCCGGGGGTCCTCAGTGCCCTGGCGGGGATAGAGCATCTCCTCCCGCTCACAAAGTATACCAAGTCGCTCCTCCACCAGCGGACGCAGCTGTCGACCGCGCTCTCCGCGCAGCAGCTAGGGCTGCTACGCATGCTCGAGGCGGCGCTCGGGCAGCACGGAATCCAGGCGCCGAGCATTGGCGCATCGACGGCATCGCCGGCGAGGGAGATGGCGGGGGCGCTGGCGACTAAGGCGAAGGAGAGGGTTGCTGGGTGCTGTGTGGAGGTGGGGAGGAACGTGGGTGGTGCGCGGGGGACGCTGGAGGGCGTGGAGGGCGTGCTGGCGGAGGTGGAGGCGCTGGTGGAGGCGCCGAGGAGGGAGAGGGAGACGTCGAGGATCCCGTTGAGGAAGGGGAAGAGCGGGAGGGGGGAGGAGGTGGTGGAGAAGAAGGGGTGGGGGTTGTTGGGGGGTGGAGTGGGCGTTATTGGGGATGGGATTTAGTGCCCATTCCCTTTTTCCTTTTATTTTTTTGTATTTTAGATAGTAATATTAATACTGGATGCCCTGTAATTGTCTAGAAGTGTTTTTATCGCAGCTTTCTCTATTCCAAGTTCATCGATATTGTAACCCCAGCTATGTAGCAGGTTAGAAAGCTTCAACTTGATGCTTGACACCCACGGGGTTAGGGTTTCTTCGCCTATCCGCCCCCAATCCCGCCTAGCGCCCAAAGCTTGTTATCTCATCTCATCTCTGAACCCCAAACTCCCTCGCCTTTACTTTTAAAGCTCCACCACACACACACTTCACACATCCACACATCCACAACTCCACACATCCTCAGCTCCACACTCATTTACCACTGCATATACCTGCCCAGTAACTAGTACCATATACACATCTATACCCCAAGTCACAATGGCGCCTCCACCCGTAAACGAGCCGCTCAAGAACGTCGAGAGTACGTACTACACCGTTGTGCGTGTGTAGGTGTATAGTACCAGCTAACAACCAACCCAGCGAACCTCCGCGCCGTGATCGAAACACTATACGAGATCTCCGTCGGCGTCTACGGCTACCAAGGCCCCGAATCCACAGACGTGCTCGTAAACCAGATGTCTCCCCCCCTCTCCCACACACACACACTAACGCCACACACGCCCAGAACCAAGCTCTCAACGCAATACCAAGCGCTGGGCCCCGCGGCCGCCAGCCTCCCCGCCGAGTCGGCCGTGCCGCGCGAGGTGATCCAGTACATCGACGACGGCCGCAACCCCGACATCTACACGCGCGAGTTTGTCGAGATCGTGGTCAAGCAGAACCAGTTCATGAAGGGAAAGATGGAGGCGTACCGCGACTTCCGCGACGTCCTGGCGGAGCAGATTAAGGTCTCGTATCCGGAGCTTACGGGGAAGGTCGATGAGGTTGTGGAGGGCACTGGCGGGAGGAGGAGGTAGTGTTGTGTGACCGGGGGGGGGGTGGCGAGATTTTCGTTTTTTTTGTGTGTGGGGGGGGGGATGTGCTGGGTAATGGGTGGGTAAAGGCAGAGGGGCTGCTAATAATAAATAGGGGTTTTTTTTGCTTGATCTTGGGGTATTGGGTAGGGGTTGGCTCTGCTTCATGTATTGACTGGTTGTATTGACTATCTGGCGCTAGTTTTATATTAGATTTTCAAAATCAAATATCACTTATCACGCATTGTCCCGGTATTTCTACAACACCATCTCGCTAGCCTTGCACGGTAGTAGTTTATAATGTAAATTCAATCATTGTTTGTTAACCTGATATATGAAGGACTATCCATCGAATAGGTAGTGCAGAATAATGTGAGTAAAAAATATAGTTGTTAAAAATATATAACCCAAGGAAAAGAAAGAGCTAATACTAATGAGGAGCCGGAGCCTACGGAGTAGAACGCGATCCCTGGTATAATAACGAAATGGGAGATATCTAGCTCCAGGCAGTCTCACCCGCCTCCAGCCAAAGAAAAGAACCATAGACACCCCCGAGACCTATAACCCCCTAGGCAGCACGTGAAACGGAACGGAACGAAAACCCCAAAAGAGACGCAGGCCCTTCCGCAACACAAGGGGGTAGAAACGGGTGGGGGGGGGGGGGGGGGGGCTATTAATTTTCCATGTTGCCCAAGAGCTCCATACACGAGATAAAGCCCTTGGAAAGAGCGATACTGTAGGCGCCTCTGCCCTGCGAATCCCTCGCTCCGATATCCGCGCCGTGTCTCACCAGGGTTTTAACCATCATGTAGGGCTCGGCCATGCTTTTGAGCGCCACAAGCAGCACGGTGTCCCCGTCGTTGCTCTCCCCGTTGGGGTCTGCTCCGTTCTGCAGTAGCAGCTCGACAGTGTATATTTGGCCGTGCCTGGCCGCCAGAAGTAGTGCGTTTTCCCCGGCCGGGTTCCTGGCGTCCTGCTTGGCGCCCTTGTCGAGGAGGAGCTTGAGGATGTCAAGGCAGCCAGTTCTGGCTGTTACCATGAGTGCAGTCTCTCCGGCGCCATTCGTTGCCTCCAGCTCCGCCTTGTGTTCTAACAAGTACCTAGCTATCACCGCTTGCTCCGTACTGGCCGCAAGCATCAACGGGGTCTCCCCGCCGCAGGACATGGACGCAGTGCGGGCCCCGCTCTCCAACAAGATCTTGACCACTTCGGGCTGACAGGTCTTTACCGCGTCCATCAGCACGGTCGTCCCCGCCACACCAGAGTCGACATCCGCACCCGCCCCCACCAGGATACGGACAAGGTCTGTGCTACCAAGGGCGACTGCATAGTGCAGCGCCGTCTCCCCGCCGGCGCCTCCCCCCCGGCCATCCACCATAGCGCCGCTCTCCAGCAGGAGCCTGACAATCTCCGTCCGGCCCCTTTGGACAGCATCTACCAGCGGCGTCGAGCCATGGGGGTCTACCCACTCAAGGCAGACGCTAGCCCGGGTCCCCACAAAGTACCGGACAGCCTCAGTATGCCCCCTGGCGACTGCCAGCGCCAGCGGAGAGCCACCACCCACCTGCACCGGGCGGGTGGCGTCCGCGCCGCCTTCCACCAAGAGCCTAACCACCTCCAGCTCACCCTCAGCCACCGCACAGGCCAGCAGGGTCTGACCTGCGGGGCGGGGCGGGTCCACCTCCGCGCCCCTCTCCACCAGGAGCCTCACGACCTCCACGCGGCGGTTCTTCACGGCCACGAGCAGCGGTGTGAGCCCGGCCCCGTTCGCGCGGTTGATGTCGGCCCCCCTGTCGAGCAGGAGCCGGGCTGTGTCCGTGTTGCCGAGATCGGAGGTGAGCAGGAGGGCCGTGTTTCCGTCGGCGTCCTGGTAGTTGACGTTGGCGCCGTTGCGTGCGAGGGCCCTGACCATGGCGGTGTTTTCCTGTGTGGCGGCTTGGAAGAGCATTGCCTCCATGCTGGTGGGCGCGGCGCCTCCGGGGGTTGTGTTAACGTCTTGGGCGGCCATGGGTGGGGATATGGTAGCTAATGATGATTGGGGCGTGGTCTGTGGATGGGTTGGGGAAGTTGGGCTTTTAGATGGAGGGTGAGGGCGTGGCTTATATAGATATGCTCTCCCGCCGTCTCCCAGTTTCAATCTTTCATTTCTACGTACCGCACAAGATGTTTGGCGTAACATAAGAGACACACACTTGAGCCCAACCAATATCGTGATACCACACAAAGAGACACCAAAATCCACCGAGACCTTGACCAGAAGGTCAGCTGCGCAACACTCTTGGACGCACTGAAAACCCAACAGTGATAGAATTGTAGAGAGTAATATTGCCATTGCAAAGATATATATATATGTGACTCGTGACGTAGTGAATGAAGCCTTACTGTAGAACAGCACCAGCCACATGTCAACTAAACGTTAGTGGCAGGCACGAATGACGCACTGTGTCCAGTGGCCCAGTATGGCAGTCCAAGCCCACTCAGTTCGCAGTATTGTGGTACCACCACCCGCTCAGGTGGCAATACTCTTTCCATAGCCAAAGGTAAAATGTAGCTGGTGGGACAGGATATATACGAGTTGTAGGCACCCCCAGTAGTGCCTACCCGTCCCACAGGCGCTATCTGAGGTACCCACGTGATCGAGTGATAACCCGTGACTCAACCTTAACCACAACTACAAGCGGTCAACGTACAACCCCCACCCCCACCCCCACCCCGGCCCCTCCATTAGAATTAGCTGCCCATCACCATCACCCCGTCTAGTAAACCGCGTAAGCACGCCCAACAAAGGAAACAAGAAACAAGAAAACTAACCACATGTATTAATTGACTACAGTAACAAAAATCGGGGTGTTATTACTACGGCAGTGCTACAGTAGCACTGCGGCATTTCAAAAAATGCGGCATTGTTAGGAGACTACCGTTGTAAAGCGGCATTTGGAAGACTACTCTGTGCTTTAAATGCCTAAGTGATGGGTATAGCTTACACTATGGCTAGGTATAACTTACACTATGGCCAAGTGAGGCGGCCGGTGAAGCGGTCATGCGGTGATGCGGCGTGGTAGCCTAGTTAGTGATTACCACCATCATCACCACCACCACTACTATCACCACCACCACCACCGCCATCATCAGCACAATCATAAAGAATCATGATCATCGTGAATTACATCTTCCTCACTCAATTTATCCTCAGACTAGTATAAATTAAGGGTACATAGAACCAAAAAATTATTTTTTAAATGCATTCCCCAGATCTTACTGACCCATTAATCAGGGAGGCAAATTCATACATCTATTGATGAATTAAGTTGTTGTGTTCAGAACTCTGGTGATGAAGTTGAGATGCTTCAATGAAGATAAACAAAAGCTGTGTGTACAGTCAAAATTGCACTGTACACAGCCAAGTTGCATACACTCTTGGCTAGCATTGGTATTTACAGGGCATTTACAGAGCATTCACATGAATGCGGCAGCACTACCACACTTCCCAGTATGCGGCAGTCCTACCGTAGTAATATCATCCCGCTTTTTGCTACTGTACATGTGCCTACATCGTCTCAGCGTCCGCCGCACCCGCTCCAGACGGGAAGGAAAACGTTAGTACGCACCCTCGCGGCCTAGCTAGACCACCAAACCGCCTACATGCGCATCTTGGGCTAGACTATCAATCCCTTGACCTAGCCCCCCCCGTCTACTACACTGAGCACCCAGACGATGGGAGCCGGCACAGACACAACACACACGCTGGGAATGTACATAGGTCTGACCCTCCCCCTTAGCTCACCCTAAAGCCAGTGTAGCCGATGCAACGCACGCAGGTAGCTACCCCACCCCCCAATACGTAGAGCCTTTTGACGTACTGGGGTTTACACAATCCAACATCCAGCAGCCTATTCAGCCAGAGTAATAGAACTCGAAGACCGTTTGGCCCAGGAGCCCCGAAACCCCGCCTGCCTAAGGCATCAATTGTGGGTCAGGTGCTCTTAAGGATGTAATCTTGAGTGGCGGTAGGCTAGAGAAGCCACATGTGTTGGTGTAGGCACCGCTCAGCCCATGCCAAGAAGCCGCAGTCACAGTGTATCACTCGGCCATTTCGATCACTAGCCGCTGGCCTACTTCACCCCGCTGCAGAAGACAGGGGACACAAGAACACAAGAAGCAACGGTAAAGATAAATTATTTTCTTTACCTTATTTATCTACTTAGTAACTTCTACGAACTAGCTACCCCCACTTCTAACAAACCCAGACTACCTACCATACTGACAGTCCTCTAGTATTGGTATCGCTACTGCGCAACCGGGAAGATGACAATCCTCCCATCAACACTACACACCGTTAGCCTCTGCCCAATCATAACGGAAAGAAAAGGAATATCCACATACCCACTACTGCTGAACCTCGTAACCGCGCCCTCAGCACCCTCATACGCCCTCAATGACGAAATCGAGTTCTGATGGATCGTCTTCAGACTCGCATCACTCTCGGCCCCACTCTTCCCCTTCAGGTCCATCTGCCTAAACATGTTCAACGCCGAGCTCTCCTGCGCGGCGCCCCGCTGTGCCTTATGCGGATCATCTACCGCATATGCCTGCGCCCACCCCTCGGGGCCGCCCTCAAACACCACAGGGTGACAATCATGCCCCGCCGCCACCAACTGATCCTCCCTTGTCCAGCACAGCGCCACAAACGGGAGCATCTGCGTCGTGACCGTGACGACCGCCCTCGGCGGTGCCTCGGGCGCTGACGGATACACAACCGTGACACTCGAGTCATGCGCCGCAAACGCGAGTGCGTCCCCACTCGGCGAGAACGCCACGGCATGCACCCATCCTCCCGAGGAGTTCATGTACTCCCCACAGACAGTGTTGAAGGGGACTCTCTCGCCCCACGCAGTCGGCTCGGGGCGCTGGTCGACGCCCTTGATGAATGCAGAGAAGACACGGGCGTGGGCGTCCGCGGAGCCGGATGCGAGGAGGACACTGTTGGGGTGCCAGGAGAGGGAGAGGACGGTGGAGCGGAGGGGCTTCTTGAGGTGCTTGGAGACCCACCAGTCGTTTTCTTGCTCGAAGTAGCAGACAGCGATGGCGCGGGCACCGGAGCCGACAGCGAACTTGGATTCGTCGGGGGACCAGCGGACATGGGTTGCGGCGCGGTTGAGACGGAGGAGTACGAGGGTGGGTTTCCAACCGGTGGGGGAGGGCTCCCAGACTAGGGCGTTGCGGTCTGGAGACGTTAGTACTCCAGCTTAATCCATGCCCCCCAATCATACAGACCCGAGAGCTTGCGAGAAACCCCGCAACCCCACAAGCAATCCCAAAACCTCACTATAAAGGGGCTTCAAGAAACCTACCCTGCGAGCACGTAACAATCCTCCCACTCTTAGCCGCAATATCGACGCTAGTAACCGTCTTATCATGGCCCACCAGCTCCTCCTTAAACTTGAAGCTACCATCGGCCTCGCGGCCATACAGCTCCACCTTGATGTCTCTCGAGACGGCAAGGAGGCTCCTGTCAGCGGAGAAAGAGTGGTCCGCGATCGGAGCATGGAATAGGAGGTGGGATTCGGGATGAGCCATTGCCGTTGGTGTGGAATGAATTGGGTTCGTCCGGATTGAGGAGGGTACTAAGTGACGGATAGGAGCAGCACTCGACTATCGATTATTGGAGTGGGTATGGATGGGATGGTGATGTGGTGAGTGAGGTGTGGTGATGAGGGGAGCTTTGGGGTTGCAGTAGAGGGTGTGCTAACTGACGTGGGGTGGAGCTAGGGCTTGGCGGTGTCCTGGGTGCATACTCTAGAGCTCATACGCGTCCGAGGCGGGACATGGAATATCACTCTCTTCAGGGTCCTCAGGGGCTACAACCGTAGAATAGGTCTGTCTCTTCCCTCAATCACACTCATCCGCTCACACATATGCTTCACAAACTTTGGCGGAACTACTCAATTCTAGTATTAACTGATCCAGTACTACGAGAATAACCTCATCTACTCGCCACAAATACATAATAGCAAAGGAAAATGACTAAGAGGAAATAACTTTATACACATCCTACCCTCAAAGGAGGAAGTAGGGATAAGTCCAATAGTAAAACGAAGAATGAAGAAAAACCAAGAAACACCCCCCAAACGAGATGAAAAACAGTAAAACCTCCTAATTATAATACCTAGAGTTCGTTCCTAGCATCCAGATAGTTCTCCCCCTTCCAGCTATAAAAAGCCTCCCTGGGAGCCCGCCCCAGTGCGCGATCCCACAGCTGGCTTGCCTCTGAAAATCCAATGATCAATCTATAGAAAATTAGCCTCCTATCCGCCTCATAAACACGGAAAAGGATAAAAAAAAAACTTACAAATGTCTCGGTACGTCATACCAACTCTTAAGAACAAACATAAGGGTAATCCAGACCACCTTAACCTCCTCAACGATCATCTCCTTGATTGTCTTTTCCACCTCGTCCTCATTCTTAGGACCCGTGGCCGCCCTACGACCTTCCTCCCTCTTCGCTTCACGCTCCTCGATCTGGCGCTGGTCCCACATGGCCTTGAAGGAGTCAAGGGCAATAAGGGAGTGGGATACACGGTCGAGGGTGTTTACGAGCGCGACAAGTTCAGTGCGACGCAGGACAGGGTTAACACCAGGCTCGGCATCCTCGTCGAATTCAAAGAGGACCTTGAGGGCCGTTCCGTACCCTTGAGTCTGCACTTTACCCCATAGGCGGCACTTGTCACACCCAACACAGTCCATAAGCCTGGAAACGTTCCTGAAGCGGTTCCTGAACTCCTCCTTGAGGCTTGTCATCTCGTTCTTGAACATGAGAGACTCGTCAAAGATTGGCTCGGCGGAAGCTGCAGTCTTAGCAAGCTTCAGGACTTTGGATCTGGTAAGACGGCTCTGGTAGGTGTCACCCGAGCAGAAAGTGTAATCTTGAAGGTAGTTCTGGAGTTTTGAGACAGCGCGGGCAAGGACGGCATAGTTGAAGTAGATGTTCTGGACACGCTCCGGATGACCCTTGAAGCGGGACATGAAGCACTCGTAGTTGGGGCTCCATTCACCTGTAGACTGGTTCAAGTAGTCCCAACACAGGTGCATTGAGATACTTGCGTGCATTCCCGAGATGACCCTGTGGAAGACCCTCTTCTCCAGGCACTCGTCGTCAGCATCAAGCTCAACACCCAACGTATGCTTTCCCTTCTCCTGCATCACCCCCGCAAACTCCATCGCCGCCGGATTCTTCTTTGAGAACCCCCCGAATCCCTTCTGCTCGTCCTGCTCTGGGTGCTTGTCGAAGCAATTCTCCCTATATATAGCCTTCCAAACGTTCTGCGCTCCGGAACCTGCATAACCCGTGAACCTCTCTGGGTTCTCAAGTAACGATACATAGTCCCCCTTGCTTCCCTCCGTCTCATCCTCCGGCACACAGTAATCCCTCTCATCGCACTCATCCTCCTCCACCACACAACTCTCCTCCGTATCCGTCCCCAGCGCCCCATGCAGTGGCGACGGCTCCTCCGGCGTGCGGTTGACGGGATGCGACGCCTTTGGCCCCGCCAGCTTACTGAGCTCCTCCGCACGCCAAATCTCCGGTATGTCCTTTTCATCGTCGATCGTAGTTACTGCACAGGCAATGTTCCCGCACATACCCTCGTCGTCCCAGAAGGGGCATGTGCGGCCAAAGAGGTCAAGGCGGTAGTAGCTAAAGTAGTCGGTGCCACGAGTGATCTCCTGTAACAGCGGGTTGAGCTTTTTGTTGAGCGACTCGATGGTGTCGTAGGATGCGCAGCCGTCGGGCACAAGCTCGCTGGGTGAGTTCTGTACATGTGAGTAGGGTGTTCCAGGGAGTGGATGGGTGTAGGAAGTTACATTGCAGACGCTTGGTGGCGGAGCGGTGGCCTCAATGAGCGTTGAGGATAATAGGGCTACCCCTGTTAGAATCTGTGATGTGCGGGAGATCCGCATTGTGGGAGGTTGTCCTTCTCGAGTGTTATAGTAATAGGTAGGTTATTCACAGAGTGTTGCAGAACAGAAAGAGAGAAAATAAGAAGCGGTAGAAAAACAATAGAATAATGCTAGCTAGAAAATAATTGGTATGATGTAGAAGACAGTACAGACAGGAAAGGAGAAGAGAGAAAGAAAAGAACCCGGGCTGTGTAAGGAGCACCCTCTGATTATAAACGCACAATCGAATACTCAAGAAGTAAGGAGAGGAGGAGGAGGAGGAGGAGGAGGAGGAGGGGAGAAGCGAACAGCGAGCAGCAGGAGTGCAGGCTGCAGAATGCCAGTAGAGGCCAGATATCCGAGACCCAAAATATACTGAGACTCACTCACTCACGAATCACCAAGCAGCTTTTCAATTACTTACTCGATCTATTTTTCCCACAACAGCAAAATGGGCAGATGGGACCCCATATATGACACCATCAACGGATGTTCCTGGCCTTGATTCCGCCTGGGCCATCCACCCATCCATGATCCATCCCCCCCCCCCCCTCCTCCCACCTATTCTACATTACTCTAGGACCCTAAATGCAGATGCAATCATTCTATCTGTGACCGTGTGCTGGTAAAAGAAAGGCCACTTAGACACCTACGGCAGGGGTAAGGGATGGTGGTAAAGTATGTGGCGAGTGGTGTACCGTGCACAGTGGCTATGCAAGGTACAGCTTTAATCCATCCACGTCTTCTGGAAGCTTATCAACCAAAGTCAAGTGCAAGTGCATCATCGGTAGGCGGTTTATATACAGTTCTCAATAGAGCTCCCAGCGTAGATCTGTCTAACTAGTGAAACTGGAAACTGCTTGTCCATGTCCCCGGGGACAAAAAGCCACATTTCGACATGTGGCGCAGACGAACGGATGATTTCTGGGACGATCACCATTGTTGACCTGGTGGTACAAAGGTAAATACGATCATTACCGGGCCGGGGTGCTATTAATAATTCCCCGAAGGTGAGATGGAGCGTCTCATGGCGTGGGATGATGAGGGCAGTGGTTGTGCTTTGTGGGGTTGCCGGAGTGTGGTTATTGGTGGTCTTGCCAGTACCAGTAGTAGTACTCGACAGAGGGTTTCAAAGAGGTTCTTGACAGAGGATGGTTAGGGGCTTATGGGCTCAATAAGCGGTTGTCAGAGGTAGACATTGAACAAAGCCATGAGATACTTGGGCTTTCAGAACAAACAGAAAACCCGCCTCCATATAACCAAGGTCTAAACCAATGACTGCCGGTATCTACCTCCTCAAGCGGCGGTTGGAGCCCTGACACGGTGGCTTCAGCATAGAACAAGGACCATGGGATTGAATGCCCTCTAGAAAACGGTTATAATGACTAAACTCAATAAGGTTACATCTCCAAGATGTACTACATGTAGGTACATGTACATTTTGCACATCTATTACACCCAATCAATCGAACCCAGAGCACACTCCACGAAATCAAACCACGAACCAAAACAAAGTATATCACCGCAGCTTGTGTGGCCAAGGTCTGGTTGAGTCTGGGTAGGAGTCGGTGGGAAGTGATTGACGTGCGAGAATTTGGGGGGGAGGAGGTTGCATATACTAGTAGGCACATATTTAAGTTGATTGAGGTACATGCGTTTAATTGACTCCTCGCTCTAACCTAGTAACCAGTAGAAATATCTATATACAACCCAGCCCATTGCAAGAAAACACTAGATAAAAAAAAAAAACAGATAATACAAAGCAAGAAAGGAAAGTAAAAGAAACCCGACTAAACCCGCTGCCTCTTTGTATCACGCGGCCCTTCAGGCCCAGGCCCACCTCTAAGACGCTTCCGCGCCATGTCCTCGCGCATGATCCGTTCGGCGGTACTCATAGGTCTCTCCGGCGCGGCTGCGGTCTCCTTCTTCGGCTCCTTCTTGCTGTCCTTCTTTTTTGCCGCAAAGACGTTCTTCGGCTTGTTGGGGGCGATCTTGAGGGAAACCTTTGCCGCTGGCGGTGCTTCTATCTTCGTTTCGGGAGCAGCAGTAGTGGTGGTGGTGGACTCCGTGACCTTCTCCAGTCCGTCTGTCTTCTCCCCGCCCGCCTCGTCCTTCTTCACGGTGGCGCCAAACGAGAGCTTGATCTTCTCCCCCTCTTCTCTCTTCAGTACCTTATCCTCCCCCTCATTCAGCGCCCTCCCCGCCGCCTCCGCATCCCTCCTCGCCCTCTCCACCTGCTCCCTAATCGCCCTCTGCTCCCTCTCCTCGTCGCCGCGATCCTGCCTCTCCTTCCTCCTAATCGCCTCCTGCCTCTTTAGCGCCTCGGGGCTATTATCAATCCAGCTAACAAACAGGCCCTTCTCGCCCTCCTCAACCCTGCAGATGCCCTCGCGCCCAAGGTACTTTACAAACTCGCTGAGCGAGATCCACCGCGTCGCGTTCATGTGCACGTGCTCCTTGTTTGCAATGTACTCCTGGTAGAAGTGGTTCGCGTTGATCTTCTTCTCGCCGTGGCTCGTGCGCAGTAGCAGCAGAAAGTCGCGCTGGAACTGCTGCGAGTAGTCGGCGATGAACTTTTTGGCGTCCTCGCCAATGACCAGCATCTGCCGCACGTGGGACTCGGACTGCGTGTGGCACTTGAACCCGTTTTCGTCGCGGCACTGCTTTTCGCAGACTTGGCAGTACCATCGCAGGCGCTGGAGGCCTTTGGCTTTCATCTTGTTGTTGAGCGATTTGAGGGAACCGGCTTCGGCGCGGGGCATGGTGGATGGTGTTTTGGGGGGTGTTGTTCGTGTTTTGCAAGTATTTTTTCAAGATATGAGTGGGGTGTGGGCGTGGGTGTGGGTGTGGGCGCTGTGTGGTGAGGGTGGTGAGAGTGAGAGCTGCAGAGGAAAGCTCTTGAGCTGAATTCAAACATTCCCGCCACGCCGGTGCCTTCATTAGTCAGCGCCATTCTAACTTCCTGCTCCGGATTAACAGTTAATCCGGAGCTCAACGTCCCCTCATGAAACATCACCCAAATCTCAGGCTCAACACCGTGATATCTTCTATAAACACTCAATTCCGTATTATATAGACATCTATAGACTTCTGTAAAACTTCACGGCCCCTCCCCTAATTCTAGCTCCCCCCCACACACGCTATCACTCGCCCACCGCCAAGCCCTTTAAACCCACATCCAAAAACTTTGACACCGCCCGCAATCACGCACGTACCACATCCCCCGGAACCCTCCCCCCTCTCACCCCCCGTTCAATCATCACAATGCGCGAAAAGCTCTACACCCTCAAGCGGCCGGTACCTCCCCTCCCCCCTCCTCCCCCTCTCTTCCCACCCCCACCACTAACCCGCACACCCCACAGCGCATGCGGCAATCCTGGTCCAAATGGAACCTCTTCAACCTGACCCGGCAGCGCGCCCCGCGCCTCGAGCGCCGCACCTTCTTCCAGCAAAAGTGGACAGCAAAGGCCGAGACGCGCGCCTACCACGGCGAGTACCTGACGGCGCGGCAGTGGCAGAACATGTTCCGGCGCACGCTGAAGGCCGTCGTGCCCATGTACAGCGTTGACCTTGCCGAGAACAGCGGCGCGCAGATGGCGGCGGGGCGGGGGTCGGGAGTGGCGGCGGGCCAGAGCCAGGGCGCGGGATTCGTCCCGTACATGAGTCAGCTGTATTGGCCGATGGAGAGGAGGCTGGATATTGCCTGCTATAGGGCCATGTTCGCGGCGAGCCCGAGGATGGCAAGGCAGTTTATTATTCACGGGTTCGTGAAGGTCAATGGGAAGAAGGTATGTCTGTTTGTGGTGCCATGTTGTGGTTGGGTGGTGGAGGGAGTGCTAATGATGACGCCGTGTGATAGATGATACATCCAAACTACATGCTCAACCCCGGCGACATGTTCTCCGTCGAGCAGACCAAAGTCCTCTATGCCACCGGAGCCCCCAAGATCGGCGCCCCCAAGTCCGCTTCCTCCTCCTCCTCCTCTGAAGCCACCGAGGAGGCCACCGAGGAGGCCATCGAGGAGCCCGCCGAGAAGCCCGCCGAGGTCCAAGCCGAAGCCAAAGCCGCCGATCCCGTCACCCCCGACGAGGCGCTTGCGGCCCTGACCCTCGAAGAGGAGGGTGGCAAGCCCGGGCCGGAAAAGAAGCCGTTCACCAAGCATGACGACCCCAACAACCCGGTCGACTACAGCAAGCCGTACGCGACGCCGTGGCGCCCAAGAGACTATCTCCCGCCGTTTGCGTTCATCCCAAAGTACTTGGAGGTCAACCACAATACGTGCCATGCGGTGTACTTGAGGCATCCTGTGGCGAGGCCGGGGCAGACTGAGGTAAGTGATGAGATGGGGTGCGGGTGAAGTGGATGGATGCTAACGTGTGCGGGTGGGTAGGTGCCGTCGCCGTTTGGACCGGAGGTTATGCAGTTGGCGTTCAACTGGTTCTTGAGGAGGAGGTAGAGGGGGCCTGTGGGAAGCAGGTGTATATACATGTATGTTCTTGGGTGGTGTTTGTAGAGAGGTGAGCAGTGTATAAATGAGCAATAAAAAAGCAATCATTGACCGTAGTAATCGATGTAGTAGCAATCATTGACTGAGCCATTAACAACCAATTGACAGCAACAATCATTGACACTAGCATGATCAGAGTTGTAGTCTGCCCCGCGGGTAGAGCTTTTTCCCAAGTCTATACCAGCCAGAGGTGCGGACATACCATCCAGGCCTGACCTAAATCTCATATCCATTAGTAGCATGTCACCCCACAGTAGGGAGTAGATGATCCACCGCATGTGCCCATAGCCTTCACGTCGTCGTCGTGCTACAAATGAGATAAGCGGAGGCCAGATTTGATGGGCCGGGTTTCTCCCAATATCGATGTCTCGCCCTTAAAGTATTGACGCCCCCCGGCTTACGTCTAGATACATATTTGGTAGTAGATAATATACCCTATGTCCACCGCGATAGCATCCGCAGTTACATACATACTATGCAGTTGGTCAACCCACACAGTCTAAAGCTGCTGTACGTCATTTAGTATCACTCGGTCATCGAGAGCCCCCTTCCCAAAGTTCCAACGAGTGGCTAGTACTAATAAATTCTATGGTACTTGTTGGTGGAGCTTTCGGTCCCACATAAGGGGTGCCAGCAACGACGATTTATGGGATAGCCCCCTTCTACAGCCCCAAACAGAGCCCACACCCAATTCTGCACGCCCTCGCCAGCCCCACCTGCGCGTGAAGCCCACACCGGGCACTCCCCGCCTCCCAACCAACGCAACAAGACGATCCGTACACCCCGAGGGCCTTAAAAAACAATGTGCCATCTTTTGTGGATGTCCACCCCCTGGACCGGACCACCGTGACTCGATACCACACCAGCGCGGCTGTGAGAGTGTGGGTAGGGTAGGGTCCGTAGCAGCGGGAGCCTTGGGCGCCGAGGACCCCTTCTGAGGGTGGTGTACGTGCGGAGGGAGGAGGCCTGTTCAAACGACTGGCCCGGCATGCCGCGCCCCCAGCTCGGCGCTCCGGTAAGTACGACTCTGCCGCAAAAGCAGGGCGACTCTCCCCAATCATGTTGATCGCCCCTACACTTAACACGGGCCGGTACACGCACGCACACATATAGGCCTGCTGACCTTCCCTCATGCGTTCTGTATTATAGTCGGTGCAGGGGAAAACAGACCCTTGGGATAGGTGAGCATTGAAGTTAAACCAGCGGCCCTCATCAATCAACCAGACTCGGCCCATCGCTAGCTAGATGTTTTATTCAAAGCATTTGTGTACTAACTGACTCTAGATATATAGCCTTGTTGCCCTGATGGCTTTCATAGCATTTACCCCACGGTGGTTATATCAGGGGCGAGCGAGGAGCCCTTACCCAGGTCCCGGGATCGATCCCCCTTCCCTAACTCACACAAAACCTCCAAAGTAACACTTCTCCCTACTTAAAAACAAACTGCAAGATTGTCCCCTTGTTGATCCCCGAAATAGTGTCACCGTTAATTTATGTATTGCTACTACACCACTGCAGTTGGAAGGAGACGGGTGTGGGAAACAAACGGGATCATCTGGGTTGCGGATCACACGATATCACTCGTATGACGAACTGGCGCCAAGACCATGTCCTGGGACGACCGTCACCACAGTTGAACTTGACCAGCATGAAAAATGCTTCACTATTTCATTAAGCGCTCCATAACTATCACAATAGCAGGTCCTCACTACCGCCCTCAACACAAAGTACACACACCATATTTATTTTAGCTTATATAAACGATAGCTGAACCGATTTTGCGGTATATGAGCAAGGGCTCCACACTTCGCACTCATGAATTTATTCCGCGGTGTAGACAAGCCAACTCCTACTACCGCCGCATGCTTCTATGCCGCAGCAAACAAACCCTACTAAGCACAAAAAAGACACAACGCAGAAAGACAAAAATCCCCACTACATGCATGGGCTCATTCCCTAGTCCTAGTAATAATAAACCACGCTCACCAGCTACATAATCAGCCCGCATGTTCGACGATTTCACTCCTCAGCTGCCCGCCCTTGACAGTATGCCTCAACTGCTCGGGCACGGGCTTCTCCACATAGTCCCACTCACCATCGGCCGTTTGATGGGGGATATCGATGTTGATGGAGGTACTCTTACTCGTCAACACCTCAATGTCGGTGTCGGTCTTACTCAGATATATTGTGCCGCTGTCGCACTGGTCGACTTGGACAGTGGGCGCAGTGCCGTTGATTTGAAGCGAGAACGAATTGGACTTGATGATATCGATCGACGACACGAGGTTGTCGACAATCACACCAGTCTTGGCGCATTCGTTGATGGACACGGCGTTGATCTTGCCGTTGATCTGGACCACGGTGTTCTGGCAGCGGAAGATGAAGACAGACTGGTTGATCTCGACGTTATCGAGAACAAGAGCGCTCTCATTTTCGTAGTTTTCCTACTAGGGTGTTAGTTCTAGTTAATGGAAAGATCTGCAGGAGGTGGGAGCTACAATTAGCCACTTGTTTCCGTCAAGCTCTTTCTTTGGCGGTTTCTTCATTGTCAGTCCCGCCGGTTTCGCTCTCGTCGGTGGAGCCGGGGACTTCCCGCGCAGGCTACCGGAAGATCCTGGCCTTGCAGCAGGAACTAGAGAACTAGCGCGCAGCGACGGGTTCTTGTGCGTCATTTCCTCCTTATTCACCTTCCTCAGTCCCGCCGTGACATCTGTACCACGGTTGATCGCCGCAAACACTGAACTAGCGGGATCCGCCATAGGAGAGTTGCTCCCATCCACCGGCGGCAGATCCGGTAGCGGCGGGGGAGGCGGGGGTGGTGCCCCACTCGAGAACCCACAAATAGAAGGAGGGCTACCATCTAAAGCTGCTAATGCCTCTTTTGCGTCAACGCCCTTGGCGTTCCATGTCAGCCCAGCAGGATACCACTGCTTCGCAAACGCCTGGAGCGCCTCAATCCAGTTGTAGACCGATATCACCGACTTGTTGCACGCATCATCCTTTTTTACCAAAACGCGATTCCCGTAGTATTGCGCCGCTTCCTTAGTTGACTTGATATGATCTACTGGACGGGTTTCAACAACCCAGGCGAGGCATCTAATAGCCTCGCTAATAGTAGTGAGGTGATCAAAGTGGGGTGAGGGGCGGTTGGACTCAGAGAGGTTGGATACATTCGCCCATTCTCGCTGCATTGATGTCATGAGTTCCATGAACTGCGAAGACCCCTCAGGTTTGCGCGCTTTGGTCGTGATCAGGAGGAACCTGCGCTGTGCAGCAAAGCACCTTTCGACAGCTTTACTCTGCATAGTGTTAGTGGAGACCGTTACAAGGATGGAGGTGGTGGGCCTACCTGCTCGATAAAGAGTGATGGATTGGGGAGAGCTTTACTCTTCTCAAGATACATTGCTACAGGGCCCGCAATGAGCTCATCAAATTCCTTGATCACCGGCGGGAGCTCTTCGACGACGGGAGGCTGCGATGGGGGGACGCCCACGATTGTTGATCCCGCACTCTCGCCGCCTGGGATATGTGTGGTGCTGCTGGACGCCGGATAGCTTGGGATTGAAGCGATATCCTCGAGACGAGACGTTGCGGCCTCCAGCCTAGCTTCTAGTGTCAGCGGAGCTATCTAGGAACCCGGAGGAGAAGAAGGAAAGGACAGACCTCTTGATGAGGGTTGTTAGGTTGTGCATTTGCGATGGATGAGCAGCCATGATCGCGATGGGGTTCGAAGGGTATTGGGGAGGGTTTGAAGGTCGGTGATGACTTGACTTTCAGGGGGAGGATGGGGTGAGGGGTGAGCTTGGGCTAGGCAGGCCCATGGAGGGGCTGTTGAGGTTACCCGGGCGAAGCCAAGTAAGCTTGTGGGGCATGAGGTGAGTTCCGAGAGGGAATAACACGAGAACCTTATTGAGATCCACGTCACGCACTGAATATCACCAGCTACAGCACCTACGGGAGCAGTGGAACAACCTTCTCAATAAGAATGCCAATTAAACGTGTTGATAAAACATGTACTGTAATCATCATATTTTTCCCAATCCCACCTGTCACAATACCAATACTACATGTAAGTATGATATATCACGTACCTACATGTATTTACCTCATCTAGTAGTAAAACCTACATGTACGAGGTAAAACAAAGCTACAGCTCTCACTCGTAGATTCTCAAACACCTTGATGTTACACACCACCTACCTCAACCCCAACCCATTCACTCCCGCAGAGCCTCACCACCAAAACTACATGTATGTAAGTATGTAGGTACATAATTAGGGCAAACCCTACCCACACACAACGACCCAGTCCACCTCCGCCCTCTCCGCCAAAGCACGCATCACGGAGGAAAAAAAAAAGGATAATACCACTTCGCAACCACGCACCCTCACCACAAAACGCCCCATAACCCAATTTTACGAACCCCACGCTTCGTCAAAAACCGCCAAATCGTACGTTTTAAAGACTCTTTTCGCCCAGCCCGAGAAATGATGGGGAAATGATAGTTGGGGGCTAACTGCGAAACTGGCAAGGTTATAGATAGAAAATGGATTCCGGAAAGGCTGCCGTTAAGCTCGTCAAGGTCGTCAAGGTCCTCGGACGCACTGGTCCGTAGCCTCCTCCTCTCTATCAGTTTTCCAGCGATGCAGCTCCTCCCTAACCGATATATACAGGATCTCGTGGAGGTGTGACCCAGGTCCGCGTCGAGTTCATGGACGACACCACCCGTTCCATCATCCGTAACGTCAAGGGCCCCGTCCGCGAGAACGACATCCTCTGCCTCCTCGAGTCCGAGCGTGAGGCTAGGAGACTGAGATAAGCGGTTTCGTGCGTTCGCTGGGCTTCTCTTTTTTTCTTTCAATGTTTTTCGCTACAATATAAAAGTGGAATTGGGCTTCCCTTTTTAGCCTGGTTGGAAAAAGGGTTTGGGGTGGAATGTACCGGTAGGATTTTTTTTTTACAAAAAAAACAAACTGTCGGGCATTTCAACGTTTTGGCCAATTTTCTTTTTCTGTTTTCTGGCTGTTGTGGAAAGTAATAGGGTGTGGGACTTGTTGATATATCGGCGTTCAATGATTGATATTCGACTTTACGAATTGGTACCACTGGAGCCTTTAGAGTTATGGATATTGGGGAATTTGGAAAATCTTTGGAAGGACCAGCAATAAACGGAATCGGATTGTATTCGCCAACCCCCAAACGCAATAAACCTCGGAATATTCCCATATTCATACGACAATGCCAAAGTGTCCAACGTCCGCCAATCCAACAAGATGCTACTATTATGCCATAAAATAAAAAGAAAAGAAAAAGTATAGGGGAGAGAAGAAAATCAAGAAAATCAAGAAGTGATACCAAAATACCCGCCCCTATAGCTGTGCCAGCATGGTCTCCAACGAGTGGCGATCGTACTTGACATATTTGTCCCTCATCAGGTCCTTGTACTTATCGTAAAACCTGCCGTAAAGCGGGCCAATGAATCCAATCTCCTTAGCCAGCATGGTCCGCACTTCCTTATCCGGAAATGTGTACTGTTTATGTCTCTGCACAAGGTCCTCAAACGCCGTATTAAAGTTCTACACAATCAGTCTTGTGTCACCCTAAACCAAGAGCATTGGCACCCACCTTGAACTTCTCCTTGACGCCCTCCTTCTCCTTACTAGTTAGCGTGACCTTTCCTCCAGAGTGCTGTTTAGTGTATGTAACGTCCATCAGGTATGCTGCACACTCCTTCCACTGCTCCATATACATCTTGACAGCGTCCTTTCTCCACTTTTCGACCTTCTGCTGCGCTTCTCGGGACATGATTTTTGCCAGGTCGCTCTTCCGTATATTGCTCTCGATATAGTGAACATTGTTCACCATAAAGACAGCGACGGTAGAGGTCTTCTTGATCATCACCCTCGCCTTCTGCTCCAGCTCATGGATCAGCTGATCAATAGCATCAAGACAGAATTGTGACAGCAGATGTGCCCCGTCCGCGCCAACATCAAAGGCCGATATCGTAGGAGCAGTATATGGCTTATTACCATGCCAATTGCCCTCCCCTAAAGAAACTAGAAGACCTGATATTGCGTTAGGATAATCAGACATTCTTCTGAGTCGGGCCATGACGTTTGTGGTCAGCTCAGCAACAGTGTTGTCCAGTGGCAGCGCAACTGTGCTTGACCCGCTCTTCTTGACGTCCTCAAGAAAGTGCGAGAAACTGCTTTGCGCGGTGAGTCTCAACGGCTTCAGGGCCTCGGTGAACTCCCGCTGCTCGCCTGTTTTTGTCTTTAGGCGCAGACTTGCGGGCTGGACGTTCTCAATCACGTCGTAGGCGAGGAAGCAGTCTGTCACCATGTTTGCCTTGACGAATGCGTTTAAATCTGCCAGGGTCTTTTTAAAGACGCCCATAGGCTGCAGTGTCGTATTGCTGTACACCGTTGGCCACTCAGAGGACGGGAAGAGATGACAGATATTGTCATACTCGGCCTCGAAGATTGCTTCGAGGGCGTTTGTGTATATTGATATACCATTCGAGCCCTTATCGTACGGCGCGACAGTGACGCGGCGAGTAGTATTTACCGTTGCAAGGGCCAGAGAAGCCAAGGAATTGGTCATGTAGGGACCACGGACTTCGGCATATATTGTGTTTGCATTGGATTGGATACCGGAGGACTGGGCGAGCGTTGACGAGAGAAAATCATTGAGCACCGCAAGCATGTTGACCTTCTCAGAACTAAATGTCGGGAACGGCAGTTCCTTTGTGATGTAATGGAGTGGTTCGACAGATTTGGACTCTTCTGCTAGTGCTTGCCTGAATAGGTCTTCTAGCTGTAAACTTCCGGCTTTGAGCAGACCGGTCTTAATCCCGGGTTAGCCAAAAGCTCTCTTCTTTTTTCCAGGTTTGTGGGGGCATGGATGTGTATGCAGACCATCTGCCCGACAGCTTTCTGGGAGCTTCGCAGATTAGACTTTTTCAAAGTCCCCATTGCCTCATTGATCCTCTTGAGAGCAGCAAGATACTCGGTCAATCCAGTCGCCTTAGGTCTATTGTGCGGGTGAACAAATAGAGTAAGCTATCCATCGTATTGTAGAAAGGGAAAGAAAAAATTTGTAGGGTAAGGTAAAACAATAATAAAAAACATTGTCGTCAAATAACAAGCTGCAAGAGAACCCACCCTCGACGAATGACGCCTTCCTCTTGGGAAACGACATCTGCAGGTTGTCGTATCTTATCGATTGCGGCTATGGCATCATCGATATCTGTCAAAAGTGTCCAGTTCATCAGCCTCCGTCATCCCGCCGCCCCACAATGAATTTTTCCCTCCATCCTGCCAGCGAATAGAATTTGCTCACTCCCAGCAAGGGCCGTCAGAGACTGCGTCTTGCTGTAAATCGGTTTCACAGCCTGTTCGACATTCTGGGCACTAGCTGACAGCTTTTTCAAGCTTAACGAGATCTTGGTAGTGAGATCTGCGGTCTTCGATAGCTTCCTGTGGGGGAGGGAGCAGGCAATGAGAGGTGAGCCCTGGTGTTAGGAAATAAAATGCTTTTAGAAGTCCCGGGGGAAAGATGGATGAGAGTGGTATGGGACTCACGACTCGAGAACTTCGACCTCAGCAGATAGCTCGTCCATCCGAAGGCCGTTCATGATGGCCGACAAGGGGGTATCTGTAGAGACTTGTGGGGTTAATTGTGGGGAGAGAACTACAGAGATTCTGACCTGGGGGGCGGGCGGACGGATGAGCGGGTGAAAGCTATAGGGGGGGGTGGGTAAAGGGTAGTTAGGATGGGTAACTCGGTTGGGTGGATTGTTTCCGACGAAGAGAGCGTTGTCGTTGGCCCAGCAAGATGTCTCACCCCTGTTTGTGGTTTCAAGCGTGCAGATCTACGAGGGGACACTGGAATTGGGCTCCCCCCAATCAAGAAACCTTTTCACAGTGTTCTAGAAAACGACACGCTGCAAGCCAAGTCTAGACCGAGACCCAGTCGGATCCCCCCACGGTTCGAAGACTCTCAGTACCCAGATCCGTCTTCCTTGGAAAGGGGAATATAACTTTATTCATTGTGTTACTGCTACTCCTCCATGCACCTGCACACATGCAGTCTTTCGATCTTCAATACTCGGCAACAGCTGGGGGAATGAGGTATAGGGAACGCCGACTTTCAGGACCTTATATGAAAATCCTCCCTTTATGCTGGCACAAGCTTATTGCTCAGCCCATCTTGCACCTAGGACATGCATCGTCTAGCCCTCGTCAGTCAGTACCTACTCGTCAGACTGTCCGGGCGCTCGGGCTCTGAGCCCAAGCCGGAGAGAAAGAGAAATAGAGGTGAGATGATGTAGGTCCCAGCCTACCACCAAACACACACAACAAGGGTTTTAGATCTCGAGTCATAGATCTCCTCCAAGCCTTTTTCCTTGCTGCCATCTCGCCTAAAAAGAAAAAAAAGTAAGGAAGGGAAAAAAAAAAAAAAAAGAAGGGTCCAATTTAGCTCAGTTCACTTCGAAAACAGCTGGGATGCGGGAAAGGGACGCCAGTCGGCAACCATTAGGATGATTGGAAGCGGGCTAACTTCTAAGGCACAATGACATCAGGGCGCGTGCTCTACCAGTAAGGCGAAACAGAGCCGCACGTTTTTTACCCTTCCCCCTCCACACCGGAACCAACCGCGGATATGTACAAGTTCAGTGCCCTCCCAACTGCGGCTTTTTATTCCTACCGGACCTACATACCTCCCCTATCCGAATAGGCCTACATATATGTAGTATCTCTTATCCTTCGCTCAATTTCCATCCTAAAAATCACTCACCTACCACTACTACTATTATTACTACCACTACCACTACTACTACTACATGTACTGATACTAATACTTCTGGCTAAGATAAGTTAGTACATGTAGTTAGCGGTACTCCACAACCGGCAGGAAAATCATTACCGCATTATTAATCATCAATCACATATTACGAACGAACATCGCCATTACCATTAACTTTCTGTCGTTTCTACTTGGTGGTCTTACATAATTCTGAAGAAATTATATATCTATATTCCTAAACACGCCCAAATGCCACATTCCGAAGCCGATATCGACGGAGCCTATTCCACCACCGGTTTCACCTGTACATCTTGTGATGTGACATTCGGTGACCCTGATGATCTTAAATCTCACTATACCAAGCATCCAAAGCATCACTACTGTGACCGATGTCAAACGCACTTCTCCACATACGAGCGCCTACTCCAACATCTCCTCGACTCCCCCAACCACAACATCTGCATTACCTGCCGCCTCGACTTCCGCACACCCACCTCCCGCCACCAGCACTTTATTACCTCTCCCAAGCACATCTTCTGTGGTCGTTGTAATGAGCACTATGATACTGAAGCTGCCCTCTCCTCCCACCAACAGCGGTCTCCACACCATCACCACTGCCGCACATGCTCCATTGACCTCCCATCTCACAGAGAGCTTCTCCGCCACTACAAATCTGACCCTACCAGGCACCTATACTGCATCCCCTGTAACGAGCTTTTCCCAACATCTAAGAACCTGCGTTCTCATATCAGGGCCAAAAAATGCAATCACTTTTGTGACCGCTGCAACACCCACCACCACACAACCTCCTCCTACAAATCCCACCTCGCAACCTCTCCCCACCACCACCCCTGCGACCGCTGTAGTGCTGACCTCCACTCCGCTGATGAACTCACCGCCCATCTGCGCCAAGCTCACCCGCTCAAAAAGATACCCTGCAAATCACCGGCTTGCATGCGATCCTTCGAGACACGTGAGCAGATGCTAAGCCACCACGCTAAGATGCACAAGCAGCTCCACACCTGCCCCGTCGCGAGCTGTAGAGAGAGCTTTATGAGTGAGGGTACGATGTTGTCCCACTTCCAGCGCGCGCATAAGAACCAGGTACGGTGTAGGGCGGCTGCCTGTGTAGACTCGTTTGAGTCGGTCGAGGACATGCTCTCGCACTACAGTAAGTGCCATAGGCTCCTCAAGGGATTCCCGTGCTTCAATTCGCGGTGCACAAAGATCTTTAAGACGCTGCCGGAGGCGACGAGACATTCGAAGGACCCACATTTGTCGTGTGCGGTGAGGGAGTGCAGGGAGGTATTCCCGAGTAGGCAGGAGATGGTTACCCATATGTTTGGAAGGCACTCGGCTTGTGGGGTTTGTAAGGAGAAGGGAGGTGTGAGGTGGGTGTTTGGGGACCGTTGGGAATGTGAGGAGCATTTTAGGGAGAGTTCCCATCTGTATTGTTGGTTGTGTGCGGAAATGTTCTTGGAAAGAGAAACGTTTCAGAAGCATCATGAGGAGAAACATCGGGACGGGCGGAAGGAGACCGTAGAAGAGGTTGAGTAGTTCGTGATAAGTTTTCTCTCCTTTGAATTTTGTTTCTTTTGGTGGTTATCCCCCCCCCCCCCCCTTTTTTTCCCCCTCCTACTCCGTCTTTTTGGTTTAATTTGTTTATACTCTGTTCTTAATTTGTTAGTATATATTTTATCTTCTTTTTTCTGTTTCTTCCCTTTCATCACTTTCCGTGGTCTGGATTTACCCGGAATCTACGCATTCGCGGCCTTTACGGCCTTTACGACGACACTCGTTACCATACATTTCCTTTGTACCACTACTCTCCTTCATTCCTCCCTTTGGACACAAAACTAGTATCCAGATATGAGCATACGGCGTTAACGGGGAAAAGTACATGTATCTGCACAATTGTTAATATAGGTATATCCATCAGAATACGTTATCAGTTGTGCGAGTGATATCCAATGCATCCTGCGTAGTATATATGTCCGTGAGTCTAATTTCTAGTGGAGAACATTAGCGTCCAATGATAACGCTTTGAAATGACAACTGAAACATTACCAAGGGGATGACTACATGCACTCCACCCGTATCTGGGTACAGGGAGAGACACTTGGTACCACATTGATGGATGTTGCTCTTATGGTCGGGTCAAGTTGGCACAACCACTTAAACTCTTGAGTATAGTATTGGTTTAACTTCCCTTTGATCTCATTTGTCAATTACATATATACATAGTTTACTAGACCGACCTGTAGGACATGCTTTATAAACAGCAAAGGTCCTCACGCCAACCATAAAATTTACAAGCTCCTCGCGCTCGTCTTAAGCACTCAGAAAACCCCAGACCAACTCCTCTAGATAAGCTACCCTTCATAACTTCTCACTCGGGTTAGGCTAATTTTTGGTCAGCTTGCCCTACCAAGTCTACAAGATCAATGGACAGTCAAATCAACTTTATACAACTCTAACCATCTACCCTCCGGGTTGTCAAACGGTGCATGATAGACCTCATGTCTAGATCTGTATCCAAACCTTTCTAACGTGGGATTAGAGCTCATCTCGTGCAGTATGGAACAACCGAACAACCCAGTACGGGCATAGTGTGTGCCAAGACCTGTCACCTTACCGCCCGTACCTGCATGTGCTGCGCTGTGCGTGTCCCCCGCCACCCCCCCACCACATAAAGGAAGTTGAGCATTATCACTGCGGCCATTGAATTCGATCACTCTCCATTAACAGCAAAGAAGAGAAAAAAAGTATTATACAGACTATTTCCTCCTCACAATCCCCTCAATGTCCTTCTGTCGTACTTGTTCTCGCTCCTTCACAGGCCCTCGCTCCCTCCGCCAACACCACAAAACCTCCCCTAACCACTTCTTCTGCCACCGCTGTCACACCGCTTTTGATTCCCAGACCGCACTCACCCAGCATCTGAATGATTCCCGGCGACACAACATATGCCCTCTCTGTCCTGTCATGGACTTTCACACGCCCGACGCCCTTACCGCACATTTTGTGCACTCAACCCGCAAGCACTTCTACTGCGAACGCTGCACACGACACTTCCCCACTAAAACCGCTCTCAACTTCCACAAAACAGATTCACACAAACACCACCTCTGCCGCCCGTGCGAGCTTGACTTTGCTACCTGGGACGGACTACGCACTCACTACACCCAAAACACGTTCGCGCACCATTATTGCGCACGCCACAACATTCACTTCACCGACGCCCGCGCGATCAGACAGCACTATCAGGACTCGTCTGAACATAACCAATGCGAGGGGTGCCGCCGTGACTTTCCGAATGCCAGAGGCCTAAGGGAGCACTGGGTACAGAGCCCGCTGCACCATTATTGTCAGCGCTGTGATAGGCATTTTTCAGACGAGAGGTCCCTAGAGCAGCACATCGAAGACTCCGGGAATCATAATGTTTGTGTGGCGTGTGACATGGATTTTGAGACCGTGAGGGGGCTTAAGGAGCATTATGTCCAGTCGGAGAGGCATCATTATTGCCAGAGGTGTAATTTGATGTTTCTCAATGCCTGGGCGCTGCAGAAGCATTATGGTGACAGCTGGGATCACTATATCTGTAATCTATGTGGCAAGGACTTGAAAACAAAAAATGGCCTTATTAGCCATGAGGATCAAGTGCACTATTGAGGGTATGGGACTGGGTAATGTTTCTTCTTTCTTATTTTATCATGATTCATCTGGACGGGCTAACAAATATTCTGGAATTGTTTTGCTTTCTTTGCCTTACTTTCGTGGGTTTGTTTATCTTGGTTTTTCTAGCCTAGTTAATATGTGGGGTGCACATTCAGCAACCTTAGATGACTCGCTTTTTGTTTTTAGTGGCGTAGTAGATTCCTGGGTAATGGCTTTACAGAATTAACAAATATCATGCACCAGTAAAAGTGACTAAGTTGGCATTTAGAAGAGCCTCCGATAGACTGGGCTGTGTGAGGGGCGGTACTTTTGCTGCACATTAAAAAAAAAGAGAAGAAAAAAAAAAAAGTCACCATAGCTTCACATAGGTAGTATCGTTTAGACCTAGAATCAGGAGTAAATACTCGCGCTGTTTGGTTCAGCAGCCCTTGAGCAATCCCACTTGAAAATGCGGGTATCGAAACTGGCTCCCCAAAAGAGTATCGTACAAATTAAACAAAGACCACAATTCGCCACCTATTATGCTTTGAGATAGCAAGCCCCACTATATATAGTTTAGGGGCTTTAAAAACATCAAGGCCCTGCGGCACCGACTATCTTCAATCCTAGTGGATCACCTGAATAAGCCAACCAGTACTTGTTCGGGTGCCAGGCAACGTTAGGGACCGGGTGGCTTGTAGGAACCGTATACACATGTTCACCGGTATCCAAATTTGCCTATTTTGTCATCAGCGATAAGCACGTCCATCCGCAACTTTGAGACTATAGACTCACGATATCGATATTAACGGCGCCCGGCTCATCGCTTCCAGCACAGATATACGCGCCATCAAACGAAATGCTTAGATTTCTGACAGGGCTTTCCATATTTCTCAACGTGCGTTGGCAGATCCATTCTTTCGTGTCCCAAACACTCACAACAGCATCACTTCCGCCGACTGCAAGAGTGGATCCACGAGGGTCAAGCTCCAAGCAGAAAGCTCCGGACGAATGCGCCTCTACTGTATAGACATGCTCAAGAGTTGGCCAGTCACGAAGCACAACATGTCCTTGACCAGTGGTAAGAAGCAGAGTATCCCCAGAATGTGAGAATATAAGCTGGTTTGTTTGTGTCCCTTCTTTATGTGTTTTAAGAATTTGAGCCGTATTGCGTGGATCGATGAAATGTATTTTGTCGTCCTGATGAAGAATTTAGTAAGGTGGTCTGTTTTTAGGGAATTGAGACGCCTTTACTTTTGTTCCCACTGCGACAACGGAGCCTTCGGGATGATATGCTAAGCTGATGTTTTCGCCACTAGTTGGAGTAATTCCCAGGCATTTATTACCTAACAAATACTCTTGTATTACTATTTCACTCTTTGGGGATCAATCCGTTACCATTACTTACTTCTATAGTCCCAGAACCTGACCATTCCGTCCCCCCCACAGCTCACCAGCTTATCTGCATGAGTGGGATCCCATGCGACTCTATCTACGCCCATAGAATGTCCTTTAAGCTCTGTACTGTTACGAATTTCCGGCTTTTCAGGATTCCACACCCGTACCATCTTATCGGTCAGCCCACAGGCTATTCGATTTCCCAGGACGTTCCATGCGATTGAGCGGATAGATGTGTGGGAGTGATTGCTCGATCTATGCTCGCGATACTCTCTAGTTTTTAAGCCCGCAAAGAATTGGGGCGCTGGGATGGATTTCATCATTAGTTCCGATGCACTATCGTTCTTTTGACGACTATTAGGGGGTGGGTTTGGCGTAGACACGGTTGGTTGTGTATGGGAATTCAAGACAATGCGAGGGACTGATGGGGAAGAAACACCCTCTGCCGGAATAGCGGCAGGAGAGCGTGTAATGGACGAGGAGCGAGCGCTGCCCTTAGGGTAGTAATGGTGGCTGTTCATCCGCAGCTGGTTTGAAGTGCGGGATCGGGAATGGGAAGCATCGTTCATTGCAAAGGAGGAATAAAGGAGGCCCAGGAAGTGAGTGGTGTAATTGATGGATGCGGGGAGGGGGGACGAGACGGGTGGATGCGAGGGGTATGAGAAGGGTCGAGAGATGAAAAGCAGGAGATGGTGGTGGTGACGGTGCGAAAGATAAAGAAAGTTGAATGTTTTCAGGCGTACCTCTCTCTTTGGGCCATAGTTTGTGTGGAGGAGGTGGAGGAGCCATTGCGTGTGGTGTGGACACAAGAAAGGAAGACGTGTAATACCTATCGTGCTAGCTAGCGAGTAACCGATGCGAGGCCTGCACGAGCTCAGGCTGCTTTTCCCTATGATGTTAGGCTTGTAGTTATCGACTGGTTGCGGCTCTTAGGGCTTCGCGTCTTCGTATTGCAGCCCAGCAGTGTTGTTGGTTGCTAGCATGGTGCAAGCCAAGCATTGTGAACACGACTACCAAATACGGACATTAAAATGTCTATATGGACCTACATGTATCCCCTATCATATACCTCCCCACAGGTCCGCAAGCTTGAAAGATTGATACAGGCCGTACCAATATATAGAGAGTTAAAAGGGCGTGGATTCTTTTAATACTATAGTCTGTGACTGCATGCAACATCAATAGAAACCTTAGGCCAACAATCACTTTTGGACAAAATTACCATGTAGTTGCAGGGATCTTTTTGCTGGGTGGGCAAACAGTATTTCTCAAAATTGATGCTTGGCCTATTTTATACCCCGTTTCTTGGCATTAATAGGCCCTTTGCGCAAAAGACTCCAGAGTCTTTTTCTACCTGTGTGATTGGTTGATGGGAGGATAGGCACCAATCAAGTTACTAGAGAAAGTCTCTAGAGTCTTTTGCGCAAAGGGCCTAATAATACATGTAGATACAGCCACGTCCGGAATGTTTTAAAAACATCCGCGATTGCAACGAACAAATTACTTTGGTCCTCTTCCTCGAAAAACAGCCATATAAAGTGCTGTGATATACAGCAGTATGGAAATGTCTAACTATAAATCTCTCTTTGCAGTGTTCTTATCCGGTTGATGATATCACGATTTGAACTCATGAGCTTCGAGGGTGCCAAAACTCTGCGGACGCGGCTGTGCTACTACATGTAAGTTTAAAGGGAACCGCTATTGAATTGAATGCCGTACAAATACTTAAGTACGCCCCAAGTCCAAAAATTTATGGTTTGCACTCACGAACGTCAGGAAGATATGAGTATATTGATGTGCTAACTTTCACATGCAATATGTAGACACAAGATATGTCCATTGACCTGCAATTGAATAGATACATGTATCAATTTATATACAGCCACTCCCCAAAAGTGTTCGTGATTCCGACCAAAGCGAGACATTTTTCTATATGTAATTGTATCCGGCCATCAACCCCCCCCCCCCACAAGGGAAGACCTTATCAGTGATGAACGGCCTATCTTCTTTACATATTCACGAGCTATATTATATTTTTTATCGCCCCGAATCTCAATGCTAGTACTAGCACATGTAGTAGGTACATGTGATTAACGTCAATACTATACATGCAGTTGTGAGCGCACCACACTTCACACTGACAGTGATTACATGTATAAATGAGTTCTTGGTAAATCATTCCAATAGCTAAGAAGACACCTAGATCGGCATACAGCCAAATGAAAAACAATTATTTTGCGCCCAAAAATAAAATATACGTATTGCAGCTGGACAGGCATGGGACAGGACCAGATCAGTTAAAGTTACTAAAATCAATCTAATTAATTCCATCACGTATAAATTTAAGGTTGTTAGATGAGTAATATTTGATATTGAAGATGGACTAATTTTAGAGAACTCACAGTGAGTGAAGATGAGAACAGGACATTGGAACTACAACTTTTGTATCTACATGTAGGTCTCTTATTTCTTTCTTCAATCAATCTTACGCATACATGCGACCAATCGCGCACCCATATGTAGCCAAATCATTATTAGGCATGGATCACGGCGTATCACAGCTATAGCCTATAAGGAATCTACACTATATGTAACATTTTTCCTGGTTAGCATTAATAGGTATATGTATGTGAATTTGTGCTATTCTTCGGGCGTGGTTCGCCCTTGGGGTTGTTTGGGGAACAAATCCTATATATATACTCTAACTAACACCAATTGACGTGCTATGGAATAAATAAGTTTAGATCATAAGCAGGGGATAGAGTATCAAGTCTTTTAAATCATGGTTGATATTGCCTTTCCTATCACTAATTCCTGATCCGATCAACGTACTGAACGATTAATTTTGAATAGGGTTAGTTCACCGAGTGACTCGCTATGATCAGCGCCAAGCCGCCACACCCGCCAAAAAGCCTTCAACATCAAGAAAGCCCACTTCACTACTCGTCTCGTATATCCCTTGCAATGCCACCGAAATATAGTGTTCTCGCCGCCTTTTCAGCCCCTTCGGTTTTTCTCCGCCCATCAGCGGTTCGTACAATCGCTACAAACCCTTCCTCCCCTCGCGGCAGCTTTCCCACCCGCTTTGCTGATGCCATGGAACGCAATGGCAAACCCTTCAGTGAAGGGTTAGATGCTCGGCTACAGCTGTTGAGGCCTCAACAGCACACAACACAACCTGGAGAGGTAGAGGAAGATAAGAGAGTTGCTGATAACGAACTCATCTTGACAAACTACAGGTTTGGACAAGGTGATACGTATTCGCCGCACGACTTGAGTTTCCAAGAGCAAAGGAAGAGGAGAGCGAGGAAGACGCCGGCATTTGATGCGATGGACCTGTTGGGAATTAACCCCATCAAAGAGTATAGGGTAGGTTGATTGGAAGAGAGAGAAGTAAAGCGGAAGCTGATGACAAATAGAACTTTTCAATGATGTCTGAATATGTCACCGAGTTGGGTCGTATCAAGCACGGCAGTGTGACGGGATTGCGGCCGGTAAACCAGAGAAGAATGGCCAAGGCGATTCGAAGGGCCATCGGATTGGGTCTTATGCCGGCGGTTCATAGACATCCCGAGGTCATGGGCTATGCAAAGCCGGATAAGAAATACATACTCAAGGACTGGTAAAGGGGAACTTGTGTAAACAAATGTACATGTATTAGAACCCGATCCCTCGCGTGTCGGTACGGATCACCGCCCCTCTGTGTTCACTGGATCTACAGGACGAAAGGTTTGGGGTGGCTTGAAACTCTGCCCTGGCGAAAATTCCGTACTGAGAAAGTGAGTTATGTTTGGCAGCCCATTTCGTGATCCAGAAAACAATATTAGCTTCATGAAGGCGGAGGTTTTTAATAAGTAACCTGGACCTGCTCCATATTCTACCTAACTAACGGAGGAAGAGGGGGGGGGGGACATTATTTTCTATAAGGGCCGGCTCCAAACGGGCCCCCGTGTGTTTTTAAACCAATCTTATATAATGCATTCGAATTAAGACAGCCCGCCTTTATTTATGTCCCTGGATTTAGGGGTAGTAATGATGCGATATAGTGGGGACAACGAGGCTGTTGTATATATACCGATCCCGTTGGATGTCCTGAGCGTGATCAAATGAGTGATTCCCCCAAGTCTATGCAATGCAAAGGTAGACGACCGAGTCAGTCATCTAATGTATATATGGAATTAAAAGTAGCTGTGCATGCTCGTCAAAAACCTAGCAGTACTATAAGGGTTATTTAGGATCCCGGAAATAGGCGGGATGGATTATTTCGCGTTCCGCCCATTGGCCCACAACAAAAGTTGTCCCAAGCGTTCCCTTCTCGAAGTTCCAGATTAGGCAATTCTGGAGTGTTCCCAGTTCTCACAATTACATAAGCGGTATGAGATATTTCGATGAAAGTTGTCCTAAATAGCCTGTAGCTAAGCGTTTGGAGTTGGAGTCGGAGCCGGGCGGCGGCCCAGCGTTCCCAGCGCGGGGTGGGGGGAGTTGAGGTCCTTATATCTGCGGTATAATGCTTGCATGTCATGTTCTAGGAGGCATTTGGTTGGGGTGGCAGCGATTGGTAGGAAACGATCTAACGCTTCGTCACCTCTCCTATCCTTCTCCCTCCTCTTCTACCCCATCTCTCACCTCCACCTCTACTACCCCTTGAACCTACCCACAATCCTATCTCATCAATCCCCTTTTATTCACTCGCTCAACCTTAAAATCTCACTCATTTACAAGCCCACCCTTAAGCTTGTAACCCCGCCATGTACAATGCGACGGGCTTCTTGGGCGCGAATGGCCAACAGGCTGGTCAAGGCCAATATCAGCAACCGCAGCAACAACCACAGCAGACTGGTTTTCCGGGCCAACAGCAAATGATGCCACAGCAGACTGGTTTTCCAGGCCAGCCGCAGCAAATGATGCCACAGCCAACGGGGTTTATGCAATTTCAGCAAACAGGATTCCCAGGCCAGCAAGCTCAACAGCAACAATTTCAAAACCAGCAACAGCAGCAACCACTTCAACAACAGTACACGGGGTTTCCAAACACTCTTCAGGGATTCCCAAGTCAGCAGGGGATTCCCCCAGTGCCCCAGTTGCCTAACATGACTACGTTCTCCCCACAGCCGCAACAACAGAACCAACCACCACCACCGCCTCAACAATCTGCCACTCCAACTCCCAAGAACAACGCAAAGATTCCGAACATAAGATTAAGCTTTATTACTGTTGCCGATCAAGCAAAATTTGAGCAACTGTTTAAGGCTGCAGTGGGGGATGGACAAGCATTACCAGGTAAGAACTTAGCTCTATTGCTAGAACCTAGGTCTAATATATGGGATAGGCGATACCGCGAGAGATATCCTTCTACGATCCAAGCTTCCGGCGCAAGATCTACATCAGATCTGGCAGCTCGCAGATACCACCAAGTCCGGGCAATTGCTCTTCCCCGAGTTCGCGTTGGCAATGTATCTCTGCAATATGAAGCGTAATGGGAGAACTTTACCATCGACGCTTCCTGAAGTTGTTAAGAACGAGGTGAGCGGTATGGTCGATATTATCTCGTTCGGTGTTCCGGACTCTGCACCAGCTGCTCCTGTTAGGTCGAATATTCCCAGCTTTGAAGTCAGCGCCCCAAGCCAGCAACCGCCTGCAAGGCAGAACACAATATCCCCTGCAGGATTTGGCGGACAAAACCAGGCAAATAACTCACAACTCTTGGGGATGAATATGAGCACGCAGCCAACTGGCTTTCAACCACAACAAACCGGATTCCAACAGCCTCAACAGACTGGGTTCCAGCCCCAACAAACCGGATTTCAACCACAGCAGACCGGATTCCAAGGGGGTCTTCAGTCCCAGCAAACAGGATATCCGGGCCTTCAGCCTCAGCGGACGGGATTTCCTGGGCTTCAGGGCCAGCAGACTGGATTCCAGGCTCCATCACTTTTGACATCTCAAAGTACGGGATTTCAATCTAGCATTGGTTCTTATAGTGGATCTATACCCCCTGTTCCCCCGATTCCAACTGGTATGTCTTCGTTGTCTGTTGGGGGGGCGCTCCAGGCACAACCCACAGGGCGCCCAGGACAATGGGGTTTTGTGAATGCCCCCACGAATATCCTTGGTGGTATTGAAGCCCTACAGCAGCGCATGATGCCACAAAAAGGTCGCGAGGGTGGATTTAGCATGCAAGGCCTACAGGGAAATGCAGTGATTCCATGGTCAATCACAAAAGTTGAGAAGGAAAAATACGACATTGTATTTGAGGGCTGGGATGGCTTCCATAAGGGCTTTATTACCGGTGACACTGCTATTGAGGTTTTTGGGCAGAGCGGACTGCCTAAAGAAGATCTGATGGCCATTTGGACCTTGGCAGATACAGGAAATAAAGGAAAGCTTAACAAAGATGAATTTGCTGTGGCAATGCATTTGGTATTTACAATTTCTGTTTACCCACAAACGGTACTAGACTGCTAACCTTGCTAGATTTTCCGTAAACTTAACGGATACGACATCCCCACACGTCTCCCACCCGAATTGATTCCACCTTCTACCAAGAAATTCTCAGAATCTCTTGACACTGTAAAATCATACCTTCAAAAAGGGCAAACAGCAAACGCCCTTCAATCCCAATCGACGGGCGTTAGTTACATGAAGAGCCGTTCGTTCCATAGTGACAGCAATACCAGTGCTGGCAAGAAGGATGGAACAGTATACCGTTTCGATGACAATGAAATTGCCTATACATCTAATGCCCGCCATCGTGCCCGTGGGGGTAGATCGCCATCCCCCATGCCAGGGTCTTCCGCAACTCCTGCACCCGAGGAAATATCTCTTGACCAGCTCCGAAAGAAAGTACGAGAAAAACAGATCCTTCTCGAGGCTGTTGATATAAAAGACGAGGCCGAGGGCGAGAATGATGAAATCCTTGATAGGCGTGATCGTAGGGATGCCGACGACCTCTACCGCAGGATTAGAAGGCTTCAGGAGGACATCGATTCACACCCAAATGCTGGGCTAACTGGTGGCGACTCTGAGGTTGAGAGAAGACAACTAAGGAGGCAGTTACAGAATCTTACAGACCGCCTTCCCGATCTCGCAAGCAAAGTGAGAAAGACAGAAAGAACCATCGCAGATGCTAAGTTGGAGTTATTTAGACTCCGAGATGCAAAGGCACATCCGGGGTCTGCTGCATCTATCATAGGAACTGGGCCTGGAGGCTCAATAACCGAGTCCGATAGGATTAAGGCGAAGTCCAGAGCCATGATGCAACAAAGACTCGCGGCACTAACAGGGAAACCAGTTGCGCCTAGTAATGATGATGACGAAGGTGGTTCCAGGAGACTGGCTGAAGAGACTCAAAAAGTTAATTCTGAAAAGGAGAGGAATGAGAAGATGATTAGAGACGTTGAAGAGAGTCTGGATGACTTTAAAAAGACTCTCGAGGATAGCATCAGGGATGTACCCGCGGAGAGCGGAAGTAATGCTATCACCGACCACGAGAGAAGGAGGTGGGACGAGGCTTTAGGTGTCGAGGATGAAGTAAAGGAATTTATTTTTGACTTGCAAAGGCAGAGTCGTACTGCTAGAGATAAGCGTGAAGAGTAGGCTAGCCTCTGATAATTTTGGGGAAGTTTACTGACATCTAGTAGTGACCGCCGTTATAATGATCGCCCAAGAACAAGTTCTTCCCGAGCAGCTGAAGAACCGACAAAGTCTTTTTCATCGCCTCCCCGCTCCTCGACCCCTGCTTCTAGCACTGCCTCATATTCTTCCTTTAAGTCTTCAGAGGAGCGTGCAACGTTCATCAAACAACAGGCTGAGAGGAAGATGGCCGAACGACTTGCAGCTCTCGGTTTGCAGCCGCCCTCTCGATCTACCATGGGTGAAACTACTCAGCAGCGTATGGAGCGTGAGCGCAAGGAGAAAGAGGACCGCCTTAGACAGGCTGAAGCAGAGGAATCTCAACGTGAACAACAGAGACAACAGAGACTTGCTGATGAGGGGATCAAGCCGCCGTCACCCATTGCTTCCAAGAGACCGCCGCCGCCTGCGCCAAGAAAGGTTCACAATTCTAGGATCGAAGATGAAAGAAAGAAGGCGGAGGAGGATGCAAGGGTAGAACAGGAGGAGAAATTGAGGAGGGAGCGGGGGGCCCAGGAGGCTAAAATCCAGGATCTAGAGTAAATTCCCCGCTATAATTAAATGTAGTTTTTCATGCTGATCTGGTTCGGTAGGGATGAGACACGGCAGGAGGAAGAGGAGCTAATGAGAGCTCAGGAGGCTGCTAAGGCCAGACTTCAGGCACTTGAAGAGGGGGTCAAGCAGGGTAAGATGAGAAAAGAGGAAGAGAAGCAGAAGAAGAAGGCAGCACTCCAAGCATCAAAGGAAAAAGAGGCTAGACTTGCAGCGATGCGTGCCGAGATTGAGAAGGCAAAGGAAGAGGAAGAGTAAGTCACTGTTCCATAACCAAACATTAACTCAACATGCTAATCCTGCCCCAGGCGCTTGAGACGTTTGCAAATGGAACTGGAGCAAGATTCTTCTTCGGATGACGAAGAGCCAGAGACAGTTGGTAAAAAAACGCCCACCCAAGAAACAGCAACCGAAGAATTCGTCCTTGCACCTTCGACACCATCAAGCCCTCCAGCGCCATCACCAGCGCCAGCACCACCAGCACCACCAGCACCACCGCCGCCGCCGCCGCCAGCGCCCCCATTTCCACAAGTTTCCTCTCCTACTCCTGGAACCCCAGCTGCCGACAAGCCAAGTAACAACCCCTTCTTCAAAAGTTTCGGTCCAGTTTCTACTGAAGGAACTACTGCCGCTGTGTCCTCGCCCCCTTCTACTGCTTCTGCAGCCAGCAAAAACCCATTCTACAACTTTGGGAATGATGCCGCCACTACCAGTGCACCATCGGCAACCCAATCCCCCCCGCGGACTTACCGTCACCGTCCACTAGACGAAGATGATTGGAGTGTCGTTGATGATGACAACTCTGATAGCGACGACGACGACCCAATAAACCGTCAGAGTACTAAGGAACTTGCGGAGAAATTCTTTGCGAACATGGCGCCTCCAAGACCGTTGAGTAGTATGGGCAATGAGGAGTCTTCCTCAAGCCCAGCACCAGGCGGGGCTCCTCCTCCTCCTCCTCCTCCACCACCACCACCACCACCACCACCACCACCTCCTCCTCCTCCTCCAATGCCCGGAACGTTTGGGATGCCCGGAATGGCAGCCAATACAGTTAATTTGCCTGCCGCGCCACCACCGGATATTGCAGGTAGCAGGGGTGATTTGTTAAGTCAAATTGCCATGGGGAAACAGTTGAGAAAGACTCAGACAAAGGATAGGAGTGCACCACCTTCGAGCGGAAAGGTTTTAGGATAGTTTGTGGGGGAATTTCCTGCGATCAATAAACGGACCTAAAGTGTGAGATACTGAAGTCTCCACAATTCTTTGGTAGGAAATTGGACATTCATTAAGTATTTTCCTATGTTCTGTCTTCCACATATAGTCCACACATTCACGTCAACTCTTGATATCTATTTTATGTATGAAATAAAATTGTTGAGAAGCTGTAGTAGTAAGTAGTCTTAGTCGTAGATTTCGTTCGTAATGAAACCATCCTAATTACCACACCAGTATACAATCCCCAATTACTTTGGAATCTGACATGAAAAATATGTGTGAATAAGTATTTGATATATAGTGTGGTGCGAAAAACTCACAGTAGAGCGTGGAGAAATATTCTTTATTGAGAGTTAAAATTAGAACCATTGAATTTATTGCATACAATTAATTGAATTTATCGATATAGCCGTGGAACCTTGGCAATACACACCAACCCTGCTGGTATGTATTGTCGGGTATCATAAAGTACATGTAGGTAGGTAAGCGAACATTCGCGGCAAAAATTTGTATGGGAACGCGACTTCAAATAATTATTACTCCACAACCACCAAGGAATTAGGGATGAAAACTTTATAGATAGACTCCCTGGTAGTGATAATATATTTAGTTCAAGTGTCACATCAACAGCGCTACTTTCAAATTTTCAACTTACTTGGTGGTTTTGGTGACACCCGACAATACTTCATTTACAGTTATTAAGCAGTAACGCAATTTAGCTGCGGCCAAGCAGTCGCGACTTTTAAGCCTTTACGCGTCTCCAACATCCACAGTAGCCAACATTTTTCCAAGATGGCGGCTTCAAAACGACGAAGAAATGCGGCTGAGTCAGATGAGGAGAGTGAGAATGATAATGCAGTCCCTCCACCTAGAAGACATTCAGTACTATTCACCTCCTAAGAACGAGGCGCCTATACTAACAGTGCTTTTGCTAGACATCCAAGCGTGCACGTACAAATAGCGACGACAACAATGCAGACGAACAAGACTGGAAAGCGCTTGAGGATGCATCCACTCAACGAGCGGCGATTGCCATCAAGAAGAAAATGAGCGAGGTGGTTGAGAATGTATGCGCTGATCTTTGAAGTACGACTCCTGATGTTTTATTAATCTTCGTAGGTGCCAGCAGACAATGGAATCATACTGGTCGTTATTTGCGAAAACTTTATGGTCTGTAGATCTTGTATGGAGGGAGAAGATGGCTAATAGGTATTAGTGCCACAAATATTTGGAGATTAAATTTGGCCCTTTCATAAACTTCGTTATCGGACATAATGGGAGTGGTAAAAGTGCAATCCTTACAGCGATTACCCTAGCGCTAGGTGGGAAGGCGGCAAGTACAAATAGAGGGAATGCCATGAAGAGCTTTATCAAGGAAGGCGAGGAGTAAGAACAGTTTCCGATTACTATAATCTCCCAGTTTTCTTACGCAGTTCTAATAATGGGCGGATAATAGGCAGGCTAGAATTACAATTCATCTCAAGAACGGAGGTGAAGGTTTCAAACGAGATCAGTATGACGATGTCATTATTGTCGAAAGACATTTCAGTCGAGAGGGGAATAGTGGTTATAGGCTCAGAGCAAAGTCGGGGAAGGTGATATCTTCGAAGCGGGATGAATTAGACGAGATCTGTGATTGGTTTGGACTACAAGTCGATAATCCTATGAATGTTCTTACACAGGACCTGGCGCGTGCGTTTTTGAGCACTTCAACAAACCCGGACAAATATAAATTTTTCGCGAGAGGAGTACAGCTAGAGCAACTGGATCAGGATTATTCTCTTATCAAGAATGGGATTGATAGTACGGAGGCAATCCTGGAAACAAAGGTTGGCGACATAACAGAACTAAAGGCGATCATGGATCAGTGGGCAGAAAAAGAGCGACAACTGGAGAGTCATGATACCCTAAGAGATCGCATTGAAGAAATGAGCCATCAAATGGCCTGGGCACAGGTTAGTGAGGCTGAGTTGCACCTAAGGCTTCTCCAGGAAAAACTTCAAACCTCGCAGAGCAAAGTCATTAGGGCTGAAGAAGAGCGCAAACAAGCATCTACACAATTTGAGAACGCAAATCATTCCCACGAGGAATTAACTAAACTGGTCAAAAACGAAGAAGAAAAACTTACACCTCTGGAAGAAGCAAAGGACACAGCAAAGGCACAAATGGACCATATCAAAAAAGAACTTCAGACCTTGATAGTATGTGGCTTAGGTCTTTATTTCTTGTGCTATTTCCTAACGTTCAATAATTATAGGGATCAGAACGTGAAACAAGGAGCAATGTTCTTGGCGCGAACAAAAAAATCGCTGAGATCGAGCAAGAGATCATTGATGAAGAGCGTAGATTAGAAGGGGTGAACGGCGGAAGCAATATTCAACTCATGGAAGACCAGAGAAGCGCTGAAGATGAAGTTGCTAGGATTAAGGCTGATATCAATGACCACATTCAAAAGAACAGGGAGGACAACGAAAAATCGCGGGATGTGAAACAAGAGCTTGAGCAGGCTATCAAGCTCGTCGAAGCAAAAAACACTGAGATCGTAAACAAGCAGACAGCTCTCAGGCAAATTAGCGCAGCTGAGGGCGATTTCATAAGGGTATTTGGTCCAAAGTTACGACCTCTCCTTAGCGCCATCGAAAAAGAGAATGGTTTCCGAGTCAAACCTGTTGGCCCTGTAGGAATGTATGTCACGCTCCGCGAGCCAAAATGGTGGAGCATCATCGAACGGGTCTTGGGTGGTAATTTATTGAACTTTGTCGTCACTTGTTACGAGGACAGTGAAATTCTAAAACGATTGATGAAGTCTCTCAACTGGTAAGAACATAGCCTGTAAATACTACTCTAGAATACCACTAACGTTTCAAAAGTGATTACCCACTAAGCATTACCCAGGTAAAACCGCTGAATCTCGTTGAACCTGATCCCCGATTTAAGACAATTTACAGAATTTTAGAGGTATGCTAATCCTTACCTTTAACCAGAGGGAGGATACTTCGATTTCTGACTTTTCCTAGATTAGCGATGAAAATGTAAAGAGACAGCTCGTCATTGGTAACTCTATCGAGCAAGTTATCTTGGTTGAAGATTTGGATGATGCGAATCGTGTGATGGAAGAGAGGACCCAGAGTGATCACATAAACTCGTGCTATGCTCTTAACCTGAAGCGTCAAGGATGGGGTTTGAAAGTTGGTGGAAAGTAAGTAGACTCCAATGCAGGGCCTAGGTTCTATACTAACCTAATCTCTTTCAGCAATGGAGCCATGGGTGTGACTCCTGTCTCTGCTTTCACGAGCCAAGCTCGCATGAGAACAGACGTTGGGGCACAGACAAAGTAACATCCCCTTCTACTGACCATTATTGCCAATGACTATCAGCTTACTAATCATTGACAAAAGGTTTATCGAACAAGATATCCAACGCCTTAAAGATGAACTCACTGAGCTAGAGCAGCGTGCCAATGACAAAAAACGCGCCTGTGATGAGTTAAATCATAGTATTCAAGGCTATAATGTATTTATCCCTCATTATGGTCATGGAAGCTATACTAACCTTACCCAGCGTCGCAAGAGAGATTTAGAATTAAAGCTTCACCGGGCCGAGGATAAGGTCGATGAATGCAAATCTAAGTTAGAAGAGGCCGCACAGGATGGTAAACTCGGTGCTCTACAGGAGAAGCTAAAGGTAGGTTATCCGTTATCATACAAACCGCCGGTTGCTTATATTTCTTGTAGGTTTTCCAAGAGAGAGCACGCATGGCGACTGCCTCGTTCGAAGAGTTGGTCGTCAAAAAGGACGAATTTTCTGTTACAGCTGACAAATTATATGCGCAACTCAAATCAACCGAGCAAGACCTAGCCCTTGCTCAACAACAAGTTGAAGATCTAAAGGTAATTGATTCTTTGAGTGTAATTTCTCACCTTAAAATCTCTAATACCTGCCAGGCCATGCTCTACAAATCTGACCGAAAACGGTCGCAATGTCTTTCAAACAAAAACCACTGGTATGAACAACTTGAGAAATACCAACAAGAAACGGCCCGTCTAGAGGGCCAGGTTTCGACACAGCAGGCCACAGTTGATACCTATACCGAGATGGCTTCACGGATTTGTGGGCGGGTTGAAATACCTGAAGGTGAGACATGTGATGCTCTGGAAAGGAAGTTAGCTACGCTTCATGAAGAGCTGAGGCGTGCTGAGGCTTCGTAAGTTACCTTCTCTCTAACCTCCCAAAGCTACTAACATTATCCCAGGCTTGGCGGAACCGCAGAATATATCCATGCAAAGTCTGTCGAAGCAGCAAAAGCCTATATTGATGCAAGGGACCAGAGAAACGAGTTTCAAAGACTCCTTGGCGTAGGTCTATCAATCAACGCTTGCTTAGTACATTCTAACTCTATTATTTGTGCTTAGACTCAAACCAGGGTTTACATGGAACGTGTACGCCGATGGCAGAAGTTCCAATGTTATATAAGCGCACGGGCACGGGCCCAGTTCAACTGGATGATGAGTGAACGCGCATTCAAGGGGCGCCTGCGGCTTGAACACGCATATAACCCCCCCGAGCTTATTCTTGAAGTGCAACCTGGACAGGAAGAAACCGGCAATCGTGGACCAAAGACTCTTTCTGGCGGTGAAAAGTCTTTTTCGACGATTTGCCTACTCCTTTCTTTGTGGGAGGCAATGGGTTCTCCAATTAGATGCCTTGATGAATTCGATGTCTTTATGGATGCTGTTAACCGTACTATCAGTGTTAATATGATGGTTGACCCCCCTCTTCGATGTTATTTTCTCTTACCTAATATGACTAATGTTATTTATAGATAAAATCTGCCGAACGTTCGATCAGCAAACAATTCATATTGATCACACCCCAAGCAATGAACAGTACCGCATCATCAAACCAAGTCAAGATTATCCGGCAAGTAAACCCCAGCCGACTAATGATCTCTCTCCAAGTAAAAGTACTGATGTTTCCCAAATAGAATGGCCGATCCCGAAAGAAATAATAATAATCAAACACGAATTGCTTAGATTCAACAGTTTTTCAGCTATTGCAATGAATCATATCCCCTACCCCCCCCCCCCTTTGGGTTTTTGGTTTTGTGATCAAGTGGCGTTTTTGAATGGTGAATACTACTTTCACGCTCTCGCCGCCCTTGGAGACATCGGCGGTATTATCTCACCGCTTATCATTACTACGGGCTTTGAAGATGAATATAAATATTTTGCTGGTATCATACGAATTTCCTCACGTAGCCGGACCCTATAATTATACAATTTGTGCATGGCCATGTCCACAACGGATCGGCCAAGTAATCGGAAGTTTAGGTTTGGAGATACTTAGAAGATTCTGTATGTTTTATGGAGATCACGCCCTTACTAATGAGGGAATCAAAGAAGCTCAAACTATTGGCGCTTAAGTAAACACTAATTTTGTCGAGTGATTTATCATGACTCAGGTAGTAAACAGGACAACATCAGTCGGATCCCTATGCTTTCGATTGCAGAACCTTAGATCTGTCTGCCCTCCTTGAGCCAATCATGGGTTTGATTCTGATTGTTTTCCTCTGACCAAGCTGGCACCCTATACACATCACGAAATATATTATTTCTTTATGAAACTACGAGCACACGTGTACAACATGCGTTCCGATCGAGTCCAAGTAAATCCTAGATTTGGGCTGGATGAACTTCTCACGTCCCCATATCTAGATCTCAAGAAATGAAGTCATATTCCCGGGTCTTCTTGCAGGAGTTCCGCGGAAATTCCCTCTCGAAGAACTATGATATTGGTGATATGTCCTTCCAGTTCAAGGGTGCGAACTCAGTGCGCAGTCAAGGGCCTGGCTGGCCAACGAACTAGTTACTTAAAAGAACTAGGCGCATTTCCTCGCCCATCATGCAAGACAACTGTACTGCGTCATCATCACGAGAGTTCTTCGTTGATAGAAAACGGAGTTATCAATACCATTCGAGGGACCAATGATGGCGGCGGATGTAGCTGGTCAGTGTGATATCAGATGGCAGCAAATTTATTCATTAGTTCATGACTGGGTGAATGGCTGGCGCACCAAATCCCCATCTTAGAGCTGGGGTGAGGTGGAAAGAATTCCATCGATATCGATCAGTGTACATGTGTCAATAGTCATGATCCTGCAACAAAGCCTTTTTGGACAGAGAATCTAACCCCCCGGTAACTAAAAGTAAGAGAGAAAAAAAAGAAAAACTGGAGAAAGAATACTTGGCCATCATATAAGCTTCAAGCGCATTTTGACGCGCGTCTCTTGGGCGTATGGGTATGTATAGTGGGTGAGAGGAGGTTAAAGTAATGAAACGAAACATCGAGACGGTTTTTATTGCTCCTGCCCGCTCATCCCCTACCATCCACCGTCCACGAGGAAAACACGTGGTGCAGTGTGGGGCGGAGAGCAAGAAAAAAGTTTTCCCCGCCAAAAGACATACCCATCTCCGATATATCGCACATTTCCCTTTCTCAAATTTAGATACCTATCATCCATAGATCGCTAGTCAATATGAAACCCCAGGTGTGTTTTATATGGTCATCGTTATCGCCACGTGGGAGGAGACAGCTGCATTGCAGGCCCTTCAAACCTTACCTACATACCGTGTTGATAACAGCGGATAATGTGTTGACCGTTCGGCAGAGAGGCCACTTCCGGAAAAACCACAACGCTGCACGTAGCTACATAGCTATTTGGGATTGGAATGTCGACTGGATTCCAACCACGTTTTAATGCTTCACCCAATCCAGACCAGGGCCGTACTTCTCGGGGTGACTTGTGTCTTCTGTAATTTTAACTTCATAAATAAACGGCCGGGTAACCTGAAAATACATTTATGTAGAGTACTTAGACAACTTTTCAGGTTCAGGTTCAATTTGCATGCATGATAAGAGACGGCGTATTTCCCCCAATCGGTAAAATTAAGCTATAGTGACCGCATGATTAACCTGGTTTCAGAATATGTCATGTAGGCTAAGTATTGATAAACTTTCCTCATTTTATGGCGCGTGCGTCAATGCACTTACAACGTTTATTCGGGTGATATGGCTTCGTGACCTTATTTATGTGAAAACAGCCCAGGTATATTTAGTGATCAAATAATCATGCAAAGAAGAATGTGGAATTGGATATAAGAACGATAATAGGCTTAAATCGAGGAATACATACATCAAGAAGAAGTCTCAATGGGTGTTAGATGTTGAATCGAATTAATTCGAAGCCAATGATAGGTGCAGGAATTTCACCATGCATGAACTTCCGCTCTGCAGATAAGGTTCATCTCAACGACAACCTACAATCTACTTTTAAACCTATCTAATGCAATTGCAATGGTACGTTAAGCATTATTGATTTTTTAGGAGTCTTAAAGTATGAATCACCACTACATGTGAGATTGGGTCCAAAATATCTTTATTGTATATCCGCCCGATATTAGGCGTTGCGGGTGATCGCGATTCCAAAGAGAAGATGGAGCATCATACCTCATAAATCAATCAATGGATCAATCAATGAATCAACAATATGCATCGTGTAATCTCACTCGGCCACCCAAATATTAATTTGGTGGAAAGTAATGGAAAGCGCCATTCTCCTTTTAGAGTACTGAAAACCCAAGAGTTTTTGACATGTGTGTATTGACGGATCTTGTGCGACATGGACTCATTGGTGGATGGTTCTTCTGAAGTCAGTCTGGATAAAAGCGGCTGGTGGCTGTTATACAGTACTGCAGTTTGTAATCTTAGATAATAATCAGGTCAGGAAACCTCCCCTTGCTTACTTGCTTACCCATTATTCTAGACTCTCCCTTGCAAGTTTGAATTGTCTACTTCCACGAGTTTTGCAAGCTGCATTTGTCGAGCATCTCCGACATTATGTAAATGCGACCAGCCCTTCTCGCAACATATGATGTAGTAAAGAGAAAAAAAAAATTATTCGGGATTTAGCACCGGGGATGATTATTTTTTTGATTACGGCGAAGGTGTCTCTATTAGGAAGCCCCGCCCAGGAATCTATTCTTCAAAAGGAAAGGTGTCAGGGACAAGAACGTGGAATCCAGGAACCACGTTGTGAAGATGCGTGGCATGCGCGTGGCTTGAACAGCAGGGATAACTTTGGTGCCACACCAAATCTAAGATCGTAACACTGGATATTCCTAGGTCTTTGCCCCCGAGCTACAATTGACAGAATCACCCGTCAGCATTCATTGTTTCTAACCGGGTAGTTTCGCGACACTGGCATCATCAATTATATCACGCTTGTTTACCAACCAAACACTTATGGCTTAAAGCAGCCGAACATCTTTCAAGTTCGCAAAGGATAGTGCTAGTCGAGTACCGACTCACCCAGTTATAAGTGTTGAAATAAGCTAAATTCAGGGTGGTGAAGAGTTTATAACTGCGAATACGGCATGCTGGAACAACTGAAGAACCTATAGCAGACCTAAAACCTTCTTTACTTTTACCATGGTCTCCTCGGCACTTTTTGCCGCCTTTTCAGAGCCCTCTCTAACCACCTTTTCCAAAAAACCATCTCCTTCCGCCTCGGTAATTCTCGTGTATTCTCTCCTGATACTCCCCAGACTCTCGTTGATACAATCGGCCACCCTTTCCTTAAAAGCTTTCTTTGTCAAACCCGCAAACTCACTTGCCACTTGTCCAAAATCTTCCCGGTCTTGTAAATGCGCGTATATCTCTATCAAATTCGACACTCCAGGTCTGTTTTGTGGGTCATAAGTGACCCCGTTAGTTTCGAGAGAATCCGTTAAAGCAACTCTAATTTTCCCCTGCACTGAAGTGGGACTATCCATAAGTAGGATCCGGGATTTCGGATCTGGGGCTGATTTTGACATCTTTTGGGTAGGGTCGCTTAAGGACATGACACGTTTGGCAGGAGCTGACACAAATCAATATTCGGGTCTGAAGAAATTGGAGGGCAAGTTGCTTACACAGCAGTGTGGCCGGTAGCGGAAATACTTTGCCATAGGTATGGTGGAAAGCGCTGACAATGTCTCTTGCAAGCTCTAGGTGTTGTACTTGATCTTCGCCTACAGGAACATGGGTGGCTCTACCAAACGTCAGCCAATTTCAAAAAGTGAATAAAAAACAAAGCAAAAAGCAAGGAGAGGCCTGCGCACGAACCTATGCACCAATATATCAGCTGCTTGAAGCACTGGGTAAGAAAATAATCCTAGTTTAAGTGCCGCTGTAGATTTATCTTCAAAAGAATGATGTTCTTCCGAAATACCTAGTTTACTCTGTCGATGATTGCCCACGCATCAGAAAACTACCCCGCTCTGAAACGAAGGGAAATAAAACAAATCTAACCTTCCACTGTGTCATCCGTGAAAGTCGCCCTGTACTTGTAATGCAGCTCAAAATCCACATCAACTCTGAATGGGCCGGAACTTGGCTTTGCTCAAAGATGATACACCTATCAGGGTTCAGTCCAATCGCCAGCAGAGTAGCAAGCATTTCCTTCTTCCATTGTCGAAGGTTGGATGTGTTTTGAGGTGACGTGATTGCGTGGAGATCGACAATACAAAAAATTAATTTTGTTGATTCCTTTTCTACGTTTTGGAGGTTAACCCATGGCTTGAGAGCACCAAGGTAGTTTCCAAGATGGGGGATGCCAGTGGGTTGGATGCCAGAGAAGATGGTTTTAGGTGCAGGCGATGCAGATGTCTGGAAGCCTCGGGCCAGACATCGTGGAGGACACTGGAATTGTGAATTCCTGTGCGGAAGCGAATTTAAAAGCTTAGAGCCACGTTTCATGTCTGTTCGCTTCGAGGGTCGTTGAAACTTAAGTGAGGGTCCAAAGTGGGTTGGGCCTTGCGGCCCAGAAAAATAAGATGGACGCTCGGATCACCAAAAGCCCCGCGCCCGTACAGGAGACAAGTCCAAAATCACGTCTTGGCTTAAATTATGTTATGTTTGGGACCTTTGGACCGTAGATGACCATCTTTCCAAGTGGCGACCATATATGTCAACTACATGTATATATGCTCAATTGGTTAGTCAATGAGATTACTGTAGCAATGGATCGCTTACACTCCACCATGTACCTACTCTGTACCCGCGTCGAACTGAGTACACCCGGACTTAATCTGCAGCTAGCTACATGTATGTACATGTACTAAGTCTTTGGCCATTGATTTTATGAACCTTTCCAAGTCTGGTATAGGTTTAATGGGTGCATGTATGCCATAAAAGCTTTTGAGTTTATGAAAAATGGTAATCTATGTGAGTGTAACACCTAGAGAGGGTTTTCTTGGCTAGAAATACCAACGCGTGTAGAGATATGTGAACTGAATCTATCACTCTAGGTCGTCGCTCAATTCATAACCGATAAAGGTAAAACCCTAAGTTTGGCAGTGCCCACCAGCTACCCCACGGTGAGCAACTTGGATGTCCGCACCCGAGCAGCCTAGAAAGATCTAGTCTGGTCAAATTGGTGAGGAATTTATAATAGAAAAATGGAACTCAAGGGCGGGGCTGAGGGTACACATGTTAGCTAGAGGCGCTTGACTCCAATTGTCACCAATACATATAATTATTACCTTCAAAGTATATAGTACGCAAGATATGAGATGCAATTCTATCTCCACCCTACAGCCCAGTTTGATCGTATATCGCCGACCAATGCGGGAGAAGTTACACCGCAGCCGTTCCGATATTGGGTTCGTATGCTCTTTAGATATATCTTGAGTATATCTCGGCTGAGAAGGTAGCCGGTATATAGATACATGTACTTTTATATGTAGTAGTACTACGGGTGTAGGGGTAAGTCTGTAGACACCTACGGCTGTTGCAACCACGACCACTGTCTACGGACTTACCCCTACCCCCGTAGTACTTCTATCCAGAGGTCGTGTCGAGAATAAGAAAGATCTGAAGCCGTTGTTTCCACATAAGTGGTGTATGATGTTTGCTTGTGAGAGTATTGGTTATGCCAAGGTCTTTTTTGTTGTTGTTTAGGCCCTATCATTTGAGTATGGCTCCCATTATGGTACTAGCGCCCGGCCTATTTTCTCTAACTCCTATGGCGCGAGAAGGCATAGGGGGTGGGTGTGTAAACCTCAAAGGGAATCAGACAGTTAGGCTAGGCACTAGTACAATTATGGGAGTAGATCTCCCAATTCCTGTAGACTGATTGGCTACAAGCGCCGAGGTTTACACACATAGCTTCTCGAGCCATATTCTTCTGAAGTTGACACGCCCCCTCATTGCCTTCTCGCGCCATATTAAGTCCCTCTTTATTTGCTTTTGAGTAATGCTTTTCTGGAGACGAAGCCCCGCCATTATCGGGCTCTTCTTTTCCCACTCGGTTTCTTTTTTAACCTGCATAATGATGTAGCTAGGTTCACCCCTCTATTAAATTGATTTTTCTAGACACCTCGCTAGTCTTTCGTAGTACTCGTAATTTCATAGAAAAACCCCGCCAAGACTACCTTTTTATATGGCATGCAATAATGGTCGGGTCCGGAAACATCATGTTCTACTCACTTACCCTTAACACCAGAGTATAGTCACGCCTCGCTATCTCGTAGTTCAATATCTCGGATCTGCTGTCGTGAGGATTTGTGGGACAGGTACTGTCCTTCTCCACCAAAAATTATTTGCTGTCTCGTATTTCCCAGAATACGCTAACGACATAACGAGGTGCGACTGTATAACAGTCTGCTAAAAAGGTATGAGTTACCGAAGGAGCGTTGTTTCTTTTTTCCTGTCCCGCCGGTCCTAGATTCCCCTCTTGTGTGCAATGGGTCTTGCAATAGCCTGCAATAGCATGAGGTTAGAAGAATTGTAGGGGCGTCGTCACTTATGAACATTAGAGACTTTGCGCAAATGGAGCCAGCTCCATCTCCCGATAACTTGATTGGTGCCGATCTCACCCTCCGCAAATCTCTATTTGCGCAAAGTCCCTACCTACGTGACCATTAACCCCCCGATCATCCGACGTATGTACGAGGCAGCTGTTTCACCAGGTAGATCCTTCAGATATGATTAAAATATTATCGTGCATCATCTTTTATTTTTGTACGGTACACCCAGAAAGCAAGCGTTCTTAATAGGGAATTTGGTATTAAATAAGCGATTCTAACTCAAGAAGCGAGGGGAGGGATTCACCAGCCGCGGTCGGAGGCGTCTCTTTTTTGTAAGTCGCCGACATACCAATTGCAACCCCGGACACGAGATCATCCTACAGTTCCCCGGAACCCTAGAAGCGTTTCGCATTCTGATCTCTGGCGAGTCATGTATCTAAATAGAGTAGATACCTTATACCGTTGGAGATTAGGAAAGAGACTTCCCGCTCTATTTCTATCAAGGACCGCACAGTTCACGACTCGAGAACAAGGTAACCGATATCCTGATACTCCGACAGGATAGAGTTATTTGTACCAATGCACCTCAAAGTATGAGCTTTTCGTTGCTGAGAAGCTTTTCAATTGAAACATTGCCAGGATTTTGCATTTCTTCGATCTCTTGGACATTTCGTTCAAAACATTTTTGGCCATGTAGTGTAGGTGCATCGAGAACACGTTTTGCTCACGTCTTTGCCAAACCGGACCAGTCCGAAAAACACGTTGCGGGAACCCTGCGAGCCAACCCCCTGGCGTGTTTCGGCAAGTCTTTAAAATTCAGTGGCCCAACAAGATCCACCCGGTAAAGATGTTCCCGGTTTTGTTTTTATGCCCTGCTCAATAGAGCCAAGGCATGATTCCCCTCAACAGGGCGAACGATCATTCAACGACAACTCCATTGCCACGCCGGACACCGGAGTGGGAGTCTACCCCGTCACTGGATCCATCGAGGGATATAATTACTCTTCGTCTTATCTGCAAATTGTACTTGTGTATCCGGGAGAGAAATAGTTTCCCTCGTTTCAAAGCAATTTGCATATGCAAACATTTCCAACTGTCAACTCTATGTCTGATATGTTAGGAAGTTTCTCATGGTGTATTTTCTTTTTAGACTATTGCCGCGTCACAACATCCCGATTTTGACTGGGTCGCACAGAGCACGTGTTAGGGCCTGTCCATCACTCGCAGACCGGGATCTTTTCTTCAAAAGCCATGCCTACCACGCTTAAGTGCCTTCTGTGCCTATTTACCGACGTCCCTACTTTCTTACTAGGTGGATATTTTAAGACCTTACTTTAAAGTAACATCCTAGGTGTTTATGCCTGGGCCCTTGACTGATTTGACGGTTATCGTTCGTCCGATACTAGCTTTTCATATCTCTAGCAAAGGCTATCGTGATGGATAGGCCCGTTTGGCAACAGGAGTTTTCACCCTTGGAAACTCCGTTTTGTCTGGTTGCCAAACGGGCCCTAAGCCTAGACATATGTGTGGTACTCTACCTACACTGAAATGAGCATACAATATGGGTTCAAGCCATGGCGTCAGGATAAAGTTGACTATATTACAGAGATGATCATCAGGGGGGGTGGAACCTTGAGGGGAGATATTCGGGTATGTGAGGGCGAGGCGCATAGTAATTGAGGGAAATCGCAATATCTATAATTTTTCAAGACTTGTATGTACTTATAGGTACGTAATTGGTACGTACTTACATGCATACCTGCTATTGGGCATGGAATTTCTTCCGGATTGGCCCAAACGCCTCCAGCCCCATATCCTCGAAATCGTGACTTTCTGAGTATGCGATGTCGATATCAAAACCGGGTGGTGACGACCGCAGATGTCTTCTCTCAATTGGGCACCCCAGAAGGAGAAAAGACGCTGTGCGCTGCTCGAGACGAGACATGTATACACACATATGTATAACAAAATTCCATTAAGCTATTATCCCCAACCAGACGATTGACAGCCATGGTCCGACTCTTTCAGATCCCACGATCCAGTGGGTTGGTCGTGACACACTCCCTTCGTCTAAACCAGCCTACGAAATTGCTTTTTCTTCCACATAATATCAGGGTACCGGACAACACTGCGGTGGAATGGGAGAGAAGAAAAAGGCCGCTCATTCGCTAGCGCATGGATACAAAAACCGGTGAAAGGTTCTATCTAGATTACTATACTCATAGACTCTGTGGGCGATTGAACTTATAGGGTAGATTTACTATATAGGTGGGGACATCGTTTTATGTGATACATGTGGTTTTTCGGATCGAGATACATGTACATGGGGTAGTTATCCTATACACGGATAATAGGTGCTCATGCCTCCATACAGTAATATCTGGCTGAGAGAGGATTTAGTCCTAATATTTTTAAACGCAAATTTTCAAAACGCGGACTTCATAAATCTATGGAAGGGTGGAATCCGCCAATGCGAATATTTTAATACCGTATATATCACCTCAAACCAAAACCTGGAGGTTTAAGTGTAAACTTCGACATGTATCCACGTGCTAGTAGTGTGTATGGCTTAAGGAGAGAACCACAGATTATATGGAGCTAGGCCCAATGATGCAATCTATGTACAGTACATGTATGTATGTATGTATGTACTTCTGAGGGCGGCCGCTAGTACAACACACACTTATCGTCACGAGTATTAAAAACTCATTTAGCTAGGCCTAGGTAGATGGGCTTAAAATTCTGTCTAATAAGAAACACACGCGTGGGTTCTGTATTTGAGTATACGTGTGTATCTATTATACACTCAATGTATTGTATCCTATGTGTAGTAGGGGCTTCTGGTACGATTTTATACATGTACTTATATATAATTACATGTATCTGAGGTCTCGTAGACTGTACATGTAGCTACAAGTTTTAGTAGCGATACATGTATGCTACATCTAAGGTTAGTACGATTACATGTATATCCCAACGCAGTCCCCATACATCAGACAGAAGAGATTAGAACAAAGTATTTTGGCTACATGTATTTTTTTTGCAATTTTTGAGGTGAGTAAATAAAAGTATTGCTTTTCCCATTAATATATTCGCTCCTTTTTTGTTTTTGTTTTGTTTTTGTTTGTCCATCAACTTTTTCAGAGCACCCTGAGCACACACTCTCAAATTTGAAAGATCCCCGGAGTGTGACAGAGCTCAGCGCAGTGACCAACGTCTCGGTTCCGGGGCGGTGTTGAGTATTTGAAGCAGCCATCCAACCCTCTCTCTAGATCTCTCTCTCTCCTGTGTGTGTTTCTCTACACAGGGTAGACGTCGTCATCGCGGGCAGATATACTTACATAGTATTTATTTGGATCTACAGTCTAAGCAGCAGCAGCCGACGAGCAGCAGTAGCAGCACAGCAGCAGCAGAAACATCAGTGCAGTTGCAGTCTTCGCACGTTACTCTGTTAACTTATTAGGCGGATCAGATAGGAGTGACTGCCTGCAAGGGTAGGTAAGGGTAGTACCATTGCCACCACCCCCTCTCTCCCCCCTCCCTCCCAAGCTGCTATTAGCTGCCACCCTCTCGCGGGGGCTGTTCCACATTTTTGAGTGAGGAGCCTGTAGTAACCTTGCGGCAGCCAAGTGGAGAACTACACTACTTCCACACCCCAGAGACAACAGACATATCATTCCGTACTTCCCACCCACACCACACTGAGCTGCTGCAACCGTTCGGTTGATTTGCCTCGTGGAACCTAGACCCTCCTCTCCACTCTTACTACTACTCCTCGTCAAAAAGTCTCCCAGAACAAAAACTCCTACCAACCCCCTTCCCTTCATTTTTTTTCTTGCTCTTTGATCGACTCGGCCTTTCCGTCTCGAAACAAAAACATTAAATAAACAGAACGAGGTCCAAAGTAGCCGGCTTCTTTCACCAGCCAGTCTCTAGCATCACACAGGTCGAGAAACTCCTCAAGCATCTACAAATTCAACAATAGCAAAATCGATCTCTACCTCCATCCTCCATCCCTTGCTTGTCTTTGTCGCTCTTTAGTAACTTTAGTCACTCGTTAAAAACCCTGCCCTCCAAAATTATGGAGACAAGTAGTCTATCTTGGGAACGGCGGGCGTCCGTTTCCGCTGCCCAAACCCTACCTCCGTTGGCGAACATCACGGGCAAGCCATCTTCTGCAAACAGTCACTCACCTTCCCTCAGTCAACAGTCTGGAGACCTTCGGGATTCCGGCAACTGGTCGATGACTTCAACGAGAGTCAGCAATAGTAAATTCCACCCCACCCCTTCTATCTATCTTTTTTTTTTTTTATAAATATGTAATGAATGTAATATTGTCTGGAGGTGACCAAGTTAACTGGAATCCAGTCTCCGAATCATTTTCACCACAATTGACACTCCCTCCAATTGATGCTCATGGCCCCTCGCGTCAACATTCACAGGAGAATAATGGCGCTCCTTTATTCAGTTACAATCACTCCCCGACCGGTAGCACCTTCACTGCCTCAAACACTAGTTTGCATCACACAACTCCGCCGGGGACAATGTCGCAAGATGGAGCACTCCCTACGCCCTCGCCATCTGCGTCGCGACGAAGTAGCTTCGATAGCCGACTAAGCAACCTCCAACTTTCCTCCCCAGTAGGCGGCACACCTGCAGCTAGTCAAGTGAGTTTGGCAAGCACTTTGCAGCGCGAAAGGGGGATTCAAAGTAATTCTCCAGCACCGCACAGAATAGATAATGGGCCCGCAGATAGCACAAACGGAGTGCCCTACAGCCATCCCTACAACAGATATAGTGTAGTTAGCAATAGTGATTCGATCAATGGCTATAATGTAACTTCACCAAAGACTGGCGGTGTAGCACGAACTGCTCCTCCAATCGGCGCATCGAGATTTTCTTACAACCAAGGCCAAGTCCCTCACCCAAATGCCCCATCGCCAACAAAGGGTTTCCCATATGCTTTCCCCGACCCTGATCTTGCACCACCAGGCCGGACTACAAGTCGTGAGGGGATCGCTCCTGGAAGGATCAGTACTGGAAGTTTACCTGGTTCTGCAGCTAGCAGCATCTACAGCTCGAACTCGCTACGTCCTGGTCATCACTCCCATATGAGTACGGACAATAGCTCCACAGGTATCACATATCCCAACAACCAATACCCTGCAGGTATGAATGGCAATCACCATCACCATCACCATCTCCAGCAAGATCGGAAATCAAGCCTCGGCCCAAGTGAGGCCGGTTCATTGAATGCTACACCATACTCAAGAACGCCCGAATTAAGGGTTAGCCACAAATTGGCGGAAAGGAAAAGGAGAAAGGAAATGAAGGATTTGTTTGACGAATTACGGGACCAACTGCCTGCAGAAAGAGGCGGGAAAAGCAGTAAATGGGAGGTCCTGACAAAAGGTTTACCCATACCAAATCCCAATCACCCAATATTATCTAACAGTTGATTCTAGCGATTGAATATATCAATCAATTAAAGCAAAACCAGGATAGTTTGAGTCGCACTGTTGATCAACTCCAGCACGAAGTCGAAACACTCCGAAATGATAGCCACATGCGGCTGGAAATGCAAGAGAATCTTAGGATCGAATCGGCCCAAAATTTTCACCACCCATCACAGCCCACTGCATACCACCCACAAACCCATCACGCAGCGCATAATAGCGTCAGTAATGGACCAGGGCGAATGCAAGGTATTGAACGATGCTAAAATATTTATATCATTTCTCAGCTCATGTTAATGTTTTTCCTAATCTATACTACCTGGTGCGAGAATGTGTTCTCGCGGATTGCAACCTAAATTTGCATGGCTTGGCGCGACTACTTTTTACTTGCAACTCCTATCATTCCTATTATGTATGTTGATGGTGGCCTGGCTGTCCCTTCTTCAATGAGTTAACCATCATTTTTTTTTCCCTGCTGGATATCTCTTTGTTTTTTGTTTTTTTGCTTTTCGCTTTATGGGGGCGGTGGTTTTTTTAAAAAAATTCTTCTTTGGGGGGTACGGTTTGTTCTTGGGTTTGCGGGCTGGGCACAGCAATTTTACCGAATGTTCACTTAGGTAATTTTGAAGGATCAGACAGGTTTTCGATTCAGTGTCTTATGTTGTCTCTTGCGATATTTCCATTCAACTGATTGATCTTTTCTTATATGTTTTTTTTCCCTCTGGACTTATCTATTCATCTTATCTGAGTCGAGGGAGGTATCTTTTGAAACTATCTTATGGGGACAGGGTGTGCAAAGGACAGGAAATGGGTCGATACGGATGGGTCATGGCGGGTCACAGGTGTTTTTTTTTTTTTTTTTTCATTCTCGGGAGGGCCTTTTCATTTTTTTTTATTATTATTATTTTGTCTGCTCTTTTTACATTTTTCTTTGTAAACCTTCATCATAGCTGTATTTATTCTATGGATATAAAATAATAAAACCCCTTTCTTATTGATAACTATGTATGTGAATTACATTCATCCTATAACCTCTACTAGGGTCTAGCTCGTGCAAATCAAAAACTCCATATCCAACAAAAACAGCGTCTCTTATGCAACCAGTCTAAAAAAAAAAAAGATGAAGTCTGCCATCTGGTACCTAAACCTCAGTAGTACCTTATTTGACCGTCTTATTCCCTTTAAACACTCCTGCGGAGCTTGCAGTATCAAATCCGCCCTTGAGAATAAACTGCATGACCTTCACTGAAGGAATAACTTACAGCACCAACGCGAATCATCATACAGTGGTCGAGCCTCTTGAACCCAGTGTTGATTCCCCCAAATCCTTTGTCAACCTTCTCTGTAAGGTACTTAATCTCGAGAGCCTAGTAGGCCTAGCCCTTGTAACTAGTTAGAATAGTCCGTTTACGGATACTTAGTTTCGTTACTTTAACCGCTCTGCTGGGGTGTCGTTAGTAAGACCCAATACTTACCTGCTGGGTCACTGAAAGGACGAATATTTTGATGAAATCTGGAAGAAACACCCCACTAGTAACAAACCGCAGGGTGGTAATTATAGTGATGTTCTCGTAGCTAGATGTCACTTGCGTGAGTATTGGAACTGTAAAGCTTTGACGTCGCACGGTGTATCGAAGATAAAACGGAGCGCAAACGTAGTTATGTTAAAAGTCAATAAGATAAAGCAGAACCGATCTTGAAGGTAACATGTCAGTTTGGCTGGTGGAACAGGCTTGGCACTGAGCACCGCAACGACGAAGTTCACAGGCGGTCCAACGAAGATATAAAATTGTACTTTTGATGTGATGGCCGAGTGGCAAATGCATATAAAGAACTGCAATGTTTTTCATGATCATAATAGAAGGCCCGGGTGGAAATCCCTTAAAAGATTCAAAGGTGTATTAATCATTGAGCAAGACGATTCAAATTATTTTAAAAATATAAATGTATAGATATCTTATTCCCAAGTTACAGCTTTATTAATTTTGTGGTTGTGGTGGGGAAATACATGTATTCTTATGGGGGTGATTGCTATGGGACTGGAAATGATTGGGGTGTAACATTTTTGGCCTGCTATGACTGTGCGTTTTCAAGCTATCAACAAGCCCTTTTCAGGGAAGGTTGGTAACTAGTATAGGTAGGCCCAGAGTTTATGAGTATGGTATAGCTGCAGTAGTTCTAGTTTATACTATATGGTGAAAGTGAGGCTTAAGATTTCTCCCTCAGCTAACCCTTATACTCTACCTCTAGGTCAATCACTTCATGGTTTTCAAGCTCTTCAAGATAACTAGGTAGGAGATGAAAAGGGATTTTAGCCTTCATTGATTGTATGGCAGGTGGCTTAGAGTTGCGGGTCTTGGTGGGGTGTCTCATGATTTCCACTCATGGCGTGGGGAGAGCCCAACTACCCAAAATGAAAGCCTTCTTCAGTGATTGATGTGGCCGCTCCAGCCAGCCGGCGAATCATAATTAGGCGTGAATACGCCCCCTAAAAGAAGTAAATATTGTCTGTAGGCCAAATGACATCACATTGTATCACTCGGTTGTGAGCACTTCAAATTAATCCGTTTTAGGATAAGATTTGCATGGGCCTGGTCATTGCATGTGTGTACTACTACTCTACTCTATGCTATGCGTATATCACTCGGGATCTAGCTACGCTATCGAGGTTTGGGTGATATGATGCTGCGTCCCCAGTACCGCGGCCCCCTCAGCCGAACCCGACATGTAAAGAATACTGGATCAAACTCTTATTACTACAAAAGCGTACTGTGTATCTCTTTGTGTGTATCTATCTGATAGATCTATTTAAGCAGGCGCGCAAAGGTATATGAGAGAAAGGAGGTGAGGCGGCCTTATGTCTCCGAATTCGGGGTAGAGTTATACGCACAGGCCGGAACGAACATGCAAGAAGCACAATGCAATATCAATATTCTGGCTCTATATCCTGATAGTGCATTCAATGGGAAACATTGGCGAATATAGAACTCACTACCCATTTCTCATCTATTAAAACCTCTACTTACCAACGTCGTATTGCATTATACAGCCTTTTGTAGACGTATATAAGTATGGGTGGGACTATATAACACAACCAACTATAGATCTAGTACATCGTATAGCGAGTAGCTTGGGGTTGGTTAATTATAACTGCTGTGGGGGGCCGGGTCTCTCACAAGCAGAGTTGTGCTCAGACAAAGGGTTTGACCAACAAAGAACCGACGAACAGCCTGCTACTGAGGTTGCACATAGGCTGTATAACATAACACTAATCAAATATATCTAGCAGAACCTTTTATAAGTATTGCGCACATATGTGGCGCTCATATATAACCTGGCTGGCACAGGCCAATATGTACTCTGATATTCTTTGTTTCTCTTCTAAAACCTACCTATTAGGCTTGAATACCTCTGGATTATGCCCCTTATTTAGTTGGGAATTGAATCTATGTTTTCATGCGACCAAACGAACGATATAGAAAACCTAGGCCCCGGGCATCTCTCTAACACCGACGAGCACACTACAATATGACATACATTAAAAAAACTCGCAAACATACACCTTCATGAATGCTATTCTTTTACCTATCTCTTTATACAGCCGAAGTGAATCGAGGAGGATGTTGAAAGACCGACCTAGAGCGGAAAGCTTTTGCTAATTCAGGCCTTGGGAGGCAAAATAGTAAAGTTTTGTTTATTAAGTCTTTGATAATATTATGAGGGAGATTTGTAGGGCCCGAAAATTCTTAATAGTACGTGGGATTCACGTAATATTTAAGCGCGTCTAGCAGAGGAACTTCGGTTATTATAGTGTGCGTTAATCGTACTACTACCCTGGATAATGCACTATACTAGATACTTAGTTTTAGTACGTACTTAACGTAGACGCGATATTTGATATTTGTTTTGGTGGTGTGTTCAATACCCCGACTGGTGTATGTACGTGTGAAGTGCGGGGGGTACTAATATATAATCACACTAAAGCAGGGCACAGGACTACCAGGTACTATAAGCTTTATTATACTATAGTCAAGTTAAGTGATAATTAAGCATGTATGTGTGATGGTATTGTTCCAGGCCACCTTATCTATACTATATGATTACATGTAGATGAGATCAACCATATCTGATCTAGTTATATAATTACATGTATATTGACCTTGGTTAATAGTAGAGACGTTGCACACAAAGCCCAGCGCGCGGGGTATATAGAAATTGCAGCCGAATGGTTACAAGTTCAGCCTGGGGGCTGGGACCTTGGCCTCTAAGGTTTGCTGGAGTGTTTATTTGTTCTCTGATTACAGTATGAAAAAATGGGGCGAAATCACTGCCATAGGACCACGGAATTTGGTGACAAAGAAGAGTACTGTAGAAATACCATATCCTTACCGCACTACTAGCGTATCAGCGGCAATACCGTAGTGATCCCATCCCTTTTTTTGGTACTGTATGTCCCTTTTAAGGGCGGGAAATGTGTTTGTGCCTCCCGCTAGCTGCTATAGCTGGCCGCCCAATATAATGAGATACATGTACATATTTACATGCATCCAACGTACTGATACAATATACATGTACTTAGCTACATGTATGTCTAAAACCCAGCAGGCTGATAATAAGAGGAAAGATATTAATTGATTTAACTAGTAATATTGTTTAGAATTTGGTAATTGGAGTCTGATATTATATATAATAAGAGCAAGGGTGGCCGGCAAATCCATTGACTCCGGATTATATTCGAATTCCCTATCACTCTCTCTACTCAGTGTATTTTTTTATCCAATATTCTAAGTGAAGTTGCTTATAGTACTAACGTAATGTAAACAGGGCCATAGGATAAGTACATGGAGCCGGCTAAAAGTCGTCTTAGTAAATACTTAGGTCCCGCGCGCTCTAGAGTCCCCTGATCAGTGGTGCTCATAGTCCTTTTATACACAAAGTTACATCTAGTCTATAGGCCCACAGACACATAGCACTTACATGTATGATGTATGTATTCGTGCATGACCCGAATATCCATGTACCCAGGTTATCTAATACTTGTCTGTTTGAGATCGAACTGTTTAAACTGAGATTAAGACTCCCAAATGCCGTTATACGACCAAAGCTATGCTGTCTATGTTAAAAGTATGCCTGTTTGGGATGCCAATTTTTCGAGGTAATATCGATACTAAGCATATATAACTGAATTTTGGAAAATTGGGACTTATTTCTTCTATTGTAACATCTACTCTCACAAAAATTGTTACATACAAAAACCACCTAACGGAATTTATGTCTAAAAGCTGCAAGCCATAACTCTATTTCCAAATTTCAGTGCTAATAGGGCTTTGGTCTAACGTAATTCCTAGACTATATTTCCTCCAAACGGGCCCTAAACCCAACTAACAAAATTTCCATTAAGTTTACTAGCAAAATGAGACTAGAATCCCAGACAAAATTAGCCTCGACCGGGACCGGTACCGAAATCATGTTACTAGGCCTAGGCCTTAGAACGTATAGCCTAACTTAAGCGCTAATGAAGAATCAGCAAAGTATAAGTGGCACCTAGCTGTTGGGAGGGATATGGTAGCGGTCTGTAGTAATATAAACCGAAATTTTAAGACTCAGTATATGGTAATCTTTCACCGATCGGTGCATGATATACGCCATATATTACCCAATAATGGTGTGTGCGGGCTTCAGTTCCAAGACTCAACCATAGGGCTGCCCTTACCAGCTCAAATATTAAATATAACTCAAAGCGGTGGTGCATCGCCTTCCGTAGCTATAGAGGAATTTGTATATTGATTCATATAGTACTATACGTACATGTAGTTGTGAGTGGAGGAGTCGTTTTTTTATGGGTCCTAATATAGCCTAGGACCCTAAGTAGGTTTTGGCCTGATAAAGAGAAGTTGACAATATATCCCTTAGATACATGTATGTGACCAAAACTATCTCAAAATATGATCAATTTACATTGGTGCCAAGGGCTGGCAAAATGAGTACATTTAAGACTTAGCATAGTTGCTGACTGTGGAAAGCTTACGAGGGGGTATGGTGCATGCAACACCCAAGAGCTTTAAAATTAACTATAGAGAGTATACGGAAAACTAATAAACATGTAAATATAGCTCTGTATACAAAGTAATTAAGGGATTTTATCGATTTTTCTCGAATTCTCTTATGTTCTTGGACGTTGCGGAGTGGGTTAGATGATCAATTTTTACGTATACTTAACATGCAGGGGAGTCGGGAGGGTGGGGGGCGCTATGGCCACGTGGTCTGGGGGACGTTAGCTCACAATCCCTTAAGCTGTCAGAAAAATGCAAAGATTGGTTGCTTTTGCTAACAGATCTTGTTATCTCTCCTGTCAAATAAATGATCTCCCATACAAACCGACCCTATATTAAACGGGGCCAGCATCGACAGCTTAAGGGATACATGGGTGATCTAGCTAGACCTATCATCTCTTATCGTCTCGATGGCCGTTTTTAGTTGGCCCTCGATTGAATTATCAAGATCACAGCATTGCACCCCCTGAAAAGGGAAGGAAAGGAGGAAGAGGAAAGGGAGCTGCAGTATGGGGAACTAGAACGAGCAGAAGAATAGAAGGGTACCATGCTAAGGGGAGTGATGCGTGCCTGGTGAATGATGAGTCCCGAGAAAGTGAGCGCACCAGATCGGTCAAGGCTGAGAAGGAGTGGAAGTTAGAGTAGTTCCTGTCGTGGGCACACGGTGTGTGCTTTCTGCATTCTTGTTTTTGTTTTGGTGTGTTTTTGTTTTTTGTTTTTGTTTTTTGTTTTGTTTCTGTTTTTGTTGTGCTTTCTACCTTGGGAGGAAGAGCTTACCCTGCCTCCGGAGAGTGGGGGGAAAGGTTTTGTCATAGCCCACGGGCTGCATACATGTATGAAGTATCAATCAATCAATCAATCAATCAAACCCCTGAACTATCTTATAACCCTAACCCAAACCGAGTGATAACACATGAAGATGCATATTACCATCGCTCAGTACTTCGATGCAACAGAGGAGAAAGCAAATTTCAAGGTTGTTGGTCACCCGTTAGCCCTCGCGGTGTTGGTTGTGGTTTACGACTCCCTCCGACTAGGGGGAAGTAAATTCACTCAAAGTAAAATAGGCCCCCCTGTTCCTTAAAGGGCTAGAGGGTTTATTATTTATATATACGTTCTCCACATACAAGTGGGGAGAAAAAAGCATACTATTTGAGATCTAGCTCAAAAAATACCCCTTATGGGGCCATAAATACGACTTTACCTTACGATTTGTGGCTTCACCACTGACATGGTAATCATGCTCATTATGACCATAGGACTAAAGCACGGCTTCACTATATACATATGCATACATTCATACAGTACTAAAAAGGCAGGTACATCTATTCTAGAATACTACAGTACTAGTCCCGTTCCCAGACCCAATCGGTATTTCTTTCCTACTGGTGTGGACTAATACATAAAATACTACATCTCTAACTACACCAAAATAGGGGATGGGCACGAGACTACTACAGTACTACAATATTGTTATACGTTACGACATTGCAATATTAATTATTACGATACCCTCCCCTTTGGCACGGTATATATCTAGAAACAGGGATCTTGTCGCGCGCCACCTGATTTCTGCTAAACCAAATTTGCAAAGTCCGTAAGGCCTTAAGAGCATGCTATGTGATGTTTTGGTTGGGTTTGCCTTTGATAACGCTTCGCTACGCCGTCAGCAGCCGCATGTCACTCACTACATGTACGTAGTATCTACGAAACCGCCTCAGACGGAGCTCAAAGGCGCTTCACGGGGGAAGTGGCGTTGGCATAGTGATTCCTCAAATTGTGTAGTCAGAGATTTGCCAAGTCCTCACACTTGGAGACTCTAACTTATAGAAATATCAGTGCATCTCAAGCCTGAAAACACCGGGGCGTATGTCTTAGCGGCGTGGTAGAATTCGGAAATGCTGTCCTCCAAACTACAACTACTTATGTAGGGGTTGTGGGGTCCCCTGGATAAAAAGTAAGTGAGGCAAGACCTACTAGACCTTTACCACGCACTACGCAAGTACCTAAGCAAAAATAATATTAAAAGTTTCTAAGGTAAATACTAGTTATTTTTGGCTAAGACCCTGTTGTGCTGTGCTTATGAAAGTAAGTATTGTTGGTTGTCAGGTTTACCCGGACGCCTGATGCAACAAACTCGCCAAGGAATATCGAATACCAGTATTAACTAGGCTGGCAAGTATTTCTTAAATTTCTTGCAAAAATTTAGGACTGTTTGTGGCTTATTTTTGGCTGTGAATCCGTAGCATCATAGCCGTTGCGTCCGGATAATTTTGACAACCCACAATATCTACTACTCGCGATCGCTGAACATCCCATGGTCAATTGCATAGTTAATTAGGAACTATATATAGGTAGGTAAAACCAATAAAACTATCCAGAAATAAATTCTAACTTAATCATAAACACCCAAATGTACTTAGCAGTGATTACTATATCGTTCTTAAATTATTAAAAGAGCACTACCCTCGCCAATATATACCACCCACCCTCAAAAATGAGATAATTATGTAGAGAGACGAAAAAAAGAGAGAAAAAAAAGAGAAAACATAAATAAACTAAAAACATCGCTAGGACATCTATAGAAAATAATCCCCAAACAGAGAAACCTCTAAGCTAAACAGGTATCGTTTTCCTTTCGTCATAAATCATCACTCGGAAAGGTCATGGACTGCATCCTTTTGGCACAACAACTCTCCCCTTCACATCCTCCTCTGCACATTCCCAGATAACTTCCTTGATACCTCTAAAAACCTTATCCACGGCATCTATCGCCCAAATGACATCGAGATGTTCATACTCCTCGATAACGGATCTATGAACAAGCTTCACGTCTGGCTCCTTTCCTTTATCAAATCTCCGCAGCAGTCTCGCTCCGTCCACAAGATCATCGTTTCCCGCTATCCACAACGCAATCGGGGGACAGCGCGAATCATACCACGCACCACCACCAACCGAAGACGATGAAGAAGAAGCAGAGGGTGCTGGAGAGTGCTCACCCCCTTCACCGTCGTTAGGTCTTTTCCCGTTCGCAAGAGCGGATTGATGTTTCTGCTCTTGTTCTACTTCCTCGAGGGCTTCTTCTTCTTCTTCGGTGTGAGTAGAGAGGATGCATCTGTGACGAGCGAATCCACCTAACCACCAACGAAGAGTCTCAGACGAGACATAAACAGGCGCGAATTGGAAGAAACGGCTGCGGAGTCCTCGATCCCAGAGCCGATCACTCCAACCAAACAAGAACCAAAACACACGGTAACCGAGAGCGCCGTAGACGCTTGCAGGGACAGTTGAGTGCATCGTCAACATGAACGGGACGAACGCATGTATTCCAAAAACAATGCGGAACATACTTGGCGGAATG